>CM033474.1:133196694-134396694 GCA_019447015.1 Hymenochirus boettgeri | reverse complement strand
CTATGTAGAAGCTATGGTAACTTACATTAGAAGCAAGTTTTCCGCCTGGCACTCCGCGCTGATCTGCAGGATGACGTCCATACGCGGCGCCTGTCTCACTTACTGCCAGGCAGTGAGACAGTCGTCGCATATGGACATCATCCTGCAGATCAGCGCGGAGTGCCAGGCAGAACATTTGCTTCTAAAGTTAGCTTCTACATAGCGATCGGCAGCCAGATTGGGGGGACCTGAGTGAGTACTTACCTCTCGAACTTAACTATTACTTACCTCACTGAACTTGGGGGAACCTCTCTTACTTAACTCTTACTTACCTCACTGAACTTGGGGGCCTTTCCAGGGGGGTGCACTGTATTTAAAGGGCAATAAATACAGTAGTATGAAGGCAGTAGTGGTCATCATTTCAACCTCTCGGCTTATACTCGAGTCAATCATGTTTTTTACTTTTTGAGGTAAAAATGGGTACCTCGGCTTATACTCGGGTCGGCTTATACTCGAGTATATACGGTATGTCCATCTAGTTCAACCTTTTCTGCAATACCCACATTTACTGCCCAACAGTTGATACAGAGGAAGAAAGAAAAAAAAACAGTATGAGGGCACTGCCACACTGCGCCGCAAATGCAATTGCACACAGAATCAGAGTTTAACATTTGAAAGCTAAGATCTGATTGGTTGGGGCAAAATTAGCACCATTTTAAACAATAAGAACTTTTATTGAATAACACCCCTTGATCCAGGTATTCACTGTCTCTATTCACATCTATCCAAACATGTCGTCTATCCAAACACGACAGATAACTCTTCCTGTACCCAAACATTATTGGGAATTAGGACATAAACCAGACCAAATGAAGTTCATGATTTTGGAACAGGTTCATATTGATCACCTCAAAGGAGGTGATCGACAGTTAGAGTTAAAGAAAAGGGAAATGTGGTGGATAAATAGGTTGGACACATTATCCCCTAAGGGGTTAAACAAGGATTATGATCTTTATGTATTCTTGTAACTGACTGTGATGTTTTCCTTGACATGCCACTGGGTGTCACTGTTTCCAATTGTTCCTGCTAATATGTTGCCAATTTAAAAGCGTATTCTATGATAATAGTTTCCTGTTACCCTCTATTAAAGGTATTTGAGGGTCATGTTTGATTCAAGGCTTATCAATTAGGCTTGAAGAAGGGAGGTGTCCCGAAACGTTTCCGCCATTATATTGATGTTGTTAAGCCAATAAATCAATATGCATTATTATATGCTGGACTTTTGATATTATTCATCGATGCTGCTGTACTCTACATGGTCTATTCACATCTATAGAGATGTCTCCACACCAATATGGGTTTGGATTGGCGCACATTTCAAGTACCCTTGTGGTTCCCTCAGTTTAGAGGATCTCAATATTATAATATGTCTGCTATACTATAAGGGCTAGGCCACACTGCAGTGATTTTTCTGCGTTTGCGCTTTAGTTTTTTCAAATCATTGGAATTGCGGCAACGCACTGAAAACGCATGATTCGATTGCGATTTGCGTACCGCATTTTAAATCATAATCGCATGTGTTTTCCAATACTTAATAAAAAAACGCATACAAAACAAAATCGCACATGAAATTGCATGCGATTCTGTGTGCGATTGCGTTGCAGTGTGGCCGTGCCTTAAGGCAGATTTTTTTTTGTTACATTAAAATATTATGACATAAATGGCATTTAATAAACTGTGTCCAATACAATAAACACAGATTAAGAGCAAGGCCACATGGATGCATTTTCTCACACGTTAATAATCGCTCTTACATGTCCACGTGGGTGGCAACATTGCATGCGCTGCAATTCTTTTTTGGAACACAATCATCAATATTTTTTTCGAAAATGTATGCGCTCTGATTGCAGACAATTGTGCGCATTGCAAACGGATGTTAACTCACGCCAATGCATGCTTTTTATGAGCGTTACCATCCGTCACAGTGGGGCCTCCATCTAACTCTCTGTTGATCACAAACTGCAGATAAACAGCTAATTAGAAATCACCGGGTCAGCTGTTCCCTTGGTAGTTATGCGTCTAAAGATTTAAACCATTTTTAAGCAGATATTAGTATAACCCTAACTTGTTTGGAAAAATTAGAGACCACAATTACCCTTCCAAATATATGCATTTGGAAAACCTACTTCTTATCCAGGAGCTTAACTTCCAGGGGAGCAAGGGCAGCCAAATCTTATTTCTCCTATGAAAGATATAGCCTTTTTCCAAGAAAGGATGAAGCATGGATAGGGACCCCATCATAGTTTTTCTGGGGGGCCCAGTGATTCCTAGTTACACCACTGCTCCTATCTATTGTGCATGTGCACCTATAATAAAGATAGGAGCATGATCGGGACAGTACACTCATCAGCCAATAAGAAGCTGCGAGTGGAGCACCAGCAGGCAAGTTTGTCTGTGTAACACGGGCATTCTATTTTACACAGGGAGGTGGGAATAAGCAATCTCACCTCCCTGTGAATAATAGATACAGATGCAAGGTACATGATTTCATCAGTTTATTGTCCCTTTAAGCTGCATGGTTTAAGAACTGGTTACTTGGTGACATAAAAAAAAGCAAAAATAATGCAAAGCTAGTCTAAAAAAACCATCTAAATCTTGCGCAACATGAATTGAGAAGATGTCATTGTCGCATGTCACGCAAAAGAGGTGTGGGGGTATGATGTTTCTATAAAAATCTTATTTGTGGGGAAAATGTTACTATGCTATATATATATTTTTGTGTAAAATACTGTATGACTGATATTGTTCTATCCAGAGGGACATTGTGGTAGTGTGCAGGTCCCATTCCCTCCAGGTAATTTGGTTTTGAAGATTTTCACAGGCACCTTAACTTGCAGTGTCTGAAAAATGTCAAGACTTCTGGGTAAATTCCATGTAGCATCTTTAAAGGAATTATACACTGAAAAAATGACTTTGCCTCATTTCAATCTATAAATAAATACATGTATGCAGCACTTACTCCAGTGTGTTTGTATTGCTGCATGACTTTAATCGAGTACTTGTTTTGCTCAAGCTCAGTCCCCAAGCCCCCTGCCAGACTATCTGTGAGGGCAAGCATGCTCAGTAATCCCTATGAGGCAGCACAATATTCCAGCAACAGTAAAACTATACATAACAGAAAAGATTATGGTACTAAGGCACTTGATTGACAGCTGAAATGTAAGATGAGAGGACAAATCAACAAAAATTGTATAGTGATATTTGGGAAGAATTATAGTTTCTGATAATGGGCAATTAAAAAAAATGATTTCCCAGAAGTCAGAACCAACAATTTAATCATACAACATTCTTATTACTACTAGACTACGCTTTAATGCTGCTGCCATTGATGTTTTTCCCTATGGAACCTAAAGCCTTTTTTCCCTGGTTCACTCATGGTCTCCACCACTGTACTCTGTTTGTGATGGTCCTTCTTCCTGGTTTCAGCCATTAGTCACAATTGTGACAATGACTTATGGCTGCATACTGGCACACCTCTACAGCTATGTGAGAGTTTAAAGATCTCATTGAGACATATGTCCTTTAATTGTACAGTCAGTGTAAACTAGATTAAATTGCCCAATTGTGTACCTTTTGAATCAGTTTTATAGATTAATGTAACTGACAAGGATTCAAATAAAGTGGGTCTTTAAGGTGTGCCATGTGTTTCTAAAAAAACTTTGCACTGCAGATAAACTCTACAATTAAAATTTTTCTACAGTTGTATCAGTAAAAAACTGATCGGGGAGAATTGATAGATTTACCACTAGCTAAAATCTGCTCAGGATGCAGTGGCTGCCAGTACAACCAAAGCAATTTTTTCCACCATGTTAAACAAGAATAATTTTTTGACCTATTTGATCAAAACATTAAAACACATTGAAAATAAATAAATAAAATTGATCGTTGTATGGCTGACTAGCCTAACAGTCTCCACAGTGCTGTTTTCCTTGTTCACTTCCATAACACACACATACAGTAAGCCTTCTAGGAACAGTGCTTGGACATATTCATAAAAGTGTGCTTGAGTGAGTAACCTGAAAAATGCAAGCAGTACAAACTCCTTCAGCTAATTACTTTTCAGTAAAACCAGAATTGGAGGTAGGAATACTTGCTCCTACCTTGTTTCAAATGTTAGATTCAAGGTAGTGAAAGTAGTTTTTAGGGTATAGTTGCAGCAATTATTTGTAACACGTATAAAAACTGTAATGCAGGCCATACATTAGTCGACTTACCTCCAGTCATTAAACATTTTTGCATCAACAGTATGCTCTTATTGTCGAATACAAATAATGATCTGGCTCAAACATATCAAGGAAGATGCTGGTCTGCCTGACATTACAATCCATTTGCCGGTCAAATATTGAAAAAATATAATGCCAAGTAAGCGTATGGTTAGCATAAGATTACACCATTGTTGGCATGCTTGTACTCTGACAAACACTTTTGAGAGACAGAAAGGGAAAAATAAAACCAAATGGTCTTTTGACTATAACATACCAGATTCCCACTTCAAGGCATATTTTTGGACATGTGAGAAGCATGGATTTAAAAAGAAAAAAAATGAAGGTAAAATTGGAAGAGAAAACCCAGCAACAATAATAAAACCCTCTAAAGGCCATTATGTAGAAATTTTTCATATGGTCAGTAGAACTGGAAACTGACTTGACAACACTCACTAAAAGAACAATGACATTTTTTTTTAGACCAATGGTTACAAGAGCCATAAAAACCTTCTAGAAAATATTAAAGCTTTTAGAGCAACTGAATAACTAAATCTTAAAGGGCATCTAAACTGTATTTTTTTGTAATTGCCCATTACAACAATCATGGTACCATTCAATTGCCTTATTATCATAAAGTCTGCTGTGTGCAGTGTTGCTGTAACTGGAAGGGTGAGAGTTGGTATTTGTGAATTGCATAGTGGAAAATTTCCTCTCCCAGTGCTAGCTCAATGTGATCACTGAGCATGCTTGACTTCACAGAAAGTCATGCCAGATGAAAGGGGGGGGTGTTATGAGTGGGAGGGGGGATACCGAGCCTGAACAAGCATGGATTCATTTATAGACTTAAGCTGGGTACACACTCTACAGATCATTGAAAGATGACAGACAGGATATGCAAGATCCTGTCTGCCATCTTTCAAAGATCTGCATACACACAGTCCCGAGCGTTCTCCCTATGAATATCATAGGGAGAACGTTCGGGACTGTGTTTCCATCGGCCGCGCTAGACTCCTCTATAGGGAGTCTAGCATGGCCGATGGAAATTTTTTCGGCATTTCCCGAACGAGCGTTCGGCCGACCCGATCATTCGTCGGCCGCGCGCTTGTTTGGGAAACGACCGTACACACATAACGATAAAGCCCCGATACCGTCGGATCCGACGGTATCGGGGCTTTATCGTTACTGTGTGTACCCAGCTTAAGATGAGAGTGTTTTTTTCAGCATAGTTGTCCTTTAAAACTGGTTAATGATGACCTTGTGCACTTTGCAGTTATAGGCAACCAGTAGCTCCGCATGTGTTTTAAAACTACAACTCCCCGCATTCCCTAGCTGTGCAGACTGCATGATAGACATGCTGGAAGTTGTTGAGACATGTGAAGGGCTATTGTTGCCTATCCCTACAGGTTTAATGTAATATCCAACATGCAGTATCTAAACAAACATGAATTTGCTGTCAGCAAGAAACTACTGTAATAATCAACACAAGTGAAACTGTCTAATTATGTCTAGCAGGAATCTCCCCATGCTAAGCTATCCAGGTAGCCCTGATAGACATGATAACCCTAGGGGCTTAGCTCTGTGTCATTCCAATTCTGCCATCAGTCAGTCACATACAAGTGGCCATTTGTATTGAATTTGTCTTCACAGATCAAGTTGTGTCCCTGACACACCAGCTACTTCCTATGTTAGTTCTGGATCCCCGGGATGTCCAGAAAATCAGGGGGAGTCCTGGGAAGCACCGTGGGGTGAGGTGGAGGAGGAATAAGTGGGTGGGGGAGGGTAGAGCCCCCGAAGAGGGTGGGGGAGGGAGAGGATAGAAAGAAATCAATAAATCACTACTGAGATCATTGCTCAGCTGGAAGGTTCCTACCAAGCTCCAGGGCATCAGGGCTACAAATGCTTCCTTCGGCTCCCTGGTACCCGGTCCGGAAACTGGACCTGCTGTGTGGACAAAGGGTTCCAGCTGTAGCCGGCACCCAGATGATTCAGTAACAGATCCCGGTCTTACACAGGTCGGTTACTTCTCCGATGCTTCTCCCCTCATGTAACCTACGGTATTTATTCTTACACCGCCTGAACACAAAGGACCGTCCTCATCTCTCCTCTATATTCAGAACGGTTCCCTGCCATTTCAGGCTCTTCAACCTGAGTGCATGCAAAAGGCCTTCCTCCTAGAGCAGTCAGCCTGAAAAAACCGGACTGGATCGCAAGGACCTGGACTCTCAGCATGACTACCCCTGTCAGATCCCAACACAGCAACAGTGTGGGAAAATGCTAAGCGACAAGAAATTTCTATTGACTTGCACGGTGCTTTAACACTAATGCTAAGTTAATACTACTTTAAAATGCAAAATATTCAATTGATTGGGTTTCACTAAAAAAATGGCAGCTGCAGCACTGTAAAAACAAAACTAAAGAAGTTGAATTTGTACCGAATGGCAATGACTGCAAGCAGCACTGTCTGAAATGTTATATCATTATAATTGTCACACAGATCAGTGTGTGCTAGCAATACGTTGTTGCTTGTATTTGCAGTGACCCGAGAAATGCAGTTGCATTAACAGCATCATTGGGGAAATTGCATTTTTTCATTACATGTTACATGACAGATATGCATTGATGGCAGCAAAAATGTCACAAAATTTGGTGCAGTTGTCATGTCAGTAGAATGAGATATGAAACTGAGGGTCGCATTTCAAAATAGTATTTATAACCACACGTAACACAACGTTTCAGGGTTACATGCCCCCTTCTTCAGGTGGTTGTCCCTGGTTGGGACAGAGTGCACGTTCATCCTTGTGCTCTTTTGTGATGTCAGTAGCTTTGCAGTAGCTGTGCGTAGGTGAATTTTCAAAATCCACATTACCACCATGAATTTCGTTTTAAATTACCACACTAATGCTGGCCATACACTACACTATACATGTAGAATTAACATCTGAAGGTGAAGTATGGTGTATAGGCACCTTAATGTTTGTTATATTAGTTAACGTGACTCACTGTAAAATGGCCTTACTAATCTTTTGGGTGTTGTCCCTTTCAGCATTTTACTTGGTGAATGTTTTGTGTGTCTTCTCTTGATATGTGGTCAGTGTATCTCTACCAAATGAGAGTCTATATCATTGACTGCAAGGGACCAACAGCACTGTCAAATAACTGGAAGAAAAAAATGCAAAACTATTAAATAAAATGCAGCAGAATCATACCAAAAGTAAAGAAAAACTAAACAAAACATTACCACACGTGGTAATGGCAAGTTCATTGAATAACTTTAAAAAAGGCCTGGATAAGTTTCTAAAACTAAAAAATATTGAGAATTACTGGTATTAATGCATATAGATCTGGTTGATCCAGGGATACTTTCCGATTGCCGTTTGGAGTCAGGAAGGAATTTTTCCCCCCCTTTTTTAGCTGGGGTTTTTTGCCTTCCTCTGGATCAACTGTTAGGTAGGGTTAAAAAAAAAAAAAAAAAGGGAATAGGTTGGACTTGATGGACGAATGTCTTTATTCAACCTTAGTTACTATGTTACTACTATGTTACATACATGGCCCTGATATGCAACAAGGGTTTGGTTTAAAACCAGCAAAAACAAACAATTATAAGGATATGAGAAATTGCTTTTAGGTTCCTGACTTACGTAAATCCACTCTTTTGGTCCTAATAATTTTATATGCACTACTTTTGATTTATAATACCTTTATACTACATAAGAGGCTCAAATAATAATGGGAGTAGCAGTGGAATATTTTCTTTTAATAATCACTCACCTGTGTCAGTGAGCGATTATTATAATAAAATATTACACTGCAGCTCCCATAACTTTCAAGACATCAATTCATGATCCAGGTTCCACCAGGTTGTATAGTTCCATCTCCCACACCATAAAATTCGACAATATATAGATAGTTCCCGGGCACTCTGGGTTTAAACATCAAACAGTCTTTATTGTTCCAACATTTCGACGACACACAGGCCATCATCACCAGGATCCTGATGGCCTGTGAGTTGTCGAAACGTTGAAACAATAAAGACTGATGTTTAAACCCAGTATGCCCAGGAACTATCTATATATTGTTGAATAAATAAATATATAAACCTTACATATTATAAGAAATGCGCCCCATACCTCTGAGTTCCATGGCTCGTCTATTCCATTTGTACAGCCTCATGCTTTTATATGGTCAGGTAACTCCTTGGTGGTGTAATATACTTATATTACACTGTAAGGGGGACATTATTCCTTAAATATTACACCGTAAGATTAAATTATTCTTTCTATATATTCCATATTCATATTGAGCTGTAAGTAAATGTATTTTTTCTCTCATTTCACTTGGACTATCCGTTTCCATCTAATGGTTTCATGGACAACAACTTATTACTAATTACTTTTTTATGCAATTCTGAAGATAAAAATGAAGACTGCAACACACCAACACCTGCTTGGTGTCAAAAGGCCCTTAGCTTATTAATCAACAACTCACAACAAATAATGATCAAATGAATTAACTTGGTTTTAAAACATGCATTTATCTTTTGTGTAATATGAACTATTTGGACTTTGAGAAAAAAATGGAAACCGCCTTGGAAGGGGTGAGATTTGTGAATGGTAGGAGTCTGTACACCTTTATAAAATTTCACTTTGGTGTTAGCACTATCTGATTAAAGGTGGAGAATTCCCCCCGAAACATTATTTATGTGAGTTCTTAATTAATAGTCTAAGGGCCTTTAGACACTGAGCAGGTCTTGGTGTGTTGCAGTCTTCAATTCTCTCTTCGAAATTGCATTTGGAAAGTGGCCAGAAGTCCGAGGACTAGCAACTAGCACCACCAGGAAACATTCGCACCAGGGAGTGTGCAGGTACACTGTCAATTTATTTTGTATGCAATCCTATGCTATCCTATCTAAAATAGCTAGGAATATAGTTTTTTTTATCATGGATGTAATCTACTATATACTTTTTTTTTAAAGGGGAAGTTCAGTGCAAATACATATGCTTTTCAAAAAAAAGAGCAGTATTTTTCCATCCCAATGACCTTAATCTGCTAATTCAGTATTTTGTCAATTTGTGTATAAATAACTGCAACCGAAATACTGACTTCCTGTTTGCAGGACCACTAATAGAGACCGAGACTTTCCTGGGTTGATTCAGTTGCTCAGTAGAGATCTGAGCATCTTTGACCCATCCAACAGCCAATCAGTAGAAATTACTGTTAGGAACAATTCAAGGAAGTGGTGCATTCTGGGAAGAAGAAGGACTGTTAGAACCTGAAATGTCAGCTCACTAATGTCAACTGCAGGGAACAGCAAAGGGTATGAAATCAACTGATTTTCTCAAAATGGGAGAGAATATGTAGAATAACTAAGAAGGCATTACACTAACAATTTAACAAATATTGATACTTTTTCCCAATAGCTTTCCTTCCCCCATCCCCAACCGCCATAAAAGATTTTACAGGAACCCCCCGATCTGTACTTACCTTACCTCTTTCCCGTAGCGTATTGTCCAAGCCCTCTGCTTGCATGAAACTGCAAGCAGGGGGCGGGACCGACAGCCGCATCCGTGATTGGCTGAGAGGCAGCCAATCACGGATGTGGCTACCGGCAGTGGAGAATGCCGGGGGAGAGAGGTAAGGTAAGTAAAGTTCGGGGGAGTTCCTGTAAAATCTTTTATAGCGATTGAGGCTAGGGGAAGGAAACCTACTATATGGCAAAGGGGAATTCCGCTAGGGGGAGGGATTGCAAAATGGGAGGGGGGAGGAGGGATTGCAAAACGGGAGGGAGGGGGGGAGGGCTGAACTGCGCAAGACAAAATTCTCCCGGAGGAGAGACAGGAGGCAGAGTCCTATATGGACTCTGCAGTACTCCTGGTGGTCAGTTTTTCAGAGTTTGGGGGAGGGATTCCAGAAGATCCATTTGGAGCTGGGATGTAAGGTAAGGATTTTTATTCACTACACAGTGGGGCCAGTAGAGGGGGAGATTATAGTTTTGGGGGTGGACATGCCCTTTAACTACTTATAACTGTAGTCAGTGACTTTGATATAAAGTTTTGATAATAGTGGTTAAAAGTTGGCTTCTAATTTACTCTATATTTGTGTGTTCATTGATTTATTCCAACACCATAGAACAAAAAATGATATATATTTGTGACCGATAAGTTCACACATGAATCTAGCCTAAATAACTTGGTACATAACCATTAAAAGGAATATCATTGCCCTTCAAAGAAAACAAACATACATGTACAAGTAATTACAATCCTACAAGATAATGTTACACAACCATCCAGCACCCTTCTATACCACATCCCGACCTTCAACATCAACATCCTTGTTTGAACCCTCCCCCCCCCAAGAAAAATAAAAAAATATTGGTAATATATATTATTGGAAATGCCCACTTTTTACTAATTAATTATTAGATAAAGAATAGTTTATAGGGCAAGTCCAGCCCTCAAATGAAAGGCATACAGTAATGAAATCATACAAAGTATATATACCTTATATATATATTATATAAATATATTTATATCTCCATAGGAGATTGTATTGAGTTTTTAGGAGCTACCAATGTGGTGGGGGTATAGGATATTACATATAGCAAAGGTGTATATGTATGTGTGTACTATCTCACTGTTACCATTTAAATGACCATCAGTAAATGTATATAAAGTATAGCACTGACTTATATTAGGTACAACACAAAATATACAAAATACATAAACTTACAGAGCTGAGATCCCTATTTTAAAATGGAATGGTCAAATGGCAGCTTAGACACCCCTGTGTCTGCTCCATATGAAAGGAAGTGTTCTCCAAAAAAAGTTTCTGTCTGCTACACAGGATATGATGTGTATTGTAATGGACATATACACCAAGGCTCCTTATATACCACCTCCAGCCTGCAGATGGTGTCAGTGAGTAATAAAATATAAGACATCCCTGCTCTCTATGGTAGGAGGAGAGAAAGTGAAAGTGGATTGTGGTGTGTGCTTTGGAGTGATATTGACTGTGTATAAGATCCTGTTACCACCTGTTGGGAGGACAGATTATTGGACAGACTATTTACCTTATTGGATACAAACACTGAGGCAACAGATAAGTGTACACCAACTTACAAGGACACACAATATACAGGCCTGGTCAATATTCAAAGTGGTGCACCATAGACAGGGACACCCGATTACTGCACATGTTATGTGGGAACCTGTTTATGAGCACTGTCTGCTTTGTGCCAGACCACCAGAGTAACCCACTGTGTGCCATGCTTCCATAAAGCAGTGATCTGGTACAAATTCGTGGCAGCGGTGCTAGTAATACCATTTATTCTCCCTGTTTTTTTTATATATTTGTTCTCTGTATTAAGCAATGAAGGCTGCTACTGATAGTATTGATTTAAATCCTCCTGTCCTTGTACCTGCAGATGAAATTCCCCAATTAGACTCAGTAGCTCTACCAGGCCCAATTGCCAAACCTATTTTTAAATCTGATCCATTTGATGGGGTAACTAGGGAGTGGACTGATTGGCTAGAACAATTTGAATTGGCAGCCACTATTAATGGTTGGGGTGAAGGTGCTAGCTTGCAAGTCCTTAGCCTTTTTCTTAGTGGTAAAGCCAGGCAGATGTACCAAGGATTTACTGTAATACTGAAATAAAAAGCAGTTACCAGTTATTAAAAATTGTTCCAAAGCAACTTTTTTTCAATTAGATCTGTATAAGAGTATATAAAGGATAAATCCATTTCTTTAGGTAAACTGAGAATGAGAAATGTTTGTTTATACGTTAGATTATTAGGTATTGCAATAACATGATGCTGTGAGGTACCTTCTGTTATAATATATGAGGTACCATCACCACTTGCCATGGTGAATACTAATAAGTATTAACCTAGCATATTTAGTTTCAACCACACGGTGTGGCAGGATTGCCTGAATCTACTCTCAGACCTGCAGGATTATCCTATTTGGTTCCTCTGGAAGCTGGTGGCTGTCTGAGTAAGAGTTTAAAATATACCTGTATAAAGATTTTATATCCACTATATCCACACATAGCAAAACATACCCACACATAATTTCCATTGTGCACCAACAGGCACAATTTTGCTAGAGTATGTATGTATGTATAATTTTATTCATATATCTCCACTTGGGTACTCAGCACAGTACATTATAAAATAGAGAATACAAACAGGGCAAAGTTCAAGCCATTATACAGATAAATTAAATTTACACAAATCTTAATACAGTTAAGGGGGAAAAAAATAAATAATAAAAATAAAAAAAAAAAAATAAATATATATATATATATATATATATATATACCAGGATGGGTGGCACTCAAACCTTATAGGATAAATCACCTGTGTGCTTCCTGTTGATTAGAAATAGACATATAAAGAGAGATATAGGAGCACTCCTAGGAATTTCAATGAAATTTATTTAACACAAACGTGGCAACGTTTCGGCCCTGTGCTTGGGGCCTTTATCAAGCCATGTGATACAACACACTGTGTGCAAGTTAAATAGGGTGATCCTCCTCCCCTTATTAGTGACAGCATCCTATTATAGTAGTTGTGTTGATTATGTGTGTGTATAATTGGATGATGTCACTAATAAGGGGAGGAAGATCACCCTATTTAACTTGCACACAGTGTGTTGTATGACATGGCTTGATAAAGGCCCCAAGCACAGGGCCGAAACGTTGCCACGTTTGTGTTAAATAAATTTCATTGAAATTCCTAGGAGTGCTCCTATACTCTTCTTTATAAATAGATAATATATATATATAATATATATGATAATTTATATTATATATTATTATCTTCGAAGACGTCCCCCAGGATGCTATTCCTGATAGGGTCGATATGCAATGTGCAATAAAGATATTCAAAATTCCAGAAGAGTGCTCAGCTAATATTATATATTATATATATATATATAATATATATTATATATATATAATACCCACGGGTGCTTCCTTAGATGAATAATACGTGGAGATGTGATGAAGGAGCACTCCTAGGGTTTATGAAAAAAACTATTTTATTATAGCTGTCTACGCGTTTCTGTCCGACCACGGACCGTTCTCAAGAGAGAACGCGTAGACAGCTATAATAAAATAGTTTTTTTCATAAACCCTAGAAGTGCTCCTTCATCACATCTCCATGTATATATATATACGGGGCACTCCTGGGTCTTACCAAAAATATTTATTTTTAAACAGGGTAGGTAGACGAACCTACGTGTTTCAGCCCGTAAGTGCTGGGCCGTCTTGAGGATATATATATATATATATATATATATAGTCCAGTATCAAGGAAAAAGTTGCACTCAAGGGGTCTAATTAATATATTTTAATTTTCCAGACTTGGACCGAAACGTTGCCTTTTTATTGCACAAATTAAAATATATTAATTAGACCCCTTGAGTGCACCTTTTTCCTTGATACTGGACTGTTTATTGAATTTTTGGGTAGCATCAGGAGCCGTCCTTATAAAATAAGTGTGGTGTGTCAGTACATATTAGGAAAGAGATCACTGCCCGAAGAGCTTACAATCCAAGTAGGCTATATCTACATATTTTAACAAGGGCAATCTTTCTAAAAGATATTATTAGGGTGGAGTTGCCCTTTAATTAACTTAAAAACTCCTGTTATTGAAGAAACCTGTTAACTTCTATTAAGATGATGACTGTAAAAAGCCAATTAACATATTTCTCTGATAAATTTATATAGTAACAATCTGTAAGGAAAATTTATAACTCTATTTTTATAACTAGACATTTTGAAAGTTGTGCAAGTTTTAAGGTTACTATTTAGCTATAATATCAGTTATTAGATAAACATACAGCTGTTGCACAGGAGTATTTACATTCCAAGATCCAGGCCGTGTTTTAGGAGCTCCACGCCCCGACTTCCTTTTCATCCTTATTCCTTCAGCCGGATGCGCATGCGCAAAATTTTAATTCAGTCCCACCGCCCCATTCGGATTCTGCCATGTAGACAACGTCACGACCTATGTTTCCGGAAGTGAGCGAATATACAATGGACAGACTAGTAAGTAGCAAGGTAAACCCGGCGCATCAAATATATTAGCTGTTTATTGCGCGAAATCACAACATAGCTGGAAATATGTAGCGTTGTAGAATAGAAAGGCCCTTGAATAGTGGTGTACGTTAAAAAACTAAGTGCTATTTTTATACTGATTAAAATGTGTAAATCTCCCAATATTTCTAGTTAAAATTGAACACTTACAAAAACAGAATGGTGCGAAATTGTGATAACTTTATGCAGTTATGATGGTGTTTGTGCCCAATGCATTTTAATGGTATTCCCTGTTTAATAGGAAAGTTGGGACATATGAATAAATAGTTGCCACCTCTTCCCCTTAAAACCAAAAATTCATGTATTTTAGTATTCAGTATTTACATTAGATCCATGATGCAGGCTGTATTTGATTTATTATAGCTATATAGTATGCATTGAACTGGTACTTGCATATTTTGTATGTATTTGGTTTGGCAGTTAAAGGGCATGTCCACCCCCTAAACTACAATTTAACCCACTACTGGCCCCACTGTGTAGTGTAATCAAATCCTTACCTTACATCCCTGCTCCAAATGGTTCTCCTGTAATGTCCCTCCAAAGTCCCAAAAAGTGACCATCAGGAGCCTGGCCGAGTCCATATAGGACTCTGTCCCCTGTCTCTCCCCCGGGAGAAAAATGGCATGCACACTGCCTCCCTCCCTCACTCCCTCCCTCAACTCAAATCCCCTTTTTTTGTAGTGTAGGGCTCCAACCCCAACCGCTATAGTAATTTGAAGCAAAACACCCCCGATCATTACTTACGTACATTATACATGCCTTATTCCCCCAGATGTTCAGTACTGCCTCTCAGCCAATCACGGACATGGCTGACGGACCAGCCACCTGCTTGCAGTTTTAATGCAAGCAGAGGGTCGGGACTGAGCATCGGAGGAGAGATGCAATGTAAGTAATGATCGGGGGAGTTTTGCTTTAAATTACTATAGCGGTTGGGGAGGGGCCTACACTTCATAAGTTGTAAAAACGGGTGGACGTGCCTAAAGGGTAATTATACTGAAAAATGACTTGTCTCATATTAAAGGGTAGCTCCAACTTTTTATATCTCAAAGTATTAACCCACTAAACCCCATTTGCTTTTTATTCTTGTTTATTCCGGCACTCCCACGATGAGCTATTAGAACTTAAAGAACCATAATCCCTTGCAGGAAGTCCCTCCTCCATGCTCCTGTTGTGAGACTGGTTACGAGGCATGTTTGCAACCGCTCGATTGGTAATGGCTGTCAGCTGCTTGTTCTAAATAACTCATCGTGGGAACGTAAGGTAAGTATATAGTGCAACTGGGGTTTTGGGAGTAAGCTGTTATAATAAAGCTTTTTGAAGCTGGAGTTATCCTTTTAATCTATACTTAAATAAATGTAAGTAGCACTATCCCAGCAGTGTGCGTCTTGCAACATGCCTTCAATCTAGTACTTTTGCCCAGGCTCAGTTAAAGTGGTTGTTGGAAACAATTATAGTTTCTAAACATTAGGACCAATATTTGACTTAAAGGGCATGTCCACCCTTCTTTATAATTTTTCATATAATAGTCTCCCTGCTCCCCCAGCCCCAACCGCTATAGTTTTAATATCAGAAAGTGCCCCAAACATTACTTACCTTCTCTCTTTCCTCCGCCGCACTGCCAGGCCCTCTGTTTGCGCGAAAATGCAAGCAGAGGGGTGGGACCGGCAATCGCGTCTGTGATTGGCTGAGCGGCAGCCAATCACGGACGCGGCTGCCGGCAGTTCAGTGTGGCGGAGGAAAGAGGGAAAGTAAGTAATGTTTGGGGCACTTTCAGATATTAAAACTATAGTGGTTGGGGCTGGGTGAACAGGGAGACTATTATATAAAAAGGGTTTTACACTAGGGGGAGGGAATCTAAATCGGGAGGGGGAGAAGGGCTGCAGTGCGCATGCCAAACTTCTCCCGGAGGGGAGACAGGAGGCAGAGTCCTATATGGACTCTGCAGTACTCCTGGTGGGCGTTTTTTTGGACTTTAGGGGGGGATAGCAGAAGAACCAGATGGAGCTGGTAAGGTAAGGTTAAACTACACTACACAATGGGGCCAGTAGTGGGGGGATTATAGTTTTGGGGGTGGACATGCCCTTTAAAGGAATAATAAATAATTTATTACAGTACAATTTATTATACAAAAATATCTTTAAATGTAAACAAACTGGTAAGATTAAATGTCACAAAACATTCACAATACAGTTTATATACTTAAAATCCTATGATTATTAATCTTAACACCAGAGTCAGAGACTCCAGGAAACAATGCTTATAAAGGGCATGTCCACACCAAAACCAAAATTTGCCCCAGTGCTGGCCCCACTGCGTTAAAAAAAATGATGTTACACTTCTGCTCCTTATGGTTCTCCTGCAGGGCCTGTTCAAAGTCCCAGAGAGTGAAGAACAGGAGCTCTGTCATGCGCAGGGGAGATCTCCTCCCTCCCTTCCTCCATCCATTTGGATCCAACTTGGAGGCTTGGTGCCCTACCTATAAAAAAAACAATGTTATTTTACAAAAAAAGGCAACTGTTTTAAGGCTCACCCTAAAACATGTTTTTCCATGATTTATAGTCTAGAAAATGCAGATTAAAATAATCTGTGTCTCGTTTTCCTTTTTGTGTATTTCCAAACTAAACATATACCTGTCTGAAAATAATGATTTTCACTACAGAATTGCTTTACTTTCACTTTGTTTTACACCCGTTATTACTTTTGCACAGGGATATATGTAAAGTTTTTGTTGGAAATATATATGGATATATGAAAGTTTTTGTTGCAAATCTTTGGTTAGGAATTACATAGGAAATCAACCTGAATAGTTTAAAAAAGTATGACCACCCAACCCTTCCACTTAAAAGTACCCAAGGTGAGGGAGTAGCTGATGTATATTTAAATTTTTTTTTCTTATACCAAAGTATAGTAAGGCATTTATATTGTCTTTTTTTCTTTTTAATTCAGTCAGCCAGTCTAAAGAAGAAAGGAGGCTTAGCAAAAGATGTGTTTGCTTGTGATGTAAGTATTCATAGAAATTTAGTATGCTTGTTGTGTGTTAAACATATAATGAATGTTGAGTCTCTTCTTCACTTCTAATTACAGTTAAAATATGTATGTCTTTGTCCCGTGCAGTTTTAAATGGGTTTCTTGTAAATCCCTTTTCCCACCAAATGTATTAGAAGGGGATCTTTGGATTTTTTTCACTCTTTCTGTAAGAATTTGCTTTCTTATGTTGCTTTTAAAAGAGAACTATTGTCTTGACATTAAAACTATATCACAAGTCTCAAAGTGCAACCTGTTAGAAAAAATATTGTTCTAAAAAGTTAAATGTGCTTTCAGTAGATTTAGTGATGCCATCTGCACCCTCTTCTCTTCCCCTGCCCTGGCAGTTTAAGCCTGTGTGCAAATTTAGTATTGGGACAGAGAGAAAGCCCCGGTTGAATGATAGTACAATGCACACCAGTATTAACTGCACCCTTCAGTAGGTACAGAGATTTAAAAAAAAATTATAAAATTTCCAAGGCTAGATACTTGCAACATTTAATGAAAAGAAGATTCTTTGAGGTGTAACTGAATTGAAAAAAAGAAAAATTTCCCTAGAAATAAAGGGCACAGTGCAAACTGCACCAGCTCATTCACAGCAGCTCAATTACAGTGACAATGCATAGTTTTATTTTTCCCGTGAGGTTGCCCCACCTCCTTTACCCACTGGGTATTACACATGCCTAAAAGCTCTAATTTTTATTAGGCAGTTACTGACTTAAAGATTGGGGCTAAGACACCCGTGAGTGGGCAGAGCAAAGACACCAGCGAGTGGGCGGGGACACATGGGGCTGTAAGGGAAGGGGCCAAGGGGGGCCCACAAATGGAGGAGCCATAGGATACATGAGTGGGAAGGGCCAGGGGGGGCTTGCAAGAGGAGTGGGCTGCAAGGGGAGGAGGAGACACAGGGCAGATTGACTGTTATCCATTGACATGGTTTCAGAGCAGGAAGTGCAGGGGACCTGGTGATGCTGCTGCCATATTAAACACACAAATGTAAATATCTTCAAAACTATGCAAAATAAACAATGACAATAAATTGCAAAAATTCTCAGGAGAGCAATTCCTATCAATTTACCTAAAGTCATTTTTGGGCCACAGTTCCCCTTTAAATTAGCAATGCACTTTACGTGTAATGTAGAAACTGCATATATGTACTTTAAAAGCATAAATCATGTTTGAACTGAATTTTTTTTAAATATATGGTTATGGTACCTTATTGAACAAAGAAACCCTTTACTTCAAAACTTGAATCTTTAAAGGGGAACTAATGTCACTAGGTAAATTTGTCCTAATAGATATAGGACATTCACAAAGAGAGCTCTACCTTTGCTGTGGCTGTTGGATAATTCATAAAATTAACCTGTGTGGGTACTTGGGGTCAGCTCCTATAACCCTCTTTTTTTTGTTTTAGTGGAAGTCTAAAGATGTACACAGTTTACTTCACATGCTCTCTATTGTAAAGCAAACCTAAGCAAGCTGCAGCCCCCTACTCCCTAGTAAATAGTAACATAGTAATGGAGGTTGAATAAAGTCATACGTCTATCTAGTCCAACCCTAGTCCAACCTGTATAGCAGTATATAGGGCTGGACAATTCATTCAATTATTTAGGAGCCAGCAACTACCTCCCGACGTCTCAGAACTGACATCTGACCCTCCCCCTTCCACCCTAGCTCCCCCCAGTAACCTTTAGCCCCACCCATTACACAAATGCTACTAACTTAAAGGGCAACTGTGGTCTCCAAACTAGTTACGGTTAAATGAAAGCCTGCAGTATTTCCTTTATAATGAGCCGACAATCACATCTCTGGCTTCACCCTGTGATAAATGATATCAAGGAGAATGTTCAAACTTCCTGCTTCCAGTAGGTTGAGTGACATCACCTGACCTCTGCTCGCCCCTCTGCCTCGGGAGAAGCATGCTCAGTAAAGACTTAATGCTGGGGAAATCAGGAAGTACCTGGGGGGAGAAATTGACAGTTGAGAAGGGTAGCCTATTAATGCAGGCAGACTGGTTACATGACTTAAAACAGGAAATGTTCAAGCAGGAAGTAATATTGCTGAACCTTTCCAGCAATAACTTTTCATGAATTTTATCTAGAGATGTGATTTCGGTTTTATTTTGAAGGTATGATGGAAGGCTTACCTTGATCCCATGTATAACGTTTTTTGATTGACCACTTGACAATGTCGAGCAGTTTATTGGAAAAATAAGACTGTGGAAAGATTGGAGCCTCAAGGCAGAGAACATCGAGTGGTTCTTTTGAAAGACAGAAAAATAGATATAAAGAGAAGGATAGACTGACAGAAAGATGAGATGTTTGGGGGGGGGTTTGAGATCCCGTCCCCATTAGAACTTTCCTTTTGACGTTCCCATGACATTCAAGCAATGCAGCATTATTTAATGGCCATACATTCTCTGTCCTCATCTTTTCATTATTAATACACCTAAAGGACAACTCTAAAACTTTAAACTATGTTGATATATCCTACTTTGTCCTCTGAAATTATTCCTGTATGCCATGCTCAGGTGAGGCAGATAAGGTATTAGCATTCAGCATTGGCTGTGATTTCAACTGTCAAATCCATAAATGACAGTTGCTAACTGGAAGAACCAGAAAGCAGAAGCCGGGGTCACAGGACATTGAGCAGCATTTCAGGTTAGACTTCTATATTTCAGATTTCAAACTATTACAGTTTAGGGTTGGGGGGGGGGGGATTTACCTGTATATAATTTTTCATTTGAGGGTTGGATTTGAACATTAATGTCCACTGTTAAAAAAAAAAAGGGGTCGTTTGTCAGACCACGTTTCTTCGGCTTTCTCAGTAGCTGGGCAGCCAATCACAGTCCCAGCTGCTGGTCTGGCCCCTAATGTTACTCCGTTCCTGGAAGGAACATTTGAGGCTATGGCCGTGGGAACGAAGGCTGGTAAGTTTCCTGGCACGTTTTTACAATTTTAACCTGGTGGTTAGGGTTGGGAGGGGGGGTCACTTACACTACAGAATAAAACTAACTTTGTAGTAAACATACCCTTTAATTATTATTGTCCCCATTTTGTCAGAGTAAGCTGGCTCCTTCCTCCATGCAGTCAATCAATGCTGCAACAACTAAAATCACAACCAATGAGTAACTGCTTATTCACCTGCTGCTTCCTCAAGCTTATAAAAAGCTTATTGAGCAGAGGGAGGATGCAGATACCTTGTGAAATGGTTTGTACCAAAAACACCTATACATTAAATGATTATTCTCTAGTAAGTTGCATTAATGTACATGGAACAAATAGTTTCTGTAATTAAGGAGGTTTCCATGTTGTTGCCAGTACAACTCATAGTGCACGTAGTGTTCAGGGAACCTTGTAAGCATGTGTTCCTATTTTCCACACCCATGACCCCACTATTCATTATTTCTATGCTCATATTTTCTATACAGATGTCTCCACACCAATGTAGAAGTCCCTTCGAAAGCTGCTTGTTACCATGCAGTTTATTTTCCTGCCAGCATGCTTACAGCCTGGAACAATACAAAATAGTCAGTTGATTTTACTAGCAAAAGATTAAAGGGTATGTTCACCCTTAAATTCATAACTTGCTGTAGTGTAGCTTCCCCCCTCCCAACCTTAACTGTATTGTGTGTTTGTAAACAAAAAGTCTGTAGAAACTTACTTACCTGCCCAGGTTCCCTAGGCTTCAGCCTCCAATGCAACTTCCGGGAACGGCATTGCATTGGGGGCTTGGCCGGCAGCCGCGTCTGTGATTGGCTGAGAGTCAGCCAATCACAGATGCGGCAGCTGGCTATTGATTTAGCCGGGGGATTCCGGTCCGGTAAGTAAGTTTCTTCTAACTTTTTTTTACAAATACGCAATGCAGTTTTCTACACTACAGAAGAATGGTTACATGTTAAAAACAAAATGTGGATGGAGGGAGGGGGGAATTTGCTACACAGCGCATGCCTGAGTCCTCAGGGAGGACAGAGAAAAAGCTGAAACCTTTTCACAGGCAGACTGTCTTCTATTCTTCACTTTCCTGGACTTTAGACAGGCACTGCAGGACAATTATTTGGAGCAGAGGAGAAAGTGAGGATTTTTTAACACTACATAGTGGGGTTGGAGATGCCCTTTAAGTTTCTAAATGAATCTGCAAAAGATAAACCCTGTAGTATAAATAGAGATGAGGTACCTATCAAGGACTTCACGCAACTCAATTAATGAAATTGCTATCTGTTTATTGCACAACATGTTTTGGATGTTCGTGGTCTTTTATCAAGTGTAGAAAAAAAGGGCATCCCCACAGTCTTATAGGAACAGAATATAACATCACCTAGACCTGCCCACCCTAGCTTTTTGCCAGGAGGGGTAGGGGCATAGATAAATTAATTTCAAAACAATATATCAGAACAAAACCTCAAAAAGTCCTTCCCTCCATCATCAATCCAGTGATATCCATGTAGAACAACAAGTGCCCGTATATAGTCTTTAAATGATAGAAATCCACTATTCACCCCTGGAGTTAAAAGTTCAATTTACAGTTTTTAAAAAAAAAAATCCAATAGAGTCCATTCCATGTGGTGCCCTATTCTGCAAATATAAAATGTGTCAAAAGGTAGAACTACAGTTCCCATTATTAAACCATGACTAAACATAGGCATGGGCACTCCACTGCAATATTAATGCAAGTCATAAGGACATCACGTGACCAAAAACGGTCTTAAAGGGTATGTCCAGCAAAAAAGTGTGTTTCTAAATAATTTACTGAAGAACAGGAGGTAAATGCACTATATCTTACCTCCCGTTCCACAGTAAATCTTCCAGGAGAGGAGGAGACACTTACCCGCGGACCCGCTCCAGCGCCGAAATCCCCAATGTGTCCTCGCTCCTTTGCACTGTGTACACATGCACGCACAATGTAAAAGACTGGAGAGGCGTCAGGGATTTCGCCGCTGGAGCGGGTCCGCGGGTAAGTGTCTCCTCCTCTCCTGGAAGATTTACTGAAGAACGGGAGGTAAGAGAGAGTGCATTTACTTCCTGTTCTTCAGTAAATCATTTAGAAACATACTTACATTTTTGCTGGACATACCCTTTAAGGCCAGTGGTAGATGAAAAAGCTTTATTGATACAAATATACACAAATATTCTCATCATATAAACAATGTAGTCCTACCGAATAGAATATTAATTGTGCAAAGTTAGCATGCCTGATATAGCACGTGGCACTACAAAACACGGGCTGTGCCTAGCTCTGTCCCACCCGTCCCATCCGTGGCAGTAGATATATGCTTGGCATCGGATTCGGGAAGGCTGCAGCGTGAATTCCGCTGGAGTGGCTGTTCACATAGTCCGTCAGCGGGACATCATCTGGGGGCAACGTGCAGCTAGCAGTACCACCACATAGTTGCTTACCCCAAACCAGATGATACCCACCACCTCCCGCTCAAGGCAAGAGAGAGGAGCAGGGGACTCGCCTAGACAGCCGGGCAAGCCAAGGTAGCTTGCTGATGACGTGGATTCCACAAAGACACACTTAAAAGTGCAACGCCTAACAGGCAGCTAGATGTTAGAAAGGGAAGCACATGGCTACACACACAACAGGGTAACCAGGGTTCACTATTCCCATAGGTACTGCCTACTAAACAGGTTTTTTTAAGGGACTGAATATTGATAAGGATACATAACAAACAAGTCTGCCAACTCTATTGGTAACATTACCGTTGATACATTCACAATCTGATTTTATAGGTATATAGTAAAGGCAGAGTGTAAAGAAAACAGAAAACACGTATTCTGAGTAAAAGGGCACCATAACCTTGTATATAGTAATTCATAAATAGCATTTAAATGACCAGTTCCTTAATGGGTCTACTTGTCTGCCCCACATAACCAAAGCTACAAGGATATTTCAGTAGGTAAACTACCTATGGCGTGGTACAGGTGGCATACCCTTTCATTTTAATTGGTGTGCCCTATAAAGGATGTGTCACCATGATTCCTTGTATTATAGATGTGCAACATATGCAATTTAGGCATTGATTTACTAAGAAACAATTTTGGGGGGATGTTTACGTCTGCTGGGCTCAATCTGTCTTTAATTGTTCTACACCTCTGGTAGCTAAATAGGGGTGTTTCCTTAAATAGATGTCCCATTTTTTCATCCTGTTGAATGATTGGCCAGTTCTTGTTAAACACTTTCTCTATCTTCTTACTCTGGGTGCTGAATTGGCTCACAAATGGTAGTCTCTCTTTTGTTTGGCGCTCTTAATATATGAGTGGATCTACTCGTGGAATCCGTCTTACTTTGTGAAAGACTCTCATAAGCTTATGTTTACAATACCCTTTTCCGGGAACTTATTAACCAATTTAGTACCTGCCCCCATATATTTCTTATTGTTTGACGAAATCCGCATTGCTCTTATAAATTGCCCTCTATTGATAGTGGGGAAGTTATTTGATCTCAGCAGTTTCTTCTTATGTGTAGGTTTTGAAAATAATGAGGTATGCAGTTTCTCATCCTTAAAGAGAAAGTTCAGTGGAAAATATCATTATTTTTACAAGTTTTAGTTTATATTATGCAAACCTAGTTATTTTATATATTCTCTTCCATTTTGAAAAAACAGTTGAATTTATACCCCTTGTTATTTCCTGCTGTTGATATTAGTGAGCTGACATTTCAGGTACTGTAACGGTCCTCCCTCTTCCCAGGATGCACCATTACTTGCAATGTTCCTAACAGTAATTTCTACTGATTGGCTGTTGGATGGGTCAAAAATGCTCAGACCTCTACTGAGGAACTGAATCAACCCAGTTGCTGGGTCAAGGGCAAGACCATGACGGTCTCTAGTAGGGGTCCTGTAAACAGGAAGTCAGTATATTGGAAGCATTCATTTATGCACAGAAAAAATGCTAAATGGGCAGATTAAGGTCATTAAGATGGAAAAATACTGCTATTTTTGCTTACCTTCCATTCTTAAATCACCCGACCAGGAGCCAGGAACCAAGGTTAGTATATTTACCTCACGCACGAACCACCGCCAGCTCCATTGAAAATTGCTGACCGCTTCCGGGCTTAGTTTAACTATAGTGTGAATTATCACACACGCGCGCTATAGTTAAACTAAACCAGGAAGCGGTGGGGACCTGTCAATGGAGCTGGCAGTGGATCATGTGCAAGTTAAATATACTAACCTTCGTCCCTGGCTCCTGGTCGTATAATTGAAAAATGGATGGTAAGGAATAGGTTCTTTACCTCCCAGTCTTCAATCACCACTTTAAAGGAATAGTTAAATTTTAGTGTGAACTATACCATTAATTAATTAATTAATTAATTATTTGAATACACCTGAAAAGGAGCTTTACAGACTGCAGCTTTTAAAGGGGAATATATCTATATAGCAGAATTTTATTTATTTCAACAAATCATTGGTGTTAGTTCATTTAGTTTCAAAGCTGTCTAGATTTGTATAGTATTTGAGGTTGAATAAAGACATACGTCCATCCAGTCCAACCCATCTTGCAATATCCTCATTTCCTGCCTAACTGTTGATCCAGAGGAAGGCAAAAAAACCCCCCACCAAATTTATGAAGGGGGGAAAGAAGTGGCAATTGGTAATTTCCCTGGATCAACTCTACTTTGTTTCAATACCAGTAACTTGCAACATTCCTTGTTTGCAGAAACTCATCCAGCCTTTTTTTTAAACTGACCAGTGAACCTGCCATAACAACGTCGGCTGGAAGACTGTTCCATAGCTTTATCATTCTCACAGTGGAAAACCCTTTCCAGACTAGAAGCCTATACCTTTTTTCTTCAAGTCTTAAGGGATGTCCACGTGTCCTCTGACATGCTCTATTGGTGAACAATGCCCCAGATAGTTTATTGTATGGCCTGTTAATGTATTTATACACAGTAATCATATCCCCACTCAAGCGTCTTTTCTCCAGCGTACACAATTGTAACTTTTCCAGTCTCTCTTCATATTCAAGCTCCCCCAATTCCCTTATTAATTTAGCTGCCCTTCTCCGAACCCTTTTCATATTGAACACAGGATTCCAAAATTGCACTGCATATTCCATATGAGGCCTTACCAATGCTTTGTAAAGAGGGTGAATAACATTTTCCTCCCTTGAATCCATACCTCTCTTTATACAAGACTACCATGCTGGCTCTGGCTGTTGCTGCCTGGCACTGCTTGCTTCCTTTAAGTTTGTTATCCACCAAACCTCCAAGATCCCTTATCAACAGAGCCATTTATAGTATAAGCAGCACAAGGATTTTTAAGTCCAAAATGCATCACCTTGCATTTCTCAACATTGAATCTCATCAGCCCAATGTGACAATCTATCTAGACCCCCCTGCAACGAATGCACACCCTCTGAAGTTTTTAATGGTCGACAAAGTTTTGTGTCGTCAGCAAACACAGAAACCTTGCTATCAATACCCACTTCCAAATCATTAATAAATAGATTAAATAGAATCGGCCCCAACATAGACTCCTGTGGCACCCCACTTAGCACTTTAGTCCATAATGATGAAGCCCCATTAACAACTACTCTCTGCATCCTATTCCTTAACCAATTTTCTATCCGTGTACAAATGTGCCTCCACAGACCAACAGACCTTAGCTTATACATTAGTCGCCTATGGGGGACTATATCAAAAGCCTTTGCAAAATCCAAGTAAACTACATCTACTGCTATGCCAGAGTCTAAATTTCCACTTACTTCCTCATAAAAGCAAGCAAGTTAGTTTGACAAGATAGATTCCTCCTAAATCCATGCTGGTTACTACTTATAATGTCAGTCCTTGAAACATACTCTAGAACATGTTCCCTTATTAAACTTTCCAGTATCTTCCCCACCATTGAAGTTACACTTACAGGCCTGTAATTACCCGGCTGTGAACTACCCTTTTGACTACCCTTTTAGAATATTGGAATAACATCATCCCTTTTCCAATCCAGAGGCACACCACCGGACATGAGGGAATTTGCAAAAATAAGAAACAGTGGCCTAGTTCTTTCTGTACCATATCCTCGGTTAACCAAAGTGCACTTGAATCCTTTATACCATTATTGCTACTATACTCTATCTGTACTTGGATCTTCTAAAGTGTATACAGAGGGGAAAAAATATTCAAGACATTTGAATGTACAATCTCTCAATTTAATGTTAATTTAAACATCAACTTTAAATGCATACCTTCAAACATTCCCCTTTAATAGTTACTCTTCTAGAAATAACATGGTACAGACCTGCAGAGGAAGGATAATAAAGTGAACCTGATCTTAGCACGGCTCTGTGCAATGCATTTCTCAATAGTGTGCCTATTTTAAGGGAATGTTGGAGGGTATGCATAAAAAAATTAATTATTATGCATTTAATCAGGTGGTAAAGGGTGATCAAACCTGTAGTTCAGCCAGTATAAATAAGACCATGTGTTCTAGTCCAAGTAACTCCCCAGAATGGGTTCCAAATGCTGGGAGAAACTGGGAAGCACTAGGCGCCCCCCAATAAATATATATAAAAGATAAAAACCAGTACTTGAACTACAAGATAAAAAAATATATTCATAATATTGCTTGAAATATAGTTTCCTTACTACACCCTGTGAGTAATATACATATGATATACGATATAATATACACTTAGAAATATATATTAGCACCAGTGGATAAAACCTAATAGGTTATCATATTCATAAAGTTCATAAAAAGTCTTTGCATCTAAAAATGATAATAGTTCATAGAATAGTAAAGTGCTGGATAGTGTCCAAAGTTATAGCAAAAATCTTGACTGATGTCATCTGGAACTTGGACTTGGCCTTCCAGAGGCCAGTGGATTGAGTTGTCATCTGTGGAATACGGTATACCGGTGCTCTTTAACAATGAAAAATCAATTCAGAAATAGAGGGGGGTCATCTGGGATTCCGGAAATCAGTGTTGATGCGGTGCCTAAGCCAAGACTATTTCTCCAGGCTTGAAAGGGTGCATCAAGGCAATAGATGGGTAACGGAAAAGACTAAGAAACATCACCATAGTTGCTCTCTCATTTCTTAATCAAAGTTGCTACATATATCTTATAACACTCCAGAAGATCAACATATACTAATACAGTAGATTTACCACATACAGAATTTAAGCAATAAACAATATGGCTGAGGCTATGGCTTTTTTGAGCCCTACTATTATTATCACTATCTCCTCTTTAATAAAGGCCCAAATGGTCTAAAAACAATGCTTGAAATGTCTAAAAAAATCTTTAGGAGAAAACAAAAACTTATTAAAATAATAACAAATCCTCTGGGAAAAGTGGGAATGCAGGAAATAAACGAAGAAGAAATAGAGGAAAAAGTAGCAGCTTAACAAATATATCCGAGTTAACATTACCTTAAACAACAAGAAAAGAAATGACAATAGTTAAATTAAACAACCAAAACATACGGTAAAGCTAGGTACACACAGTAACGATTTCTGAAAGATGACAGACAGGATCTGCAAGATCCTGTCTGCCATCTTTCAAAGATTGCATACACACAGTCCCGAGCGTTCTCCCTATAGGGAGAATGCTCGGGACTGTGTGTTTCCATCGGCCGCGCTAGACTCCTATAGGGAGTCTAGCACGGCCGATGGAAATTTTCGGCCTTTCCCGAACGAGCGTTCGGCCGACCCGATCGTTCGGCGGCCACGCGCTCATTCGGGAAACGAACGTACACACGTAACGATAAAGCCCCGATACGTCGGATCCGACGGTATCGGGGCTTTATCGTTACTGTGTGTACCCAGTTAAAGGGCAACTATAGTGAGAAAATTGTTTTTTTTTAATTTCTTCTAATGTATCCTATAAGTCATCCCATCCACCAGGGTACCTTTAGTTTCTTTAAATTCTACATAGTCCCCGAGATATAAGCCTTTGAATATGCTGTGATTTGTAGGAGCTGCTACACCTCATCTGTCACTCAAAGGCACACACCCACACAATCCAAAGCTCCCATGCAGTACTGTCACACACTCTCTCACCCACACTATATGTACCATGTGCAACATATAGTCAAATGCTGTAGTGCTAAACACAATCAATAAACCATTAACCCAGCAATATGAACATAACACACTATAAAACTGCCCCTCCCCCCCAAAAAAATCTTATATACATACAAAACCAGTGACTCAAATGGAACACTAATACAGTATATATAATACAGTAATACAGACTATATACCAAACAAGACACACAGTGCAATCTATGAAATATATAGACTAAAGCAACTGAAATGTAACAGGACAACAAGCAGTGTCACTGTGTTTGTGAAGGTCTCTCACTACAAGCTGCTGTTACACTGACTCTCTCTTCAGTGATTATGATCTCAGCTAAGCAGGGGGAGAGATATGAACTTTAGGTAAAAAGTAAATAACAATTAGCAAAGTTAGAGAACAGGGAGAGTTCAGTAACTTACTTGTAAAGAATCTCAGCACCACTTGTCCTCCTCTCTCCCCCTCTGCCCCTCCCTTCAGTATATTGCTACTTTCTCTACTGCTTGCAGTCTAGCTCTGGAAGGGAGGGGTCAACAGGATGTCAGCACTTCATTTAAAGTCCTTTCAACTGACAATGCTCGGACTCTGTATACAGCCCGTCACTGCTTGAGGGGGAGTAGACAGAGAGGGGAGGGGGACTACACAGCTTGGTACAAACTTCTGCCAGTGTGAAGAAACGAAGCCACACAGAAACATGAAAGTAAGGCAGCTTATACTAAGTGATCTATACATTGTATACAGACAAAGTTTTTTTTTCACTATAGTTGCCCTTTAAGACAAAAGTAAGGAAGATAATAAATCTCGAATTAAAATCAGTGTAAAATCAGCTTACCATCTTTGGTTACAGACCTTATCTACTGCCAAATTCTACCAAAATCATGAACTACATTATACCTTAAACAAAACACTGTTACTAGTTAAAGAAAAGATTAAGGTAAATAAATGAAATACGGTAACAGACTAAAAAAGATCTATATACACTATATAGAAATACCTACAAACAAATCGGCTGTATAATGATGGGAAGTATATTAAAGGGTATGTCCACCCAAAAATAAACTTTTTATATGTTCTTTATATAATAGCACCAACCTCAAACGCCATGTTCATTTTTCTAAAAATCATTTGCCTTGCCCGATATTTAATGAGATATATATCAGGCTGCACTTCCTCTCCACTTCCTCTTTAGATGACCCCGAGCTGCAGCTTAGGTAAAAAAAAAAATCCTTGCCTGTGTGTGTGTGTCTCTCTCTCTCTCTCTGGGCTGGCTGGCTGCAGCTATTGATCCTGGATTTCTTCAGTACACATAACTTTACAGCTGTGATTGGTTGAGAGGGAAAAGAGGGAGGGATCCAGGGGTCAGACCATTACTGATCAACTTCCTCTGTTCTCATTGCTGGATGTTAACAGACACGCTCAAGAACATGAAAAGAACAGAGGCAAGGTAATGTTATCTGTCTCTGTTCATCGCTGTTTTGGTCCATGCTGCAGGATTATGACACCTAAAATGGTCTGTAACTTTTGAACCACTGGACCGATTTACATGCTGTAAAGTTTGTTTTGGAGCACTTATTTGGGCCAAAAAATTATAAAAAGTTAGTTTTGGGGGTGGACATGCCCTTTTCTTCTCACCCAATATAATAGAGTTGGAGGCCTTAATAGCCATTGCACAGGCGTGTACAAATATTAAGGCAACCCCTGAAAAGTGACTGCCAATGATTTAGAAAAACAAGTGACTAGTTTCAAGGTGTCTCTATGATATTGTGATAAAATTGCCACCATGGATTTACAATATTCTCTAAAATACAAATTAATAGGTTTATCATAATTCAAAAGACCCAGAGCAGGGGCATGTACAATTATTTAAACATTCCTTTTCATTTTTGGTGTCCATGGAATGATGTCTGTACAGTTTTGGTGGTGCTTTTTGGAGCATTTGGTCCCAGTGGGAGCTGACTGGGTTCCATTTTTGGTAGAAGTTCATGAAGCTGACCAATTCAGCTTTATCACTGGTTGTTTTACTGGTAAGTGCAATATGTCTTTAGCTGTGGAGGGGCTTTTCACCTTTAGATGCAACCAAGCAAATTAGAGAGAGAAAGCGAGAGAGACACCTTTTGATATACCTCTGTGCTCTGGCTACACAATAATAAAAAAATCATTAACATATTTCAATAATCCTAGAACAATGTGGTTGAACCCATTCTTATTTACAGAGAGCCATAGAGTCTGTCATGGTGAGTCCACCAAGGCTCTATGCCAAGCAGTGGCACATGATTTGGAAAGGAAAATAGGTTTATAACAGAAAACATATAGTCCAAACAAGTGAAGCTAGCATTACCCAAAATTAACCTCACTCCTTTATATAACTAGATTTATAATAAAATTCTCTAAAAGAGCCCTCAATGGGAATTTATCCAACCCACTATATTATCTACCCATTAATTGCAATAAACTGTACCACCGACACGAATCACATAATCCTTGGGCGTTTCCCAGGAAAATTCTTTGGAATTCATGTACCAGTCTTGTTATTAGCATTACTATGAAACTTTCCATCCTGTAAGCAAAGTTAACAATAAGCAAAATAAGTAAGCACAACAAATTAACAAATTTGAAAGACAAAACAGTTACACACAAGTACTTATTTAAAGGATAAGTACTCTGTAAAAGCAAGTTAAAGGACAACTGTGGTCTCAAAACAAGTTATGGTTAAATGAAAGCCTGCAGTATTTCCTTTAAAATTAGCCGACAATCACATCTCTAGCTGGAGCCTGTGAGAAATTACATTGGGGTGAATGTTCAAACTTCCTGCTTCCAGTAGGTTGATTGACATCACCTGACCTTTTCCCCGCCCGTCCCTATTTCTTTAGATATCCAATCTAAAACGATTTATATTTCAGCTGTCAAGTTCCTTGCTCTCAAAAACTATTCTTCTCTGAGTAGTTTTACGTTACCTGGAATGGTGACAGAGTTTTGACAGTTGGAATGCTGTATGCTGAGTGCAGGCTTGACAGTTGATTTGTGGGAAAAAAGTCAGGTCGGATGGAAGTGGGAGTTTTTAAAAGAGGGAGGGGGGGATACTGCTTCTAAACAAAATATGTGCTGATTGAATTGTGTGTGTTGCTGCATTCCTTCAGAGTGTTACTTACATGTATTCAATTATGGATTAAGATGAGGCAAAGTCATTTTATCATCTCCCTCCTGAGCTTCCTGTGCTGATGTTGAAAGTTACTGACATTTTGGATCTGCTGTGTAGTCTGTTTAGCCCCGCCCTCCATAAGTTCCTGGATCACCTTCTTATTCAGGTCCAAAAAAGCACGATCCGTTTGCTATGTGAGCGTGTCATGTTAGCGTGTGCATGATGTCATTGCGCCTCGCCATGCTTGTTACAAGTTAGTAATACGAAACTTAGGTTTCGGGGGTAATCTACATTATTAGCTTAAGTTTTTTTTTTGAGTAGACATGCCCTTTTTTAATTAATTGCACAGACCTGTGCTAAGATCAGGTTCACTTCATTACCCTCCCTCTGCAGCTCTGCATCATGTTGTTTCTATAATGTAAATGGGGAATGTTGGAGGGTATGTTTATGCACAATATTTAATATGTTGCAGCATATGTAATATTAATTTGGCATAATTTATCCATTAACACCCCCCCCCCTTAAAACTAAACATAGTGCTGTGCAGGGTCTGTGTAAAATCATTATTATCCTAAAATACTATTTAAAGAAAGGTAATAGACATACAGGTCTATAGATATTTCAGCACATTTTAAAGGTAATTTTTGGAGGGTATGTTTTATCCTGGGACACAGAAACCAAGTGCCTGAGACTTTACCTAGTAGGGGAAAAAAAGCAACCACAACTATATTTTATAAACAGTTTAAACGGGGTTTAGCAAGTTTGCTCTTATAAAATCCATATACAGTTTAAGTGCACATATAGGTGCAGTATTTATTAGATCTGTAAGTAAGTATACATCCAAAATAGAAATGTGTTTGCTATTTATCCTCATTCCCTTGTGTGATACCCAGTGGGTACAGGAGGAGGAGCCAAGATGGCAGCCCTCTTGGGGCAACTTTAAACCACATATCTTTACTGTCATTGGGCTGGCAATATTTACAATGCAATGTGTTTTTATGTTTTTTTAGACCAAGTTGTTTTTTCACTTTAGTTGTCTTTTAACGCATTAATAGGCAGATGTAATAAAAGTTCTTCTAGTTAAAGGGTATGTCTATTCACCAAAATCAAAATTTTTTTTTTTTCATTATAAGGTAGTACCCATCCCCAGAAGCCTTTTCCTGCCTTTCTTTTGAAAAAAATCCATTCCCTACCTTTGCAGCAGTCTCTAGAAGTTCTATTCGTTTTTGGGGGTGTGGCCTTAGCTGTGCTGGATAAGGAAGTGAGCTGATTACTAAATGAGGCTATTACCATGCGTTTTGGTCCCGCCCACTTGACCCTGTGCTAACAAATCCTCTCCTGCAGTTCTGACAATGCTGGCAGAGAGAGAGTTCATACATAAAGTGTATGAGTGCCATTTAAAGTAAAGTGCCATTTCTGTGGCTGGGGGAAGGGAAGCAGGGAGAGTGTGTGTGTGTAAACCCAAGATCTAAATATCCAATCATCCATCCCAGACGTAAGAGTTCATACATAAAGTGTGCCATTTCTGTGGCTGGGGGAAGGTGTGTGTGTGTGTGCATGCGTGCGTGCGTGCGTGTGTCCGTCCGTCCGTCCTTCCGTCCGTCCGAGTTCTCAAATCCAATCCATACCGGAACAAGATGTTCCGCTTTAATCCCTCAGCCGGAGCAGAGTCCGACGTAGCATAGGTTGATCTGCGCATGTGCGGGATGGAGCGCGCGTCGGACTGCATGATATTGGGAAGGCAGCAAGATGAATATTCAATGTGCCAAGCGGATCTTACGGCACATAGATCGGACAAACGGGCACACAGAGAAAATCCATAAAAGGTACCATGCATATTTAAATGGGCTCTTTTACTTTAGCCAATGTTAATTTTTCAGGTGCACATACCCTTTAAAAATGGTGCTAATTTTTCCCCAACCGATCAGATGTTATTTACCAAGCTAAAATCTGATTGGTAAGGGCAAAATTACCACCATTTTTAAAGGGCATGTCCACCCCTTTTTTTCACTTTTCATGTATTGTAGGGTTTCCTCCCCAGCCCCAACCGCATTATTATTATATCCAGAAAATCCCTCGATCATTACTTACCTTCCCTCTTTGCTCCGCCATGCTGTACCAGCACTCTGTTTGCATCAAACTGCAAGCGGGGCCGGACCGGCAGCCGCGTCCGTGATTGGCTGAGAGGCAGCCAATCACGGACGTGGCTGCCGGCAGTTCAGAACCCCGGTGGAAAGAGGGAAGGTAAGTAAAGATCGGGGGAGTTTCTGGAATAAGAATAATGCAGTTGAGGCTGTGGGAGGAAGCCCTACAATACCCCAAGGGGATTTTACACTAGGGAGAGGGAGAGGGAGGGGGGGGGATGGGAGGAGGGCTGCTCTGAGCAAGCCCTGGTGCTCCTGGTGGTCAGTTTTTTGGACTTTGGAGGGACATTACAGGAGAACCATTTGGAGCTGGGATATAAGGTATGGATTTTTATACACTACAGAGTGGAGCCAGTAGTGGATTAAATTATAGTTTTGGGGGTGGACATGCCCTTTAACAATAAGAACTTTTATTACATCTCCCTGTAATACTTTATTACAAAATTTTTATTATAAGTGCCTAGGACTAGGTTATCAAATTTCTCCTGTTTTGTTGGGTAAGGTCATTAAACATCTTTCTCTTACAAATGATATTGCTTTAATATATTTTTGTTGTCTAGGAGTGCGGTGTTGTTTGTGCAACGCCTATGCATCTGTTCAACCATGCAATAGGACAAAAGCACAAGGCTCTTGTGAGTATTCATTATACATTTAAATGTAATTTTATTTTACTAACTCCAGGCGAAAGATTCCTGTGTGTGTTTTCTTTTGGAAATTAACTTTCACTGGATTCACTGGGCATGGATTTGAAACATTAGAGGAAAGTGTGTCTAACTTTTAGGTATGCTCTTATAGAAACTTTTCTTCCAGGGGGCTAATTTCATCCTGTTACAATGCCCTCCATCTAGGCAAAGCCAGATTTATATTAGAGATTGGTAACTAGTAGAAAAGGCAGCTAGAAAGCTTAGGGAGAGAGGGGCCAAAAGAAGCAAAAAGCCCTTCACTGAGCATAAAAGCAGAGAAACACCTTCTTATAATAGAAGGCATCTTGCAGTCTCATGCTATATGAATAGCATTGCCCACAAAGCCTAAGAAACAAGAAGTCATTTCTTACTCCCGTGTTTCCCAGAGTAAGGGGCAGAGATGCAAAACACTCCTTTATGTCCCTTAGCTAATGCATGTGTCCAGAACCGCTGGATAATAACATGCAATAAAGCTTAATATATAGAGCCAATCATCTGACCTGCACACACGGCGTGTTTCGATCTTGTTAGATCTCGTCAGTGCAAGATACAGATTCATGGCTCTATGGGGTAGGACTTGGGCGTACAGTAGAAAAGGCAGCTAGAAAGCTTAGGGGGAGAGGGGCCAAAAGAAGCAAAAAGCCGTTCACTGAGCATAAAAGCAGAGAAACATCTTCTTATAACAGAAGGCATCTTGCAATCTCATGCTATTTGAATAGCATTGCCCACAAAGCCTAAGAAACCAGAAGTCATTTCTTACTCCCATGTTTCCCAGAGTAATGGGCGGAGCTATCAAAACACTCTTTATGTCCCTTAGCTAATGCTGTGTCCAGAACCGCTGGCTAATAACATGCAATAAAGCTTATATATAGAGCCAGTCATCTGGCCTGCAGACACGACGTGTTTAGATCTTGTTAGATCTCGTTAGTGCAAGACACAGATTCATGGCTCTATGGGGTAGGACTTGGGCGTACAGTAGACAAGGTAGCTAGAAAGCTTAGAAAGAGAGGGGCCAAAAGAAGCAAAAAGCCCTTCACTGAGCATAAAAGCAGAGAAACACCTTTTTATAATAGAAGTCATCTTGCAGTCTCATGCTATTTGAATAGCATTGCTCACAAAGCCTAAGAAACAAGAAGTAATTTCTTACTCCCATGTTTCCCAGAGAGATACAGTACTTGATTGTATCTGATTGTTCCTTCTCAATTGTGCCCAGTGGCAAAACGTTAAGTGCATAAATAAAGCTATTGCACATGTCCAATAAATGGAACGTACAGGATTTGCAGATTTAGCTGTGTTTTGTTAAAAAATCAGGATCAAAAAATGTTGAACTACTGCTATTGGCAACATGATCAGTAGATTTTGTCCAAAAATGTCCATCCTTTGCTATTGGCTCATTAAAGGATAAGTGCACTGTAAAATGAAGTTATGCTCAATTGGAGGCTGCAGCTTTAAAAATACATTTGCCATATTATTTTCCCTAAGCCCCTCCAGAGCCTACCTTTGTAGGTTTAAAGTTGCTGACATCTTGCTTGTCTAGTTAGATCCACCCCTCCAAGATTTTCAGATGCCTCCTGAATGGTTAGCCGCAATTATTAACGCCTGGTTTCAGCGTGCCCTTGTGCGCTGTGACATCCGTGCAGAGGACGCCACGCTGTGTGTGAGAGGACAACTTGCATGCGCCAACATCATGCAAGCGGCGGACGTTCATGGAATGCACAGCGCGACCGTGCGTTAACAATTACGGCTGACTATTTAGGAGGCAGCTGAAAATCTCGGAGGGGCGGACATAACTATGCACTTAAAGACAAACAAGATGTCAGCAACTTTAAACCTACAAAGGTAGGCTCTGGAGGGGCTTAGGGAAAAAAAATATGGCAAATATATTTTTAAAGCTGCAGCTTCCAATTGAGCATAACTTCATTTTACAGTGCACTTATCCTTAAAAATTTATAATAGAAGGACAATAGTGATTACTTAAATGTGTGGTCAGACGAATGATCTCCCTATACAGAGTATACTGAGACACTTAACCAGCATTTTTAAGTACATTGCATCTGTTTCTATTATTCACAGGGAGTTGAGAACACTTATTCCCACCTCCCTGTGAATAACAGAATGCCCAGGGGACACTGCCGAACTTACCTTACTGCGCTCTACTTACAGCTGCTTCTGAGCTGAGAGTGGAGTGACGGTAAGGTAAGTTATAGTTACCCCCTACATTTACACTTAAAACAATGCAGATATTTATAAATCTAGAAACATGATGAAATCCAGTGTTCATCTTCAGAAGCATGGATCATTTCTGTTTTTAGGTTCATGTGACTGAGTTGTATAGTAATCATTTTGCCTCAAGAACATAAGTACAAGCCTCAGTGGATGTTTTAGGTTGCCCTTAAGTCTAGATTTTTTTTTTATATATTTTTCTTCAAGGTTATGAAAAAGTATCAAGATATGCCTGGTAAGTGAATACAATTTATATACATGTCCATACCAAGTATCTTTCTTGTTTTGTACTTTTGCTAGTGTATTTTGGATAAAAATGTACAATAAGGGCACGGCCACACTGCAATGCAAACGCAATAGCACACGGAATCGCATTCGATTTCATGTGCGATTTCGTTGCGTTTTTGCGTATTGGAAAAGCATACGATTTAAAATGCGGAACGCAAAGCGCAATCGCAGCGCACCCGAAAACACGCGTTTTCGTTGCGTTTACGTGATTCCAATGATTTCAAAAAATGCATGCGCAAACGCAGTAATATCAAAGCAGGGTGCAATAGCCCTTAAAATCAAAAAGATTTGATTTATTTACTTATAGGGCATGTACGCATTTTTTTTTTCACTCACCTTATATCTTTCTCCTACCAAGTCTTGGAAGTCTTTTGCCTTCTTTTTTTCCCTGTCATCATCCAATTTTACTTCCTCGCATAGAAAGGAGTCTACTCCCACTAGATTTCAATCCCATTACCGGTATGTCTGTATCTCAGGTGCTTTGATTGGGATATTACAAAAATATGTACTGGATTGATCATTTTTTATTCTTTTATTCACCTTCAAATATAAAAGGTTTAATTCACCTTTCGATAGGTGAAAAATGCATTGCACAGAGCTGTACTAAGATCAAGTTCAGTTCATTATCCATGCCCATCATTATGTTGTTTTTATATGTTTACAGGAATGCAGATGGAATGCAATCTGTGAGAGATTGTGGCAGATTGAAAGCAATTTTTAAGGAGATTTGGGCAGATTTGAAAGCAATCTTGTGGAGCTTAGGACAAATTGAGCCTGAACACACATGATTTCTACATTTAATGCATGTTTCGAATTTAAATACCAACCACCCTTTTAGCATGCAGATTTTGTATGCTTTAAAGTGAGAATTGAGTTTCCAGATCATTTGATCTAGTATGGTTAATAAACAAGGCTAAAGTGATTGCAATTAAACAACATTAATTGTAATTCATTCATGCTGTAGGTGTATAAGAGGCGTCTCTAATTTCCTTTTTTTATATAGAGACAGACTAAGAAAAAAATATTCTGGTGCCATAATGTGGAATTTATATTTATTGTGAAATTGTTACTAAACTGATTAAAGATGGAACACACTTTTTATTGTGTTTCCCCCAGGTGGCTTTATCTGATGTAGTAAGATAATTAAGCTAGCCATATACATTTCGATCAGTTCTGTTCAATAGACTGCCCAGTGATATTTGCAGGTTATCGAGCAGAAAGCAATTAGACCTGTCAATTTTTTTTTCTGTCAATCCTTATACACTGCTGCATTATCCTAAAGCCTAAATCTGATTAAAGGAGATGTCCACCCATAGAAATTATGTTCAGTCATTTCATTCTATAATGGGCCCCAACCTGAACTGCTCAGGGGTCTTATGCCGTATTGAATCAGTTAGCTTAAGTCACACAGGACTAACACCGGATTGGTGAGCAGGTAGGGAAGCGGGCCAGAAGAGATGTCAGTAATGTTGTGGTCCATTTTCTTCAAATAGTCGTGTCATAGCAGGGAATGGAGTGCTCGTTACCTCTTTGGGAAGGAGATATACCAGCCATTTGGGAGAAACATCTGGAGCACAGACACCAGGTAGAGATCATATCATGTTAAATTTTTGTGGGGGGTGGACATTCACTTTAAGATGAATGGTGCTAGCAGAAGTATTTTGATCATTACTTCCTGATTGAGTTTTGATTTGGAAGTTCTAATTGACTGTATCTTTATTCAACTATAGTTTATGGACATCTTTACATTTAACTCATTCTAGAAAGTCTTCTTTGAGGTAGATGTTTCATAATGTAAATTAAAAAAAATCTGAACTCAAGTCACCAGCTAACATTGTCCCAATAAACAGAGTACATTTACAAAGATACAACAAGCTGTATCTTACCTTTTTGGGAGAGGTGGGACAGATATAAATGTATTGCAGCACAGAGACTTTCCTCTGTTAGTTACAGATACTGTGTACTCAGACACAGAATATAAATTTTAAAGGGCATGTTCACCCCCAAAACTAAAATTTACCCCACTAATGGCCCCACAGTATAGTTTTTTTTGAAAAAATCCTTACCTTACATCTCTGCTCCTTATGGTTCTCCTGCAGTGCCTGTTCAAAGTTGAAAAAACTGAAGAGTAGGAGCTGTCTGTGGGTCATCCAGTCCCTGCTGCTTCCTTAAGCTGAGTAAGGACTGTGACATGTGCATGGGAGCCCTTTCACCTCACTCCCTCTGGATCCCCCATTTCAATACAACTACAGAGATCCCTTACGATTAAATACTTAGGAATAAATATCTCCAATGACTCAAAAGATCCAAATATGGTCCAAATTACCACTAGGAGTAGCGGGACGTGCCAATCTTGTAAAAATGATCATACTACCTAAAACCCTATATATAATGTGGCACTCCCCCATTCTTATACCTCTCTGCTACTTTGAAATACTAGACACACTTGTAAGACCCTTGATATGGAGATTCAATAGACCTAAATTAAACTGGAAAACACTTTACACAACCAACATATATGGGGTAATGGCTGTTCCGGACCTTCACTTGTACTATATGGCCTCCCAGATCTCACATATACACTATTGGGCTCAAGACCATTCCAAAAATTTTTCCAACCTTCTAACAACAGGAAAAACACATACAACCTTTAATTTTGCATACTTAATCACACGAGGATTGACTAGCACTATGTCTTTTAGTGATACACCTCCTTTATTATTACAAGCACTTAAAATATGGGACATAGTATTAAAGGACATAAAATTCCTCCCATAAATAAACACACCCCTCTCTGGTTCAATAAAAACCTCCCAGAATTTCTCTCCATACAGCAACCTGAAATCTGGTACAAATAAGATATAACCAGAATGCTGCACATTGTGCAGGTTGGTCAATTTAAGACATTCGAACAGTTGAAACAGGAGTACAAGTGACCAATCTTCTATCTATTTAGATACTTTCAAATAAGCCATGCCTTTCAAACCCAATTCGGGAGACAAAAGCTTGACTAAATAAATGGGACTAATATCGCCCCCCAAACCCACCAAAATGATATCGAAAATATATACATACCTGGAAAGCTCCCACCCTGATGCCCAAATTCATCAAAAGAAAACAACATGGGAAAGAGATATTGGGCCAATAGAAGCAGAACAATGGGAACAATCTCTCAACGCTAGGATGACCCAACTATATATCCATCACAGAACATACTTATAGGGCATCTATACCGAAAAATAGGTTATTTTAAATTGACCATAACTAGAAACTATAATTATTCCCAACTACCACTGTATCTTTTTTTGTTGATCTGCCCCCTATTTCTTTAAATATCCAATCTAAAACGTCTTATATTTCAGCTGTCAATCAAGTTCGTTCTCAAAAACTATTCTTCTGTGAGTAGTTTTACTGTAGCTGGAATGGTGACAGAGTTTTGACAGTTGGAATGCTGTGTGCAGGCTTGACGGTTGGTTTGTGGGGAAAAAGTCAGGTCGGATGGAAGTGGGAGTGGTTAAAAGAGAGAGGGGGGATACTGCTCCTAAACAAAATGTGTGCTGGATTGAAGGCATGCAAAGTCATTTTTTCAGTATAGTGTCCCTTTAGCACCTATCAGGATAGCCAAATTTAAACAAAAAAGAAACCCTATGTGTCCTAAGTGTCACCTCTCCCCTAGAACCCATTTCCACTATGGAATTGCCCCAGAAAAATGGGTTTTGGAGTTCCATATACCATGGGTTTTGAAGTTCCATATACCATATGAGCTTCCCATCAGATCTTGACCCCAAGACATGCCTACTAGGCATTACAGATCACCTACCCCTAGATACATTTTTACAAATCTTCCTGAGTGAAACCTTGTTTACCGCCAGGAAAATAATTTCCAAAACCTGGAAACAAGCCACCATACCCACAATCTCCAAATGGAAGACCAAGATAAATATAACCCTCTCTTACAAAAAACTGATGTATACAAACAGAGGATGCCCGACCAAATACGCCAAAGTATGGCATAGATGGGAAACCTCACCCGCCACATTCGATGACTAACCAATACAATGACTGACGAATGGGAATGGACTAGAGGAGAAGATTTTTTTATTGGAAGCATATCAATAATGTAACAATACATTCAATACCTTAAAGGATAAGTACACTCTAAAATCAACTGAATTCTATTTGGAAGCTGCAGCTTTAAGTAATCCTTTTGTTTTTCCCCTAGGGCCCTCTCTGAGCCTACCTGTGAAGCAACTTTAGATCTTCACAGGTAGGCTCAGTAGGGCCCTAGGGGGAAAAAAGGGAACAGATACATAAAGCTGCAGCTTCCAAATAGAATTCAGTTGATTTTAGAGTGTACTTATCCTTTAAGGAAAAAAGTAAGGAGCACACTACTATGGTGAATACTTCTTTATTTGTGCAAAAACAACAGCATACACCGTTTCGGGACTCTAGGCCCCTTCCTCAGGTGGGCCTAGAGTCCGAAACGTGTATGCTGTTGTTTTTGCACAATAAAGAAGTTATTCACCTATAGTGTGGCTCCTCTACTTTTTTCCTTGCTTGGATGTTGAAGCCCCGAAATATGGGGCTGAGAGGATTGCACCTACCAACTTGTCTGGCCAAGGAGCCAACAGCGGTGTGCCATTGTACATTTTTGGAACTTTGGATACTTATCCTTTAACAGTTAATAGGAAAATGAACACTAGGTAACAGAAGTTTATGTAGTTAGATTACAGTAAGCTAAAGAAATAGTGATGACATCAACTAAATGTTTTCAATATCAAGTTTATGGTACATCTGATAATTTGAATGTTAACTTAGAAACTGTTTACCAAGACTATTTTACCCAGCTTAATGCTATAAATTATATAACTATAAATCCTCTTAAGACATTACTGTTAAGGTCGATACTCTGTAACATGTGAGAAATGATGATTCTGAAACTTGTTAACACTGAATAAAAAATGTGTACATTGTTCTTATTGTTTTATTGTTCCAATAAAAAACACCTCCATATGGAGGGGGTTTAAAAAAAAAAAAAATTGCTGTTAAAGACAATAGCTAAATGTTTTTTTTTTAATACTTTAGAAAAAATTGAACAAATGCAAAGACTACAGTTTTGCATTGACTTATATGTAAAAGACGAACCTTTGATTGGTAAGTATTTCTCGTTTTATTCTTTGATGTGCTAACTATTAGAATGTTTTTTATTACTATACCTTCTACATACCATACTATACTTTCTATTAAATATACTTTCTACACAAATTCATAGCAGATATATGGTAGATCTGCACAACATAGCTTCTAGTGGCAAACTTAACATAAGTCTTTAACATAGTAAAAATGTGCATATACGGTGGTTTAATAGTCAGATCATACCATATCTACCCTCTTGTAGAACAAAGTCAGAACTTGAGAGAGCAGTTTAAAGGGGAAGTTCAGTGGAAATACATATACTTTTAAGAAAAAAACACAGCATTTTTCCATCCTAATGACCTTAACCTGCCCATTCAACATTTTGTCTGTGTATAAATAAATACTTCTGAAATACTAACTTCCTGTTTGTAGGACCCCTAATAGAGACCGTTATGGTTTTGCCCTTGATCCAGTGCCTGGGTTGATTCAGTTGCTCAGTAGAGATCTGAGCATATTTGACCCATCACCAACAGCCAATCAGTAGAAATTACTGTTAGGAACATTCCAGGGAAGTGGTGCATCTTGGGAAGAAGAAGGACCGTTAGAATCTAATGGTCAACAGCTCACTAATGTCAACAGTAGGGAATAGCAAGGGGCAGAAATTCAACTGATTTTCCAAAATGGGAGAGAATATCTAGAATAACTAGGTATGTATAATATAAACTAATACTTTTTAAAATATTGATATTTTTCACTGAACATTCCCTTTAAAACACAGGGTGCTTCATGCACGTTTCGTTTAGAATGAGAGAAACAAAAATGAGAGGGATAGTCCTTCCCCAGTACCCAAATTTATTGCCACAGAAATTGAATAAACCAACACCCTAGACACCCAATATACAATACCCCCACATCAAAACACAAAACTACAAAGTAAACCAGTTACCATATATAGTAAAAGCTCTCGATAAATTGCTGTTGGTCATACTGTACATAAAGTGACTGTGGTTCAGCAGGATACAAAGAACCAAGTTCTGTATCAATTGAACAGTTGCACTGTATCCATCTGTAAAGTGACTCAGAAAATCGTTCCCACCAGTAAAGCGACATGGTAGCAGAGACACAGATCAACGGGCATCAAACAGTCTTACCTGGGACTTATAATGGATCTGCGCTCCTAATTAACATTCCTCACTCTTAAATTTATGTCTCTCAAACCTACACCGCTCAGTTGATTCACTCACGTGATATCTGCAGTGTATTTGCCATTATCTGTGCTTCAGCTGGTGCTTCCACAGGATCTAAATCTTATCTCAGCTAACCTCTTGGTGGACTTCACAATATTTGGTAGCTGCATCCTTTGCCCTTCCACACTGACGTGTGTCTCGCTTGGCAGATAAAATTTCACGCAAGCTTCATCAGGGTTTCGCAAGTGTACCTGTATTTGTTAATTATCCCTGCTTGGTGGGTCTTTATTAATGGAAAAATGTAAGGCATTGTATGCTTAACATGGCTACTAAGTGTCATGGGTATTATACACAACTTTCTCCCTCAAGACCTAGATGTGTTCACTATTATATACAAAAACTCCAAATCTTATTACCGTATATACTCGAGTATAAGTCGAGGTTTTCAGGCTGTAAAAACATCCTGAAAACTAAACCTCGACTTATACTCGGGCCAGTCACTAACCTGAAAGGAGGAATCCAGCTTCTGCATCCATTGATGGTCGCATCCAATGACGTCACTACTCGGCACCGGGAAATGAGACCGGTGCCGAGTAGTGCCGTCAGTGGATGCGCCGGTCAGTGCATGCGGCAGCCGGATTCCTCCTTTCAAGTAAGTGATGGCGGCTGGTCGCTGATTCCTGAAATTTGGCCAGGACTCACCTGCCACAGAACCTGGAAAAAGTGGTAAGCTGCATGAGAAGGTAAGGCTGCATGGGAAAAGGCTGCATGAGAAGATGGGTGCAGGGAAAAAGGGTTTTATTTGTGGGTGGGGGGAGAGTAAGGGGGGCATTTGGGTCAGGGACAGGATAGTTGGTTCAGTGTGTGCAGTTCCACTGCAGATGCTTGTAAACTACAACTCCCAGCAACTAAAGCATGCTGGGAGTTGTAGTTTCCAAACATCTGGAGTGCCAAGGAATTAGGGATTACTGTTATTTTAAAGGGCAACTAATGCCTGAAAACAATCCTGAATCAGGAGGATGGTACCTATTGTTAAATAGATTGATTCTGTATTGTTTTGAGACTTTAGTTGCCCTTTAAATGGACAGCAGAATTCCCATATTGTAGTCCCATATAGTAATGGCCATACTGGATTTGGCTATTACTGTATGGGACTACTGTATGGGAATGCTGCTGTCCATTTAAAGGGCAACTAAACCCTCAAAACTACAGAATCAGAAGGCAGTAGTGGTCATAATTTCTACCCTCTACTTATACTCGAGTCAATCAGTTTTTATTCATTTTTAGGTAAAAATAGGTACCTCGACTTCTACTCGGATCGACTTATATTCGAGTATAAACGGTAAACACTCATATCATATTATTAACATTAACCTTTTTCTTTTTTTTTTTTAAATCCCCTCCCAAGGGAGGAATACATTTAACCTTTTTTATGAATACTAGGAACTCAATAATTGCACTTTTTAACAGGCTTAATATTGTGTAGACTTTTCGGGTATTAAACATTGGATAATTTTGCTAACATTTGTTCAACGAAAATTACATAACATCTACATGCTCATGTAAACTCATTTAGAAGAAGCATCTATGAACGAGGGTATCTGTTTTTAAATCATAGATCCACCTACTCTCTGTCTGTAACAATCTTGTTTCAACATTGCCTCCTTAGTCCCATAGCTTTTTCTTGTATTCCCATGAAACTAAATAAAATTCCTGTTTTCTTTGTGTTGTTTAAATATGTGTTTAGCCATAGTGTTCCTGCCAATCTGACCATTCTTAGTAGCTCTTACATGTTCCGCTATCCTGATACACCGTTTGCTTCTGCTCTGCCCTACGTATTTCATTCCACATTAAGGGCTAGGCCACCCTATATGCATTTTTGCACACATGCGATTTTTATTTAATGGAAATCGCGGGAATGCAAAAAGTCCTGCATTGCGTTCTCGATTCTGTTTTGGAAGCGCATGCGATCACCATTTTTTATTGCATGCGCTTCCATAATCAGAATTGGGGAATCGCGAACATGTTGCAACGCACGGAAATAGCAAGCAAATCCGTTTGGGTTGCAATGTGGCCTTGCCCTAACACTGTAACATATAAATATCTTGGTTACTCTAACATGTTATTAAAGACCTTACTTATTTTTTACCATCCATAAATTATACTGTTTCATGTATACACACGTTACATTTTTCACAACACCTATTAACTTTTATTGGAGATACACCAAGCCATTCTTGCATGTTCACCTGTCGTGGTTTGAAATGGCTGGAAAACACCAGCAGCCTGATGCACCAAGAGCCGCTGTTGGAAAACAGGTGCACGCTAGCGATGCTATATGCCGATAGCGGCTCTTGGTGCATCGCTAAGTGCAAGTATCTATTTCTGCACTTTTAATGCCAGCTATCAGCTCTTTTTTAAAGTGTTGCAATAGAATGCCATTGGCCACACAGCCAATGAAGAAGTTTAAGTCACGCTAAAATGGTTAGCTCTCGAACAGGAGCAGTGCACCTCTTGGGGCATCGCCCAGCAAATTTTTGCCTCTTTTGGCTGTCATTTGGGGATAAGCACCTACTCTCTGTTTCAATTCCTCATCATCCATGAGACTGAACCAATATTTATTCAAAATGGTTCTCACCTTTTTCCAATCTTTATTATATGTAGTCACAAATCTAATGGGTCCATTACTATCCTTATTTTATGTTCTATTTAGTTCAATTTTGCTTTCGTACAACAGTTCTGCTGTCGACTTCTTATGGGCTATCTTGAAACTCTTTTGGAAATCTTATTTTCTTATATCCCCTGCTCATGAACCTTTCTTTCCTATTCACCCTTTTTTTTTTTTTTAACCCTACCTAACAGTTGATCCAGAGGAAGGCAAAAAACCCCAGCAAAAAAGGAGGACAAAATTCCTTCCTGCCTCCAAAGGGCAATCGGAAAGTATCCCTGGATCAACCAGATCTATATGCATTAATACCAGTAATTCTCAATATTTTTTAGTTTTAGAAACTTATCCAGGCCTTTTTTAAAGCTATTTAAAGGGCATGTCCACCCCCAAAACTATGATTTTTGATATGTTTGCTCCCCCCCATGTATGGTAGCCCAACCGCATGATTAGTATTTTCCAAAAGCTCCCCAAACTCTACTTACCTCCCCTCGTTCCTCCTCCGCACTGCCGGCCCCTGCTTGCGAGAATGCAAGCAGAGGGGCGGGACCGGCAGTCGCGTCTGTGATTGGCTGAGCGGCAGCCAATCACGGACCCGGCTGCCGGTCATTCAGTGCAGCGGAGGAAAGAGGAGAGGTAAGTAAGAGTTTGGGGAGCTTTTTGAAAATACTAAACATGCGGTTGGGGCTACCATACATGGGGGAGCAGCATATTAAAATGGTTTTACGCTAGGGGGAGGGATAGTGGAACGGGAGGGAGGGGGGAGAAGGGCTGCAGTACGCATGACAAATATCTACCGGAGGCAAGGTAGCAGGCAGAGCCCTGCTAGCCTCCTGGTGGACAGTTTTTGGGACTTTGGGGGGGTCTACAAGGAGAACCCTATGGGCTGGGATGTGAGGTAAGGATTCTACACTACATGGTGGGGCCATTACTGGGGGGGATTATAGTTTTGGGGGTGGATATGCCCTTTAATGAACTTGCCATTACCACTTCTGCTGGAAGACAGTTCCACATTTTCACCGTTCTCACTGTAAAGAAACCTTTCCTAACCTGAAGATGAAACTTCTTTTCTTCCAACCTTAAAGGATGTCCACCAGTCCTCTGATATGACCTATTAATAAACAATGCACCAGAGAGTTCATTGTATGGCCCATTAATATATTTGTATAAGGTTATCATGTCCCCACGCAAACATCGCTTCTCCAATGTAAATAGCCCTAACTTGTCTAATCTGCCTGCATATTCAAGCCCCTCCATTCCCCTTATTAATTTAGTTGCCTTTCTCTGAACTGCCTCAATTTCCAAGATGTCCCTTTTGTATATGGGATACCAAAACTGCACCGCATATTCCAAATGAGGGCTTTCAAGTGCCTTGTAAAGAGGGAGAATAATATTTTTCTCCCTTGAATCTATTCCCCTCTTTATACAAGACAATATCTTGCTAGCTCTAGCCATTGCTACCTGTATAGTATAGTATAGTATTTGAGGTTGAATAAAGACATACATCCATCCAGTTCAACTCATCTAGCAATATCCTCATTTCCTGCCTAACTGTTGATCCAGAGGAAGGCAAAAAAAACCACCAAATTTATGAAGGGGGAAAAAATTCCTTCCTGACTCCAAGTGGCAATCGGAAATTTCCCTGGATCAACTCTACTTTATGTATCAATACCAGTAACTTGCAATATTCCTTGTTTGCAGAAACTCATCCAGCTTTTTTTTTAAACTGACCAATGAACCTGCCATAACAACGTCCACTGGAAGGCAGTTCCATAGCTTTACCGTTCTCACAGTGAAAAACCCTTTCCGAGCTTGAAGCCTAAACCTTTTTTCTTCAAGTCTTAAGGGATGTCCTCGTGTCCTTTGACATCTTCTATTGGTGAACAATGCCCCAGATAGTTTATTGTATGGCCCGTTAATGTATTTATACACAGTAATCATATTCCCACTCAAGCGCCCTTTCTCCAGAGTACACAATTGTAACCTTTCCAGTCTCTCTTCATATTCAAGCTCCCCCAATCCCCTTATTAATTTAGTTGCCCTTCTCTGAACCCTTTCCATTTCAAAGATGTCCTTTTTGTACACAGGATTCCAAAATTGCACTGCATATTCCAAATGAGGCCTTACCAATTCTTTGTAAAGAGGGAGAATTACATTTTCCTCCCTTGAATCCATACCTCTCTTTATACAAGACAATACCATGCTGGCTCTGGCTGTTGCCACCTGGCACTGCTTGCTACCTTTAAGTTTATCCACTAAAACTCCAAGATCCCTTTCCAACAGGGATTCACTTAACACAGAGCCATTTATAGTATAAGCAGCACAAGAATTTTTAAGTCCAAAATGCATCACCTTATATTTATCAACATTGAATTTCATCTCCCACTTAGCAGCCCAATGTGGCAATCTATCTAGATCCCCCTGCAACAATTGCACATCCTCTGAAGTTTTTAATGGTCGACAAAGTTTTGTGTTGTCAGCAAACACAGAAACCTTGCTGACAATACCCACTTCCAAATCATTAATAAATAGATTAAATAGAAGCAGCCCCAACACAGAACCCTGTGGCACCCCACTTAGCACTTTAGTCCATAATGATGAATCCCCATTTACAACTACTCTCTGCATCCTATTCATTAACCAATTTTGTATCCATGTACAAATGTGACTCCCCAGACCAACAGACCTTAGCTTATACATTAGTCACCTATGGGGGACTGTATCAAAAGCCTTTGCAAAATCCAAGTTAACTACATCTACTCATAAAAGCCAAGCAAGTTAGTTTGACAAGATCTATTCCCCCTAAATCTATGCTGGTTACTACTTATAATGTCAGTCCTTGAAACATACTCTAGAACATGTTCCCTTATTAAACTTTCCAGGATCTTCCCCACCACTGAAGTTAAACTTACAGGCCTGTAATTACCCGACTGTGAACGACTACCCTTTTTGAATATTGGAATAACAGAATAACATCAGCCTTTTTCCGATCCAGAGGCACACCACCGGACATGAGGGAATCAGCAAAAATAAGAAAAAATGGCTAGATAAAACTGAACTCAGCTCCCTAAGTACCCGAGGATGTATTTTATCCGGTCCAGGAGATTTATTAATATTAACCTTATTTAGTTCTTTCTGTACCATATCCTCGGTTAACCAAAGTGCACTTAAATCTTTTATACCATTATTGCTACTATACTCTGATATCTGTAATTGGATCTTCTATAGTGTATATAGAGGGGAAAAAATTATTCAAGACATTTGCTTTATCGCTATCCCCCGTAACTAACTTATCCCCATTAATTAATGGTGCCACATTCTCAGTCCTCATCTTCTTACTATTAATATACTTAAAAAAAAATTTAGGCTTAGTGATGCTTTGTTCAGCTATCCTAACTTCATTATTAATTTTAGCTAGTTTGATTGCTTTCTTACACTTCTTGTTACAGTTTTTATAATCCCTAAAGGCCCTTTCCGTTCCCTCGGCCTTAAAGGTTTTAAATGCCTTTTTCTTCCTTTCCATTTGCCTCTTTACATCAGAATTCAGCCACATGGGCGCAGATTTGTTTTTTTTACATTTATTTCCCAAGGGTATAAATTTAGATGTGAACTGGCTTAAAATCCCCTTGAACACAGTCCACTTTTGTTCAGTACCTTTTCCTGATAATACATTATCCCAGTTGACATCCTGAAGAGCTGCTTTTAACCTGGGAAAATTTGCCTTCCCGAAATTAAAAGTCATTGTTATCGAAAGGAAAAGTGCGCTGGGTTAACAAAGTCCAAACGCCACCATTTCATGGTCACTAATCCCTAAGCCTCCAGTTACCTTTATATCTATAATGCGCTCCACAATGTTAGATAGTACCAGATCCAACAGAGCTCCTTTTCTAGTAGGAACCTCAACCACCCATGAGAGAAAATTATCCTGCAGCAATTTCAGGAACTCATCGCCCTTCTCTGTGATGGCAGTTCCACTACACCAATCAATGTCAGGTTACTTAAAGTCCCCCATAATGAGCACACTCCCCAAACTTGCAGCCCTTGCCAACTGCATATGAAGTTGACTCACCTCCTCTCTGCTAGCATTTGGCGGCTTATAGCAGACACCAACAATGACATTACCTCCTTTCCTGTTGCCTAATTCCACCCATATTGCCTCCACTTTATCATCCATATCGCCAGTTATCTTTTCTTTTAAATTTGGCTTCAATTCTTTTTTAACATAAACACATACTCTTTTTTTTTTTTTCCTCTGTCCTGCCTAAACAAGGCATATCCTTCTATATTTACAGCCCAGTCGTGAGAACTGTTCAACCACGTTTCTGCTATACCTATTAAATCATACTTTTCATTCAATGCCATCATTTCCAATTCACCCGTTTTGTCAGCCAGGCTTCTCGCATTTGCAAACATACATTTTAGATTATGATCCTGTAATTTATTCGTACACTTTAATACACATGCCTCCCTATCACCTATGGTAGCCCCACCCCCCTTTCCGCCCACCACTGGCCTCTCTACACCCTGCTTTCCTCCTGGGCTATCTATCTCCGTACGACTGCTATTACCCCCCCCAACCTAGTTTAAAATCTCCTCCAACCCTCTAGCCATCTTCTTCCCTAAAACAGCTGCACCGCCATTAGTGAGGTGCAACCCATCCCTACTAAAGAGCCTGTAACCGACAGCAAAGTCTGCCCAGTTCTCAATAAACCCAAACCCTTCTTCCTTAAAGCTCCTAAGCTCCCACTGTCTCCCTGGCTTAGCACGTGGCTGCGGTAGTATTTATGAAAACACTACCCTGCAGGTCCTTGCTTTTATCTTGGCCCCTAGTTCTTGGAAATCATGTTTAAGGACCTCACCTCCTCCTCTAACTTTGTCATTGGCACCAATGTGAACCAATGTTTGCTATAGCTACATTGTTTGCTATAGCTAAGTCTGTTATCTACCAGAACCCCCAAATCTTTTTCCATTACAGATGCACTCAACACAGTTATTTATGGTGTAGGTGGCACAGGGATTATTAAATCCCAAATGCATCACCTTACATTTATCAACATTGACTCTCATCTGCTATTCTGCTGCCCATTTTGATAATCTATCTAGGTCTGCTTGCCTCACTTGCACATCATTGGAAGTTTCCAAACCTCTGCATAGTTTAGTGTCATCAGCAAACACTGAGACCTTGCTCTCAATGCCCCCTTCTAAGTCATTTATAAACAGATTAAACAGAAGCAGCCCCAGTACAGAACCCTGAGGCACCTTCCCTACCACTGATGTTAGGCTTACAGGTCTATAGTTTCCAGGCTGTGAACGACTACCTTTTTTGAATATTGGTATTACATTGGCTTTTTTCCAATCCAGCGGCACATTTCCAGACCAAAGCGAATCTGAAAAGATGAGAAACAGTGGTCTAGATAGAACTGAACTAAGCTATTTTAAAATCCGAGGACGCAATCCATCTGGTCCTGGGGCTTTATTGATATTAACTTTGTCTAATTGTTTCCGTACCATATCCTCTGTATTATACGCCTCGTTTTGAAGGAGAAAAACACACTCAAGGCGCCATGTGTTTTAAACTGTTCTCTTTAGTTCTGGTTTCGTTCTTCTAGAGGGTAGATATGGCATGATCCAACACTATTGAACCACTGTGTATGTGCACTACTATGTTTAAGACTTCTCATTCTCACTCCTGTGAAATCAGCCTTTTTTTGTCATTAGATTATCTGTTTAATTTGATGTTATTTGCCCATATCAGAATTCTATAGCCTCTTAAAACTGTTTTCCCATTAAAAACTGACAGGATTTTAGAAGAGCAGAATCAGCTTACTAATGTGAAATCATAAAATCCCAGGATATATATTAATTTAGTAGCTTTCATTTCCATTAAATTTAGTTTTTCATTTTTAAGAAAGAATAATTTATTCTGAATCTTTTTATCTTTGGAACAGGACTTGAACATATAAAGGAAGATCTACATAACAATTCATATGTGTACATTTGTGGTCTATGTGACTTTAATGGGCCTCTTCCACCCATGATGTTGCATATCACTGGAAAAAAGCACAGAAGAAATTACCTGGTAATGCTTTCATCCACAGTAAAACTTGTGTTGTTTTGACTGGAAGAATGTCTGTGTACTTATTATTTTTATGCAAAATGTTCCTCTGGGCATGCTGATAGGTTGTATGTGTCAAATAAAAATGTGCTTAGATTGTAAGCTCTTTGGGGCAGGGCCTGATGTGAATGTATACATGTAATTGTAAAGTGCTACAGAAGATGTTGGTGCTATATAAATCCGCAATAATAATAACACTGAATAAAATGAGCTGCAAAGCACCTAACTAAAATCTATAACTGCAGCTTAGGAGCTTCCAAAACTGAAAGTGTCACACATTACCCTATAGGCACACTGCAAAGCAAAGTACAACTCTAGAATTAGCAAGATAATCTTAAACAATATTATGTGAATTAACAATATTATCCAGTCCCCGATAAGCTGGGTACACACATAAGGCATGCACCCTCCCCAACTGAAATTTTCCCCAATGCTGAGCCCACTTTGTAGTGTTAAATGACACCTACCTTTCTCTTCTGCTGCATATGTTTCTCCTGCATGGCCGCAGTACAGTCCAGGAAACTAAAGAGTAGGAGCCTTTCCCTGTTGTAATCCGATTCCGCCTCTATCACCTATCTAGAGGTTTCTGGCATGTGCAGTGGGGTTCCCCTCCTCCCTTCCTCCTGCTACTGCCCTGTGGCTATTGTCCTTGTACTGCCCAATTACATGGACCAAGCTAGTTCTATTCCCCCAAATTCCGAATGTAAACTTACCTGCTTTCTTTCCAGCCTTCTCCTTATGCTGCTTTGGCAGCTGCTTAGTGACTGCTGGTCTGGCCCCTTCTGCTGCTTTGACCAACAGGAAATGCAGCAAAAAGCTGGCACCAATGGGCTGGTAAGTAAGTTTATGTACATTACAAGGACATTAGCCGACTTTTGTGAGGCAGTGAAGATTCCCTTTAAAGGGCATGTCCACCCTTTAAAAATTTTTTTTGATATATAGTAGTGCTTTCTCCCCCAACCACCATAATAGAATTCTTTTGGAGGCCTCTATAGACCTGGTGAAGCTCTCAGCATGGTCAATGGCCCTCCTGGTGGCAGCGAGGAGGGCATTGTGGTTGAGGTCATGGAATGCGGACGCACCTTCTAAGAACAACCTAAGTCAATTAGCCTTCGATGGAGAAATGTTGTTTGGGGAAACTCTAACCAACATAATTACGAAATTCTCAGGAGGAAAGAGTTGTTTTTTACCTCAGGAGAGAAAGGTAAAAAGGCAGAGTTTTGAATCATCCTTTGATAGAGAAAGAACCTTTCGTACAGCCAGAACATACAGGCCTGGAAGAGAGAACTTCAGACATCAAGCTTGGAAGACTGGTAAAAGAATGCAGACTGGAGGAAGTAGAACATCTTCCTTTCAAGGGCAGTCTTCACAAGCACAATAGCACACGGCCAGCCCAGACAGTGAGGGTGGAAGGAAGGCTGTTAGCTTTTTCACAGGTCTGAGCCAATGATGTTCGAGATGCCTGGGTTCTCGAGACACTTACCCAGGGGTTTCAAATAGAATTCCAAAGTCTACCAAGAAGGAATCATTTTCTAATTTCAAATGTTCCACTAGACAAGAGAAGTCTAGTCAAAAATTATATTTTTCAGTTATTCGACAAAGGCCGCCATAGAAGAAGTACCTTGCCAAGAAAGGAACCAACGCTATTTCTCCTGGCTGTTTTTAGTAAAGAAAGCTTCAGGCGATTGGAGACCTGTACTGGATTTGAATACTTACCTACTAGAAAAAAGGTTCAAGATGGAGTCCTTATTGACAATAATAAAAGTATTAAAGGAGAAAAGTTGGCTGACAAGCATCAATCTGGAGGATGCATATCTTCACATTCCCATATTTCCCAGTCACAGAAGGTTCCTCAGATTCAGTGTGGAGGGGCGTCAGGTCCAATTTACATGCCTTCCGTTTGGTCTTTCCCAGTCTCCCCGGGTGTTTACGAAAGTGTTAGCTCCATTAAAAGCCAATCTACAGATGCAAGGTATTTCAATATATCATTACCTAGACGACATCCTTGTGGTAGCCCGATCAAGAGAAAAAGCATGCCAGCAGACTTTACGAGTCCATTGATACCTGGAATTTCACGGTTGGATTATCAACCAAGAAAAAAGCAAGCCAGTACCCGCACAAGAGATGTTATATTTTGGTGCAAATTTCAACACAGCGCATAGGGTCATGTCTCTACCTTTTTTAAAACAATAAAAAATAAAAAAGGCTGTAAGATTACTCATACTAGCAAAAGCGGTAACAGTGAAGTACATCCTACATGTTTTAGGACTGAAGTTATCAACCATACAGGTAGTTATGTGGGCGAGATGGCACATGAGGTGCCTGCAATACTATCTGTTGTCTGTGGTAAGAACAACTGCCAACCATCTAACATTGAGATTAACAATTCCAATATGGGTAAAAAGAAAGCTACGCTGGTGGAGCTCCCTAGAAAATTTAAAGAAGGGTCGTCAGCTAAAAGAAGCAGAAGGTCCAGTTCTGGTAACAGATGCATCGTCCACAGGTTGGGGTGCATTCCTCGGGACCAAGATCACTCAGGGACTTTGGTATGGAGGGAGGCTACCATCAGATCTGTTGGAGCTAAGAGCCATAAGAATGGCATGAATAGCCTTTGCCAAGGATCTGGCAGGACAATTTGTAACAGTAAGATCAGACAATACCATGGCAGTAGCCTACCTAAAGAACAAAGGAGGAACCAGAAGCCGGTTATTACTAGTAGAAGCGGGAAAGATATTCGCTTGGGCAGAGAAGAATGTTAGAGGTCTAAAAGCAATACACATACCAGGGGACAAAAATTTTAAGGGCGGATTTTCTCAGTCGGTCTGTAGTCCAACCAGGGGAATGGAGTCTAGCCCAGAAAATCTTTCAGGAGCTAACGAACAGATGTGGTTGTCCAATTTTAGATCTAATGGTGGCAGCCCCAGGGAACAGCAAATGCAAAAGATTTTATTCCAGGTTCCCGTGTCCTCAGGCGGAAGCTGTGGACGCAATGCAGCAGGACTGGTCAACTGGTCTTCTATATATCTTTCCACCATTCTCGATGATATGGTTGGTACTAGAGAAAGTAAGGAGACAGAAAGCCAATGTAATAGCGATAATCCCAATATGGCCAAGAAGACCATGGTTTCCGTTGCTGAGCGAGATGGCAGTGGAGTAGCCTATTCAGATATCTCCAACTCCAGGTTGTTGATGCAGGGGCCGCTGCAATTTCCGAATCCCAAGAGGTTATCCTTGGTGGCATGGAGGTTGAAAGGCAGAGACTAGACCAAATGGGTCTTCAAGATAACATATTCCAATTCATGCTAGCATGCAGAAAGCCTTCAACAACACAGAAATATTATAAGGCATATATATGATGTATCTGGAATACATTCTCTACTTAGGCAAAATAAGGATCCAATAAAACAAGCAGCTTCTCTAGTGGTGAAATTCCTATATGCCGGTTTTCTAAAGGGTCTTAGTGAAAATACATTTAGAGGGCAGGTGTCTGCTATCTCCTCAATCACGGGAGAGGAATTCTACAAAGACCCTAATTCGAAGATTTTTTTAATCTCTATAGAGCGTAAGACCTCAAAAACAGACAAAGATAGTTTCTTGGGATCTCCCTTTGGTTTTAGAAGTCCTCATGGATTCACCGTTTGAACCACTAGAGTCCGTTCCTGATTGGTGGATAACGCTAAAGGTGGTGTTTTTGGTGGCAATCACCTCAACATACAGTTGGGGGAGTGGGGGAATTGGCATCCATGTCTTGTAAAGAGCCAGATACTATTCTGTATGAAGACAGACCCTTTTAATCACCTCCCCTTTGGGGGTGTGATTTGAAAATTAATGTGTGTTAACTTATTATTTGTGTTGTATTTATGCACCTGAGGAAGGGGGAAGACCCTGAAACGTTGTGCACGCAAGCATGTCACAAATAAATTGAGTAAAAGTCTAAAAGCGTGCGTTTTTCTACTATCAAATACTATAAGTAGTAGGACTGTATTGGTGCCAATATAATGGGTAAGACAAATTCAGTAACCCCTAATTCTTTGGCACTCCAGATATTTGGAAACTACAACTCTCAGCATGCTTTAGTTGCAACAAACTTATTACCATAGGCCAAAAATGCTCCTGCCCACCTCTAAGCCCATAAAGTTCTCAAAGAAGCTTTTGAAAACTACCAGTATCTCTTACCAGCACCTTTTTCAAGAGAGTCAGAGTTCCTTACTTGCTCCTCCATTACGTCCGAATATTGTTGAGAGGTGGTGCGTAACTATACTACTCTCGTGTCTATGTTACTGCACTTACCGGCTTTCCTGACTGTTTCGGTCTCTTTTTTTCAATTCACGGCTGCAATTTAAGCTACAGTAAGGATGGCAATGATGTGAGTAATCACTGTACCGGAGACACATACCGGTAACTCCTTTGCTATATTAGCAAGTTGGGTTATCCAGGTTAAAAAGCCCCAAATGCAAATATGCCTTACACCACCGGTTTCCACCATCCAGGATGAGACCAAAGATAAATATAGGTGTAGCATATGAAGATACAGAACTGCTGCTGTGCAAAAAAACAAAAGCTAAATTGCAGAAATGTGTGCTACATGGTCCTTTCTCAAGCTCCTTTGCTATGTGTCTACGGCCTCCTTCTACCCTGTAAATTTGCTTTGACCCACGTATAAACCGAGGTTAGGTTTTCAGGCTAATTTTAAAATCTAAAAACCTTGACTTATATTCGAGCATATATGGTACTTATGATTATGATTCATGATGTAACCCTGGTAAAGATCAATCTTTGAGACTGGGTGAGCAAAAGTAAATAGTAGAATGGTAACAACAAAAATATTTTACAGTTACTAAGAAATAAGCATACAATTTAGAGGAATACAGAAAAAAGAAAGATAAAAGGAAAATTCAGAAATAATAGTTCATTCCATTTTAAGATTCTGTTTAAATTATATTATACTAGACATTAAGCCTGATACAATAACGGGCGCTAGAAGCACAGAGTGCCCCCTTAGTGTCCCAAGGCCATAGTCCTCCTCCATGTCCCAAGGCCAGAGTACCCTCTTAGTGTCCCAAGGCCAGAGTCCCCCCTCTGTCCAAGGCCAGGTGCCCCCTCTGTCCCAAATCCAGAGGCCCCCCTCTGTCCCAAATCCAGAGGCCCCCCTCTGTCCCAAATCCAGAGGCCCCCCTCTGTCCCAAATCCAGGGCCTCCCCTCTGTCCCAAATCCAGGGCCTCCCCTCTGTCCCAAATCCAGGGCCTCCCCTCTGTCCCAAATCCAGGGCCTCCCCTCTGTCCCAAATCCAGGGCCTCCCCTCTGTCCCAAATCCAGGGCCTCCCCTCTGTCCCAAATCCAGGGCCTCCCCTCTGTCCCAAATCCAGGGCCTCCCCTCTGTCCCAAATCCAGGGCCTCCCCTCTGTCCCAAATCCAGGGCCTCCCCTCTGTCCCAAATCCAGACCTCCCCCTCTGTCCCAAATCCAGGGCCCCCCTCTGTCCCCAAATCCAGGCCCCCCCTCTGTCCCAAATCCAGGGGCCCCCTCTGTCTCAAATTCAAGGGCCCCCCACCTGTCCCGAATCCAGGCCCCCCCCCTCTGTCCCGAATCCAGGCCCCCCCTCTGTCCCGAATCCAGGGGCCCCACTGTCCCAATTCCAGGGGCCCCTGTCCCAAGCAACCTTATTTGCGGTCTGTTTAATTGCTGTTCTCCCTCCGTGTGTTTCCTGTGTTTCTCCCTCTAGTGGTGAGTCATTAGGAACTGCAGACACTCTCCCTCTAGTGGTGAGTCAATAGGAACTGCAGAGACTCTCCCTCTAGTGGTGAGTCAATTGGAACTTCAGAGACTCTCCCTCTAGTGGTGAGTCCATAGGAACTGCAGTGACACACACACGGACACAGGGACGCACACTTAGGGTTTTATTATATAGGATTATATAATAGAATACATATTTTTAGAGTAAGATGTCAAAAATGAAAAAAATATGACAACCTGTTTTAGAGGCACCCCAGTGTGCTTTACCCTGTCTTTAATCATTTTAAAAGAATATCATTATGTCAAGTGTGCCAATTTTGTGAGTTCTATAGATTAGAAATTATTTTATCAGTGTAGTTAATAAACTTAACAAGAAATAAATTAACTTGAAAAGAAACAAGCCAAAGAAAGTGTTATATAATCTGTCTTCTTGTCTGTATTCTCTATGAATTTTACTGTCTTCAGAAAAAACACCACCCTGATATATTTCTGGATGATCTTGATTACATGAAAAGATCAGAAGAAATGAAAAAACTTAAAGATTTAGCATATGAAGTTGAAAAGAAGTATGGCAGAAAACGAATTCAAGAAATTGATTCCAGGCCTAATAGTTCTATATTAGACCCTGAGGTAAGAAAGTGTGCCTGTGGTTAATTTGAGGATTGCATTCAATTTATTGCACATTAATAAGTTGTGTACATGCTTTTATTTGCACCTTAACTGTTGTTTTTAAAAAATATATTCGAAAATAGTAAAATGTAAAGCATGCAGCCACTGCAAGCAATTTAATATTGCGTTTGTAGCAATATTAAAAAAGCCTGTTAAAGCCAAATCACCTAGACTTCTTTCAAGTTTATACATAGTAACTGTATTGTAGGTTGGATAAAGACAAATGTCCATCTAGTCTAACCTTATTATCTAACCCTATGACCTCTGTCTAACTGTTGATCCAGGGTGGGGGGGAATCCTTCGCAACTCCAAATGGCAATTGGAGCGCTTCCTGGATCAACAAGGACTGCAGTATAATACCAGTAATTTTCAATATTTTTTAGTTTTAGAAACTTATCCAGTCCACTCTTGAAACTATCCAATACCACATTTGCTGAGTTTTAACATTCTCACTGTAAAGAAACATTTTATAACCTGAAGATGAAACTTCTTTTCTTCTTAAAGGATGTCCTCTGCAATGTTCTAATGACCCAACAATTGTTACTTGAAAATTCTACTTCAGACACTAAATTTCACCATGGGTGACTTTCAGGCAATTTCTGTTAAAATATACTAGCAAAAGAGTGCTGTTGGGGCACAGGACATTTTATTATATAAAACTGCATTATCTCTCCCCTACTTTAAATTAACAGGGAGATTAGCCCAAAGATGCAGTCTCTTTTTTGGCTCTGGGTAATTCCTGGGCTGGCAATAAAGAGTTGTGCTAAAGTGCCGAAAACTGAGACTGAATTGGTTGTTGCTGTATGGGTGTCTTGTGTAAAACCCACACACCAGTCTCAAGCAAGGGATTAAAGTCATGCTAACTGGTATTGAATTGGTTAACATGACTTTAATGCCTAAACTTATTCCTCACTCGGGATCATTTGTTTGTTGATTGATCGCTTCAGTTCTTGTCAAAAGGTCAACTAATTTATGAAATGCATAAAACAGAGAGGGTAGAGAGCAGGAAAAAACTTCTTCCAGTACTCTGTAACAAAAAGGGTTATATAGAAGGAACGACCTAAGTAAAATCAACAAAGCCTTTACACCAGGGATAACCAATAGCCTTACAGATGTTTGAAAACTTCAACTCCAAGCAGTCCCTGGCTGTTCTCTGCTGTTGGAAAGTGCTTGTGGAAGCACTGGAGGACAAATAGTTGCCTTTTTCTCTATTACACAATAATACATTATGTGCACAATTAGAAAAAAGGCACAGGCAGGATTTAACTGTGATTCCAAACAAGTTAGGGTTAAGTAAAAGCCTGCTGTCTTTTCTTTAAAATAAGCATTGGGTCACATCTCTTGCTGCAGCCTGTGACATCACTCTGAACTTTGCTTCTCTCTTGTGCCTGGGGTCGGAGCATGCTCACATAAGACTTAATGCTGGGTGTTCTGGCTGCCCAGTCAAAGTATTGAAAGTGTAATCTCTGAAACTTATGTTGTAATGAGATAACAAAAACTTACAAACTCAGAAGTGTTGGCAGTTACTCAATTAGAATGACTTGTTGAAGATTGTAAAAGTTTAATCCAAAAGTTCTTACAACTGTGAAAACCCAGATTGTTCAAAATAAGGTAATATGGCCCACTCCAGCAATAAACGTGTGGTCAAGATGGAGTCTGGACCCTTAGCTAACAGGTGGGAGGAGTTAAACAGAGAGCATCCACAGTGTAATAGAAGGGACATGTGTGTAAGTAACAGTGCAACTAACAGGACACTGGGAAAGAGGAAGTACTTGTCAATTAAGTCAATTAATGCAGACAGGAAACAAAACGTGCACTCCAAAGTGAATGGTGAAATTGATTCAAAACTCATCATTAACACAATTTTGGAGTACAAGCAGCCTTCCTCAGGTGATGTGCAAGCAACATAATCAAGGGTTTAAATACTGTCTTATCTAGTGAGCACTGGAACCCCTACATGGGTGTACAAATAAGTGCAAATTAGTATGAGAAATGTGTAAACACTCATTGAATAAAAGTCTTCTCTTTCATTTCTTCTGTTGTAAAGTTTAATTCTCTTAAGCTAGATATAGAATGTAGTATAATTGAAATACAAAATGGAGAAGGGCTAAAAATAAGGTAAAGCAACAATTTTAAAATATAACACAAGTTACATAGTAAATATTATACACTCAACATCACAAGAATGTTAATCAAATAGAAAGACCAGTTTACAAGAAGACCAATTGATCTCTTCATAGAGACCTCGAGGAAGGAGTGTTTCTAGTTTCTCGATCCAAAAACATTCCCTCTGTAACAAACGTTTGTCAAAATTCCCTAGTCACCACCTCTAGAATAAGCCATCTCAATTGTGATGCTCTGTGTCTGTTTTCCAGAAAGTGTCCACTGATAGATGTTTTATATCTCTACTTATTAGCAGTTCCATCAAAATTAGGAATCTCCCTCTTGTGTTTGCCATTCCTTATGTAAATCTCTCTTTTGGTTTTCCCCACATATGTTTTTTCGCACAGGCATTTAAGTAAATAAATCACCCCAGTGGTTCTGCATGTTGCATAATCTTTTAACTTAATTTCATTACCTTTTAGAGGGTAGGAGAAAGTTTTGCCAGGTATAATGGCATTACATGCATGGCAATTTAAACATAGATATGTACCAATTTGGGGTCTTTTAAAAGGATTGGGTACAAGACCAGTAAGTCAGCTCATACTAACTCATTACCAATATTCTTAGCTCTTTTATAAAAGAGTAGTGGTGGATTTTTAAATAACGATTCTTATACCGTGTCTGCTTGTGAAATCGGCCAATTGTTCCTCATAATTTTTTAATTCTATAGGACAATGTATGATAGGTAGAAACAATGGGAAGTCTATCTGTTTGGGCTAGGTTTCTCTTTATTCAGCAGTATATTCCAATCCATAGCTAGGGCCCTTTCTAGGTGCTTAGACCAATTATTCTTAGGGTATCCACGTGCAATAAATTTACTTTTAATTTCTTCCAGTAACCCTACATCGACTGTCTCCCTGTACTATTGTTCTTATTCTTAAAAACTGACCAAATGGGATACCTGTAATCACACTTTTAGGATGATAGCTTTTAGTTAGCAATGTATTATTGGTAACTAAATGCTTTTTTTAAGGACAGTCAGTCGCTAGTTCAACTTTCCTTTTGCTAACAAATTTATCAAGATAGCTTACAATGTGAAAATTGAGGGTAACTGTCATGGTGAAATGTGTATTATTGAGGTGATTCACAAATACGTAGCGTAGAGACTTCACCTGCCCAAATAAAGAAAATAACTATGTATCTGACATAGTGCTGAACATTAAGTTTAAACATTTCATTAGCAAAGATAAATTGTTTTTCAAAATATAAAAGATAGATTTTACCAGTGACGTAAACTGAAAATTCTGTTTATATAAAGCCATATCTAGCAGTTCAATGTATAAACACAGTTGTAAATGTAGGAGGTGGTCTGCAGCATGGGCATGTCATTCTGTATGTATGTGCGTTTGCGTGTTTTACAGCAAAATACATAGATAATTGCCAGAATTGATATATAAATAGTCATACATACTGACTGTGCGACAGTTCATTATAGAAAATAAAAATATGCTTTGAAGTTTGGAATTCTAAAAATGTGTCACCCTAATGCTGTAATGCAGCAGAAAGAATATAGTAGCCTCACTATGGGTTTAATGAGCTGCTAACACAGATTAGATAACTACTGTAAATAAAGAGTAAAACACAGACAGAAAGAGCCAGGTACCGAGAGAGATACAGAGAAAGTATAAGACAGAGGAACAGAGTACCAATCAGAGCAGCCACAATGCATAACATGTGACTGCTCAAATCTAATCATAAATGTATTCGTTTCAAACCAGAAAATACTGCTTAGGGGTTTGTCATTGGTTCCTGGGTTGTTTAAAGGCCATTTGGAGTGGCTGCAATGTGTACCATGTAAGTGCACCAGGCCATTTAGAGCAGGTACCTCCTACTTATCATTAGTCTCAATAAATAACTAAATCCTGTAGGTGATGTTTTTGGCAGTCTTCTTATTTATACACTACCTTTTTATTATTATAGACTGCTCAAAAAAGTGGACAATGTAAGTGTGTGTATTAGGAAGACACTCCAATGTCTTGTCAGAACGGTCCTGGGTGCATATCAATATAATATACACAAACAGTTTTCCAACTATAACACACTCAGGGCTTGATATAGAATCCGTTTTTTGGACACACATAGCTTTGACACGTTTCCACTTACACAAAAGCCGTCCTTAGGATGAAACAAAGTTTCATCTAATCGTATTACAATATTCAATCTATACTTGATTCAAGAAGACAGACATGGTACAACTATACTTTCCATTATATAATTATTTCAAGTAGTGGTAAAGATTGTAGTCTCTATTCAACCCACCTGGGTATAAACTTTTGAGTTGGTGAACCCACCAAACCTCTATTTTTTTCAATCTCCCCCCCTAATATGATTAAGTACCATCTCCAGCACCCTGAACTTTAAATTACTGTCTGAGTGGCCTGCCTCCACGTAATGTTTGAGGGCAGCTTTACTTCCTTTTTCCATATACTGGAACGGAGTTGGGAAATACGTCATTTTATGATTTGGGTGGTCTCCCCAACATAGATAAATCCACAGGAACACCAGAGAAGATCTACAACAAAAGTTGATTTACACGTACAGAATTCCTTGTTATAATCTTTTCTTGTTCTTGGATGTGTAAAAACTGGACCCTTATCCACAAATCAATATTGTGCACAGTGTAGGCAGGGGTTCATTCCTGGTTTCTGTTTACCAAAGGAATGTAGCCCTGTCTCCACCCTCCCGCTTTAACATGGATCAAACCAAACTGTTGCCTACTGTGTATCCTTACTGATAATTAATTAATGGTGGAGTCCTGAATTCCTCTATCTCGGGATAGGTCCAATGTAGTGTATGCCAATATTTGCATACAGCTTCCTCAATGAGGATTGCAGTCCAGCACTACAGAGATATATTTTCTGGATGTAATGATAAAAGTGGATAAGGGGACTGAACAACACTGAATTGTATAGCAAACCAATTGATTGGAACCAGATCCTGGAGTTTTTTGTTAGTGATTCTGACACACAGACCAAACAGGCAAACCAGATGTACACAAAATTTTTGAACCGACAATACCCCAAAAAACTTCTCAATGCTACTTTAGAGAGGGCCAGTAGGGAAAAGACTAGAAAGGATAAGGCCCAATATAGACGTTTACCTTTAATAATGGATTTTGCCATAGGTAGCAACCTCATTGGGGAAGCTGTATGTAAAAATTGTCATACATTACACCGGACCTATCCCAATTTTCTAACTTGAAGATGAAACTTCTTTTTTTCTAATCTTAAAGAATGTCCACAAGTCTATGAATTGATATGATACTTGACAAGATATGACCTATTCATGAATAATGTACCAGAGAGTTTATTGTAATATTATAGAAAACATGGCCCGGGTAGATTTTTTTCAGGTAACAAGGAGGTCTGGCACTCGGAGGCAAAAAGAAAACCCATGTGGATGGGGGGGGGTTGTTTAAAAGCAAGGGGCTAACCCATATGACAATCCTGTCCACCCCTAAACAGACCTAGTCTATAGGATAATCCGTCTATTGAATTTGTCTGTGATTTGTTGATCTTCACATTGAACAACTATTTTAGGTTTGCGCAATCATACTATAATCCAGTGGCAGGAACTGTAAAGGGTTCAAATGTGGCCCCAGCCACTACAAACCTCTACATGGAAGATTTTGAAGAAAAATATTTTCCTAACATTGGGGACAAACTTTTTATGTATCTTGTGTTATGGTAGTGTTATGGTAGTATTGATTGTCACCAGTTCATCATTGGGTTTCTTAATCAACAGGATTCCATTATAGTGAATAGAGAATCGGTAGAATACCTTGACCTTGGAGTGAATAAGGAGGGGGATAAACTGTTAAGCTACTGATAAGCTACTGTGAGGATTTTATGTAATCACTTAGCCTAATAGCATCAATCTTGTTTTTAACCACCGTTTTGTCTTATATTATTTCATGTATTTGCAGATGTTTTGTTTCCAAATGTTCTTTTTCATATCATGGTATTGATAACAACTTGAGGCTCCCAGTGAACTCAAAGTCTTTTGCCTCCCACATTGTGTGTCAACTTGACTCTCTCATTGCATTCCAAGGGATGTTTTACCTCATCTGTAGAGACAGTGTCTGGCAGTACCCCCTTTTCTTTTCTGTGTTATAACTTCACATTTCAATAAAGATTACTGAGTAAGAGTTCTGCTACATCTCATGTGTGGTGTAATTCTTTCTCCCGGCACTGTAAGGGTCTCTTGCTGGGTCTAAGATGGGAATCTGGGTCCGATGTGGCTAGTGCAGGATATTTATTCTAACAGCTACCAGCCTTTATTCTAAGCCTACAGACAAAACCTACCACCCTAGCCATAAAAAAGGGTGCTGTATTCACCGTTTTTAAGGGTTTTCATTCAATAATTATAAATCCATCAACACCATGGCCAAGAAATTCATAGATAGGGGTTATAGCCCCTCACTTCATAGATAGGAGTTATAGCCCCTCACTTCTGGATGGTCAAAAGTATAGGGCTATATAGTTTGTGCAGAGTAGAACCTATGTGAAAACTAAGAACAGAGAAGAAAGTAATACCCTATAGCTTAGAATTTTCCCAACATAGTACTGAGGTTAAGCAGGGTCTTAAACCTATATTGACAAGCGATACCCCACTCCTCTTTAAGGACGGGGTCCAGTATCAGTTCTCCTATGCTTTCTATGAGCTAGCATGATGTTGACTAACTTACAACCCCTCATAAATCGAAATACCGTAGTTAGTTGTCTATATAAACTATGGGATAGACCCATTGGGGCTCAAATATATTAATATTGGTTAGACTAAGGCTTAGTGGAGGAAGGCATTAGAGTTGAAAATTCATTGCCTTTGTACTATATTATTGGCTTTTATTTTTGAGAACCTCCTCCTTGCCGCCTACTAAGCTATTCTGCCTACTGGTGAACATGTGTGTTAGGTCAGTGGGTATACAGAAAAGAGATTGACTCATTGGTCAAGGTTTGCAGAACAAATTGACCTTATTACAATGGAAGCAGGCTATGTATCTCCTCCAGCTGCTTTCTGATTTTAGTGCTTGTCAGTAGAACTTCAATTGGCAACAATGTGTAATGTGTATAGCAGGGGTTATTAAAGGGTGTGCTGGGGCACACTGGTGTGACTTCAAAAAACCAGAGGTATGCCTCAGCAGGTATCCCACCCCTCCCAGAAGTCACAGGGGGCTCCCGATTTCTGCGGTGGTCTCCACCCTAAACTCCCACGACTTGCAGCCTCCTCCCCTGGACACCATGTCCCATTATGCCCCTAGCTCCGCCTCCGCCTACTCCCTAGATGACATCACAAACATCACATATTCCTAGACACGCGCTTCACCATGCCCCCTTTCTCCACCCTGCCCAGAAGCCTAATGGCAGGGTGGGTTATCTGCCTCAGAATTTTGGTAGTTGAAAAATTTCACCAGTATACATTTTTGTATTTTGTTCTCTAAAAATATATATTATGATATTTTAACACATTTAATGTAATCTTACACTACATTGATTTGAATATACACTGTAAAGTGCATAAAATATTGGTAACCATATGGGTCCAACATTAAGAACACAGGTGTGCCGCAAGATAAAGTTCGCCACAGTCTGAAAAAGTTTGAGAACCACTGGTGTATACGACAAAGGAGCTGCAAGCAGCTGGAATTAGTGCTTGGCTCTGCAACATTGTAAACCATGTTGTAATAGGACATGGTTCCAGTAGCTGGCAGGCAGAATGTGGTAAATGCTTTTGATGTTTTTATTGCTTTAAAACTTAAAATGTTTACACAAAACTTTAAATGTTTTGTGATAACTTTTGTAGTGGATAACATGTTGTGGGATATATAGGTGGTGGCTGCAGGGGTTCATTTCTGTGAATAAGGGAGGGATCTCTGTTACGTGGATCACTTAACAGTTATAGGGAAGTGGCGGTTGTGTGATTAGTCAAAACGTGTCGATGAAGATAAGTAGTTTAAGTGCGACACCAATAAGTTGCCTGTAAATTGAGGTAAAACCTTTAATTAACAAACATGGGGGGAGATCCAAAGCCGGGTGGCGCGTTACTTACCTTTGCCCGATCCCGCGATACAATAACTGACGTAAACGGGTTTAACGCCTCCTACCCAGTGCCGTTAAGTGTCGCACTACTATGTAGCGCAAAACTTAACAGTAGGGGTTATGCATCTGTAGCACGGCACTATTTCCAAAAACATTTGGAAATGGCGCTGTGCTCTAAAATCCGTCTAAAACCCACGTTAACCCCGAAATTTCTTCGGGTTAATGTTGGTTTTAGACGGAAAAGGCCCATATTGAATCTCCCCGTCGGTGCCTCCAAAACCCATTATAAAGTTCAAAGCTGCTGTTAGGGACATATAATGCTTAAAGGCAGTAGCCACAATTGTTACCTAAAAATATGTCTCAAATCTAAAAATTTAGATTTGGATTTTTAAAATTTTTTTTTTCTTTTTACAGAAAAAAGATGAATGGTCTCCGCAAGGTTTTAGGAACAATGCAGAGTTTTTTTCGTATTTGGTAAGGTTGTTTTATGCTAATCTGTAATGAAGACTTTAAAGTGAAATGTCTGCAGCACTGAATTTTTTTAGATTATATGGATTGTTCTTCTACCAATGAGAAAAGTTAAAACCTGAAAGTTTTTATATATAAAGTCCAGACCCACCTCAGTGTCCAATCACCCGGGCCTATAGGGTGACACAATGCTGAAAACCAGAAGACAAATACCATAAAAATCTGGACTAGAAAGTCTAGAGGAAAATGGATATATACCTCTATACAAACAATTATCAATAATAAATGTAATCAACCAGTCAGAGATAGGGCATTACTCTTCTACTCCATCATTCTCTGGTATAGATACCATATATGCTGGAAATAAACTTATCTTATTCATACAATATATACCGTATATACTCGAGTATAAGTCGAGGTACCTATTTTTACCTAAAAAATTTGTAAAAACTGATTGACTCGAGTATAAGTCGAGAATTTATCACCACTACTGCCTTCTGATTCTGTGTTGTTTTTAGGCTTTAGTTGCCCTTTAAATGGACAGCAGGATTCCCATACATGAATCCCATACAGTAATAGCCAAATTCAGTACCAGTAACCTCCAATTCCTTGGCACTCCAGATGTTTGGAAACTACAACTCCCAGCATGCTTTGTTGCTGGGCGTTTCAGTTTCTAAACGTGTGGAGTGGCAAGGTTCAGTAAACATTTAATTAAGCTTACCATCATTTACAATTCTCCTGAACCCCATATTGTAAAGGGCACTCTGACCCCATATAGTAAAGAACTCTCTGACCCCAATAGTTAAAAATGTCACCTGAGAGTTGTAGTTTCAAGCTGTCATTTGCACTGTACTAGCAGCTGTTTTTTGCCCCAAACTGAGGATACCCATCAGATTTACAGCATCCAGATGAGCAGTGACAGTGCTGAGTGACTCCAGCAGCCAGACTACAGGAAGCAAGTGTAAAGGCAGATCAGCTCCTGTAACTTTCTATGCAGGTTAACACAGCGCTACCTACTGGTTACTATCTGCAATTGCAGAATTTGGATCTAAATTAGGACTTGACCCGAGTATAAGTCGAGGTTAGGTTTTCAGGCTAATTTTAAAGCCTGAAAAATTTGACTTATACTGGAGTATATACGGTAATCATAAAATGATAATATGATAATTATTAAAATGACTCTGTTCTAGACATACAATATAAATCTACATAAAAGGAAATGAACATGAAATGATTGTAAATATGATATATATCACAAGTTTGCCTTTAAAGCATTATTAATCCACCCCATATCTAACATTTGGCAAATGCTGCTTATTGTCTTTCTTATCTTTCAAAAAATCCTATGGTGTTCTCTTTGCAGCCATAAAAGTGTTTGTCATTCTGGCCAGCACAGAGACAAGTGGTAGTATGTCCAACCATTTACTTCTAGTTTAACTATGCTTATTTTTATCTTTTTAGAAAAACTTTGAAATAAAATCTATTGAAGATGCCTCATTTATTTGTGAAATTACAAAGAATTTTACCACAGCTCTGGTAAATTTTCAAAGAGAAGAAGCAAGAAATAAGGTAACACTGCTCAAAGTTTGAAAAAGTGGAGATAAATGTGCAAAACAGTCATCACTAAACAATATGTGCCTATACGTTTTTCCATACATAGCAGATTCTTTTACATGGCTGCAAACAGTCATACTGCTTATTTCCCATCCCTATATATAATTTTTTTACCCTTGAGTGTTCTGTAGATCTACAAAAATGTTCAGAACTTAAAAGGAGAACTGTGGTGAAAGAAAATACTACTAAATGAAAGGCTCTTATCTTACCTTTCAAATGATTCCTCTCTTGTCTCTCTATCATGCTGAGTTTTTAAAGCTCGGTACACACAGTCATGATAAATCGGCGATTTACCTTGACTGTGTGGGGCGCATTTTCCAAACGATCAAGAGGCCGACGAACGTTCCTATCTGCCTGACATTCATTCAGAAAAGACCGAAAATTTCCCTCGACCCGGGCATCTTCCTGTACTAAAGTATAGGGAGGTCGCCTGCAGTCATGGGAAACATGCAGTTCCGAACATTCTCCCTGTGCTGTGTATAGGGAGAATGCTCGGGACTGTGTGTACCCTGATGTTTGAGAAATGACAGACAGGGTCTTGCAGATTCTGTCTGTCATCTTTCAAAGATCTGTGCAGTGTGTTCCCAGCTTAAGTTATTGAGTCTCCAACTGCTTGGTAAGAGAAACCCAGGGGGAGGCCCTTAGTCGTCTTCCTCTCTGCTCCGCTTACTGTTCTGAGCGTTGCATGCATGAGCAGTGTTTATTTTTTTCTTCTTTAACAGAATGTGACTCTGATCCAATTCACCAATACAGTGTCCATTTTAGGACATCCTCATGCATCAGAATCTAGTCTCATCTTCATTTAGCACATCATTATATAATAGAATCATGCATCTGCATTTTTCTGCACGTTTTTTTTTTTTATTAACATTAAAACATATGCATTGGGGGCGTGTCCAAGATGGCGACCAGTACAGACGTATAATCAGCAGCTCTGATTCCGACTCATAGATCCTGACCATATACCCCAAACCCACTCATCCCTCACAGAAAAACAACATGACTGGGCATAAAGACAAAAGAGACGCACAAAACTTCATGCAAAAAGAGCAACAGCCTCCAAACTCCCGTCATGCTTGAACGAGGAAACCAGGCAACTACAAACAGCCCAACTACATGTCAGACTGCTCCGGAGGGAGAGATGACACTGCCCCCGATGCACGCCAGGCACCTACAGGCCATCTCTGACTCTAACAGTACTGATTGAAGAGGTTAGAGTTGATGTAGGCCACTTCACCATGACCTTCAGACATTCTGCACCCATGTGGGGGAAACAGAAACTCGCATCTCCAACCTGGAAGATGCAGTGCCCTTAATTTCAAATTAGCTGGCTGCAACAACAAATTACCCTATACAGAAACCGAACAGACGACCTTGAAAACCGGTCCAGGAGGCAAAACCCTCAGAGTTGTAGGGTTCCCCAAAATGATGGGAGGGAACTAAACCAGAAGATTTTATCAAACAATGGATTATCCAGCACTTTGTAAAGACACCCTTAGCTCAGCCTTTACAGTGGAGAGAGCCCACCCCATACCATCCAGAAGACTCCCACCAGGAAGTAGGCATAGGCCGATCATTGCTTGGTTCCTCAACTACTGCGTCTGGCCCATAGCCATAAAGACCTCAACCACTAAAACATATCTATTATAATATTTCCAGACTTCTCTCCAGACCTGCAAAAGAGGCAAAGTACATTCCAAGCAATAAAACAACGCCTTAAAACGTCCGGGTTGCCATACTTGATAGTTTACCCAGCTCAACTTAATTATCCACAAGAATCGCACCAATTTCTTTGAAACCCCAGCAGATACCACAACTTGACTCAACAACATTCAGCCCCCAGCCCAGAGATGTCTCCACACCGCCAAGTCTGACGACTTAATAACACTATTGCCATATCAAAATACAAAAGTGATGGAGAAAAGGAATACAGGATGATAAACAACACACATTAAGCTAATATACTGATGTTACTATTGTCGATTTAATCCTATTTAATACGCGTGACTAATATTGTGAACCTACTTCCGTACCATCTACTAGGGCTCCAATTGGTGTATAAACATATACTGCAACAAACGGAGGACTTCCGATCCAGATGAAACAGCTTACTCGGCAGGTAGTTAAAAAGCTTTACTTTGAGACAACATTAAAAACAATACGCCTGACGCGTTTTGGAAGCTAACAGCTCCCTTACTCATAGGCTGCTAACATACATATGATCTCAATTACCTTAAATTCCCACTCTGCTGCTCCCTTGAGCCTGCATCACCTGTACTGCTAACGGCTTCATTGCTTTTGAAAATCTGTACTATGTTCCCATAGGTTCCGATCTAAGTTTGTTCCCATTTACCATAAAATGTATAAAAACAGTGCAACATTGTTTCTCTGTGTCTAAATAAAGATACATTATACCATCTGTGTTATAACTTATTTGGCTTGCTCTAGTTCTTTTTATCGGCTGAATGCAAGGCTTGTATGAATACTGTTCAGGGTGTGAATCTCACTCTTATTGCAGAAATGATTTGGGGATGGGGCCATTGAAGGGAAAATTAAATTGAACGTTCTTTTTTTCCTTCAAAAAAACTATTTATACTATTTACTTGTACATTCATTATTTTATCCTTAAACCAAAGTAACAACTAATATCAAAAATCGAGTTCAAACCTTCGGGGATCCTTGTACCCAAAAGAAAAATCTACTTTACCTCCATTTTTCTTAACTTGTATAAACGGTCTTTTATCTATTTGGATCCATTGTATCCTTTTCCCTTGAAGATGACTGGCTTAACCCCTATTAAAAGTGTCTAGACACGGGACTTTTACCATTTTTACTGGTAATGTCTCTGATGTGCTCCCTGACTCTACATTTCAATGATCTCTTAGTACTACCTATGTACTGTATTTTGCATGTGCTGCACGTGAGTAAATACACAACGTGTGTCTTATTATAATTGATATACTCCTTAATCCGATATTCTTTCCCTGTCACCATGCTTATTACGGTGTCCTTTTTATATGGTTACACGTCCAGCAACGGGCAGCACCACATTTGTGTGTGGCCATTGTTTTGAACCAGTTCTTTTCATTATCTCTGGGGGCATCCAAGTTCCTTATCTCACGCGGGGATAATATGTCCTTAAGGGATTTGTGCTTTTCTAGGAACACTTGGGAATTCCCCTTCCAAAATCGATCTAATTTCTTATTACAGCTGTAATCTCATACAGCACTTTTATATATTTTTTGATTATCTTTGTAACATTTGTGTGTGCCCATTGTTTTGAACCAGTTCTTTTCATTATCTCTGGGGGCATCCAAGTTCCTTATCTCACGCGGGGATAATATGTCCTTAAGGGATTGTGCTTTTCTAGGAACACTTGTGAATTCCCCTTCCAAAATCGATCTAATTTCTTATTACAGCTGTAATCTCATACAGCACTTTTATATATTTTTTGATTATCTTTGTAATTTGTGTGTGCCATTGTTTTGAACCAGTTCTTTTCATTATCTCTGGGGGCATCAAGTTCCTTATCTCACGCGGGTAATATGTCCTTAAGGGATTGTGCTTTTCTAGGAACACTTGGGAATTCCCCTTCCAAAATCGATCTAATTTCTTATTACAGCTGTAATCTCATACAGCACTTTTATATATTTTTTGATTATCTTTGTAACTGATATTGGGGACTATACTGTGTTATAAACTAAGGGGATTTAGTACATCTATCTTTCTTTCTTCTACTGTCTGATGTTTCTGAACTTTCTCTCCCCTTTGATGTCCTATATCTGGATTCTACTCTTTCTTGCTGTTCTTTTTTTTTTAACTGTTTTTATTTAAATTGGCATCCATAAATTACAGCATAAAAAGTATACAGTACAATAAAGCATATTCGTTATTCACATTTGGTTTGTCTGGTTCTTAGTATTTATCATACATATTCCAAATCAGAGTACATTTTAGAACACAGAGTTATATATTCCATGGTTAACATATCAGTGTTTGTACATAGTATACCTTGAGGATGATAGGATACCTAGTGATTACAACAGTTTTTAAGACAGGGGGGAAAGGGGGAGGGGTATTGAACTTGGGATAAAATCTAGTCGGTGTGCTGCCTTCGTAATTTTAGGAAAAGTGTTAAGCATGTATCTGTGTTAAATATTAACTGTTTTGGGGTTGCTCCTAGAGGTCGCATCCATGGGTCACCTCCCAGATATTGTTGACTTTCTGCTAAGCCTTAGTCTATCCGCTCCAGCGGAACCATACTTTATTGTATTTGTTGAGAGAGCCTCTATTTAGATGTATCATTCTCAAATAGGGAAGCATTTGGTTAATCATAGCTTTCCAGGTTTTCAATTTGGGGACTGTAGAGGCCATCCAGCCTAATATTATAGCTCTTCTGGCGTAAAATAGGGTCTCTCGTATGAATTCTAATTCAAATTTGTTCCAGACATCTATGTCAGGGATTCCAAGCAGACAGAGTTTAGCATCTTGTGGTATGGAGTATGGTAGCATACTTGAGAGGCAAGTTGTGACTTTCAGCCAGAATCTAGCAGTCCTAGGGCAATCCCATATTAGATGCCAGAAATTGGCCGGGGTTTGATAACATTTGGGGCAGTTAGGGGAATAGGAAGGGGAGATACGGGTTAGTCTATGGGGTGATAGGTATGCCTGGTGCTGAATGAAGAACTGCATCAGCCTATTTGGGGCAGACGGTGAGACGGAGAGATGGGTTTGTATGAGTTCCTCCCTGTCTTCTGACGACAGGGAAGGTATCAGCAGCTCCCACTTATTCAGAATATTCACAGTGTCTATTTCTAGACCAGCATTGAGTAGACAAGTATAAAGTTTTGACACCAGGCGCCTCCCCCCCTCCCCTCCTGTGAAAATCTGGATAATTGGGTGTTTGCTTAGTTGTATATTATCAGACTGAAAGTTTGATATTAAAGAGTATCTTAATTGTAGGTATTGAAGCCAGGAGGAGTTGGTGAGATTGAATTTATTCTTGACTTCTTCAAAGGGAAGTATCTTATTATTTTGTATAATGAAAAGTGCGTGACTCCCCTATTTATCCAAAAGTTTGCTGTGGGCAGTGTTGCTGGTGATGGGTAGGATTGGTTGTGCCAGAGCGGGGTTTGTTCTAGAGTGTCTCCAACATTAAAAATTCTTTTAACTAATTTCCAAATGTTAAATTGTTGGATATGTAATGAGGTTCCTTTCAGGGGTAGGTTGTTGGTTTTGGATTCAAGAAATACCAGAGGGTGGGAAGGGAGGTAGGCATGGAGGAGATGTTCGGTTGCATATATTGAGTCTTGTGTTGTGTCTCCCGAGCTCCCCGATTCCATCATACACCATGTTTTGTAATATTTGAGCTGTCCAGCTAGGTAGTAGAGGTGGAAATCGGGCATGGCCAGGCCTGCTCTGTTTTTGGGTCTTTGTAAAATTTTAAGTCGTACTCTAGATCTCCCAGAGCACCAGAGACAGGTGATCAACATACCGTGGAGTTTACTGAAAAAAGTTTTCGGTATAAACATTAGACTATGTTGCAGCACATACAGGATGTTTGGTAGAAGTATAATTTTGATTAGATTAATTTTACCTATCAGGTTTAGAGGGAGGTTTTTCCATATTTCTGTCTTGGTCTGCACCAGTTCTAGAAGGGGAGCTAGATTGAGGGAATAGAAATTTTGGGGAGTTCTGGCTATCTGGATACCCAGATATTGGAAACTGTCCACCACCAGGACTATTGTTTTAGAAGCAGGGGGAATAATGACGGTCGGGTCTATAGACCAGATAGTGCACTGAACTCCGATATTAGCTTGTAGGCCGTTTGGATTGACTGGTTAGGGTCTGCAAGATATAATATCATGTCATCTGCATATAGGCTCAGAAGAGAGGTGTGAGCTCCTAGTCTGAGTCCTTTAATCTGTGTGGAGGTGCGAAGTTTAATTGCTAATGGTTCTATTGCTAAGGAAAATAGGTATGGGTATAGTGGACAGCCCTGCCTAGTTCCTCTCTCTAGATGGAATGGGTGGGAGATGGTACCATTAATTCTCAGTGCTGCTTGTGGTTGGGTGTATAGGAGTTGGATCCACTTTCTAAATCTAGGACCAAATCCGAACCGTGCAAGACAGGACCACAGATAGGGCCACTCAACTGAATCGAAGGCTTTCTGAGCATCCAATGATCGTATCACTCTCGAGCCTGCGTTGTTGTGATCTACTTGAGTGTTTTGAGTGTTTTTCGTATGTTTATGGAGGTAGATTTCCCGGGGATAAAGCCAGTTTGGTCCGGGTGTATTATGGTGGAGATGATGTGTTTTAATCTATTGGCCAATATTTTTGCTAGAATTTTGTAATCTAGGTTTAACAGCGATATAGGCCTATATGAGTCACAATGCTGTGGACTTTTCCCGGATTTTAGAATTAAGATCATACATCGAGTCTGGGAGTCTATTGTTTTGATAGGCCAAGTTTAGGGTCTTGAGGAAGAAGGGCAGTATTGGGGTTGCATATTTACGGTAGACCTCTGCAGGTAATCTGTCCGGGCCAGGGGTTTTATTTACGGCCATTTACTTTATAGCTGTTTGGATTTCTTCTATTGTGATATCTGTTTCCAAGAGTAGGGTGTCAGAGGGAGTCAGTTTGGTAAAGGGAATGGTATCCAGATATTTTTCCAATATATCTGGGTTTGTTGAGGTTTGTGTTTTGTATAGCTCTGTATAGTAATTCGTCATACATTGTAGAATATCATTCGTACTAGTGATTAGTCCCTTCTGTGGATCTATTAATTGTAGTATTGTGTTTTGATCTGGGGGGCCATGTGCTAGCCTAGCGAGGAGTTTTGCCGATTGGTGGCCATGTTCAAAATATTTCTGTCTAGTGAAAAATATTTTCCTGGACATTTTCCCGGTTGTGATTTTATTATAGGAGGTAAGTGCCAAGCATTTTTCGTTTGTGGGGTTGGGGACTGTATGTATGCGGCTTCGGCACCTTGTAGCGTCTGTGTTATCCTTGTTTCTTCTTGTTTGGCTGTTTGCTTTATATAAGAGATGGTACTTTGGAGATGCCCTCTAAGGACTGCCTTGAGGGCATCCCACTGGATGCCTATGGGTGTTGAACCATGATCTGATGTAGTATATATTTCTATATGATCCAGAATTCGGTCTCGCTCCGCGAACAGGGTCAGCCAAAAGGAGTAAAAGCTCCATGGTCTTTGGCGGTGTGAGGTCTGGGGTCTTTGTAGTGTTATTGTAATGGGGGAGTGGTCGGATATACCTCTAGGAAGATGGGCTATATTGTGTTTTTGGAGACTGGTGAACTTATTTAGGAATGTATAGTCTATTCTAGACAGCGAGTCGTGTGTCTTAGAGTAACAAGTGTATTCCTTTGTAAAAGGGAATTTAAACCTCCAGGCGTCAATCCAGCCAAGTTCCTCAATTAATTTATATAGGGGAGTGGGGCTCAGAGAGGAGGCGCCCGAGATCCTTTGCTGGGAAAACATGTCTAGTTCTAGTTTCATTAATGAATTAAAGTCACCCGTGCAAATTAGCCTAGCATTCGGGTAATCAGCCACGAAGGGGAGGATTTCACGTAATGCTGCAAATGAGGCTGGAGGGGGTTCATATATGCCGACAATCACATATAGCTCATTGTCTATAGTGAGTGCCACACACACATATCGCCCCTGCTTGTCCGATTTAACTTGTTGTATAGCATATTGTATTCGTTTATTTAGGAGAATTGAAACACCTCTAGAGTAGGAGGAGTGGGTGCTATGGGCAGCCCATCCGAACCATAGTTTTTGTGCATAGTGTAGCGTGAGTTAAATGTGTCTCTTGTAGACACATGATGTCTGCTTGGAGAGATCGTAAATGAGAGAAAACCGCTAACCGTTTCTTAGGGTCATTAAGGCCTCTTACATTCCAGGATACAAATTTAAGTAGAGTGCCCATGGATGCGACAGTGCGTTTAACGAGACATGCTTTTTAATATGCAGCAACACTGATTTTGTATTGTAGTTGTAGTGGTAGGGGTTTAAAACAATTGAACCGTTTAACTGGAGTTCCATGATGGAACTAAACAACCTTAAAAATAAATACAAAACACCAGATAAATCTGGTAACTTGTGGGGTGCACTAAGTGCTTTTTCTGCAGGAGCGGGAGAGAGGGGAACCTACAGGTTTTCCCCTCCAGCGCCATCAGTTGACATATGTATTGAGCTCTAAACCAGTTTTGTGTGAAGTTGTAGCTCTAGTATTGTGAAGGTGGGAATATTTCTGTATCTTTATAGTATTTATTTGAGTAGGTTAAGACTATTATGTAGGGATATCAGCGGGGGTGATATGGGGATACAGTAGAGAGGGACCATATCCAGATTATAGATAGTCGGCAGGGTGGGGGTATGTGAGCATTCGTTTTCGGGTGTCCTGAGTTGGTCTGTGACCTCCTCATATTTTACTAGGTGATCCTGTGCGGGTAGTAACTGGGGGTGAGAGGGGAGATATGAAGGGAAGGGGTGGGTTGTTTAAGTGGTACCCAAACATCAAGAAAAGATTCCCTTTTTCTTTTTCCTTTTCCTTTTCCCCCCCCTTTGTCTGGAGATATATATTGAGTTATATCAGATTATGTGATTGTTACATATTGTCTCATATTCACATTCTTATGCTCTTATTACTCTGTAAAGTTCCCGTCTCCCTGCATGGCCTCCCCGAGGCCGTATGGAGGTATCGGGGGCCCAGGTTGTCCTGGGGGTAGAGTGTGGTGTGTATTGCTTGTATAAAGGTCAGATAACATGTGTCCTATAGTTGTAGTGTTTACTATTTCAATGTTCTGTTGTAGTTTGGAGGCCATGGAAGCCATGGAGGGGTGACGGGAAGGAGTGGAAGATAGGGAGGGGAGGTTAAGGGGTCTATGTATGGGTTGAGCCATAGGGAGATCAGTCCTCTAGCCATTCAGATACCTTGAGTTATAACATATATAGATTAACATTTAGACATATTATAGATTAGCATATTTCTAGTAGATCCATTGTTACCTATTAATATCCATGGCGTGGAGAGAGGAGGAGGAAAAAAAAGGGGGGGGGGGGGGGGGGGGGTGGGGGGGGGGGGGGGAGGGGAGTGTTAGGAGAGGGAGAGACAGATTATGTATAAACAGCATGAAGACCAGTTATACCATCCGATATTCTATAGTTGATTGAATTATATCACATTTTATACAACTTAATATGATTGTAGCACTGCATTATTTTCAAGAATAAGGATCTCTAAGCTAAAGGTTAATTTGTACCACACTATCTAGACATCACCCGCTATCTCGCTATTAGTTTCCTGCTGTCCCGTTTCTTAACAAAGTTCCTGTCTCTCTGCGATGTTCTGTGTAGCGGTGGAGGGAGTCAGATGTTCTGTGTAGCGGTGGAGGGAGTCAGAGTTATGGGTAGCAGGGAGACAGGATTTGGTACATACCAATTTGTATTGTGGATCACGGGGTGTGTCTGTTGCATCAGTGGTTTTACATCATTCCCGACAGACATGGAAACCAGGCCGTACGTATACGGTGTGGAGATCAGATATGCAGTTCAGTGACATATAATTCAATTAGTTTGTATTGCATCTTGAGCTGCCTCTTAGCCTATTCCAGCGGAGATAATATTGGAGACTGGGGGAGGTAAGGAGGGGGGGGAGAGAGAGGTGGGAGATAAGTGTTGGGTAGGGTTGGGGGAATCTTCCAGTGGTTTAACGCTCATATTCCATCAATAAGGTATGAGGGAATGCTTAGTTTGTTGCTATATTTGGTATATTGTAATCCAGTCTTCCCTCGGGGTCAACTTGTAGGGTTTCCTGTTAGATGGGTTTTGTAGGTATCTTGGGTGTGTGTCTATTTCGGTCGTCCATTCTGTTCTTGGTGGTTGTTCCCTTTATTTGGGTGAGAGATGGAACGATCTAGAACACAACTTCCTCTTCTGTAGGCACATCTGGGTAGGGGGTTGTGTGTAAGGGGGGGGGGTGAAAGGTAGGTCACAATGCAGGTTCTAGCCCTACGTGGTGTAGGAACAAGACCAACTGGGGTGAAGTTGTATTTGGTTGCTGCTGAACAGTCATTATACATGATACAGCAGGGTATCAGTTACTGTCAGTTAGATGACCCCTTTCCCTTTAGATTGGGGAGATCTCTTGGGATATTAGGTTATTTTATAGGTCCCTATGGTTGGGGGGTACAGTTGCATTTCTTGGGATCACCAAGGTGTGAGGGATATCGGTCTGGGTTATGTCAGAAGAGGGATATTTTCTAGGGTCTACTAGACATCCACATATGGTTTACCTTTCTTGTTATCTGGTATCCAGCCAGACGGATACATCTCTTGGTGAATCAAAGAATCTCACCCGGCCATCAGCAACAACTCTTAGCCTGGCTGGGTATGACATGGAATATGTGATGCCGGCAGAGGCAAGTCTTTTTTTTTATTTCTACAAACGTGGCTCGGCGTCGTTGGAGCTCTAGGGAATAGTCTGGAAAGATTTGTATGGTAGCATTTTCATGATTTAAGTCTCCGGTTGTGCGAGCTTGACGTAGAATCCAGTCTCTGTCCTTCGAGTTAAGCAAGCGTGCTATCAGCGGCCTCGGCGGGGGGCCCCGGGGATTGGGGGTTTAGCCGGGACCCTGTGGGCTCTCTCGATCGCAAACTGCCCAGAGAGTCCATCTGTGCCAAGTTTGGAGGTGATCCATCCTTCTAAGAACTGTGCTGGTGCTTGTGCTTCAGCTCCTTCTGCAAAGCCCAGGAAGCGGAGGTTCTGGCGTCGAGATCTAATCTCCAGGTCATCCATTTTACTCCTCGTGGCCTGCAACTCTTGCTGAAGGCAGGAGATTGTGTCCGGGATCGGTTGTACTGTGTCTTCTAGGGTTGATGTTCTAGATTCCACCTCGGTGACTCGTTGCCTTATTTTTTGCAAGTCGTGCCTGAGGAGTGATATATCTGATCGGGTCTCTTCTATCATTGATCTCTGTGAGTCTTGGATAGATCCTAGCAGCTGTTGCCTGAGGTCAGTCAGTGTCGGTTCTGCTTGTACCTGTGTGACTGTCGGGCTTCCATTTCCCCCGTCAGTTTTATAATATGAAAATATGTTAAGTATAACTCATGTTGTTAAGGTTTGAAATTAGAAATGAACAGCTATGTACCATACTATATAAGGTGTATCTGAACTAAAAACGCACCTCAGTTAACTTTACCGTTTTGCTTAAGTTAAATGTCTCGTCTTAAACTATAAATAAAAAAATATATCCCACCATGCTGAGTGAATACCATTTAAAATAAAGAGCTCTGAGCCTGGTGTTCCCCTGACATGATTTCTTTCTGGTAAAATGGCTACATGTATAAAGGTTAATTAATATGGAGAAGCTCTATGATATAATACAAAGATATACTAAACACAATCCATGCTAACAATTACTATACACCAAAGGCCAACTCCCTGCTAAGACATAAACAAACACGAGTAAACAGGACACCCCAGGTACCTTAATAGTTTGTCTAATTTGACTGCTTATTTATGTTGAATGGTAAATCAAAAATCTAAATATGTAACCTTGAAAGAAATTAACCCATTAAAGCCTAAAACTATACTCAGAAATTGAAAGAATTGACAATCAAAAGAATTGACAATACTTCCCTGCCTCTCCTACTCACTCCCTCCTTCCTACAGAATACAGAACGGACTAAATAAAGATACACTACTATACTCCATGATCAAAACTAAGTATACTTAAAATTTCCTGCACAAGGAAATTCTCATACCTTCCAAACTACCTTGCAAATGTTTAAAATAACTGGATGTCCCTCCCTTTCCAGTCACCCTCTTAACCAGATATAATAACACGAAGTAAGAGTCAGGCCTGACGTACCCACCACCACACACGAAAATAGGGTATATAGTATATAGTTAATTGATTGTCATCATCATTGATGCCTGTTGTAATAACCTCAGACATAAAACAATATCAATGCTTTGAAATGTGTACTAAACTATTTTCTTTACAATGTTTGCAGTTGAAAAGTTTACTGTTTAAAATATATATATATGACCGATTAAACTACCAAAAGCCAGATACACTCTGTCTTCATCTACTTTCCACAGAAACAACTTTGCTAAATAAACCAAGGGTGGAATGAGTGGCCCACAGCTGCCATTCTAACTATCCAGAGGAGAATCCTTAGAACAAACAAGAAAAGAGATGATCAATGCACATTCCTGGGCCCCATATACCATAATATCTGTGCTAGTGCAAACAGTAAAAACATGGGTGTTTTTAGTTACAAATTTATGCATAAAAGTGAAAAGCCTTCCAACCACTTCAAGGTAACCCCAGTTTGGAAGGTCCTAACAATTTACCTTGGGTCATTTATCTGGACTGACACTCCCTGCTTGATTGCATTTTTGTGGGAAGATTGTCTCCCTGACCTTGCATTGGATTAGTATTACTACTAATACATTATTATTACTACTATATGTTATAATAATGTTGACATAGGAGTGCTCCCACAGCCCCCTCTTTCAGAGGAGAATCCTTATTAGTACGAATCAATATCCAGCTCAATGCCCTAGCAACATGTACTGACCCTGCCAGGCGATATGTACTAGCTGCCCTAGAAATCAAACACCCAACCTGGGTGATACTTAAATTTTACCCCCCTCCAGCGTCCACCTCACTACTCACATAGGCAGTAACATTTGCTTCGCAAAGCCCAACTGCATCTGTTATTTGCCTGGGTGACTTTAATATGACAATGAGTGAAACCTGGGACCGCTTCCCAGTCAGTCAATCCAAAGGCACTCACAACTACCACCGCACTAGCAAGATTTGTCTCAAACTTGAACTACCCAGAACCCCTTGCTAACCTCATCCCAACCCCACATTGACTCTCTTTTGGAAATTGAATTCCTTCTGGCTCACGCTATTTCCAATGCCTGACAAAACAATTAAATATATATTTACAAATAAAAGTACAACAGCATATACTATACAACGGGATAGTAACTGCTTAGCCTAAACAGTATCCTATATTGAAAAATAAAGCAGAATAAAATCTTAACAGAAGCAGAGAGCCAGTATGTCCAAAACCCCAATATCACCACAAAAAATAAATGGTAATACCTTGCTAGAGAACATGCTATTCTCCTCCAAGAGAAAACAAAAAGGAAAACATTCTTCAATAAACAATCCTACTTTGAGCAAGCAAACAAATCAGTCAAGCTACTAGCATACATAGCTTCACTAAACAACCAAATAAATAAATGATCCCACACTTGGAATTCTTAAAAGCACGCAGGATATATTGGCTAGCTTCCAAATTTAAGATTTATATCTCTATATTTATTAGATATAAATATATAAATCTATATACCGTTCTTTTGGGCTCAGAAAGCAAAGAAACCACGCTGATAAATGTATGAAAAACTAATGCATATTGTTTACTTAATCAAGTTACAGTTACAAATGAAACAACGATTACCTAGACCTAAAAACACACATTATATTACAATATATACATTATAAATGATAACGTGTAGACTACATTAGATAACCACAGAAAGTATACTTCAATGTGAGCCTTGCTCTTGTCCTGGCCTGTATCAATCAGATCCCACATGACATCCTCCTGACATGGCTTCCATCCTGTCCGCAGTCTCTAAGTAGCTCAAAAGCACCAGTCTGTAAGAGCCTTCTTCCTAGTCCAAGAGAGCTTCCCTGTAGTCCAAATGGCCTTCTTTCTTATTCCAAAATAAATTTCTCCTTTTCTATTCCAAAAAGATTCTCCCCCCCCACCCTTTTACCACATTCTACCCCAGCTTATATTATTATTTATTATTATTATTATTGTGAATTTATATAGCGCTAACATTTTCTGTAGCACTATACAATTGCATGTTTACATTCACATCAGGCCCTGTCCCGAAGAGCTTACAATCTAAGCACATTTATTTGACACATACAACCTATCAGTATGTCTTTATGATTGTGGGGGAAACCAGAGTTCCCGGAGGAAACCCATGCAAGCACAGGGAGAACATACAAACTCCTTGCAGATGTGTCCAAAGGTGGAATTGAACTCAGTACTTCAGTGCTGCAAGGCATCAGTGCTAACCACAGAGCCACCATGCTGCCCATTTTCCCTTCACTTCCCCCATAGTATCCCTGATCAATCATATCCTGCTCCCATAGACCAGATGTCTATGTGATACACAGTATGTAAATCAAAACTGGCTACCTACTTTAACATATCCTATTGATCTGCCCAGTCCAGGAACCAGCATTAATTCACACCCTGTGGATACTGATTATAATGGGAATACAGTATCCTAAGTTCCAAACATGCACAATGGCACACCGCTGTTGGCTCCTTGGCCAGACAAGATGGTAGGTGCAATCCCCTCAGCCCCCTACTTCCAGGGCTTCAACATCCAAGCAAGGAAAAAAGGTAGAGGAGCACACTACTATAGTGAAAACTTCTTTATTCGTGCAAAAACATCAGTGTACAACGTTTCGGGAGCACCTAGAGTCCCGAAACGTTGTACACTGATGTTTTTGCACGAATAAAGAAGTTTTCACTATAGTAGTGTGCTCCTCTACCTTTTTTCCTTGCTTGAATACAGTATCCTGCCTTCCATGGATGTATTGTTTTACATGACTGGAAAAATACAAAAAACGTAGGGAGGGGAGAGATAAAGAAAAGATCTTCCCCCACCCAATATCAAGACCTCCCACAAACAGCACTACCACATAAGGTTACAAAAATAGAAAATCGTGTTTATTGACCAATCCAAAATGCAGAATACACCAGGTAAGTATCACTGATCCAAAACCGGATCACAATAATCTCCTATAGCATATAACAAAAAAATACTACTCACCCTCCAAACAAACCCCCCCATAATAAATAACTACCCCACACAATAATTCAAAAGCCGGGCGTCCCCGGACAAATGTAGACCCCTGTGGAAAGGAAGCGGTGGTTTAGTGAAACACGTGTCGGTCTGACCCGTGTGGAGAGGAAGCGCTTTGGAGCCGTGTTCGAGCGGAAGGTGCAACTAGAGAAAAGGGAGTCGTGAGATTGGATGAGGATCCGGTAACTTTGTTGAACAGGATATGGAAGACCCGGGATCGGAACGTGTTCTTGTGAAGACGCTGCATGGGTGAAGAGTGTTGGTCCGTCCACGGGAATGATAAGTATTATCAGTCTAGTGTGACCTGGCTTCTCACCGAAAGCCCCATGTTAAAACTGTTTATGCTCTGTTGGCACTGAAACCGTGATTCTTTGAGCTCTAGGTGACTGTGATAATTCACGTGGCTGCAGGTCGAGCCACCGCTTCCTTTCCACAGGGGTCTACATTTGTCCGGGGACGCCTGCTACCGCTCTGGGTAAAAGTCCTGTTTGCGATTTAATTTCGCATGTGGGTAAATCCCAATAGGGATTTAACGCCAGCTATTTGCTGGCGTTAAAACGAGCTTAAGTAGACTTTCCCAAACTAACCCCAGCTCACCGCAATGATTTAGACAGACCCATCTCACTTGAAAAAATTGAACAAGCAATACAAGATCTAAACTGCAACAAGGCCACAGGTCTGGACTGGCTGCCTGCAGAAATCTTCAAAAGATATCAAAAACAACTCGACAAACCACTAAAAGAGATGTTCACCACATCCATTGAAAATAATTGTTTTCCCCCATCATTATACATAGCCAATATAATTATACTCCTTAAACCCAGGAAAAATCCAGAAGAAATAGACACATACAGACCGATCTCGTTGCTCAACAATTATAAAATATTCGCTAAAGTTTAAGCGAATCATCTTCATTAAATTAGTCTGACACTAATTAATTTCAAATGACCAAACTGGATTCATGCCGGGCAAAACAACCACCACTAGTATATGATGAACAGATCCACCGTGACAATGCTGGCAAAAAAGTAATTTTCTCCCTAGATGCCTGTAAGGCCTTCGATTCTTTAGAATGGCCTTTTTTATGGGAAACCATGAAAACATTTGGATTTGGACCAAGAGTCCTACGATATGTACAACTTCTCTATAAACTCTCTATAGCCCGAATTTCCCTAAACGGAACCATCTCACAAGCCTTCACTCTCCAAAGGGGAACTCGCCAAGGTTGTCCAATATCTATTTGCTATAGCACAGAATCGCTTGCTATCAAAATTCCTTCTAACCCTAATATCCAAGGACTACAATTAAATACACATACAGAACTCATAGGTCTGTATGTTGGTGGTGTATTTCTCTAGCTGGATGCCACCGAGACATTTCTTACTGAAACACTTCAAACAGTCACAGCATTTGAACTGTACTCAGTTCTTTTAATGAACTGGACTAAATCCACCCTATACCCATTATACGACAATGCCCTAAACAACCTAAACATACAATACCAAATTCCAGTGGTAACCTCATTCAAATATTTAGAAATATACACAAAATGTCACAAGATGTTCTACAATCTGAATATGGCACCGCTACTTACATTTGTTGAAGGCAGTTTCCACCCCAAAACTATAATTTAACCACATATTGGCCCCACTGTATGGTGCTAAAAAATCCTTACCTTACATCTCTACTCCAAATGGTTCCTCTGCAGTGTCTGTGTAAAATCCACAAAACTGAAGAGTAGGAGCGGTCTTCCTGTAAAAAGGTTTCTGCCTCTTCGTAGCCTCTGGGAGGTATTGCAGGCATGCACTGTGGAGCCGATTTCCCCCCCCCCCCTTCCTCCCACCATCCAGATTTATTGTGTGTAGGTTAAGTGTAGCATAAAATCCTGTTCTGTAATTTAGTTCTCTGCTTCCAACACAAACCGCATGTTTGGTTTGTAAACAAGATACAAGAACTTACTTACCAGCCCGGGATTCCTCTGCCATTTCAATAGCCAGCAGTCGTGTCTGTGATTGGCTGCCTCTCAGTCAGATTACAACAACTCCAAACCCCCAAGACATATGCAGGATTAGCACTTCACAACTTCCGAATCTACTACTTAGCTACCCAAATAAAACTTCTTAGATGCAGGGTAACACAGACAGAACAACAAACACAGTCAGATCAAATGCTAACCGAGTTCCAGAGAGGTTCCTCGGTAGCATACCTACATAATCCAGAAATCCATGCATACGGTTCCGTAACAATCCTCCGTATACAAGCGGCAAAAGTCTGGAAGGAAATCGATAAAATCATCCCAACATTAACAGTACCAACAATAATGCCACTATGAGACAAACTCAATTATATCATACAAAACAACAGAATAAAAAGGCTTTGAGACACTAGACTGAGACTTCAATCTACCCCCCTCATATTGATTCAGATACCTTCAACTCAAACACTGGAACCACATCCAATATTGAAGATACTGAGTAGCCCTGAACCTAGAAAAATTACATCTACTATACACAAAGTATTAATTAAGTGCATTGACTATCATTGAACTGCAAACACTAGCAACTAAGTGGTGGAAATATATACCATCACTAGATGTGGAACAATTTAAGGATCTAGCTGAGTCACCCCAATTGGTATTTCCCACAACAAACATTAGACAAATACAGTATTTCATCATACATCTTACCTGACCCCACAAATAATGTCTGTAATGCACCCTCTACAACAAATATCATGCCACAAGTGTGGCATTATCTTAAAAGGGTTTGGAGCTAGGGGGAGAGAGACAAAATCAGGGGGGAGGGGGAGAATGTCTGCAGTGCGCATGCCAAACTTCTCTCGGAGGGGAGACAGGAGGCAGAGTCCTATATGGACTCTGCAGTACTCTGGCTGGACAGTTTTTGGGACTTTGGGGGGAGACTACAGGAGAACCATTTGGAGCTGGGATGTGAGGTAAGGATTTTTACACACTACATAGTGGGGCCAGTGGTGGGTTAAATTATAGTTTGGGGGGTGGACATGCCCTTTAAATATTGTGCTCCTGGTCTACACAAAGTGTAAAATGCCCTTTACATTATTTCAGCTTTGTGCTTATCAGAATAAAATTGATCTGTTTTATACTTGCGGATTTTTATTATGCATTCTATATTTGATTTATTTTTTCATTTCACTCTTTATAAAGATGTCTCGGAAACCTTCAAACTGTACTAGTCAAGCAAGTTTCAAGAATCCTCTAGGTAAATATGTTTCACAACTTCCCATAATGTAATGAAATTTCAAGTATTTATAAGTTTCCCTTTTTTAGTTGAAATACCCATTCTCATAAATAAGCAATAAATGTAAAGTAGTCTAGCTGTAGTGTATAACAAAACACCCTCCTTTGAAATAACTACATTTACCCCCACCTTACTTTGATGCTCTGACCAAAGATTGTCACCTCCCCCTTTATATCAATTTTGCCATCTACAACTATGGCACTGATGCAAGTGAAAACTCTGTGTCATAACAACAGCATCCATGACGTACGTGTGTGTGTGTGTGTGTGTGTGTGTGTGTGATGGCAAACTCATCTTCACTGGTCTCCCCAGCTGCAAACAATACATTAAGCCTGTAACACATAATATCCCAAATCATATCATATACCTCCACAGAAGCTACCTAGTGAAATATTATAAAAGTCTGGGTACCTAGGCCAATCTAAATGCTGGGGTCCCTAGAACAATCTTAATGTCACAGAAACTTTATATATGTAGCTATACAACTATCTGGGGTAGACAACAATGGGACACAAAATTCAAAGCTACAAAAAATGTATCATGTCATAGCAGGTAAATAGGGTGCCCCTTTGTCATCTAAATAATTATAAAATCTATATGTATATGATTTATTCTGTTCTTTTCATATTTTTTTGTTGAGGTGTGGAGGTTGAGACTAATTATTTATTGTACCCCTAACTTTTTCTCCTGCAGAGGAAAGTAAAGTCTCTCCAACCTCTGTCTCATCTAATGACATAACTCCTGGAACATCAACAGATCTTAAAGCTATTCCACCTTATGCAGATGGAGCCATTGATGTGTTCTTTAATAGCATCAAAAATATGGAAGCATCTGAGGTCCATTTTGTATTTCAGAAAATTGCTGCAACTAATCCTGCCTTTAAAGGTAAAAATGTGTATAGATCTTATTTTTGTTTAAAATGTACTTGTTTATAGTGTGTACTAAATCCTTCACCATACAGCTGCAGGCCAGGGAGTGCAGAAAACAATATACAATACAAGGATTGTGGAAGCACTCCAATTAGGCTAATTTACAACTACATTTAGCGGAAGTGCTACTGATCTGGTCAAACATTTATACATACATAGAAAAGATAATCAATGCGCATTCCTAGGCCCCATACAATATCATATTATCTGCACACTGGCATACTTTATAAACAAAGGGGTTTTAATATACATTACTGTGATCACATGAATGAGAAGCCTTCCAACCACGTCAAGGTAACCCCAGTCTGGAAGGTCCTAACTTCTAAACATTTTTACTTCAATTACCATCAGCAAACTTTTGCATTTCCTTGTGCAGAAAACAAGGCTAGGCTTGATCCAAAACATACTTTACTCACAATTCTTGTTGTGGATTGTGCAGGTTGTAAAAGTCTTTCTCAAGCAAGGAGAAGGAAGGAATAAAGGGTAACAAAAGGCCAAAATGAACCCTACTCCATTATAAACTTAAATTATACTCTTGCAGTGACTGACTCCTCCCACAATCATTGCACTGAAGTTTATCCCATCTCTGCCATTGGAGGCAGTGGACATCTCAGAGGATAAGCTTGCAAACTGTCAGTTACTGCTAGAAAGAAGTCCGTTTTTGCATGAGCACGATGCTTTTAACCACAATGAGGACCACAATTTATACAGTAGGTCCTCACAGTGTCTCCATCAGGATTTACTAGATCCACTCCTATATGGGGCCGGAACTTTTCCGGAGCCTGGAGGAGGAGAACAGGTGCTCCATTTTCACCTAATGCAGTCTGACATTAAAAATAAGCATAGTGTATCTGGCACTTCCTGGAAACCTGTCACTCACACAGCTTCTGAACATCATGTACACCAGACATGGCTCAGTGGCCACATGTGGCCTTTTGGCTGCCCCTGATTGGCTCCTCAATACTAGACCTGTACTCAAAAAACTTAAAATGAATTGATTGTCTTAGGTGAATTAATTGATTTGTTTGTATTAAGTTTATTTTAAAAGAAATTGTGACATGATCAATTAATAAATTGAATTTGATAGATGGATCTAAAATTACACACCTATTAAAAATTGCAACTAATAATAATAATAAAAAAAAAACATCCAATGAACCAGGGATATTATTTAATTTTTTTTTTTATAAAATCCAGTTTTGCAATCTCTTTAATGAGAATTGAGTTGAACCTATTGGTTCGACCCATCATGACGATCCAAGTTTCTCATGCGGCCCCCTGTGAAATGTAATTGCCCACCCCTGATGTAGACGGACATTGAACGAGTTTGTATAGCTCTGTTCCCCTCCCACAATGTTTACCTGCAATTTATGGGCTCACTATTTACACCAAATTGAAATGTATAAGCTGCAAATGCCTGCATTGGTAAATTATTATTTCCCCCTGAAATCAGTGGCTCACCAATATGTTTTTACTTGACAGAATGCTCTGGGACACAAGTGCAGCTTGGTGGTGAACATTTATGTCACTGATCATTATTAATACCAATAAAAGAATTATCCAGAAAGTGTTTTTTTCTCTCCACTGCCCAGATCAGTACTTTTGACCAGTTGACCAGTACAGAACACCTAGGATCCATCTGTGCGTGCAAAGATTTAAGGTGCCCATACACATGCAAACCCCCCGAGTTTTCCGATGCTGGTATACACATGAACAAACGTTCCATATATACTTTATACGGAATGATTGTTTGGTCCATGCACCCACACCTTTGTTATCGGCGTTATCGGATAGGCTGCAATGCTGACTGTGGTAACTCAGATCCATCTAGATTTACTGAATATTGCCAATGTAGATGGCACCTTAAAACTTAAAGTACAGACAATCGTTCCAAAATTCTGAGGATCCCCTGTACTGACAGGCTACTGGTCACTGATTGAACAGCCTTCTCTGGTTCAATGGAAGAGAGAGTGGGGAAGCGACATGAAGCACTCCCGCAACAAAAAACAATAAGATTGCTCCTTGAGATTCTCTGATCCATTCGCAAATACTATAGTAAACCAGCTGTCAAAGCTGTCTTACTATACCCAGTAGTGAAGCCGATTGAATTTTACTTTGAACGGACCACCAGGTATTTTCTTTTGTCAGACGGAGTAGTCTAACATCACAGGGTACTCACTTTCTACTTTGGCTCTGCAAAGAAAACCAGAAACCAGCTCTTCTCTACAGTCTGGCATTTGGGGGTTAAATATTACAGTTCCCATATTGGTTTCGCTCTAAACATTGAGGGGCAAGGTGTTCACTTAGAATGTTCCCTTCAATCGATTCATATGAGATATATTACTCTGTGGCACGGAAAGGGTTAAGGAGTAAGACTTGTTATTTCTTTAACTTCATTACTGTAATAAATGGCCGGACGGCCGGGTACTCACAGTACGCTTTTAGGAGGAGGCTGACAGTCCGGAAGGTGCAGGATACAGAGGCTGCTGGGAAATGTAGGCTGGATACTGGAACAAGGTTCGGCTGGGTACTGTAGGCTGTTTACTGGAACAATGGTGCTGTTGGGAACTGTAGGCTGACTGCTGGAACAATGGTGCTGCTGGGTACTGTAGGCTGGACCAAAGGTGCTGCTGAGAACTGAAGGTTGTATGCTGGAACAATGGTGCTGTTGGGAACTGTAGGCTGGACCAAAGGTGCTGCTGGGAACTGAAGGCTGAATGCTGGCTAGGTAAGTAACTGGATGCAGGCAAGGTGAGACACTGAAACAGGTAAGATAGGTACTGGATACAGGTAAGGTAAGTATTGGATGCAGGCAAGGTAAGTATAAGGAGCAGGATCCAAGGCAGGTAAGTACAGGAGCCAGGGAGGTAGCAGAATGCTACAATCGGGCACCGGGTCCAGGAGGACACCGGCTTTTAAACTTTCGCGCCGCCCGGCGTGTCGGCGGCGTGACGTCATGACGTCGACGCCGCCCACCCGGAAGTGCAGTGCGGCGCGGGACCGGAGCGGCAGGTAAGTTCGTGACAATTACATGCTTTTTTAAAACAAGATGGTCAAACTTAAAAAATTCTAGCCACAAATTATTGCCTCCTCTCCTGCTAGCAATCACTGCTCATGGTGACTGGATTGTGGTAATTGAATCTTTAAACGTACAGTCATGTAAATTTTTAATGTTATGTACAATTAACATATAACTCTCCTTTTTATATATACTGGGGAATGTTCCTACTGCTTTGTTGAAGTGAGGAAGACACTTAACTTATACTTTTTCTATAATACCTTTTAAAGGGCATGTCCACCCATAAAACATAATTTTATACACAGGTTAAATATCCCCCAGATCTGTTTGAACTTACCTTCCCCCAAAGATGCCCAGAAACATATTTACATGACCAGACCCCTGGCCACTCTGCTGCTGACAGCTGCTCTGCTTCCTGGTCGTAGCTGTCCGTCAAAGGTGCGCCAATGACATCATGGCCTATAGCTGACAGCTGCAAACAGGAAGGACGGGTTGTCAGTGCAGAGCCCCACTGCTCCTGTGCTCTAAACAAGTTTGCAGGGGGCAGCACCTAGGTGGCGAGGGACCAGGTCTTGTAAGTATTTTCCTGAGCATATTTGAGGAAGGTAAGTAAGATGGATCTTGGGTTTGGGGGGGTGCTTAACCTGTGTATAAAATTTTGTTTATGGGTGGACATGCCCTTTTTAAGTGTCACTAAACTCATATTTTTAATTTTTCACAAACAAAATCTATATATTTCCTTGGGAGGTGGGAGTGTTATTCCTACAAATTACAGCTACTTACAAGCCACGATCAATACAGTTAGAGGATCACATGTGGCTCCTCTCTGTGGATCCTTTGAACACACACAACATGTTACCTTTATAGATGATAACCATGCCACTGTTGTGTTTAAAACTGGGGAAACTATTTGGATCAAACATATCTGCACACAAACAGACACCCTATCTACTAATCCCGAATTAATTTACCAAACATTCCACTCCTACTACACACCGTTATATTCCCAGACAGTATATATATCTATATAGATATATATATAGATATATATATAGATATATATATATAGATATAGATATACAAATACAAGGATATGCAGCTCAAACCTTTATTTTAAATTACTTTCACGTGCGGTGCAAAGGAGTACCGGCAATTTATACATTACACAAAAGTCTCCAGCACTCAACTATACATATAAGCATAAATTAATTAGATATCACGATCAAACATATATGCAAGCAACGAAGGGTAATTACCTGCACTAAAGTTAAAATGGATACATTTAGTTACATAGTTTGTACAAACTTGCGTCGGCTGATGCGCCACTTCAAGGCAGTATCCCAGCATCAGTCCTAACCTAATGAGTAAAGTACAATCCCTGGGGGAACAAGACCATACCTGCTTCTCTCTTTATTTCGTATGACCTATACCAGGGAATCATGGGAGCTTACAGAGCTTCTAAAACTTCTTTTTATCTGGACTGCCTTAAAGGGGCGGGATGGTTTGAGCTGCATATCCTTGTATTTGTATATAATAAAGGGCAATACGGCTAAGCTTTATTATATGCTTTGCTCCCTTAGTAAATTTATTTGGATCAAGTCAAAAAATTATCTTGAGTTCCAGTAAGATGACATTATCAATCACTGCAAATTCACCACTATACAGTATCTCTAGGATATATGGCTGCATTCTTCAGATCTAACAGATTTCAAAAGAATCTGTCATAATTCTCCTCTCCGCAAATGAAACTAATATATATAAATGGTTATTCCATCCCCCTCACCATCCAAACACCCATTTCAATTAGCATGGGAAGACAATATACAAGAAATGTGGGAAGATTTTGAATAGTCATATACCTCTGAAACATTAAATAAAGGCAGCTTAAATATAGCACTAAGAGAAACGGCTATGAAGGTCCTTTATTGTACCTATAGAGTACCAACAGTGCTACACAGAATATACCCCACTATTGACCCAAAGTGCTTTCGAGGCTGTGATATCTCAGAAGATACGTATCAAACTTGTTGGTCATGCCCGATAGCTCAAAAATATTGGGAACGGGTCTTCAAATTAATCTCAGAAGTAATGTTGATACCAGTGAAGCTAAAACCAGGAGGATACAATATGTAATGATGGCTTCAAAAATAGTTTTAGGAGTACAATGGACAACCCTAACCCTACCATTCCAGAGAATAAAAGACAAATTAAATGAAATATGTATCAATTAAAAAATTATACACACAATCAATGATACTGTCCTGTAAATAATGAACATTAGATATCCATAAATACTATGACCAGTATTTTTTGGCCAAGAAAACAACAAGACATTTTAAACAAAAAAATTATGGTCTACAACTAGGACATTATTATTTTTATTATTATGGATTTATATAGCGCCAACAACTTCCGTGGCACTTTACAATTACATAGTCATACATTACATACAGGGTAATACATGTTATACAAAGTCATACATATTACATACACAGGTAATACAAAATATGAGTAAACAGCGTGATGAGTTTCTTACAGCAATGCCGTGATACAATAGAAGAGAGGACCCTGCCCAAAGAGCTTACAGTCTAGAGGATATGGGGTGAGACATAAGGTTGCAGGAGTCAGTAGGCTGTAAATAGATTGGCAGTGGAGTGTGAAAGGCGGGTTGGATCAAATTGGGTAGTAAGATGGGTAATGTTTAGGCCAGGTTATATGCTTGCCTGAAGAGGTGGGTTTAAAGGTATTAAGGGATGGTGAATGATGGACAGACGGAGGAAGGGAGTTCCAGAGCAGAGGGGCAGCACGAGCAAAGTCCTGAATACGGGCATGGGAAGAGGTGACAAGGGTGGATGAGAGTAGGAGATTGTTTGTGGAGCGGAGGTTGTGCCTGGGACGATGGGGATATAGGGGTATTGTTAATATTAATAGTAAGAGTAGGGAGGGGAACAGATCGTGAGGGTGGGAATAGATGGGTCCAAGGTCTGGACGGAATGGGGAGGGGTTGAAGAAGACCACAGGGGAGGGTTCTAGAAGATTTGTATTGAGCACATCTAGTACACACTTGAATAGAGTCTTTAATATCTTTTCTCATTTTGGGCCACCAAAGGGAACGGGCAATAATATTAAACGTTTTGTTAACACCGGGATGCCCAGCTTGCTTGGAACAGTGAGTATGCAGAAGGATAGTAACAGGATAGAAACAGGAACAAAGCTTTTGCCAGAAGGTGTGTCGGACGGAGCAGAATCTTGTGCGGCTTGAATCTTGGAACAAAGTTGAGGGGATATAGAGGCCAAGATTTTAGTGGTTGGGATAACAGAGCCCTTATCTTGATTAGTACAGTCGGAAGCAACAAATGATCTGGAAAGGGCATCAGCTTTTTTGTTTTTGGAACCAGGTTGGTAAGTGATAACAAAGTTGAATCGGGAAAAGAATAACGACCACCGTGCTTGACGGGGATTTAACCTTTTGAGATTCTGGATGTATTCAAGGTTCTTATGCTTTGAATAGCTTTGGTTCCCATAGGAAGAGACCAATCTTGGACGGCTGAAACTTTAACAGGATCCATCTGGAACCCTAGCGCAGATACGATGTAGCCTAGGAAGGGTACTTGTGAACACTCAAACAGACATTTTTCCAATTTGGCATATAGGCTATTCTCTCTCAGACGTAGTAACACCTGTTTAACATGGAGGCGGTGTGAGGGCAAATCATGAGAAAAGATTAAAATGTCATCTAGATATACTACTACAGAGATTCCCAACATATCCCGGAAGATGTAATTTACAAATTCTTGGAACACCGCTGGAGCATTACAAAGGCCAAAGGGCATTACGAGATACTCGTAGTGACCGTCCCTGGTGTTAAAGGCGGTCTTCCACTCGTCACCTTTGCGTATACGGATCAGATTGTATGCCCCCCGTAAATCCAGTTTGGTAAATATTTTAGCTCCTTTTATCTGGTCAAACAGTTCAGAGATGAGAGGGAGCCGGACAGCAAGGGTATCCATAAACTGGGCCAACTGGCCCTGATGATGTTCAAACAGGTCCATGCGTTTGGACAAAGCCTGGAGAGTTTTACTCAATTCTGCCATAGCCCCCCTCAGGCGTTTCCATGGCCCGATTGTACTGTAATATATGAAGGGGCTGTGTTGGATAGTGATTTATAGGATAGGGTAAGCAGCTTGAACCGGATCCTTTGCGTGATGGGCAGCCAGTGGAGTGACTGACAGAGAGGAGAGGCATTAGAGGAGCGAGAAGAGAAATGAATGAGCCGGGCAGCAGAGTTGAGGATGGATTAAAGCGGAGCCAGGCGGTTGTTTGGTAGACCACACAGGAGTGTGTTGCAGTATTCAAGCCGTTGGCAAGCGAATTGAGATGGGGTTTGAAAGAAAGATCGGAATCTAGCGTTATTCCCAGGCAGCAGACATGAGGAGATGGTGATATAGGTGTGTTGTTAATATTAATATTAAGACTAGGGAGGGGAACAGATCATGAGGGTGGAAAAGGACAAGTTCAGTCTTGTCCATGTTGAGCATTAAGACAGTCGGGGACCTGGGATGTCAGTGTAGGGAGATCAGGGGCAGAGATGTGAATTTGGATATCATCCGCATACAGGTGATACTGGAATCCAAATGAACTAATGAGTTGTCCAAGGGCATAGGTGTAGATGGAGAAAAGAAGAAGACTGAGTACTGAGCCTGAGTACTGAGGGGTTAAGTTAATTTCAGAGTGGAAAACACTAAAGGTCCTACCAGAGTGATAGGAGGATAGCCAAGAATGTGCAGTGTCCTGGATACCCAAGGAGGCCAGAATCTGAAGAAGTAGAGGGTGGTTGACAGTATCAAAAGCAGAGGACATATCAAGAAGAATGAGCAAAGAGTAGTGACCTTTAGATTTAGCACTAAGTAGATCGTTGGTCACTTTAGTGAGGGCAGTTGTTGAGTGTTGAAGTGGTTAGGGCGGAAGCCTGACTGGAGGTGGTCAAAGAGAGAGTTAGCAGACTCTCTCTGACATGTCTTTCCAGTAGTTTGGAAGCAAATGAGAGAAGGGAGACAGACTGGTAGCTGGAAAGAGCAGCCGGGTCGAGGGAGGTTTTTAATGGGGAGACCACGGCATGTTTAAATGAGGGGAAAATACCAGTGGATAGGGACAAGTTTAAGAGAGAGTTTAGGGCTGGTATCAGGGAAGAGGAGAGAGGGGGAATAAGATGAGAAGGAATGGGGTCAAGGGGGCAGGTGGTGAGACGTGTCCTGGATAGGAGAGATAAGAGTCCTTGTTCTGTAATAGTGGTGAAGCTTGTTAGGGTGCAATTAAAGGGATTAACTAATGAAGGGAGATTAGCCGGTTCAGTGGTAGGAGTTGGAAGCTGTATGGAGGAGGTAGGGTGCATAGGAAAACCATTTTGGATATTTTCGATTTTTTCTGTGAAATATGAGGCTATTTCATCAGCCGATAAACAGGGCGTAGGAGGAGGCGAACAGAGCAGGGAGTTGAATACTTTAAAGAGCTGTTTCGGGTTTTGGAACTGTGTGGATATGAGTGAAGAGAAGTAGTTTTGTTTGGCTAAGGATAAAGCACTTCAGGTCCGGTAGAGGGCACTTTTAAATTTAAGAAAGTCACTATTTTTGTTAGAGGGCATTGGAAACAGTTGTATGGTAGTGGACGGCTGCAAGGTCCGGGTCAGAGACATGGTCAGGGCATGGTGATAAGTTGTTGGAGGGGGGCAGAGAGCGAATGGGGGTTGAGATTACGAAGGTCTCTGTATCTGTACATTTGTTTGTTAGGGGATACGGTCGGGACAGATGACACAAGTTTAAATTTGAGAAAGATGATGATCGGATAGAGGAAAGGGAGAGTTGGAGAAGTTAGATACAGAGCAGAGGTGGGTGAAGACCAGATCCAATGTGTGTCCATTACAATGGGTCTGAGCAGAGGACCATTGAGTAAGGTCAAGGGAGGAGGTAAGAGAGAGAAGTTTAGTGGCAGCAGAGGTATTGTTATCGATGGGGATATTGAAATCCCCTAAGATAATTGAGGGGATGTCCAAGGATAGAAAGTGGGACAACCAAGCAGAGAAGTGGTCAAAGAAAATACAATCTGTTTAGAGATGTATAATCAGAATGTACCATTGTTATGTTTCATCACCAAGTAACTTATTTTCGTTAAGATTATGCAATGTTATTATATTATACAATATTGAAAATAAAAAAACATTGATCACTAAAACTAGGAAAAGCTAGATTACTATTAGATTAGATTGATTACTGAGCCATGCCATGAAGTTGTATTTGTTCAGTGGCAAAAATTTTTTGTTAATTGCAACATATTTTATTAATTATTTATTTTTCTCATAGGTATGGATATTCCAAGCTTGATGAAATACTTAAAAGAAACTGGAAAACTGAAAAGCTAATGACAACTATGGATCAAATATAGTTTGCGAAGGCTGTAAAAATAGTTTATAACTTTTTTTCCTTAAAGGTCACAGTGGTCTAAATGTATTTTACCTAAGATATTGCTCAGATACTGCAGATTTAAATTACTTGTCACTTGCCCCCTTTAAGCTTCCTACACATGCTAGCTAATTAGTGACTGACAAATAACCACTTTGACTGTCAGTCTAATGTGTGTAGAGGCTTCCCATGTCATTTTTTTGCGATCTGTCCTGTCAGACACCACAGGGCTACTGCAAAACATCCTCCCAGTAGGGAAAAATAGATAAAGAATGTTTCTTACAATCATTATCTAACCTGTCTACATAGCCTAAAGGTGCCCATACATTAGTACTTCCCCTCCAATCGAACCGTGAGATTCAGTCAATATTCCTGGAACTGCCTTTCCTGTTTTTTTGATGTCACAAAATGAATGGGGCCAGACGAGACTTTGTGATCGTATGTCAGTCACGAAATAGAACAGGAAAGGTGGTTCCAGGAATATTGATTAAATGTTGTGGATCAGTCAGAGGGTAAGTACTAAAGCATGGGAACCTTAAGTCATTAATAAACGGAGACGTCCGTGTGAAGTTGGCAAAATCCTCACCCTTCCTCTCCACTCTCCCTGTAGGACAGGTATGCATGCTGTTCATTCAGGGAACAATTGAAGCTATAAAGTTAACTACAGAAGTACTGTAGTGAACAGTTGCACTGACTTCACACAGGTTTGTCTTTTATAAGGAATGACTAAAGGTTTGTACACTTGTGAAGCATGCGACTGCTGAAGAGCGGGCATCATTCACTGGCACTTGGGTGCTGGATCGCATATTTGTACGTCCCCCTAGAAAGGCAGTTGACCCATAATTTTAATCAACAGTTTTTGGGCTGTAAACCCGGAAATGTAGTTTAGACTATAATTTTTTTTTAATTTCCATTTTTGAGAAAATTTTGATTAAAGTACATTTGAATTTGGTCGGACTTGCAAGACTTTTCATGTTGAAGAATGATCTAAGGAGGGTTGCTGAAACTATCAGCTTGTACATATTTTTTTTTCTAGCTTGCCTATGTAATTGTGATTCTAGCTGCTGCAAGCATATTTTAACAATTAAAAAGATCTTTACATATTGTCGGTTTGCTATACATTGAGTCTGGTCACCTGGAAAAATCCTGAAAGTTTCCTAAGCAAAAAGGGAAAGGGAGCCAAGTCAGTTAGATGATAATTTTATTATCTGAAAAAAAAATCTGAGTTTCAATTCTAAATTTGTCTGATCTCTCTAACAGCCTTGAGACCAGTCCCTTTAGCAGCGGGGAAAAGGAAAACATGGCAAGACAAACCAGGGAAGATTTTGGTATTAGAGGACTCTATGATTAGGAAGGCAGGGTCATTGTTCAACAAGATTGCTTCAACTGAAAGGTTTGCAGCCCCGGGCCAGAGTTTGCATGTTGAAAGGGGCTGGGCATGATTCAGCTGTCTAAGTACACATTGGTATTAATTGCAAAGTATGTATTACCTGGGATTAGAAAATTTGGACAAAGGGGGTGGAAAAGGTGTGATATGCATTAAACAGAAAGAAATCGCAAGTGCTCAGTCTAACCCACATTCTGGGGTTGACCTGCTAGAAACGATTAAAAGACATAATTTAGAATTTAAACAACCAGGTGTTAGTGCTACACTTAGGACAAAAAACTTACACTGCCTATTCAGCAGCAGCTACCGCAATGCACCCAGTACTATTATGCCTTATGGTATTCAGATCCTATCTGTTTTTCTTTGATAAACCTTACTATGGAGTGTTAAGCTGGCTACACAAAGTCACAATAAAGCACTGATACCGTTGGAACAAACGGTAATATAGCATTTCTTAAATAATCTGAGAAAGCAGCTGGCTAACAAAATGGAAGAATTGGAGAAAATGGCATTGACTGAAAAGTATGTAGTAGGTATAGCAGAAACATGGTTGAAGAGTTCTCATGACTGGGCTGTAAATTTAGAAGGATACTTCTTGTTTAGGCATGATAGAGAAAATAGGGGAGGGTGGGTTGCATTTACGTTTAACATGGGTTAAAGCCAAGTTTAAAACGAGATAACTGGTGATATGGATTTTAAAGCAGAGGCAATGTGGGTGGAATTGGGCAACAGGAAGGGGGGTTATGTTACTGTTGGTGTTTGCTACAAGCCACCAAATGCTAGCAGTGAGGAAGTGAGTCTGTTTCATATGCAGATGTCAAGGGCTGCAAGTTTGGGGAGTGTTCTGACTTTGGGGACTATAATTACCCTGACTGATTGGTATAGTGGAACTGCTGAATTTGCTGCAGGATCATTTTCTCTCACAGGTGGTTGAAGTTCCTACTAGAAAAGGAGCTCTGTTGGATCTGGTAATATTTAACATTGTGAAGAATGTTATTGATATGAAGGTAACTAGATGCTTAGGGATTGTGACTATGAAATAGTGTCATTTAGCGTATGTTATCAAAAGAAAAAGTGCGCTGGGCTTAAAGGGTCATTATACTCACTGAAACAACTTTGTATAATCTTAAAGTACAATGTTAGGGTAGTACAATGATGTTACTTACATGTGTTTTTGTGCCTGCTTTATTAGTGAATTTTCAATGTTTAATAACTTCTCCGATCTGGCCCCCACCTCCCTTAGTCACTGCCCACTCGTAATCCAGCCGACACTGGATACATTCATTTACATAATAAAGAACCTTCACAGCCGATATTATAGAGATCATTAACTTACTGACACTGCTGAGAGTGGGTGGGGTTGCTGCTGTTAGACACTTCTCCCTCTCCCTTTCTAAGTACATGCTGTGAAAGTGGGTGGTGGAGGGGCTGCTGCTGCTGTATGAGAAACTTTTCCCTTCTGTAGATAGATAGATACAGATTGAGACAGATAGATAGACAGACGCAGGCAGAGAGATAGATAGATGATAGACAGATATATAGAATGATATATAACAGACAGTGATAGATATATAGATAAATCAGACACAGATAGATAGATAGATAGATAGATAGATTAGATAGACAGGAGGGCAATATGATTAATCAGCTCATTATATTTATATTTATTAAATGTTTTGACATATTTTGGGAGATCCTAGTAAGAGGTCACTGGAGGGACACAAATTGGCATACCTGGTTTGAGTGACAGGTCTTTCCTTGTACATGCTGTTATTTAAAATGAAGATTTCTGAGAATCTACAGCTCTCATTTCAAATCTGAAATGTGTTAGAGTAGTGGACCATTACACTATCTAAGGGTATCATTTTTGAAAATTCGATTTTTGGAAGTATACCGTATATACTCAAGTATAAACCGAGTTTTTCAGGCTGAAAAATCAGCCTGAAAACTCAGACTCGGTTTATACTCGCGTCACAGCTTACCTTACCATTCCGGCAGCCGCACGATCTTTCTCTGCACTGGCGCGCCGGCCTGACGTCACAGCCCGGCGCCAAGCCCGGCGCCGGGCAGTGACGTCAGCCGGCGCCAGTGCAGAGAAGATCGTGCGGCTGCCGGAATGCAGAGGAGACTTCAATGCTTCTTCAAGGCTTCTGCAAGGATGCTCTTCAGGCCCAAGGATGCTTCTTCAATGCTGGCCCAAGGATTCTTCAATGCTGGCCTTGCTTGGATGGAGAAGAGCCCACAGGGAGAAGAGCCCACAGGTACTGAACTGGGTGGGGAGGGGGAGGGTGAGGGTGGCATTCAAGATGTTTGGAAACTACAACTCCCAGCATGCTTTATTAGCTGGGAGTTGTAGTTTCCAAACATCTTGAATGCCAACTGAGGGTGGCATTCAAGATGTTTGGAAACTACAACTCCCAGCTAATAAAGCATGCTGGAGTTGCCGCGCCCTCCCGCGTGTGCAGGCACTCCGCAGCGCGCTCCGGGTCTGCGTGGCGACAGTCCCGCCCCCTCATCCTCGCGGCGTCTTGCTGACTGGCTCGTCTCCGGGGGGGGGGGGTTCTGGTCAAAAACATTAACACGGTGCTGTGTGTCCGTCGACACTACTCCCACGCACTTCTCTGATAGCTGGGAGTTGTAGTTTCCAAACATCTTGAATGCCAAGTTTCTACCCTCGGTTTATACTCGAGTCAACAACTTTATTAGGATTTTTAGCTGAAATTGGGTACCTCGGTTTATACTCGGGTCGGTTTATACTCGAGTATATACGGTAGATACCCTTTAAATTTTAATTTCAGGAAAGCAAATTTTCCCAGGTTTAAAATAACCATCAGCTCTTCAGCATTATTGACTGGGATGATATATTATAAGGTAAAGGTACTGAACTGAAATGGAATGTTTTTAAGGGGATTTTAAACAATTTCACATCAAATTTTATTCCCATGTGGTTTAATTTTATGTAAAGAAGGAAATGGAAAGGAAGAAAATAGCGTTTAAAACCTTGAAGTCAAACGGAATGAAAGAGGCCTTTAGGAATTATAAAAACTGTAACAAGGATTGTTTTAAGAAACATCTGGTGAGAAAGATTAGGAGGCAGGACTTCTGGCGAGGGATCGGCTGAAGTAAAAGCGTTCGATCAAGGTTAGGTAAAAACGCAAGTCACATTTGGGGGGGTAATTAGGCTATTTTATGGGTGGACATGCCCTTTAAAGGTGAATGTTTGAGGGTATACATACAATATATTAAAAAAAAAACAAAAAGTGTTAATGCCATTAACTATGAATTTTGGCATCTATATTTCAGTCAGTTGGAAACAAATACTACTACTTTTTATGTGTGTTGTTCATAACTCCTGAAAAGTGCAGTTTATATATCTCTTCAGTCAATTTACTTGAAACTTTACTTTACTTGCTGATATTTGTAGTTCAATATTAACTATAATAGTTCTTACCATGTTGTTTTAACATATCAATTGCTGCCCTATAAGATGCAGTTTTTATAACCTCTAAGTAACTTTAATAAAATTCTCCAGTTTTGTGGTTGAACCACATGTAAAAAAAGAAATCAACCAAATAAGGCTTTATTAACACTAGACACGTTTGTGGTAACATGCATTGGGGGGGGGGGGAAGAAAGGACATCAATTTCACATAGGGATGTAATAACACTTCTGTGTGTTGCATTTTTTTAAAAGCACAGATTGCTACAGTTTAGTGCATTAAGGCATGCAATGAATGTCTATGGAGAAGAAAAATGCACAAAAACTCAAAAATAAACAGTTCTATACATTTTTTGCCATTTAACCCTAAAATGCAAAGAAGCACTACTAGAGGCACATAAATATGCATTGCAAAACACTTAACTTACTCTTTCAGTGCCAGCAGAATTTCCCACTTGTCGCAAGCGATGTTGGCAAATGTTCAGGATTAGAACATTTAGACGAAGTTTACAGTAGAAAATACAAACGGAGATTCAATAAAAGTTCTTATGGTTAAAAATGGTGCTAATTTTCCCCAACGAATCATTTAACATTTGAAAGCTAACATCTGATTGGCTGGGGCAAAATTAGCACCATTTTTAACCATAAAGAACTTTTATTGAATCTCCCTGATAGTTTTTTCCAGCACGGTGTACTTTAGCAAAATAGACATTTATAAGCACTTCTGACAGCGTAGAATAACTGCCAAATTAACTAAAATATCCATGTATGTATGTGTAATTTTATTTATAAAGCGCAACATGCATCTAGCTGCTTTTTAAATTGCTCCCGCTCCACACCTCCACACCTCCAGATGACCGATGTATGGGTATCGTTAACTTTCTTTCACTTCAGACTCATGTTCTCCCCTTTTTGAGCTGGTCTGCCACTTATTTATGTAAGGGCTTAAACTATTTACACATCTTTGTACACATGAAGTTGAGGGTATAGCGAAAATTTGACACTATGTAAGGTCCATATTCCGGTATGTACTATACAGTGATCTAAACAGTAATTGGTATCTCTAGGGGATTGTATTTTTTGCATTACTGTATATTGATGTAACTATATGATTGTGTTATTACAGAATGAGTCTTGGGTAATTTTAAGATATACCGGTATATCTATTTACTATATGATTATGACATGGAAGTGCGTGAGTGGGATGTGTTTTTAACAATATATGCCGCTTTTTGTATATAGTGAGGGTTATTCAATAAAAGTCCTTATATTTGAAAATGGTGCTAATTTAGCCCCAACCAATCAAATGTTTAGCTTTCAAAATGTTAAATAATATCTGATTGGTTGGGGCAAAATTAGCACCATTTTTAAGGACAAGAACTTTTATTGAATCTCCCTGAGTATCTCTCTCCCTGTTTATATAATAAAGGCATTTTACTTTATTTGTTAAAGTGTGTGCCTCTGTGCTTTTTTTTTTTTTTTGTACAGAATTGTTTAGATATCGTTCTCCCACATTGTTCTCAATAAGTTACCCCACTTGTACCAATCCACTCGAGACACTGCCAGAAAACTCAAAAGGAGCCAGTGTATAATTTTCTGGCTACTCAAACAATCATATAGTTTTTGATAGAAAATACTCCAAAGTAAAAAAAAAAAATTGTGTAAATCTGTCATTCTTTACAAACAAATCCAATCAATTGCTAAACATTTTAGTATTGGTTGACAAGTCAGGAGCCAATTTTCCTCGCTATGTTTATGGTAGGTGAAATCTGGTAATGCCTGTAAACCCTCCTTTTAAGTATTATTCAGTAGAAACTGAGAGACACACAAGTTGCTGCATACTTGCTGAACCTAAAAAATAAAATCCTCTCCTTTTTAGCACCTATGCAAAATTTCCTGCAATTGTAACTGAGGCTTAGTTCCCCATTGAAATCATTGCATTAATAATCTGTGTCTGATGATTCCCATAGGACCTTTTGGCAGCTTGGAGTAGACCAATTTTTACATGTATAATAGTTTAATTAAAAAATAAGTGTCACAATAATTTGCAAAGATAATAAAAACCCAAATAATAACAAACTTGGAATATGGGCATATATGTACTTTAGGTAGGGTTAAAGGGTCTCCACTGCAAAAAAACCCAAAAACAATTGGTATTCAGTTTTATTGAAGAACGGTAAAAGGAGCTGTGTCTTATCTCCTGTTCTTCAATTAAACCTGCAGGAGCCAGAAGAGAAGGTAAGGTACTTAAATCTCTGATTCCCACATTAGTTTCGGAAGAAATCGAGGGATCAAGAAGGCATTTGAAGGTGCCCCCCGATCGCCTCTATCTGCTTTGTGTAGCAGAAGTGCCCAGATTATACGTTTTATGAGATAAAGCACTCTGGTCATTTGGTAGCGAAATCATTAAAGGGGAACTGTGGTCTCCAAGTTTAAATGAAAGGCCAGTTTCCTACCTTTAAAACGAGCCATCAACCACCTCTCTATGTGCTTCACAGCCCAAGATATAAAGAAATGAATGACCAGAAAGTTAATGGGTGGGAGGCTGACGTGACATTCCTGAGGCTTCTCCTGCACAGTGCCGCCGGCGAGCAAAGCCTCGGTGTGTGAGGGAGACAGGAAGTCCCTCCTCCTCTCTGCTGTGTGAAGGACCTGCAGCTGCAGAGAATGTAAGGGAATCTACAGCCCTTCTCTCTCACTATGTGAAAACAGCCTTTTCAGGCAGAGTTCTCAATCTGCCTGAAAAGGCTGTTTTCACAGAGTTTTCAGGGTGGGGGGTGTCAGAGTGACCCACAGCACCTGTGAGTGGGTGGGGCTTAGGCACCCATGAGTGGGCGGGGCCACATAAGGCTGTAAAGGAATGGGCCAAGGGTTGCCGGCAACTGGAGGGACCATGGGGTCCATGAGTGGGAGGGACCAGGGGGGCTGCAAAAGGGAGGAACCACAGGGCAGATTGACTGACAGGTTTCAGAGCAGGAAGCAGGAAGTGCAGGAGACCTGGTGATGCTGCTGCCATATTACACACAAAAATGTAAATATCTTTAAAACTATGCAAAATAAACAATGGAAATACATTGCAAAAACTCTCAGGAGAGCAATTCCTATCAATTTACCTAAAGTCATTTATGGACCACAGTTCCTCTTTAAATTTAATATCTTAAAGGGTTGCAAGGGTTGTGTGTTTTGAAATGTATTGTGAAAGTAGCTTATGCAAAATCTGAATTTGAAATGTGTATTGCTAAGAAAAGTAAAATAAATCCCCAATTATTCTTTAAAATATATAAATAGGAAAAAAATGCACAAGTTTATTTAAAATGGAAAACTAGCTAACCCACATAGAAGTGTAAGGGCTTAGTTTTGCGCTAAATTGAAAATCGTAGGAATGCTCCTGCGATTGCATGTCCGTTCGCATTTTGGTAACACATGCGTTCACCATTTTTGGTGCGTTAACGCATGCATTTCCATAACGGAAAATGGCAAAATCGCATGCCCAAAACTCACGTGCAAACTAAAAATGCACAAGAATCGCGCACATAATCGCGTGTGATAACGCTCACCATTGTGTGCGCGATTCCTGTGCGTTGCAGTGTGGCCTCAGCCACAAAGAGGTTACCGGTAAACCTCTGTGGCTTAGTACCAGTTATCCCATTCCTCCCAGTAGTCCTGGGAGTCTCTTGCACTCTCCCAAGACCACCCCAAACTCCCGCAACTGCAAGTTGCTGTTTACTCTGCCCCTGGAACGCCTCTTTTTCGTCTGCCCAGGCCTTGGGATGCCTCTCCCACACCCTAACCCCGCCTCCGGCCCACCCTCTTGATGGTGATGCCTATGCCAGAATGATCAGAGTGACGCACACAGTGGAAACAATCCAATAGCATTACACTGGCAATGCGAATCGCAGCGAAAAATCCTCTGCTCATGATACTAAATTGCACAGGACTATAAGTTTAGTGCAAGATATCTGCACTAAATAGATTTGGGGATCGTGCTGCAAAATGGCAAATGAGGTTTAATGTTCAGAAATGCAAATGTATTAATTTGGGCAAAAACAATACGAATGCTAGTTATACCCGTAATTGACTAGTGTTAAGTGTTCACTCAGTAAAGAAGGATTTATCAGTAATTATGGAAAATTGTCTTAGAGGCCACAAAAATAAAAGAGGCATACTGCGATAACAAGCTCCACCTCCAGAGGTCTAACAGTGTTTGACAGAAGTTTATCCATAGAGAGGCTATTCAAAGATTGTGTTAAAAAACAAAATAAAATGTATAAAAAATATCCCTGAAAAAATACACAAAATTTCCCATCAACCTCTCAATTATGCTACAGATAATTTCTTTTAGTCCATAATAAAAAGGTATCACCTGATCCTATAGTCTTTTTAGCATATGCTACAGAGAAAGTCAGGAAGAGGTCAATATATTATGTCCAGCCCACACAGACTGGTGCATATAAGATGCCCTCATGCCAAACCCACAAAGACTGGCACATATAAGATGCCACTATGCCCAGACCAGAGAGAGGGTCTTGTGTGTGTATGTACATGGGGAGAGAGAGGGTCCTGTGGGTGCATGTAAAGGGGAGAGAAAGGGCCTTGTATGTGTGAACAGGGAGATAGAGAGGGTGATATGTGTGTATGCATTTGTGTATGTACAGGGGGAGAGAAAGGGTGTTGTGGATGTATGTACAGTGGGAGAGAAAGGGATTTGTGGGTGTACTGGGGAATAGAGATGGTGCTATGTGTGTACAGGGTGGTGCTATGTGTGTATGTACAGGGGGATAGGGAGGGTGCTGTGGGTGTATGTCCCCCATCTATTCTGAAACCAGTAATTCAGCACTTCAGACAGAAGAGAATTCTGTGTCTAATTTACCTGGACCACCTTCTAATAATTGGTCCACAAATGTCTCTGATTCTTCAACACAGAGACCTTGTAATGTCAACTTATGTTTTCCATAAACAGAGAAAAGTCAGTTCTAACACCCACAAAATTCATAGAATTTTTTGGGTTCCACATAGACACTCTGCAATTAACAATACAGGTTCCTAGCTCCAAGTGGGCATCAATCCAATCACTTGTTTGTTCGATCCTCCCACGCCCATCACTTTCTTTTTGCACAGTGGCGAACACTATTGGGAAAATAGTAGCCCTCTCCCCAGGCTCTCCTAAGAGAATGTCTTGGGGGGGGGGGGGTGTTCAATGGTCTTATCTAGTTCTCACTGCAGCTAGTATGAGATTTGAGCTAAAACAAATGCTCCAGACTGCTCTCCTTTTCCCGTGTCCATTCAGACTAGAAGCCCCAGACTACTACAACAGACCCTTCCCTATAGGGATGGGGTGCCCTTACTGTATCAAGAGCAATAAGGGGTCATTGGTTCTGGCAGGAGCGCAGTTTGCACATAAATCTCTTAGAGATGAGAGCAGTAAACTAGAACTGAGACCATTAGAAAAGGCTTGGTGCGCTCCAATTAACAGCTTTCACAGAGATCGTGCATTAAAACAATATTTTTATACGAACATTAAGATAAAAGGATGCAGCATTCCTAATGGCAGGTCCGCACCCAATGCATTTCGGGCATATAATGTGCCCTTAATCATAGGGGGCACAGTATCATGATTATGGGCACAGTATATGCCAGATTGCTGTGAGAGCTGCTAATTACTTGGAGTACGCCAAGCCTTTTCTTGTTTGGACGGAACTAAATGTGGGGTTCAGGGCAGGCGGCAGGTGATTCATCACATGTTAATTGTATGTATATAAATGTACAAGCACAAGTGGGGCAGCTACTTAGTGGCGAACTTGCTGTAGCCACAGGCCCAGGGAAAAAGCACATGGGCCACCCATTGATATAGGTGGGCTTTTCCTGGCACTTAAGATTTTTCCACTAATACATGTGTTATATTTTCAACACTTATATATGTAGATGCAGTATATAGGACACTTAAGCAGTAAACCTAGCCCTTCAGAATCTGCTTACAGAGGAGCTGGAAGGCAGGACAGTCCTGGTTCTACAAGAAAACTGAACAGCAGTTCTAGAGATTTGGAACATGGCATTGTTGGTCAAAATCAATTTAGTGGTCCAATATGTTCCAACACTTATGTGCAACACTTACTTGCACTGACTTTATTTTTGCACTTTAAAAGGCACTGTGCCACTTTATTTCAGTACTGGGACTTTTTTCTTACCTATCCTGGTCCCGCTCTCTCTGGTAGTAGACAGCCCTCCTTCCCTGTTGGTGTTCCAAGTTGTAACGGCCGAATCTATTTTCATCAAGCCAGGAGAAAGTTTGCCCGCGATCTCTGAGGGGATCCGTGAGAGGAGAACGAAGGAGGAGTGGAGACTGCCGTCCTGTGCCCATGTAGACTGAGCACCACAGCCACGGGAGGGAGTGTGCTGAACCACCGGAGGTTGTACACCATGAGGTACTGAGGGTAAGAGGACTTACAACTAGGTCCAGGACTTTTCTTTATATTGGAGGATTATCATATCCCAGTTTCAATTCGAGCACTGTTGTATGTTTTTTACACTGGACACAGTCTTTGTACACTGAAATATATTAATAGCTTTTAATACTTTTTTTGTATATAGTATTAAATTAAAGGGATATTCTTTGAGTATTTTAAAGTCTGCCCTATATATTTATTTATATATCCATTACTGTGGCAGCCATACTTGAAGGATAACTAAAGTAAAAAAAGCTAATTTTGATCAATAATCAAAAAAGTTTGTGTTTTTAACTTTCAACCTGATCCAGGTACACACGCCTACTCACCTACCCCTCCATTTTGATGGAAGCCATATTGAAAGTGTAGCTGGCCAAAAAACAATTTTTTTTTTTAACCCCCAACCCGACACAGGTACACACACCTACTGATCTACTTTGTCTACATTACTGTCTACATTACTGTGACAGCCATATTTAAAGGATAACTAAAGTACAAAGAAAATTTGATCAATAATCAAAAAAGTTTTGTTTTTTAATCCCCAACGTGACACAGGTACACACACCTACTGACCTACCCCTCCATTACTGAGGCAGCCATACATAAAGGGTAACTAAAGTAAAAAAAAATTGATCAATAATCAAAAGAGTTTGTTTTTTTAGCTTCCAACCTGATCCAGGTACACACACCTACTGACCTACTCTTCCATTGACATGGCAGCCATATTTAAAGGGTAACTATAGTGAAAAAAACAAATTTGGCTAATCATCAACAAAGTTTTTTTTTTAACCCCCAACCTGACCCAGGTACACACAACTACTGACCTACCCTTCCATTTCCGTCACAGCATACTTAAAGGGTAACTATAGTCAAAAAACCTATTCTGTCCAATAATCAAAAAAGTTAGTTTTTTTAACTTGTAAATCATAAAAAGCACTGAAGAGCCTGGCACACTCTGCAAAGTATAGTTACCTGATGGCATAACTATAGTTACCCAGACATAGTTACCCGACGGCAGGTGTACCTTAAGGGTACACCTGCCTTTAGGTAACTATGCTGTTTTTAAAGTTTTGATAAAATATGTAGATTTTAGATATTGCTGTGTCGGCTGTCCTACTTACCAGAGTTTGCCAGGCTCTTTAGTGCTTTTTACAAGTTACAAGTGGATTGTACCAGAGCGAGGGGTTTGGGGCAGGCTGCACCTGGACCACCGACGGGATACGGTAAGTGCCCCATAAGAAGTTACATAGGTGAAATGTGATGACCAGCGCAAGACTTTGGTTACTGTAAATATATGAAAGTGCATCAAACGATTTGCTTAGGACTACAGCACCTGAGCCACAAAGTTATAAGCTGGGCGAGTGAGCAATTGGAGATAAACCCAGTTAATTTACCTATGTATGGGCCATTGTTTTTTAAAACTACTATGTAAGCCATATGTGGCTATTGTGTTTTTAGTTTTTTTTAACCCCCAACTTGGCACAGGTACACACACCTACTGACCTACCCCTCAATTACTGTGGCAGCCATACTTAATGGGTAACTAATGTCAAATTTTTTTTTGACCAATCATCAAAAGGTTTTTCTTTTTAACCCCCAACCAGTCACAGGTACAAATATCTACTGAACTACCTTTCCATTTCTGTGGCAGCCATACTTAAAGGGTAACTAAAGTCAAATATAATTGATCAATTATCAAAAACGTTTCTTTTTTTAACTTCCAACCTGACACACAAGATACTCCCAATGTACACACACTAACTGAGCTACCCATTCATTCATGTGGCAACCATATTTAAAGAGTAAGTATGGGGGCGTGACCAAGATGGCTTACTGAGCGGACGCGGGGAATAGGAGCTCTCCCGGTCCTACTAATTTTAAAATTTTCGGGCTTCAAACTGCTGAAACCCCTATACCGCCAAACTGGGTAAATATCCCCACCAAGCAAAAGACCAGGCCGCATCGGCCTCCTCACAGGCGGACCACCTGGCCGACCCCAAATCTTCCCAGCCATCTCCCATTCCCCTGATGGAGGAATCGCCTACCACAATACCCCCCTCGGGTCCGACATCAGCTCAGATCCTGGAGGCAATCCAGGACTCCAAAGCCGCATTGACGGTCCTGATTGAGGAGGTCAAGGTGGATGTGAGCCTCCTGTGTCAGGACGTGCAGGCCACGAGACAGAGGATTTGAGACTTGAAGGAACAGGTCTCAGCGGTGGAAGACCAAACCAGGCCAATACCTGATGAACTAACCTCCCTCAGGCAACAACTTCAGGCACAGCAAGCTAGAGCAGACGATCTGGAAAAAATATCTTGACGTCAAAATATACGGTTAATCGGAATCCCAGATGGGAGTGAGGGGCGAGACCCAGAGGCCTATTTGAACGACTGGCTGAAAGAGATTTTTGGAGCATCCAACTTCTCCCCAGTGTTCACGGTAGATAGGGTATTGCATGCAAAAGACCGGGACACCATACTCCGGCTCGCGAGAACCAAGGAAGATATCCGTATTGGTAACTCAAGCATTAAGTTTTTCCCGGATTACTCAATGGAATTACCCAAAAAGTGTGCGACCTTTCAAGCAGTCAAGCTCCGGTTATGATCGCTAAATATACCCTATTCAGCACGCCTCTGTGTACAACACGCTGGAACTGTAAAATTGTTAGATAATCCAGTGGATGTAACAGAGTGGCTCGACCACCATATGGGCCCACCGCACCGTGACTAGTCTCAGCCACAATACCAGCACCCAGGAATTCATCGAAAGATTCCTGAAAACCGAAAGTGACAAGAAAACATCCATTACGCTATAACACACATTTGTTGTCAAACCTGACTACACAGAATGTTAACTCTTGGATAAACCAGACTGCTAACTTTCACGTTTTACTTAAAAAGGAGCGGACTACTCTAGTGGGTGTGATAGTTAGGTTCCGGATGGTGTGGGTAACGTTGAGAATGTTGAATGGTATACATATGTAATGGATTACTATATTTGTCATCTTACATCTAACTGCATATACACTATACAATGTGATGGTCCTTAAGCTCAAGGCCAAATTTGGTTTTCTAGGTGCTTCCTCCCTTTCTTATATTTTGGTTACAGATCCTATTTTGTCCCTTGCTAACTATCTCCCTTAGCCATCTCCTTTATTTATATATAACACTAAATTGTCCCCCTAAGAATGTGACATCTCGCCCCAGAAGCACTACTAAAAACCAGGTATAGCTGTCTCAAATAGCTCTATGATCTACTACTATCTCAGGTTATTTCTTTTGCACTTCCAAACTGATCTAGCTGCAGTACCGGTAAATCTGTATGAATAGGAAGGTTAGGTTTTTACATGTATTATTGACCACACATATATCACAACGTTTCGTGGGGAAACATGCCCCCTTCCTCAGGTGATCACCTGAGGAAGGGGGCATGTTTCCCCCCGAAACGTTGTGATATATGTGTGGTCAATAATAAATTCAATTTAATTTACTTTGGAGTGCGACCCTCGCTTTTCTGCTGTTTCCGATTGATATATGTCCATTAAGGGTTGGACTATCTGGAGGAGTGGGCACCCACGTGTGGACGAGTGCAGAGGATCACCTTTACTTTATAGGTTTTTACATGCCCCAAACAGTAAAGCCTACTTTATCCTTACCTGTTTTACAGCTGTTTGAGGACTACTTAGTGATATCTACACTGGACTATACCTACAATGACAAGATTTACACCTCACTACCATTAAATCTTGTTTTTAAACCACTAAGGCCATAGACAAAGGTGGATAACGACAAAGCACACTTTGCTTATAGGATCACCGCCTTTAACTTTGAAACTCCCCCCATGTTGAATATATAGGTGAATCCAAACCTTGGATAACCCAAACTACAAATTTCTACTCCTCACTAGAGGGGAGCAGATTAACTCCCTGTAGGTGTGATAGACAGATCTGGATGGTGTGAGTAATATTAAGAACGTTTAGCGGTGTATATATATATGCAACATAATGCTACATTTGACACCTTACTTCTAACGGCATATACACTATACAATGTGATTGTCTTTAAGCTCAATGGTTTCCTAATTGGTCTCCTTACTGTATATTTCGATTGCAGATCCTATTATACTTCTTGTTAACTATTTCCCATACCCACCCCCCTTTATATCGATATAAACGTAAATTATTCCCCTAAAACTTAATTACTCATCCCACAAATATGGCTAATATCTATGCACAACTATCTCAAATGGATCCACGCTTTACTATTATCCTAAATCATCTTATTTTCACACCTAAATTGATCTTATTACAATACTGATAAATCTATATGAGTAGGAGGCTTAGGTATATATATACCCCACACTGTAAAACCTACCTCACCTTCCATTTATTATTCAATATTGTGTATTTTGCTACTATTTTATTTTTGTCTAATATCTAGACTTATTAGGAGGTGGGACAAGATGTCTCTGGTGTACTCACCTGGGCTGTATGGCTCCCCTACTAATGAGTTGGGTACATACTCTATATCTACTATTTAAAATCCTGTACTCTGCAATAGGCTCTGACAAACTAGGGCCTTGAACGATGTTGATTTTTCTTCTTACTGGTCCCCCTTGCATATTCCTCTGTACTACCCCCCTGATATACAACTAGAATTTATCCCCCCTGGAACGCGATTGCGCAACCCAAGAATATTGACAATAACTATGTATGGTTAATTCAAAGGCCTCCATGTTTTACCACTATCCCAATTTAGCCCTTTGGTATATCTAATCTGACTCAGCCACAAGATGTGTACAGGTGGGAAGGTTAGGTATTCATCTACCTCATACTGTAAAACCCACCCCATTTTGTGTAAGACTATCTAACACTGTGTATTATTTGTGTTATATGTGATTATATATACTGTACGAGTTTGAGAGACGAAACAAGATATTTTTAAATGTTCTTATTATGGTAATTTCTATACACTAGGGGACTCTCAGTTCTACTAACTATGCTACAATCTGTCCTTCCCCTCTAATATATGGGATATCCCCTCTACTTGCACGTTAAAGATATCATACAAGCCCTGTGTCAATGCAATATGTATTTGAATGTAACACGGCAGTGATATCTACTGTTTATGGTAGGATTAAAGCTAGAGGAGGCGCGGCCACCATCCATAGCATAACCTGGTGACAGATTTCATCTATCCACCAAGAAAGCTTAACTAGCAGTGATTCTACAGAACAGTATATCTTGAACCCTCCTAAATAACAACATTACCGCCACAACAGATAGGCACTATTGATGACAATTGATATCTTCCCCCCAATGTAACACCTTAGACAATCCTCCTTGTAAGTAGCCCAGAATATTTACCAAAAATGACCGGAAGACTCCTCCCCGAAACATCAATTGACGTTAAAGTTTAGAAATAAAGAAACTCAGTTCCCCCCTAACGTGCCACGGCTAGAAGTTAACCACCCCGCGGTGGCGGTTAGCAGTTGGACCGGTGGGTTCACAGTTAAGTTAATAAATTTTTCTGTTTTCGTTTTTTTAATTTACTGTTATAATATACCACTAATAGCTGTCTACCATATACCTCTATTGAATGTATACTTTGGATTCTCCGTCGCTCCGCCCCCTCTCGCCTGGGGACCCGTACCCTACGCCAACCAACACCAATCCATTCACAACATAGATAATGGGTGACCAGCCCACTTCTCTCAAAATACTCTCCTGGAATATAAGAGGTCTAAATCACTCGGATAAACGCAGGCAGGTCTTTAATTTAATAAACAGGCACACACCAGATATAATCTGTTTACAAGAAACCTACTTACTCCACTCCACCACCAGATGTGTTCAGAAACCGTGGGTCGGATGGGCTGCTCACAGTGTGTGTTCGGCCTACTCCAGAGGAGTGTCTATTCTCTTTCGGAAATCACTACGCTATAAGATTTTACTAGTCAAAACCGACCCATATGGCAGATACGTATTTGTTGCCACCGAAATAGAAGCTACACCAATAGTTATTTTAGGTATTTACAACCCTCCCGCCACTGGACTACATATCATGGAAACAATAGCTCCCCTTATTGTACGGTTCCCAGATGCGTACTTTGTATGTATGGGAGATTTTAATATGACCTTGTGTCCAATTAAAGATCGCTTATATACCGACGGGAATCGACCTAACCCCAGATATACTAATAAATCACCTCTAGCTTCACTTATACACACATGGGCCACATGGGCCTGGATAGATGTTTGGCGGCAAAGACACCCTAATACAAAAGAATTCACCTGCCATTCGTCATCCCACAACTCCCTCTCTAGAATCGACTATATTTTCACATCCAAAAAGACCGCCCCTCTCATATCACAAATAACTCACCTGCCACGGGGTATCTCTGACCATTCTCCTGTTTTTCTCCATATGATCCTTCCAAATACAACTGCCCCACAAACAATTTTAACTCCTTATGGCTCTCACAATTTCCAACACCAGATCGGATACCTGAACAGCTTGAGGAATTCCTCTTATTTAATTCAATCTCAGAGGCCGACTTCAGTCTACTATCTCTTTTATTAAACATTGTTCACAACAGCAAAAAGACACCCTAGCTAATCAGTCAGGCAGAGAGGGACTATGTAACTCACCCAACCAGAATATGTGGCTACACCAACAACGGAAATACAATAATCTACAAACCGACAAAGCAAGTTTTAAACAGTTCTTCATTAAACAAAATTATTTTATGAACGGTGGCCAATCCGCAAAATTACTGTTCTTCTTGGTCAAGGACCACACTCGATCCAACAATATCATCAGTATCCTAACTTCGAACCAGACCCCAGTACATTCCAACCCCCAAATCTTATCCACCTTTAAGGATTACTATGCCAAACTATACACCTCTCGTTTGGATAGTACACAACAAGACATAAAACAATACCTGGACCAAATAATTCCCTAACACAATCGCAAAAGGCAGCACTAGATGCTCCAATAACACTGAAGTATTCTCAGCCATTGCAGAGATGGGCAGTGGTAAGGCCCCCGGCCCTGACAGCCTTCCAATAGAGCTTTACAAAAGGTATTCAGAACATCTTACCCCCCAACTTCTAAATATGCTTAACGAATCATACACTTCTAACTCCCTACCCGCTTCACTTCGTAAAGCAACTATAGTTATGCTTCCAAAACCAGGCAAAAACCCATAGGAGTGTGCCTCTTATAGACCGATATCACTATTAACCTCTGATTACAAAATTCTAGCTAAGATCCTTGCCCAACGCCTTAAATCAGTCATATCCAATATTATTCACCCCGACCAAACTGGCTTCATGTCTACCAAATCAACAACAATTAACATCCATCGTACCCTTATTCAAACGCAAATTAATCACGACAATACAGGGCAACGTATAATGCTCTCCCTTGACGCTCAAAAAGTGTTTGATTCGGTTGAATGGCCATTCCTGTGGGAAGCCCTCAAACAATATGGTATAGGACAACTCTTTATCAAATGGGTTCAACTTCTATACACTAATCCAACAGCACAACTTCTTATCAATGGCACAATGTCCTCTACCTTCCCATTACAAAGAGGAACCAGACAGGGCTGCCCCCTTTCCCCATACCTTTATTCATTAGCAATAGAACCACTAGCCATAGCGATCCGTAACAACAACAATATAGAGGGCTTTAAAGTAAATCAACTGGAAGAAAAGCTAGGTCTTTATGCAGATGACCTAATTCTCTATATTGGTAACCCAAGTCACTCTCTCCCCATAATCTTCAATCTAATAAACGCATTTGGAAAATACTCTGGTCTGATAATTAATTGGAGTAAATCGGCCCTATACCCACTAGATCACATCCCATCACATAGACTCTCCACCCCCACACCCACTCCAAGACTGCAACACTTTAAATACCTGGGCATTGAAATTACTAAATCCTTGCAACAATTCTATTCCTTGAACATAGCGTGTCTATTGGAACACACAAAGCAGAAAGCCACCGTAGGAAGGCCTGCCACAAGCCCACAAATTCTGGAAACATACGCACAATCAGCTGTATAAAAGGCCATACTAGAACTTCCGAAACCTAACCAGAAATTCGGGTCCAGTCTTTTAAACAGCTGATCGCACGTATCCTTCATATGCGGGATCAGCTGTTTTTAAAAACAGCTGATTGTGGAGGGGGTGGCCAGGGGCCCATCCACCAATCTCGCATGTGGGCCCAGGCCCTTGCAGTTATGTCCCTGTCATAGAGCCTCACGTGTTAGTGCATCAGAAGATTCCCAGTGAACCACCCAAATGTCAAAAGAAAAAAAAATAAATAATGACATTTAATTTGATTTTCTGAAATGTGCAGGTTGAGGGACCTACTTTCCTGGAAGAACCTTGTATTGAATGAGGCCAGGTCCATAGATTGCAGCTTTAACCCATAATAATTTAGGGGGTTAAGGACTAAACATACACAACTTAGATGAAACCGATATGTCCATCAATCTTTATCTAACTATAATAATATTATTACTTTGTTTTTAAGATGGACAGAACATTAAAAAATGTTAACATGTGAATTGGCCTTAAAACACCCCAAATTCATCCCATACACAGGGCAACCTCTGCTGACAGTGTTAACGAACTTCTAACAACCTTGTTGTCTTCAGATATTTACAGGACCAATCTCAGCCATAATAATGGTGTAAATTATTTGCAATCAGGTGGAAAGATGGCATCACCATCAAGCTATAATGTGTCCCAATGACTGCACAGCTGCTGTTACCTCGCACAATGTCCATTCAGGTTTTTAATGATCAATTGCTGTGCCCATTCCATTGACACATCTCTGAGTCAAATGCTTCCTTACCATTGATATATGGTATTGGTGTAAACACCTCCTGTGTACCAACATTTGAGGATCAGGGCGGGAGTCATTGGGTGATTTCAGTGAAGGAAACTTAAGAGTCCGTCCAAAACCATGGTGATCTGAACCATCTCTGCACCTTCCTTTTCATTAATGTTAATTTTAGTTCCATAAACCAACTTCTAGCTGCTATTAAATCACAACGTTCTACATGAATTGAGTTTAAATGTCTGAGGGTATCAGGAAGCTTGGCAGCTAGGGCAGTAGTGGGTCGAAAAGGTAGACAATTATTAATAATATAATTTATCCATGACTCCAATAAATAGAACAGGTTTTTCTGCTGTTTACTTTATCCTTCTTGGAATAAGTGGATTGGTAAGTTTCTACCATTTAATTGCAGTTGCCTTCTTTTTAATCTATTTGCTGTCAGTTGTAGGAAACATTTCTCTCCTCCTGATCATCCGAGTAGACCGAAGCCTTCACCATCCCATGTTCTTTTTCTCAGGAGATACATTTTGAGGCCTGCCTCATGCAGATGTTCTTTCTACACTCGTTTGCCATAATGGAATCTGCTCTTCTTGTAGCCATGGCTTTTAAACGATTTATTGCCGTGTGCCACCCTCTCTTGGCCATTTTCAGGGCAGTGGCGTTAATGTGTCACCTTCCTTTCCTTATAAAAAGACTGCCACTTTGCACAGGAAATGTCATCCATCACTCTTTCTGTGAGCACATGGCTGTAGTGAAGTTGATTCTTAGGGGAAAATACCTAATAGGGTCAGTAATTCAGCATCTTTGATATTTTGCTAGTCACCAAAAAAAAAAAATATTTTTGTATCTACAGCCTACAATAAGTTTACTGCATTAAGCAACCAGTTAGCTTTTTTATTGGTCTACTGTAGTTAATAATAAACTAATAAGTTAAATAATACACTTGTATAATCGCTTTAGTGTTAGCTAGAATAAGATATTAACTGTCTAACAAAGTATGATGATGTCACAGGCTCATAGGGATCATGTGACAGTGCATTTAAAACAGTGATGATGTCACTATGATGTCACAGCAAGAGCCTATAAAAGGCTGATGCTGCTTTACGCATCATTTCCTTTTTTAGAAGCAGACATAAAAAAAGATGTCTCAATATAGAAACAATCATCATTATAAAGGGGTAAGTTTATTTCCATTTTTCCCCCCCATATAATTTAGGAATATCTTATTATATTATAATAGTATAAATATTCTCACACAGCCTAATCATTGTGATGGAGGATTTACAATTAGCGTAGTTTAAGAATATCTCATTTCTTTTTTATATCTATGTGTCTAAAGTAGTATGACAGCTCCCATTCATATTGTTAAATCCATATATAGACAAGTCGGGCTATTTCGGCAAAAAACAAAACCTCTTTACATTTTTTTACCGCTTTAAATGTTAATTCCCTGTTAATAAATTACTTTATTCTATGCCTAATGTTAGGACAAGCTCTGGGACACCTGTTGTGTCAGAGGAAGAATATTACTAACAGGATCTATAACTGCCATTATCTCTGTTACTATCACAACATATTCACATGAGCCATGCCTCTAGTCACATGACCCGGCCCCTAATCTGTTATTGTTACATGACCCGGCCCCTGGTCTGTTATTGTCACATGACACACCCTCACAAACCTTCCGTTTCCATGGCAACCATAACAAAATCATCAAATAAGTTAGTATTATGGTCGCAAAAACAAACTAACACTGTACAGACATGGGTACACACACCTACTGATACACCCCCACAATTTAATCTTCTGTTTCCATGACAACCATAGACATATAATACAAATATATGTATTTCATCAGAATGGATTATGAAATGTCAATGTCTTTAACACCTATAGCAAGATTGAGTTTTAAAACCAGCGCAGACACACACACACACACACACACACATTCCCTTCCATTCCCTTCCATAATACGGCCTTTCCAGCCTAATTCTTTAGTTTACACTTAACTTTCCCTTTATATTTATTATTTTCATTTTTATTATTATTATTGTTATCATTATTATTATCGTTATTCTTATTATCATTATTATTGTTATTATTAATATTATTGGTATTATTATCGTTATTGTAATTATCATTAATATTGTTATTATTATCATCATTATTATTGTTATTGTTATTATCATTATTATTATTACTTTCTAATCCTCATTATCTCCTCCCTCTTAGAAACAATCAAGACCAAGCTGTTGGTTACCAGAGGACCTGGTTCATTTGGTAAGTTGTCTGGTTGTGGGTCTTTATGAAAGATCCTATCAATATGATTACTTTATATACAGTAGTGGTTTAACATCTGTGGTGGGACATCGTCCTGATCTATTAAATCTATTATATATTATCAATGCTTATAGTTTCCTATTACACAAACCATCTACTGTGTCATTTTATATAAAGTTATAGGATGATCCAATAATTCACTGTGTGTTTTATCCTTAATGACTATATTTATTCTGTATTAGGAGATGAAACAGGAAGGAAAGGAGATGGATATTCCAGTAAGTTTCTAATGGGATCTATCAATGGCATCTATTATCTGTCTATCTATCATCTATCTATCACCTGTCTGTCTATCTCTCTAACTCAAGTCTGTTATATTATACACTTTTCCCCGTTTCCCCCGCAGATTCTTTATTATTTTATTTTCTAATCCTCTTCATTGTTTCCTTCTTCTTAGTTAATTGAAAAAATAAAACTCTGGAAGGCTCAAGACAGTGAACGTTTTGTAAGTTGTCTGGTTATCTAGTTGTGGGTCTTTATTACACAAGAACATCCTGTCGATATGATGAGTTTTTATAGTGGTTTAATATCTGCGGTGGGACATCTTCCTGATCTATTATATATTATCAAGGCGCATAGTTTTCTGTTATCACACAAACCACCTTCTTTGTCTTGGTGGTTTTATATAAAGTTATAGGATGATCCAGTAACTCACTGTGTTTTCCCTTTAATAATTATATTTATTCTGTAACTGATATTAGGCGGACCTGTGGGACGGATTTATAGAAGTGATAAGAAATTATTACTTAGAGGTAAGTTACAAATGGGATCTACTACCGCCCTTCCCTCTGGTTTTAACACAATGTGATCATGTGACCCAGCCTGTAACATTATACCCTGTACCCCTATATTATCCACCATCTCCCTGTTCTCTCCCTGTACCCCCTCTAGTAACATAGTCACAGATATTTATTATTATTACTTCCTAATAATCATTGTCTCCTCTCTCCAGGATCCGATACCAAGATGTGAGTTGGCTTACAGAGTCCATAAGGTAAGTTACTATTAACACAGCCATATAATTATTATTATTATTATTACTTCTTAATCATCATAATTGTCTCCTCCGTCTTAGCATCCACCAAAACTGAGTGAGTGGAAGGCAAAGCACTTCACCTGTGAGGTAAGTTGACTGGGTGTCTGGAATATTTATTAAACAATAAAGAAGGTTTCTATGTATTTGCCAGTACAACTTACAGCCCGTGAAGTCTTCAAAGAGCCTTGTGAGCATGTGCACCTTTTGGCCACACCCCGTTCCCCCTATTCACTGTCTTTATGCACATTCTCTATACAGTTGTCTCCTCTTCACCAATATGGAAGTCCCTGATAAGTCTTTAAAAGCTGCTATTACCCTGCAGTTTATTTCCACGTAGACAGCCAACACACAGCCCAAAGGTCAAAGTTTTAAATCCCCAGAATCACTTGTGATTTCTTTCCAAGGTGCCTGATAAGAAATAAACAGTACAGATTACTTTTATTTATTTATTTTGTATCAAATATTAGATGAGAAAATGGAATAAAGATGAAAGAGATGAAAAAGAAAAAAATCTGAAGCTTCCAGAGGTAACTTACTAATGGGATCTATGACCACCTATCCCTCTGTTAATAACACAATGTGATCATGTGACCCTGTCTGTTATATCATACCCTGTACCTCCATATTATCTACCGTCTCCCTTATCTTTTTCTGTCCCCCCTCTACTAACAAAGTCATAGATTATTATTATTACTTTGTATTCACCAACATTGTCTCCTCCTTCTTAGATATCCAAAAAAAGATGCTTGGTATCTAGGGACTCCCACCGTTTGGTAAGTTGTCTGGTTGTGGGTCTTTATGAAACGTTAACATCCTATCAATATGATTAGTTTATACAATCACCAACATTGTCTCCTCCCTCTTAGAAAAAAAGAGATCAAAGTTTTAAATCCCCAGAAATACTTGTGATTTCTTTCCACGGTGCCTGATATTACATAAACTGTACAGATTACCTTTACTTTCCTTTTAATAAATATATTTATTTTGTATCTAATATTAGATAACAAAATTGAATAAAGACGAAGGAAAAGTAAAGCTGCCAGAGGTAAGTTGCTAATGGGATCTAAGACCACTTATCCCTCTGTTAATAACACAATGTGATCATGTGACCCTGTCTGTTATATTATACCCTATATCCCCATATTACCTACTGTCTCCCATATCTTTCTCTCTCTCCCTTTTACTAACATAGCCATAGATTATTATTATTACTTTCTAATCACAAACATTGTCTCTTCCCTCTTAGATAACCAAAAAAAGATGCTTGGTATCTAAGGACACCCACCATTTGGTAAGTTGTCTGGTTGTGGGTCTTAATGAAACATTAACATCCTATCAATATGATTACTTTATATATGGTTTAATATCTGTGGTGGGATATCGTCCTGATCTATTAAATCTATTATATATTATCAATGCTTATAGTTTTCTATTATCACGGAAACTATCTTCTGTGTCTTAGCCATTTTATATAAAGTTATAGGATGATCCAGTAATTCACTGTGTGTTTTTCCTTTAATAATTATATTTATTCTGTACTCGATAACAGGAAAAGAAACAGAAAGAAGAGAAAAAAAGAGTCAAGAAAGTAAAGGCCCCAGAGGTAAGTTACTAATGGGATCTACTACCGCCCTTCCCTCTTAATAACACAACGGGATCATGTGACCCATCCTGTAACATTATACTCTGTACCCCCATATTTTCTACCATCTCCCTGTTTTCTCTCTGTTCCCCCTCTAGTAACATAGTCATAGATTATTATTGTTATTACTTCCTCTATATTATTAATCCTCTTCATTTTTTCCCCCTTTCTAGTGGGAAATTGTACCGCCAGAGCTGTGGTAATAAGGTAAATATTAAAGGAGAACTAAACTTCAGTTTTTCAGATCCTAATGTGAAAGTTTTTCTCCCCAGAACACCTACACGTTGAAAGATTCTTCTCTAGTTATTTGCATTTAGTAGATATGAGTAATAGATTCTGTAACAAAGGAGGCTTCCATCTTGTTGCCAGTACAACTCATAGCCCATGTTGGCTTCAAAGAGCTACGCCCCCTGACCCCAGCATTCACTGTCTCTATGTGCAGAGTTTCTAGCATCTCTTTCTAGTGAAAGATAAAGCCTCTAAATGTACCTGGAATCACAGCTGATTTGCTGGTGGTGCACCATGTAAATGCTGTGTGTTTAGAAACAATCAGACCAAGAAGTCGCAAGTTCAAATCCCCTTGCTTACTTATGAAACAATATAACATGGTCTACTGCCTGAGTTTAGTGCTTTTTTTGTTTGTTTGTTTCCATGTTTCTAGAAAAATATGAAGTTTCTACATATGTACAATCTTTATATATAGCAGCTCTGTTATTTATTTACCAACCAGTGTGAATTGCTGACAGTCTTCCAGTAGCAATACAAAACAGTGTACTGATTTTACTGACATTTACTTCTATTGAGTTCACCTGTGGTGTGCTCTGCTAAAGCCCTGGGTTAGGGAAAAAATCAGACTATTGGGACACAGGTTCAATTCCCCATGTTCCCTTTTTTTGTTTTTATTATGTGTCTAGCAAAAGATAAAGACTCTACATGTACTAGTCCATTACTTATTAGCCCTTGTGGCCTAGTGGTAGAATGCTTTCTTTTTAGAAAGACACAGAATAGAAGGTTGCTGGTTCGATTCCCCATACTTACTTTTATTTTTTGCTGAAATGTTAAATGTTGTTTCTTTCATCCATGCTAGCAAAGACATACACTGCAAAGATTACTTTTCTTTTTTGTATGTAAAGCATAGGAATTTATCATTGTTAGGGACAGGAGCATTTCTAATGTGTTTACACAAAAACTGCACTGTGTATCATTTCTAATGTGTTTACACAAAAACTGCACTGGTATCTGTGTTCTGTGTCAGAGCTGTAACAGCTGTAACATGATTGGCTGTCAGCTTCCAGGAAGCAAGACTGCAGTTTCCTGTGAAGTGTCCGGTGGACACTTAGATGGGTGGTCCCAGATAAGGTGAATTATGGGAGCTGACCCTTAGTACACACAGGTTATTTTCATAAATCACCCAGCATCCACAGCAAAGGGAGACATGAGACACAGCTTGTTGTTCGTTTGTGAATGTGCTCTCTCTATTGGGACAATGTTGTCATGGGACTTTAGTTCTCCTTTAAAGGTGAACTGTGGTCCAAAAATGACTTCAGGTAAATTGATAGGAATTCTCTACTGGGAATTTTTGCAATTTATTGTCATAGTTTATTTTTATTTACATTTTTTGTTTGATATGGCAGCAACATCACCAGGTCTCCTGCACTTGCTGCTTCCTGCTCTGAAACCATGTCAGTGGATGACAGTCAATCTGCCCTGTGTCTCCTCCTCCCCTTGCAACCCCCCTCTTCTTGCAAGCCCCCATGGCCCCTCCACTCGCGGTTGCCGTGGGACACTAACTCCCCCCTACAGAAAACTGTGTGAGAACTCTGCCTGAAAAGGCTGTTTTCACATAGTGGGAGAGTAGAGCTGAAGATTCCCTTACCTTCACTGTGGTGATCTGCACACAGCAGGGAGGGGGAGGGACTTCCTGTCTCCTGTCACTGAAGTTTGAGGCTGTGCTCGCCGGCGGTGAGGTAGAGGAGCAGCATTAGGAATGTCAGCCTCCCACCCATTAACTTTCTGGTCAGTAATTTCTTTATATATTGGGCTGTGGAGCACTTATAGAGGTGGTTGATGGCTCGTTCTAAAGGTAGGAAACTGGCCTTTCATTTAAACTCAACTTGTTTAGAGACCACAGTTCCCCATTACTAAGGGTGAGGCCACAGTAGTGCATTTTTCGCGCATTTGCGCTCGCGATTTTCACTAAAATGGAAATCGCGGGAACGTGAAAATTCCTGCGATTTTCGATGCGCATGCAGTTGCGCGTCCGTTCGCGTTTTGGTAATGCATGCGTTCACCATTTTTGGTGCGTTAACGCATGCGTTTCTATAATGCAAAACGCACGCGTAAACGCAAAACGCACAAGATTCGCGCACACAATCACGTGTGATAACGCTTGCGATTTTGTGCGCAATTCCTGTGCTTTGCAGTGTGGCCTCAGCTTAAGTAAGTATAAGGTAAGTATATCAACTGTGGGATATGTTTGCAATCGGGTTTGTATTGTTTTATGTAAAATTTATATATAGCAGGAGGGCCTAAGACTAACTATGTCCTACTTACCCTTTTCTCCAATGTTTCTGAACAGAAATATCCAGCCCAAGTTTCTCCTTTGTGGCTGCATGAGCTTGTACAGAGCTCATAAACCTGGCAAAAGACAGAACCTTTTGAAAACAGACCTGCACATATTGGGCTGGATCTCTCTGTTCAGGAATATCATGGAAAAACGCAAGGATTGCAGTTGTGATCGCCAACGAATGGCCAGTGGCGTTGGTTGTCTGACCCGGCAGATCACCAAACGTGTTTTGTACAGCTATTAGTCTGTGATCGTGTGTATACACCTTTAGGGTTTGTGTGGTCCACCTGCAGTATATAAATTAAAAAGTTGATCCAGGGATTAATCCGACTGCCACATGGAGTCAGGAAGCAATTTTTCCCCTTCTGGAGCAAATTGGCCCTGGCTTCAGAGGGGTTTTTCGCCTTCCTCTGGACCAACTTCTGGGATTCAGTAGCATTTGGGAGGTTTTTTTTTTTGTTAGACTAAAAGATTAATAAAAAAACATTATTAAAAAAAAAAAATCTGTGTCTGGATTTTTCTTTCAGTTCGTTGTCATTTTTACATTTTCCTTTGCAATACCGGTATCAGGCTATAATTGGAAAGGGGCTAGTAATACTGGTCCATAGTCACTTCATTGTATCAGTATCTTGTGTGTTAAGATACGTTTATTATATTTTTCTGTATGTTTGCAACTTCATTACAATTGTTCATTCTCCCAGTTATTCAATATATACCTACATATAGTGACCCAACTATCAGTGGTGTAGCTACGAGTCACACACAGCCCACACCCCCAGCCCACCAATATTTGGCTTGAAGAGCAATATTACTGTTCTTTCTATTTCTTCTTCTTTTTCTTCCATTTTATTCTTCCTCTTTTTTGTACTGTATCTCCTCCCACAGTTTTTGAGCTAGAGACATGAAATTCGGTACAGACGTGCGAAATTTTCTCATATATAGGAGAAGTGTGATATTACCTAGCTAAGGAATCTGCCGAAGCGTTACGGCGTTATCAGCGAATTTTGGGACATTTTTTTCCCATAGACTATAATGGTAACAATCCTCAAATGTGAATATTTCAAAACAGCGTGTTTCATGGTCATAAACACAAACACTGATACCCCCAACCCACCACACCTTTCCATTCCCATGGAAGCCATACTTAAAGGGTAACTATAGTTAAAAAAAAACAAATTTTGATCAATCATCAATAAAAGTTTGTTTTATGATTATACATGCAAAAACACATACCCCCAACCTCACACAGGTACACACACCTACTGACCTACCCTTCCATTCCTGCTTTACTTAAAGGGTAAATAAAGTCAAAAAAAGAATTTTTATATATCCTCAATAAAAGTTAGTTATATGGTCATACATGCAAAAACACATACCCCCAACCTCACGAGTACACACACCTACTGAGCTACCCTTCCATTAGTAGTAGTAGTATTTGAGGTTGAATAAAGACAGACATACGTCCATCCAGTCCAACCCATCTAGCAATATCCTCATTTCCTGCCTAACTGTTGATCCAGAGGAAGGCAAAAAAAACCAACAAATTTATGAAGGGGGAAAAAATTCCTTCCTGACTCCAAGGGCAATCGGAAATTTCCTTGGATCAACTCTACTTTATGTAATAATACCAGTAACTTGCAACATTCCTTGTTTGCAGAAAGTCATCCAAGTATTTTTTGAACCTGACCAATGAACCTGCCATAACAACATCCACTGGAAGACAGTTCCATAGCTTTACCGTTCTCACAGTGAAAAACCCTTTCCGAACTTGAAGCTTAAACCTTTTTTCTTTAAGTCTTAAGGGTTGTCCTTGTGTCCTCTGGCATGTTCTATTGGTGAACAATGCCCTAGATAGTTTATTGTATGGCCGGTTAATGTATTTATACACAGTAATCATATCCCCACGCAAGCGCCTTTTCTCCTGCATACTTAATTGTAACTTTTCCAGTCTCTCTTCATATTCAAGCTTGCCCTTCTCTGAACCCTTTCCATTTCAAAGATGTCCTTTTTGTACACAGGAATCCAAAATTGCACTGCATATTACAAATGAGGCCTTACCAATGCTTTGTAAAGAGGTAGAATTACATTTTCCTCCCTTGAATCCATACCTCTCTTTATACAAGACAATACCCTGCTGGCTGTTGCAGCTTGGCACTGCTTGCTACCTTTAAGTTTGTTATCCACCAAAACTCCAAGATCCCTTTCCAACAGGGATTCACTTAAAGGAATAGTTCACTGCAATAGTGAACTATCCATTTTCTACATGGAGCCAGGGAGGTTAAGGAGCTATCCCTTACCTCACGTTCTTTAATCAATGTTTAGATAGCCAGGAACGAACTTCAGAAGATCTTACCTTTCACGCGATCCAGCGGGGCTGCTCTGACAGTTCCTGACTGCTTCCTGCTTCTGTTACGCTATAACGCGCATGCCCGATAATGTGCGTTATAGTGTAACAGAAGCAGGAAGCAGTCGGGAATTTCAGAGCGGCCCTGCTGGATCGCATGAAAGGTAATATCTTCTGAAGTTCGTTCCTGGCTATCTAAACATTGATTGAAGAACGGGAGGTTAAGGAGAACGGGAGGTTAAGGAGGTTATCAATCAATGTAGAAAAGGGATAGTTCACTATTGCAGTGAACTATTCCTTTAACACTGAGCCATTAGTATAAGTAGCACAAGGATTTTTAAGTCCAAAATGCATCACCTTACATTTATCAACATTGAATCTCATCTGTCACTTAGCAGCCCAATGTGACAATCTATATAGATCCCCCTGCAACGATTGCACATCCTCTGAAGTTTTTAATGGTCGACAAAGTTTTGTGTCATCAGCAAACACAGAAACCTTGCTGACAATACCCACTTCCAAATCATTAATAAATAGATTAAATAGAAGCGGCCCCAACACAGAACCCTGTGGCACCCCACTTAGCACTTTAGTCCATAATGATGAAGCCCCATTAACAACTACTCTCTGCATCCTATTCATTAACCAATTTTCTATCCATGTACAAATGTGCCTCCCCAGACCAACAGACCTTAGCTTATACATTAGTCGCCTATGGGGGACTGTATCAAAAACCTTTGCAAAATCCAAGTAAACTACATCTACTGCTATGTCAGAGTCTAAATTTCTTCCTCATAAAAGCCAAGGAAGTTAGTTTGACAAAATCCTGTGCTATTCCTGTGGCAGCCTTACTAAGTTAAAAAAGGCTAATTTTGATTTATCCCCAATAAAAGATAGTTTTAGGGTTGTAAACACAAAAAAAGACATACCCCCCTCAACTAGACCCAGGTACACTCACCTACTAACCTACTCTTCCATTTTCCTGGCAGCCAAATTTAAAGGGTAACTATAGTCAAAAAACAATTTTTTAAACCCCCAACCTGACACAGGCACACACACCTACTGTTCTACTTATCCATTGCTGTGGCAGCCATACTTAAAGGGTAACTAAAGTTAAAAACATTTTTTTGACCAATCATCAAAGTTTTTTTTTTTAATCTCCAACCTTATCCAGGTACACACGCCTACTGACCTACCCTTCCATTTTCATGGCAGCAATATTTAAAGGGTAACTATAGTAAAAAAAACAATTTTGACTAATCATCAACAAAGTTTGTTTTTTTAACCCCCACCGTGATACAGGTAAACACACCTACTGACCTACCCTTCCATTTTCATGGCAGCAATATTTAAAATATAGTAAAAAACAATTTTTACTAATCATCAAAAAAGTTTTTTTTTTTTAACTCCCAACTCAACACAGGTAAACACACGTATCCATTACTGTGGCAGGCATACTTAACCCTTTCACTGCCAGGAGATTTTCATTTTTTTTTGCCAGAAGAATTTTCAGGATTTTGCCCTCAATCGCTTTAGACTAATTTTACAGTAGGAAACCTTGCAGTAAATCAGGAATATTATACATTGTTTTTTTCAGCACAAAGTCTACTTTAACATGGTAACAAAATTTTGTAACTTTTCTGGTAATTTTACTGGAATTATGGGTAAAATATGTAAAAAAAATGAAAAATTTGCAAATTTTCTTGGATTTTTCCCATTTTTACTTATAGTTATCTTAAGGTTACACACAAAAATCTCACTGTTTCTAAAAGCTCAGATACTCCCGAGTACAACGATACCAGATATATGTAGGTACCCGACTTTTCCTGTACAGGAGACCCCCCCAAACTAAAACTGCACCTTCAAGAATATTACACCAAATTATAATGTATAACCACTACTGACAGTTAACATAGAATATCTTCCAAATTAACTAAAATATCCCCACAAGTGAGATATTTTTAGAAACTACACACCCGCAGGATTTTATGAGTGAGGTTAGTTTCGATCAAAATGCAGATACCCGGACGCAGCTCTTCGTCCAATTGTAAGTTATTTTCTCACATTTTCCTTTTTTTTCCTCAACTGTAAAATCAGAGACAAAATCAAATGCGAATTTCAGCTAAAAACTGTGGAGGAAAGTTCAAACGCATCTCAAATATGAAAGCCTAACCCCTCCCGAATAAAACGGTATGCCACATTCATGGGTGTACCCAGAGACATGGCTACCAACTAACCCAGAGCGTGACCAGTGCCAAATGTCAGTAGCAGCAAAAAAAAATTAGCCAGTTTTGTATTTGAACAGTCTGCAGTTTTTCCACAAAACACCCCCCCAACTCAGAAATACCCCCCACAAACTATATATTCCTGAAATCTACACACCTTCAGCTATGTAACGCTGTAGTTCATTCATTCATGCCATCAATGGTGTGGGCGCAGTTCTTCGTAGAAGTTTGCACTTTTACCAGATTTTCAAAAAAAATTAACATCAAACAACATTCAAAAAGGTAGAAATCATGCCAAAACCCCATGGAATGTAAAAAAAAGTTACCAAATATCAATCTCCCAAATGTCCTGAATCAAACGGTATGCCATATGTGTGGTTACACACGCGGACGTGGAAGCGAAAAGCCACAAAGTGAGACAATGCACGATGGCTCAGAAACGGCAAAAATATTTAGCCAACTCCGAATTTGGACAGTCTGCAGTTTTTTCAACAAAACACCCCCGTAACTTAGAAATAACCCCCACAAACTATATATTCCTGAAATCTACACACCTTCAGCTATGTAACACTGTAGTTCGTTCATTCATACCATCAATGGCGTGGGCGCAATTCTTCGTAGAAGTTCGCATTTGTCTGAAAAATGAACAAAAAACAACTTCAAAAGGTAGAATTCATGCCAAAACCTCATGGAATGTAAAAAAAAGTTACTAAATATCAATCTCCCAAATGTCCTGAATCAAACGGTATGCCATATGTGTGGTTACACACGTGGCATGGAAGGCAAAAGCCACAAAGTGAAACAATGCACGATGGCTCAGAAACAGCAAAAATATTCAGCCAAATCTGAATTTGAACAGTCTGCAATTTTTCCCCACAAAACAACCCCCACAAACCATATATTTCTCAAATCCACACACCTTTATCTACGAAATTCTGTAGTTTGTTCATTCGTACCATCAATGGTGTGGGCGCAGTTCTTCGTAGAAGTTCACAGTTTTAGCAGATTTTCTAAAAAATTTGGAAAAAAACACTCTCAAAGGTAGAAATCATGCCAAAATCCCAAGTAATGTAAAAAAAAGTTACCAAATATCAATCTCCCAAATGTCCTGAATCAAACGGTATGCCCTATGTATGGTTACACACGCAAACGTGGAATCAACTAGCCACAAAGTGAGCCAATGAACAATGGCCCAATTACAGCAACTTTTCAGATTTGTCAGACTAAACACCCCTCTATATTAGAAATACCCCCCCAAACTATATATTTTTGGAATCTACACATCTTCAGCTACACAATGGTGTGATTCTTTTATGCATACCACCAATGGTATGAGCGCAGTTTCATGTGAAATTTCGCTTTTTTACCAGATTTTCAGGAAAATTTTATAAAAATACAATTCAAAGTTAAAAATCATGGCAAATTTCCATGTCATGTAAAAAAAACTTGTCAATTATCAATCTTCCAAATGCCCTGAATCAAACGGTATGCCATATGCGTGGATGTACACAGGGACATGGCCACCAACTAGCTCAAATGGGACACATGCACAAGTGTAATTACAAGAAAAAAAATCAAAGTGCTCTGTAATTTCAAACAGCCCCAAAATTTGGAAATGCCCCCCACAAATAAAACCCCCAACTAAATATCAATCTCCCACATGTTCTGAATCAAACGTTTTGCCATATGCGTGGATGCACACAGAGACGTGGCCACCAACTAGCTCAAATGGGACGCATGCACAAATGCAATTACAAGAAAGAATCAAAGTGCTCTGTAATTTGAACAGCCTACACTTTTTCTAAGGAAACAGTCCCGAAACATGGAAATTCTCCCCACAAACTATATATTTTTGGAATCTACACACCTTCAGCTACGTTACGATGCCATGCTTTCATACATACATGAAGAATTCCAGACCCACTGATCCAAAGAAGTCCGTGTTTTTACGAGGTATTGTGAAAAATAAAATAAGATGATTCAAGGGTTGAAATCCTACCTAAACCCTTTTGACAAGCAAAAAAACCCAGTAAATGCCAATCTCCCACATATCCTGCATCAAACGGTATGCCATATGTGTGGGTGCACACAGAGACGTGGCCACCAACTAGCTCAAATTGGACGCATGCACAAGTCCAATTACAAGAAAAAAATCAAAGTGTTCTGTAATTTGAACAGCCTAATCAACTTGGAAATACCCCCACCAAACTATATATTTTTGGAAGCTACACACCTTCAGCTAGGTGATGGTATCATGCTTTCGTATATACATGAAGAATTCCAGGCGCTGTTATCCATAGAAATCCTGCTTTTAGGAGATTTTGTGAAAAAATAAAACAAGTGGACTCAATGGTTGAAATCCTACCTAAACCCACTCGGCAGTAAAAAAACCCACTAAACGGCAATCTTCCACATGTCCTGAATCAAACGGTATGCCATAAGGGTGGGTGCAAACAGAGACGGGGCCACCAACTAGCTCAAATGGGATCCATGCGCAATTGCAATTACAAGAAAAAATTAAAAAAATGCCACAACCCACCCCCCCAATCCCCACTCCCCTTTTAGTGGAAAACCAGTTAGTACGGAGAGTTACAAGTTTTTGCACACTTTACTGATCCTAAAAAATCAATACGGTCTTTTTTGGTACCTCTGCAAAATTTCCTACTAAAATAGGCTTAGTTTCCCTGAAATCCAACAAATATATGATCCGCGTTACTTTACCGATATCACCGGGGACATGGGAAGCTTGGAGAAGACAACGTTTTTTTGCTAATATATAGTTTAGGGTAAAAAAAAAAAAAGGTGTGTGTATCACTTTAAGATTTTTTGTGTGCATTTCCCCTTTTTTTTGGGGATCATTCCCAAAGATGATCATCAAATCATCTTAGGGAATGATACCGAACTTGGAATACGGGCATAAATGCCCATTTTCCAATTCGAAATCCGATCGGAAAAATCACTTCCCGGAAATCATTTTCCAGGAAGTGATTTTTCATTCATTGGCAAAGATCAATAATTTGGTGATCAGAAGTGATCACCAAATTTTGATCTCTGTCCCCATTTTTTTTCTAAGTGTTCGCTAAGTAGCAAAGAATTAGAAAAAATCCTATTTGTGAATGGAACTTTGAGTTCCATTCACAAATGTCAGCTTGACAGCTTTTACTATACAGGTACAGCAGCATGATCTAAATGGAGATCAAGCTGCAGTACCTCCACTAGACCACCAGGGGCAGCCTCTTACCACTTTCAAGGAAGACCCCGGTGAAGGAGGAAGTCTCGCGAAGTCACCGGGGTCTTCCTTTCCGGATCCGGACAAGCTCCACGTGGGACCAGCCATCTCCCTATACGGTCACGGCAAAAAGGTACCGTAACTCCCGATCCCCCCCTCGGATTTGGACGCAACCGAGGGGGGATCGAGGGGGCTAGGGGGGCAGTTGAATGCTGCCCCCCGATCGCCCCTAGCGGGGCCAATTTTTTTTTAGGTGAAGGGAAGCCACAGATCGTATATTCATGATCTGTGGCAGTTAAAGCATTCTCTGCACAGATCGTGAATATACGATCTGTGGCAGGGAAAGGGTTAAAGGGTAACTAATGTCAAATTTTTTAAAATCAATAATCAAAAAAGGTTGTTTTTTTAACTTCCAACCTTACACGACCTACACTTCCATTTTCATAGCAGCCATATTTAAAGGGTAACTATAGTCAAAAAAACTAATTTGAGTAATCATCAAAAAAGTTGTTTTTTTTAACCCCATTCAATATGACCCAGGTACACACAACTACTGACCTACCTTCCATTTCCGTGGCAGCATACTAAAAGGGTATTTATAGCCAAAAAATAAACATGGCACATGTAGACACACCAACTGAGCTACCCATTCATTCATGTGGCAACCGTATTTAAAGGGTTAGTAAAAAAAAAAAATGTTTTTGACCAACCATCAAAAAAGTTTTTTTTTTTAAGCCCCAACCTGACACATGATATATAGAAACACTGTGCACACCAGTCTTGATGCAGATGGTGTTTATTGAAACATCAAAAAACACCTTGTGACATTTTGGTGCCAACCTGACACAGGTACACATACCTACTGACCTACCCATTTCATTTCTGTGGCAGCCATACTTAAAGGGTAACTATAGTCAAAAATACATTTTGATCAATAATCATAAAAGTTTGTTTTTTTTAACTTCCGACCTGACACAGGTACACACACCAACTGAGCTACCCATTCATTCATGTGGCAACCATATTTAAAGGGTAAGTATAGTAAAAAAATATATATTTTGACCAATCATCAAAATAATTAGTCTTTTATCCCCCAACCTGACACAAGTACACACACCAACTGATTTACCTTTAATTCATGTGACATGCCATATTTAAAGGGTAAGTAAAAAACAACAATGTCCTCATCATTGGCATTATTGAGTTTTAAAATCAGCAGCACAAACACACACATTACCTTCCAAAATGCGGCCTTTCAAGCCAAATTCAAAGTTTATACTTAAACTTTCCCTTTCTAGTTTCTATATGCTCTGTCAGAAAACGATGTGAAGGCAGCTAAATTGACATGGGGATTGGCTGATATAACCAATGGAATGATGAATGTATTAAGGGAACAATACAACAGAGTTTTGTGTGAGCCATACACTGGCCTGAAGTAACATGTATAAACCCCTTTAACTAAAAGCTTTCCTTAATTATGGAATAATTTGGGAAATAGTTTTTTTTTTCCAGTTTAGTGTTCCTTTAGGCTGCTGGTACATGGGGCATTCAACATGGCATAGTGGGAGCACTCAATGCACTACCAAGATTGTAAACGCTCCTTGCACACCATTCCTGGCTGTGTAGTGGTGACTGTTACATGTGCAAGGTGATTATGACTAGTATAGAGATATTCCAGGTATAACCTACCCCTGAACTGGATTTCTATGGGAGGAACTATAAGATTATCGCCTTATAATCTTACAGTTCCAGGAGGAGGCGGAACCCAGAAGCCACAAAGGGGTAGGTTATGATAAATAATGAACCCCCAACTGTAAATTAAAGGGATATTAGAAGTAACCTTGTATAAAAGGTATTAGGCCTGCAGCCTTGTGCTTTTATATGGTCAGAGAACTCCTCGGTGACTAATATCCTTATAATTTACAGTTGGGGGTGCATTATCCACTATAGTCTTTTCAGATAATGGATATAATTGATGATGAGACGTCGAATCCAATGTCTAGTAAGTGATATAAAGGTAGGATGTAGGAGGATGGGGGAAAGACCCCAGAAGCTTTGATTATCATAAGATGTTCTGTCTGTAAATCTCCTTTTCAGTTGTATGAAATGTGGATCAATGTTTTACAGCATGTATCCTACTTCCTATTGTCCATTCACAAAAAGGTTTATCACACCTATCCCCGTTTCATAAGAAATACTCAATAGTTCATTTGCTGTTCCACGTGAAAACCAAAACAATCCAATGTGTTCATTTGGCAGGAACACACACACAATCCTCCCACAGCCTTTTTAGGTTACTAGCCCTTTAAACCCGCGCTCGCCCTTGCAGAGCATGTGACCAGAAGGAACCAATCGCCTCCTTAAGAGTTCTCACACTGCTTTGAAACGTCTGTCCCCGCGATGTTTGTGTCAGTGTACTGTAAGGTCAGTGGAGTTTCATTTTTAAGTCTCCGTCAGCGCTGACGGACCAGGAATGACTGTGAATCCGAATTGTTAGTGTTGGTTCGCTGACCTTTTGAAAACCACGGACAGCATATAAATAATCTGGGATATTCTATAGCTGGGGTAAAACTAGAGCCAGGCCTACAGCTACCACGGGGAAGGTTCAAATCCAGTGATCTCGTCAGTTGTAACCAACCAGTGACATTATTCAATCCATTAAAAATGGTGCTAATCTTGCCCCAACCAATCAGATCTTATTTAACACTTAAAAGCTAACATCTGATTGGTTGGGGCAAAATTAGCACCATTTTTAACGATAAGAACTTTTATTGCATCTCCCTGATAGTATTGCGTGGCTAACAGAATACAGTCAGTGCTGCCCTGCCAATTAAAAGTTGTATTGTGCCAATATCGGTTCACATGATCTGGCAACCCAGGTTGAGACATGCTGTCCATTTCCTCTTGAGCTCGGTACACACTGCAAGATCCAGTCTGTCATTTTCAAAAACCAGGCTACACGCAGTCCCAAGCGTTCTCCCTTTGCACAGCCTGTGTGTTTCCCTCCAAAGCGAGGGAAATTTTCCTTCTTTTCCCGAACGAGTGCTCAGCCGACTCGAACAGTCGGCGGTCGTTCATTCGGGAAAGCAGGGTAAACAGTACCAATAAAGCCCCAATACCATCGGATCCGACGGTATCAGGGCTTTATCGGTACTGTGTGTACCTAGCTTAATTGTGTAAAATGATAAAAAACTTCTAACTCCATTTGTAAAGTGTACTCACCCTGAATGGTGTAGTAACTAATAATGTAGCTGTTACCTGTGGCTAAAGTTGCTTCCTTTTGCCTTATTATACCTCCCAACATTTAGAAATGGCAACGAGGGACAAGATTTTCTAAAGCCACTCCCACTTTGTTCAGGTTACACCCATTTTAAAGGGCATGTCCACCCTTATTAACAACTTTTGTCCATTAATAGAATATCCTCCCCCAGCCCCAACCGCTATAAAAATAATTTAAGAAAGTGACCAGATCTTTACTTACCTTCCCTCTCTCCTCCAATGCCCGGCCCGGCCTTCTGCTTGCAAGACACTGCAAGCAGGGGGCGGGACCGGCAGCCACGTCCGTGACTGGCTGAGAGGCAGCCAATCACGGACATGGCTGCCGGCATTCTCAGAATGCCAGTGGAGAGAGTGAAGGTAAATAGAGTTCAGGTCACTTTCTTAAAATAATTTTTTTGCGGTTGGGGCTGGGGGAACATATTCTATTACATGGGCAAGGGGTTTTATGCTAGGGGGAGGGATAGCAAAACGAGAGTGAAAGGGAGGGGGAGAAGGGCTGCAGTACGCATGCCAAACTTCTCCCGGAGGCCAGGTAGGAGGCAGAGTCCTATATGGACTCTGCTATCCTGGTGGGCAGTTTTTGGGACTTTGGGGGGGAACTACAGGAGAACCTTATGGAGCTGGGATGTGAGGTAAGGATTTTACTACACTACATGGTGGGGCCAGTAGTGGGGGGGATTATAGTTTTGGGGGTGGACATGCCCTTTAAAGACCACTATTACCATTTTACATTGTTGCCTGTGACATGAAGTGTATGGTGTGATTAAGATAGTAGAAACAGACTAATATACTGTAGACTCTGGATAATGAACTAAAGGACACTGGCTAATTATCTGGAGGGCTGACAACAGTTTCTAATGAATTGCAGGGCTGACAACACTGTCCAATTAACTGAAGGACTGAATAACACTGTAATTAAATGGAGGGCTGACAACACTGACTAATGGCTGAATAACTGTCGCTAATGAACTGGAGGGCTGAATAACACTGTAATGAACTGGAGGGCTGAATTACACTGGCTCTTGAACTAGAGGGATGACTAACACTGGCTGAAAGGCTGGTTTAACACATTCCAGTGGAGGGGTAATAGTTTTAAACTAATAACTGTCACTGTTTAAAGGAACAATAAACAGAGTTCATGTACTTTAAGTTTCATTCTCTTTTATTCACAGGGAGGGGACAACGTTTATTCCCACCTCCCTGTGAATAATATAACCCCCGGGGAACACTACAAGACTCTCGGCTCCTTCTCAGCTTTCAGACGCACTGTCCCGACCGAGTGCCTATTTTCGGTGCATGCGTGCCAATACAAAAGATAATCAAGTGACTGGGACAGTGCTCCTCACAACTGAGAAGCAGCCACAAGTGGAGCACCAGTATGGTAAGTGTTGCATTGTTCCCTGGAAATTCTTTTATTCACAGGGAGGTGGGAATAAGCATTCTCGCCTCCCTGTAAATTCTAGAAACAGATTTTATTTAGCAAAAAACACAGTTTAGTGTCCATTTAAATTTGTTCCATACATTGTTCTGCTTTCAGTTTCCTTCAAAGTGCTGCCCAAACTGTCAGACAAAGTAAAAAAATGAATATGCTGTGCTGCTTCTAACAGTCTCGGCAGAACTTTGTAAGAACCCAGAATGTATGGGGGTCTCAAAGATAAGCAGCTCCCACCACATACACTGACTGGTCCCTTACCTATTCCCCTCAAACTGAAATTGAATCCATTCCTTAATGCTCCTCGTGACTGCCCCTCTGTACCTGTTGCTCCTCCTCCCCTGCATTCCTCTCCTACCAGAGTTAAGCAGCAGAGGTGGAATTGTTCTGGTCTGCAGAGTCAGGTATGATGGCAATGCAAATAAGTTGGAGGAGCACACTACTTCATTTTCAGTGTTTTATTGAGCAAAAAGCAACATACAATGTTTCGGGGGATATGACTTCCCCTTCCTCAGGTATCTGAGGAAAAACAAAACTTATGTTTTTGTTTAAAAAAAACTATTCATACCTGACACTGACATTTTAGTACATAGAAAAACAGGACTTTAAATCCAGGATATTTAAGAAGCTATCCAAGACAGTGGAACACAGGTAGGAATACTTGAATGTCCCAGAGAATCCTGGACAGTTGGGAGGTATGGAGTAGTAGCTCATTGAATGCGTTCTGAATGTCTGCTTTGTTACCAATCTTATTTCTAATCGAAAATTGACCAGACATGCTTATGTTCTGTGTTAAATCTAGAAAGAAGGTGAAGGATAAAACCTTGTTCCTTGTTTTTATCCATGTGTAAGTAATCTGTTTTAACACAACGGTTTCCGAACAGAAATGCATGCAGTTTTTATTAACAGACCAGGTCAATCTGATCTGTTTAAACAATGTATTGCTATGCATGTTTCTGTCTGGAAATACAGAAAGGGACCTAGTGTGAATGAGGCCTTACCTATAGATAATTAAATTTAATTTTTGCCTGGTTATAAAGGAAATGTCCACCCCAAAGTTAAATTTTGGTTGTAGACAGAACACCCCCAAAAATGTAGAAAACGTTATACCTACACAGCTAATATCCTGCCTGATTCCTATCCTCACTTCACAGCTATGACTGCAGCGTTTACCAGGAAGAGCTGGGCGATGCAGTAGAAAAGTGAGGAGTGATCGGCAGAATAAATCTCCTTGTATAAACAGTTTTGAACCATGTAAATATAATGTTTTATATAATTTGTGTAGTGTTCTGTTTACATACGCAATTTGATCTTGGGGTTGACATGCCCATTAATGCATACCTCCTGTTATAATTCTTTAATAGGGGCATTTACTTATTGTATAGAACTGTTCTACAAATTCAGTTGCACCTCTCATTTGGGTTGCTTAAAATAATCTTGGTCCTTCCATCTCAGCTAGTGACTCCCACAACAGGAAGGCTCATTCATCACCTGCTAGATAAAAAATCACAGGAAGAAACACACATTATTTTTGGTATGATGATGGTGCACCAGTCCAGTCTAAAGATCCTCCTGTAAAGCTGTAACAAGCCTCATAATAATTCCTAATTGTGTAGACATTCACTCTGTATTAATTAGATGTAGCACAGTTCTGAATGAGGCATAGAACTAACAATAAACTTCAGTTTGTGCTAAAGAGTAAATAGCAATATGTCTCAGGACCCTCATAGAGGCACTAGCAGGTTATTGTGTGGTGAAGCCTCAGCAATTCAGCTCTGCTAGTCCTGCTGGTTCCTGCATGAAATCAGTTTTGCTGCTTCCTGGTTTGTTTATAATTGGCACGTTTCTATGTAGAAGCAGGTCGATAATGGGGATATTATTTTTAGTCTGAGGTGATTTATTTTAGTTGCAAAGTTCATTTCAATATTATCCTAAATTATTTGTATTATCTTTTCTTGTGATATTGGCCTGAACCCATTTTAATGCAGATTTTAGCTCTCTTTTGATACCTTTTTATTTTAACATAATCAGCGTTGTATAGAAATTTATACAAGAATGCTGAATTGTATTAAATTTCAAGAAAAACACTGAAAAAAATCTATCATTCACAACCAATGGGGTTATAAATGATACATTTGTTTTGGAGATTAAGCATTTTATAATTTTAGGAGCCTAACTATATTAATTTTCTATGACCCAATCCGCTTCCTGGGTCATGTTCTCCCCCCCACCCCTCTAATGAAATAATTTAGGATGAGGACATAAATGATTAGGTCCTTACCCCTTGGTTTAACCTAGATGCCTCTTACAAATTTGTTCAAATACAGATGGTCTCTCAGTGATCAAACTGACAGTACAAGACAAGATTTTGATTTCTTGCTAAGTGGCATTTGGCAAGCCCAGGGGTGAGGAACTAGTGGCTTAGGTCACCACCCTGTGTACTATCAGGTGAGGATGAAGGTTTGGGACATATAATTGCCCTTTATGTTTCTGTTTAATAAAATAAAGAGTTGTTTGCTCTTTTAGAAATGACTGTTCTGTCCCCCCCCCCCCACACACACACACATGTATCAAATGTGCAATTATAGTTAAAGGGTATGTCCACCCTAAAAAATCAATTTTGGGTATATGATTCCTCCTGTCCCCCCAGCCCCGACCGCTCTATTTATACTCCTAGAAAGTGCCCCAAACTTTACTTACCTCCCCTCTTTCCTCTGCCGCGCTGCCGGCCCTCTGCTTGCGAGAAAATCCAAGCAGAGGGGCGGGACCGGCAGGTGCGTCTGTGATTGGCTGAGCGGCAGCCAATCACGGACGCGGCTGCCGGCAGTTCATTTCGGCGGGGAAAGAGGGAAGGTAAGTAAAGTTTGGGGAACTTTCTAAGAATACAAATGGAGCGGTTGGGGCTAGGGGGACAGGGGGATTCCTATATCTTAAGGGTTTTACGCTAGGGGGAGGGAATCCTGAGAGGGAGGGGGAGAAGGGCTGCAGTACGCATGCCAAACTTCTCCCGGAGGCCAGGTAGGAGGTAGAGTCCTATATGGACTCTGCTATCCTCCTGGTGGGCAGTTTTTGGGACTTTGGGGGGGGACTACAGGAGAACCTTATGGAGCTGGGATGTGAGGTAAGGCTTAAACTACACTACATGATGGGGCCAATAGTTGGGGGGATTATAGTTTTGGGGGTGGACATGCCCTTTAATATGGGGGGGGACTAAAATTGGAAGACAATGCTAACAAATGTACAAAGATTGCACTTATGAGTCTTAAAAGGTCTACCCGTTCTGTAACTGCTGATCTTTTTTAATACATTAAGACTGGAACATTATTTATTAATAACACATTACTTTTTATTGTAGAGTTGAAATTGCACTGGATAAAGAACAGAGGAATAATAATAACGGTCAGTGGATAGTTTTTATATTTTGCTGTTTCCTACGTTACCATTTGCAGAAATGTATATACATAAACAAGGATCAGTACACACCAGGATTTTTTTATGTGGTATTTGTATTTTACATTCTGTGTAAATAGCAACAAGTGGAATAAAGATACCACATAAAGAAATCATGGTTTGTGCTGATCCTTGTTTAAGAATCCATAGTCATTAATTTATGATTGTTATCGTTAATTAACAATAACGAACATAAATTACTGATACCGATCGTAAATCTACAAGAACGTGATCGTAGATTTACATCCCCATAGAATACCATTGAGGTAGTTTACTACTGCATGCTATTCTACGACTGAATGTTCGATAATTAATGAACGTTTGGCGTAAATGTACAACTGCGGTCGTACATTAATGGCCGCAGTTGTACATACCCACAGTATTACAAACCCACGGTATTACAAACTTGCGATACTGCAGGTTTACAAATATAGCCCTGTATTCCTAAATGAATATATTTCAAAATGAATATGTTTATACATATATAAATAAGTTTAACCTTTCTGAGTGTAAATGTCTTGTGCAAAGCTGTATACAATAAACTATTTACAGCAGCATTCTATTATGCAAGTATTTTTTTTTTTTTATCATAGCAGATTATAGCGCAATGTTTCACTATCCATTACCTTATTTCAGCTTTGGAAACTTCAAATGATGTGCCAGTGCTGCAAGCAGACCTAGATAGATTATCAAAATGGGCAGCAGATGGCAGATGAGATTCAATGTGATAAATGTAAGGTGATGCATTTAGGATTAATAATCCCTGTGCCACCTACACCTAAATAACTCTGTGTTAAGTGCATCTGTAATGGAAAAAGATTTGGGGGTTCTGGTAGATAACAGACTTAGCTATAGAAACAATGCAAAACGGCTAGAGCTAGCAAGATATTGTCTTGTATAAAGAGGGGAATAGATTCAAGAGAGAAAAATATTATTCTCCCTCTTTACAAGGCACTGGTAAGGCCTCATTTGGAATATGCGGTGCAGTTTTGGAATCCCATATACAAAAGGGACATCTTGGAAATTGAGGCAGTTCAGAGAAAGGCAACTAAATTAATAAGGGGAATGGAGGGGCTTGAATATGCAGGCAGATTAGACAAGTTAGGGCTGTTTACATTGGAGAAGCAATGTTTGCGTGGGGACATGATAACCTTATACAAATATATTAATGGGCCATTCAATGAACTCTCTGGTGCATTGTTTACTAATAGGTCATATAAGAGGACTCGTGGACATCCTTTCAGGTTAGGAAAGGTCTTCCAGCAGAAGTGGTAATGGCAAGTTCATTGAATAGGTTTAAAAAAGGCCTGGATAAGTTTGTAAAACTAAAAAATATTGAGAATTACTGGTATTAATGCATATAGATCTGGTTGATCCAGGGATACTTTCCGATTGCCGTTTGGAGTCTGTAAAGACATCAGGCCAGGCAGTTGTCCAAAATGTCAAGGGAAAGCCTGCAGGTAAGCTCTAGTGTATGGGCATCTTAAGAGGAAGTCAATAGAAAAGAAATCCAATTCTTGAATACATTGTTACACAGTGACTCCTAGTGGTAGATTGTGCAAAATACAGACGTATTACTATAAATATATATAATGTCGTAGTCCTTGTCAGAGCGAGGGCACAGAGCAATTGACCAGGGCCCTTGGACCTTAGGGAGCCCCAGCACAGTATTGGGGTTGACAAATTTAAAAAATAAGTAAAAACTAAACCGTCAGTGAAGGTGTAACCAATCATAAAATCCAGCTCTGAGGTTGACATTTTCCTACTGTGTGATGTTTGCTGGCAGTGGGTGGCCCCTGCAGAGTAAACCTAGAAAGAGATTGGTATGATGGACATAAGGAGTGCATGCTGCCAGGGGATGGGAGAAAGGAAGTTTCATGTGGCATGACTGCTAGAGAAAGCTACACACTTAAGCTGGGTACATCACTTGTTGTTCTGACTGACTGTTTGGCACTTCCGACCATTTGGCCTGGATGAAGGACTGTGGGTTGTGGCAAAAGTAGCCCCGGCTGACAGTTGCCAAAACCGAGCGTGCAGTACATAGAGGGTGGGGTTTTTAGATGCATCAGATCACCCATTTGTTCGATTTGACAAACATTCGGTCGCGTCCAGCCGAAAATCCATGTAATATTTTCTGCCCGATCGACCAATACACTGCTATTGCATGTTATGTACACAGCCTAAGGGCTCAGGGACAGCCATGTGATATTCTATATGTGTGGGTGAGCAGCAGTACAACAGATTATAAACTGGAAACGTTTGCTAGGGGTCGGATAACCCTGCCAATGAAGCTGCACTACAAAGGTCAGCCCTCCAGTTTCCAGCAGCAAGTGTTTGCCCTCTGCCCTCCAGCAGCCAGTGTTTGCCCTCTGCCCTCCAGCAGCCAGTGTTTGCCCTCTGCCCTCCAGCATCCAGTGTTGCCCTCTGCCCTCCAGCGTCCAGTGTTGCCCTCTGCCCTCCAGCGTCCAGTGTTGCCCTCCAGCATCCAGTGTTTGCCCTCTGCCCTCCACCATCCGGTGTTGCGCTCTGCCCTCCAGCGGCCGGTGTTGCTCTCTGCCCTCCAGCGGCCGGTGTTGCTCTCTGCCCTCCAGCGGCCGGTGTTGCGCTCTGCCCTCCAGCGGCCGGTGTTGCGCTCTGCCCTCCAGCGGCCGGTGTTGCGCTCTGCCCTCCAGCGGCCGGTGTTGCGCTCTGCCCTCCAGCGGCCGGTGTTGCGCTCTGCCCTCCAGCGGCCGGTGTTGCGCTCTGCCCTCCAGCGGCCGGTGTTGCGCTCTGCCCTCCAGCGGCCGGTGTTGCGCTCTGCCCTTCAGCGGCCGGTGTTGCGCTCTGCCCTCCAGCGGCCTGTGTTGCGCTCTGCCCTCCAGCGGCCGGTGTTGCGCTCTGCCCTCCAAGCGGCCTGTGTTGCGCTCGGCCCTCCAGCGGCCTGTGTTGCGCTCTGCCCTCCAGCGGCCTGTGTTGCGATCTGCCCTCCAGCGGCCGGTGTTGCCCTCTTGTATATTCAATAAAAGTTCTTATCGTTTAAAATGGTGCTAATTTTGCCCCAACCAATCTGATGTTAGCTTTCAAATGTTACATAAGATTGGTTGGGGCAAAATTAGCACCATTTTAAACGGTAAGAACTTTTATTGAATCTCCCTGTATAATTTTTTACAAAATTTTCAAAAATTCCTTGAAATTTTCTTTGAATTTTTGAATTTGTCTCGAAAAAACCTGCAAAGCGGAATTCCCGCAAAATCCGCAAATCACGGAAATCCGTTGCGGAACTGGATTTAGATCCGCGATCCGGTCCATCTCTATTCTTGATCTATTTCTTGTAACATTGTATAGAGTGTTATAGTTCAGTACAACCAGCACAGTGAAATACAACTGTTGTGCAGAGATTTAATCTTCCCCCTTTTCCAACCAATAATAGATCAATAGGAGATCCATTGGATCATTCTAGAATTAAAGTTATCAATCTGTCTTTCAATACTCACCCTCCCCATTAACTCACAGCTGTCACCAGGGATTCTTTTAGAGAGGGATCACTATTGGTAAATGTGAGGTCCTATAAAGAACCCAGACTATTCTATCATGTTTTCAATCTTATTACATTTTATCAGTACAGGACACAGGTTCATGGCTTCTATGGGGTCTATTGCTTAAAGGAGAACTAAACCCAAAATACAAAGGCAGCTCCACAGACTCTATAACTGTCACTTTGTAAAACTATTTGTCTCTCACATTTACCAATAGAGGGCTGACCTTTGTAATGCAGCTTCATGTAGTCAGTTTAAAAAAAAAAGCTGGATGAGTTTCTGCAAACAAGGAATGTTACCGGTATTGATACATAAAGTAGAGTTGATCCAGGGAAATTTCCGATTGCCACTTGGAGTCAGGAAGGAATTTTTTCCCCCTTCATAAATTTGGTGGGTTTTTTTTGCCTTCCTCTGGATCAACAGTTAGGCAGGAAATGAGGATATTGCTAGATGGGTTGGACTGGATGGACGTATGTCTTTATTCAACCTCAAATACTATACTATACTATACCTCTGAATTCAGCTTTTTACTGTAGAAATCATTTATAGAACATTTCTGAGTACTGGCAATCTAAGATGTCACGGCTGGCTTCTAGTGTTGTCTCTTCCTGGTGGTCCAGGTACCAAAATTCCTTCTGCACATGCTAACTAGGCTCCTTTTTTGTTTTTCCCACTCCCCTTATGCTAAGCTGCATGTAACAGTTGAGCTCAGAGTCCCCACCTGCCATTGTCTCCCAGCCAATCATCAGAGATAGCAGTGAATATTATTAGCAGATTTTCCTGCTCAGAGTGGGGGAAAGTTTTAACTCTTTTCATATGTATTTAGGAAGCAACTTGTTAACCCTTTATATTTGTGATCATTTCTGCAAGATGTGTTTATTTCTGCACTCTACCATTTATATTAGTGTGTGTATTGCTGAAATGTAGGGCACGGCCACACTGCAACGCACCTGAATTGCAAACGTTTGCGCTCGCAATTTGTCCATTGTCATTCTGAAACCGCATGCGATTGCACAAAAACCGCATGCATTACCAAATTGCTGACACATGCGTGAATAGCAACACACCTGAAATCACAAGATTTTGGTGCGTTGCTGCAATTTCAATACAATTGGAAAATTGCAATTGCCTGAAAAATGCGCTTGTGTGACCTAGCCTTTAGAAGTATAATGCAAGCTGCATTGATTTCTGTTTAGCCATACAGCATGTATTTAATGCAATGGAACTTAACAATTTCCTGAGGCTGTGGCCCCACTTAAATGCAAGGGAGGACGCACGGTCGCGATAATGTGCGATTATGCTCGCTTCCGTGCATGGGCTTTGCACTTCCACAATTGGACCCTATCAGAGAGCTTGCAATACAGACAAAAAAATGGTAATCACATGCACTCCAATAGCACACGGAAATACATCGCATGTAGTGGGGCCGGTCCAATAGGCTATTACATACCTGCACTCCCACTAGCACAATCGGATTGCAAACCGCAATCCAAAACACGCTAGTGGAAGCTAGCCCTAAGTGTTTCAGTCTTAAAGGGAAAGGTGGCAACCCCAGTAGAACTGAACTGACCACTTTACAAGGTACACTTATAAAAACAAAACAACTCAGAGCTGCAGGTGCAGCATACTGACGTGAACATGGTCTTAGCACAGCTCTGTGCAATGCATTTTAAAGGGTAATTTTGGAGCCTGGAAGTAGTTTTGGAAGTAGTGTAAAGGCAAAGGCCACCTTTGCCTTTAAGACCCAAACACATATTAAATATACATGTTGCAGTGCTAAGTACCATTGCATTAAATACAAACAGTATCAGCCTGCGTAATGCTTCTAAAGAAAATACTAACAACCTTTTGTTGAGTACATATTATCAGGTCTATGTCATAAAAGTTATTATGCTAAAATCTGATTGGTTGTGGAAAAATTTGCACCATTTTTAACGATAAGAAATTTTAATACATAGGCCTGTATATGTGTTCGGGTCTTAAAGGCAAAGGTGGGAACCCTAGTTGGAAGAGTGATTTTCTTTATGCTAAACTTCCCACAGGCAGCCTTCCTGCATAGAACATGTTTGCGTTCCCTCTAACAGTGCCCCTTTAATTGGCATTCCCTCCAATAATTCCTATTAATATGTACATTATGTATACAATAATACATACACGTATAGAGCATGGTGCAGTGCTGCAGGTGGAGGATAATATAATGACCCAAATCTTAGCACAGCTCTGTGCAATGCATTTCTCTGTGTAATGCATTTCTTAGCTTGTTTTTATACAGACAGCTGAATCAAAAACACACTCTTCCTATCCTCCAACATTCCCTTTAATAAGCTACACTGATGAGAAAGGCATTGCACAGAGCTGGTGCACAGAGCAGGTTCACTTCTCTTTCCTCCCCCTACAGTTCTGCAGCATGTGGTTCCTATAAAAACACACTCTTCCTACCCTCCAACATTCCCTTTAAGAAGCTACACTTTCCACTAATATTGCTACAGCTGACAGGGAGAGCTAGAGACCTTCACACTACGGGCCATATTTATAAAGGTGTGGTATCTCCTTCTTTAGCGATCGTTATGGCGATCATCAATTTATGATCACTATCGTAAATCTTGTAAATGTACGATAGTCAACATAAATCTACGACTGCCCATAGAATATCATTACGGTAGTTTATTACCACATCTTATGGTATACTACTGCCATGGTTGTACAGTAACGAAAACCAGTGGTATCGCAAGTTTTTAAATATGGCTCTCCAACACTTAAACAATACATTGACATACAGACCTGTGCCTTTGTATGTTTCACCTGCAATTTATTGTTTATATATCGTATTTGGTGTAGTGAAAGCCGTAGGTGAGACATACATTATTTCAGATCCGGACACACTAGATACCCAGACCTATATACACCACACTACAACACTGCTACTCGGAAAGGGTTAATCGGCTGCACCTCCAATTTGAATATTGATGATTTAATATATTCCTACATCATAGGAGTTAAGAGGTGGGAGTGGAAATCACACAGGTGCTGAAAATGTAATCAAGGCAAAAGTACAGGCAGGCAAGGGAAAATGTCAGCTTCAGAGTTGGGGAACAAACAGAACCTAAAATGAGCTCATAGAGGTAAAGAAAAGGCCCCCGAGTGGAATCTTCAATACTGAGAAGGGTGTTAAGGCAAGTACTTTCTAACTTAAACTTTTATTTTTTGGGTTAGTTCTCCTTTAAATAATGTAATAAACCATTAACAAACCCACTTCATTGTCTCAGAGAAGTGGGCATGGAGATGTTTTCCTTTGTCTCCCTATCATATATATTACAAAACAGGAGTGGGGACTATGCAAGTTCTTTTATTTATATATTTTGCCTTATTTACATTTCTATATACTTTAATGTCATTACTACATATTTGTTAATATTGATATAACTATTTATTTAGTGCTTAAACAACACATAAACACTGTCCCTATATTACTTTTACCTACGCCCACCAACATAGTACCTCCGAAAAGCCCAATGTATTCCCCATGAAATTATAAATTTATTTATGTAATATAAGGTATAAGGGATCTATCTATTATCTATCTATTCTGTCTGTCTGTCTATCGTAACATAGTAATTAAGGTTGAATAAAGACATACGTCCATCAAGTCCAACCTATTCACCCTTTTTTTTTCTTTTTTTTAACCCTACCTAACAGTTGATCCAGAGGAAAGCAAAAAAAAAAACCAGATAAAAAGGGGGGGAGAATTCCTTCCTGACTCCAAACGCCAATCGGAAAGTATCCCTGGATCATCTAGATCTATATGCATTAATACCAGTAATTCTCAATATTTTTTAGTTTTAGAAACTTATCCAGGCCTTTTTTAAAGCTATTCAATGAACTTGCTATTACCACTTCTGCTGGAAGACAGTTCCACAGTTTCACTGTTCTCACTGTAAAGAAACCTTTCCTAAACTAATGTTGGAAGAAAAGAAGTTTCATCTTTAAAGGATGTCCACGAGTCCTTTGATATGACCTATTAGTAAACAATGCACCAGAGAGTTCATTGTATGGCCCATTAATATATTTGTATAAGGTTATCATGTCCCCACGCAAACATCACTTCTCCAATATAAACAGCCCTAACTTGTCTAATCTGCCTGCATATTCAAGCCCCTCCATTCCCCTTATTAATTTAGTTGCCCTTCTCTGAACTGCTTCAATTTCCAAGATGTCCCTTTTGTATATGGGATTCCAAAACTGCACCGCATATTCCAAATGAGGCCTTACCAGTGCCTTGTAAAGAGGGAGAATAATATTTTTCTCTCTTGAATCTATTCCCCTCTTTATACAAGACAATTCCTTGCTAGCTCTAGCCGTTGCTACCTGGCATTGTTTGCTATAGCTAAGTCTGTTATCTACCAGAACCCCCAAATCTTTGTCCATTACAGATGCACTTAACACAGAGTTATTTATGGTGTAGGTGGCACAGGGATTATTAAATCCCAAATGCATCACCTTACATTTATCAACATTGAATCTCATCTGCCATTCAGCTGCCCATTTTGATTATCTATCTAGGTCTGCTTGCAGCACTTGCACATGATTTGAAGTTTCCAAAGCTCTGCATAGTTTAGTGTCATCAGCAAATACTGAGACCTTGTTCTCAATGCCGCCTTCTAAGTCATTAATAAACAGATTAAACAGAAGCGGCCCCAGTACAGAACCCTGAGGTACTCCGCTTAGCCCACATAGATGTAGCTCCATCAACCACCACTCTCTGTTTGCGATCCAATAACCAGTTCTCTATCCATGAACAAATGTTTTCTTTAAGGCCAACAGTCCTCAGTTTATACATTAGTCGCCTATGTGGCACAGTATCAAAAGCTTTTGATATATATATATATATATATACCATCCTCAATGTAAATCGAAATGTACATAAAGCATAAAGCATACCGGGGTTAAAAATGTAGCCATAATCAATAAACTGCAATACCAGTGATATACAGCCTAGCTCAATATGCATGCATGTAGTCCGAACTGGAGATTCTAAATGGAAAAAAAAAGTCTGTATATCCTGGATCACAGTGAAATGTTTGGTCTACATATGCCGCCACATAGGTGATAGAAAATGAATAATCAAGCATTTAAGCTGTACCTCCCATAAAACAAAATGAGAGTTGGAGACGTACAGTCTAGCACACAGCAGTATAGAAAATGGCACTAGAAGACCTGGCTGTGCCTAGCCCTATCTCACCCAAAGTATCCCTCTTAGAGTATAGGCAGTGTGTCCATCCAGAGTATAAGTAATATCTGCTGAGCTCCAGGAGGTAAGTATGGCTTTGCCGTCCGGTAGCTTGTAGTCGCGTGGGGGTGTAGCATATGCGTGACCTAGGCCACCAAACTACAAATATACCCCAAACCAGGCTTTACTGCTACTTCCTGATCCAGGAGTGTAACACTGAACGGGATTTCAGATTTCCACATGAGACAATGCCAGGCAGTAATAGAGAAGCGTTCTAGTCAACACCAGGTGCAGTCATGTAAAAAAATGACCAAACTCATTGTGAAGAGTTGATAAACACCGGCTACATGTGCACTAAAGAACAGACATACGTTTCAGGGCCATCTTGCCCCTTCTTCCAGGTTTTTCCCTGGAGGTAGCAGTACCGTCTGGTTGGGGTATATTTGTGGTTTGGTGGCCTAGGTCACACATATACTACACCACCAGTATTTTCTATACTTACCTGTTCTGCTGTGTGCTAGACTGTATGTCTCCAGCTCTCATTTTCTTTTATGGGAGGTACGGCTGTTGGCAGCTTACATGCTTGATTATTATCACCTATGTGGCAGCATATGTAGACCTAACATTTCTCTGTGATCCAAGATCTATAGATTCTATTGTCTCCTTTACGAGCTCCAGTTGGGACAAAAATTATTTATTTTTACCATCAGTTGCACCGGTACCCTCTGTACCTTAACTGCATTCTTTACCTCTAATTTTGAATATTTATTTTATGTTTGAATCAAGACATTCTACCAGCCTTTTATGTTTTTTTTGGTTTAACATGTATAAGAAACGATTAAAATTGCTGCTGCACTGCAGTCTTATATTCTAAAAAAGGTTTCATATGTCAGCTTGGTTTTCCTTTAAAGGAAGACTGGGAATTTGTCTCTTGCCAGTTTCTTTCTTTTTGCAGAATAGTCAGTCATACATGTGTATTTTAAGTTTTCAGTTACCTAACTAAAAAACTAACTGCCTGCACTATGACAATTATATGTATTATTTTCAACTATTTTCAATTATGTTTTTTAATAACATTTTCCTTTGTGTTGTTTGCGTTTGTAATTTGTTTTCTTTTTAACTTGTATACAGCTTTACCAGAGATGTCCAAATCTGTCTGTAATGAAAGCTCAGAAATAACCGGGCATTTTGTTGAACCCAACACTGTTATTTCTAAGAAGCAAAAATGGGGACTGGTTGTCACTGGTGTTGTGGGTGGGACACTGGTGGCCCTTTATGCAGTAGTGACTCCTTTTGTAGCACCTGCATTGAGAAAAGTATGCCTTCCCTATGTGCCTGCAACAACAACTCAGGTTGAGAATGTGTTAAAAATACTTCAGTTTAGATCTGGACCTGTTGTCGACATTGGAAGTGGCGATGGGCGAATTGTAAGTGACCAAATTTTTTTGCATTCCTTTTTAAGTGTATTTGTACTTTAAAATGTTGTATTGGGTGCTAGAATTTTACTGGCTGTCTACGAATGTCATAAATAATTTATCAGAATAAAATATATTTATTGCATATTGATGTGTTGAAATTTGTGATGTGTTAAAATTATATTAATTTGTTCTCAGATTCTTATTGCCTATATAACACATAATTCCTGGTCCCTTCAAAGATCCCACTTAGCAACACACACACAGGAATATTGTTGTCCGATATGGCTAGACACTGTTGGGTGTCTCCAGTTCAGCTACCACTTTTGGGTCAGCCCTGCAGTTCAGCAGCCTCTTTTGGGTCAGTCCTCAAGTTCAGCAGCCACTGTTGGGTAAGCCCTTCAGTTTAGCATGTCCTGTTAGGTCAGCTCTCCAGTTCAGAAACCACTGTTGGGTAAGCCCTCCAGTTAAGCAGGCACTTTTGGGTCAGCCCCCAGTTCAGCAGCCACTGTCGGGTCGGCCCTCCAGTTCAGTTCCAGTTATAGCACCCCCAACACGCCCCTTTTGTGGGAGGTCCTATGCCTTTAATATAAAGCACTGGATGGATGGCCTCTTCCCTCAGTGAGAGAGCCTGTTATATGGATCCAGTGCACAACTATGAGAAATGCAAAAGTTTGCTAATGGTAATTGAAGTAAAAAAGGTTAGAAATTAGGACCTTCCAGACTGGGGTTACCTTGCCTGTATTGTTTTAATCATACTTTATTGATTAGCATATTTAAAAGGAAAGCTTATCATCAAGTTCAAATAGATATCTACTGCTGTACAAATATATTTACATGCTTTACTTTTTGGTAACGGTCCCATTAAATCCATTTGCTAAATTTGTCCAGGTAACTTACCTCAGCCAATATGTCCCATCACTGTGTGGAATAAGTAAACCTTATTTCTCTGTCACTGCATGGCTAATTGATTCAGCATTAAGATTAGGAAAAGAAATAAGCATTATCTGTTACTCTTTGCTGTTTCTGTGCAGCTAAACCCAATCCTGCAGTTAGCTGCTGTCTGTGTTACTTAAGTCCCAATGTAGCACTGTACCTAAAGAAATTAATTACAAAGACACCCGATTTTCAGGGATTTTTATAACACATATTATATATATGTCTGTTTGAGCAACACCTCTGTCTGAAATTCTGATTGGAACCCTGGAGGTTGTCCTTTAAACTTGTGTTTGTATCTTTGACTGGTATCTTGTTTCAGTTGCACAACACACACCAAACATTACTTGCACCCTCTGTAATATATGGGATGTTATATGACACATTACCAAAGATATTTATGTAACCCCCTGACCAAGCTGGTACTGTAGAAAATGAACACAAGCTAATTGATGGGTATGCTGAGCACTTCCGATTCAGCTATCACAGGAAATGGAAGGACATCTGCATAGAGGAAACTACACCCACCAGCATGCACTGCAAATGTCACATGGAGAGGAACAACATGTGAGGAGAAAAGAGGGGGAGGAGCCTGCGGTGAGGGGAGAGAGGGGAAGGATTGAACTGTGTGTGAAGGACAGAGGCAGAATCTACCTGTGGGGAAATCTGAAAGAGGATCCAAGGATTAACCCTTTGTTCCAGGCTGGTGGTGATCAGTCCTAGATCTTCAGAGTTGTGGGATATTGCATTAGACTATGGTAAAGTTTGCTACCACTATTTATGGTTTAAAGGATAGGCCCAAGACTTTCTCAGGAGTTAACAAGACCTTCCTCCTCTGCTGGATTAATATGTTACACAGATCTCCTGCTCCGGTTAAAGACCATATTCCTTTGGATTACAATTTAATGCCCTTTTCCTACACTAATGACTGTTTAACTTGCCTGCAAAGTACCGTTATCAAAGGGCCCCAACCCAAGCCATGGCCAGCATAAGGACAATGTTATTATCTGCAAAGAACTGGGGACAGTGACTACTATACCGGTTAACCCTGCTATATGCCCAGATATGAATTTAAAACTGATAATGCGCTTAGATGTTATATTGTTAATGGTTTGTTGCCAATACATATTGCTATTGCTAAAATTTTTGCTAAATACAGTTGTTGATGATCAAAATAGTTGTTCTTTTCAGTAAATAAAAAGGGGGTGTCACCTGCAGTTGCAAAGAAAAGTACCCATCATTCTCATTATCCACATCTCCGGGTGGGTTACATTTTGCGGGCCTCGTCCGGGATACTTCTTTGCCCACTAGAGTGACTACGCCCTATGTCCCATTCTGTTGCTCAGGGTGGTGAATAAAAGACATTAATGGATGCTCAAGCAGCACAGAAGTATTGCCAGCAGCAGAACGCTAATCCTGAGTGTTGTCTAATACTGATATTACCAGGAACAAAATGGATTGAGACACAAATTTACAAAATAGCTGATACACTGCCAATTCCAGGGCGAAGTTTCCTCAGAGATGTAAATGTGGATTATGTCAAAAATGGAATGTTTGCTCTGCTGGAGTGGGGGAGACCTATACCAAATGTGGTTCTACCTGTCACTCTAGAAATTGAAGACCAGATTGAAGTTCAAATAACCAGGCCAGTTTTATCAATGATGCCTGCAAGATCAGACTTGATAAAGAAAGTAAAAGAGTTAATTTTGACAGAAGGGAGTACAATGGAAGACTTTATTGCTCATGTACCACCTCCCAGGCCCATGCCGAATCCATCTCTTGGTCCTGAGGTATTGGATGCATTAGGAAGTTTAGTAGAGAAATGTATCAAGCCTAACCAGCAGACTATGGGAGTTGGATACAGAAAGCTGAGATTTTTCTCAGGTAGAAAGCCAGTTCCAGATGGGGGAGGAAGACTTTGAGGCTTGGATGGAGCAAGCTACTCAAGTTTTAGAGGAATGGGAGATCCCCAAAAACGCAAAGAATTGCAGAAAGCTTAAAAGGACCAGCCGCAGATGTAATTCGAGCTTTAAAACAAGGCAAACAAAACTGTACAGTTCAAGAATATTTAATGGCTTTGTATGATGTTTATGGAAGAATTGAAAAGGCAAGTGATCTGCTCTATCAATTTGAACATACTTACCAGGGAAAACAAGAGAAACTGTCTAATTATATTTATCGCCTAGAAAAAGTGTTACATCAGATTATATTGAAGAGAGGGATGGATCCCCAGAAGGCGGATAGTGCCAGGATGAGACAAGTCCTCCAAGGAGCACAAGCACATGACCCAATAATGTGGAAATTGAGATTGAAAGGTGGTCAAGCCCCTTCATTTCCTCCGCTCATCAGGGAAGTACGAGAAGAGGAGGCTCTCTTAGAAGCTAAAGAGGGGGGGACATGGTACAAATGCAGTGTTGCACTATGCAGAAAGCAAAACCCCTCCTAAAGAAACTTTCCCTATGGGGGACATAGTTGCCGCTCAGACTGACAGATTAGGCCAAGTAAGGCCTGTAGAGGGTGGTCCACACTTCAACCAAGACTTCAGGTCTACTCCATTGTCTGGAAACACTGAGTTAATGCAGATTAAAGAACAGCTATCTACCTTAACCAAAATGGTAGATCATATAGCCATGACTACTCCCAATGCTGCTGGGATACAAGTTGAGAAATTCCCATCTCAACAGCATTCCACTCAGTACACTCAGCTGCGTATTGGAAGCCAAACAGATGTCAATAGCTTCTGTTACAAATGTGGAGAAAATGGTAATTTTAAGCGGAAATGCCATAATAGGGAGAATTTGAAGAAGGTCAACGATAAGCTTATTGCAGAATTACAGAAGAAGAATTTGGGAAACGTCAAGGACAAATTACATGTTTAAAAGCAAAAGTGAAAATGTGTAGAGAAAGGCTCAGCTCCCATTGTCTATTGGAGATGGGTCCTGATATAAACCTGCCAATGGGGCTTGAGTTAGTACCAGAATTAATACCAAAGGATCACCTGAGAAGTCATAAGGGTACTATACGAGTTGGGCTAAAGAATACCAGAAGTGAACCAATAATCCTAAATCCTAATACATGTGTGAGGAATGTGTATACAGCTAGTCCTTTACCCACAGGGTTGACTGCATGCATGATCCCATCCAATTGGCTCAATCTGGAAGATTTTCCAGTGGGAGCTGGATTATTGACACCAGAGTGGGAAAGACGCTTGCAAAAACAGCTAGTAGAGAGAGCTCCACTTTTCTCTAGAAGTGAGCTTGATATTGCAAGCGTTTTGTCAAAGGTTTCTCCCAAGTGGCCAGGCCTCTCAATCAGTTGTTACAAGATGACTGTAGAGAAAATAAATCAGATGAAGATATCTTTCTGACAAGACCAAAAGGTTACAAGAGAATTAAAGAAAATATAGAAGAACGGTGGACCTCAGAATGCGAGCATGCTTTTGAACAGCTGAAGTATTGCCTCACTCACACTCCCATTTTGGCCTATGCAGATGCAACAAAGCCCTACTCTCTTCATGTAGATGCAAGTCGAGGAGTCCTCTATCAGGAACATAGTAAAGTGCTGAAGCCAGTAGCTTTCATTAGTAGGAGTCTCTCTCCAACTGAGAAAAATTATCCAGCACACAAACTCGAGTTTCTTGCACTAAAGTGGGCTGTAGTGGATAAACTTCATGATAACCTCTAGTCCAGACTGACAACGGCCAAGCTGGATGCCACTGGGCATAGATGGATGGCTGCATTAGCCAACTACAACTTCAGCTTAAAATACCATCCTGGACATAAGAATAGGGATGCTGATGGCCTGTCTAGAAGACCACATGAGCATCAACAACCTGATGATGAGTGGGTTGAAATACCAACACCTGGAGTACGAACTCTTCAAATTTGCAGCTACTTACCAGCACAGAGAATGTTGTGCAAAAACACTTTGTCTTCCAGAAGACAGTCTACCCCAGATGTACTGCAATTTGGTCACCCTTGGTGGCTCTTCTCTACCAACTCTCAACAGAATTGATCTCAAGAATGATCAAATAGAAGATCCCCTTTGTCACCTGGTATTTGAAGCACTAACGAAGAAGCAAGTAGATCTGCTGAGGACAGACAATCCCCCATTAGCCAAGCTAGTGCTAAAAGAATGGAATAGAATTCAATTGCGTAATGGACTTGTCTACAGAAGAGCCCCCTTCATCCTTGGCAGTGAAAAGTGGCAGTTGATTCTTCCTCAGAAGTACAAAGAGCCTGTGTTGTGTGCTCTTCATGATGACCATGGCCATTTGGGTATTGAGAAGACCCTTTCTTTAGTTAGAGACAGATTCTATTGGCCCTGTCTGAAACAGGATGTGGAGGATTATTGCCACTCCTGTTTGCATTGCATCCAAAGAAAAACACTCCCAACTAGAGCTGCACCTTTAGGTCAAATGGAAAGTTACAGTCCTATGGAGTTTACTTGCATTGACTTCTTGTCCATTGAGCCTGATGAGGGAGGAGTTGGCAATGTTTTAGTGGTGACTGACCATTATACAAGATATGCCCAGGCATTTCCGACAAAAGATCAAAGGGCCATTACAGTGGCAAAGATATTAGTTGAACAATTCTTTATACGCTAGCTCAAGCCACTGCTGAGAAAAACCATCACAAAACAAAAGGCGTTTTGACAAACAAGTGAAAATCCATGATCTTCAGCCAGGCGATAAAGTTCTCTTAAGAAATTTGGGGCTTCAAGGGTGACATAAATTGTCAGATCGGTGGAGTTCGGAGATATATGAAATCTGCTCTCAATTTCATAATACTCCAGTGTATCAGATTCGCCCAGAAGGAAAAACTGGGCCAGTAAAAACTTGGCATCGCAATCATCTACTATATCTTGGAGACTTTGTAAGAAGATTTAATGCTATATCAAGAAGAAAACAAAGGAGACCAAACTGTTGTAGGTCTAGAAGGCTACAAACCTCTGGTGAAAATTCATTTGCAGATCAAGATTCCAGCCTTGTATGTGAAGACAGCAGTGATGATGACTGGGGATTAGATGAACTGTTTAATGACTGGTCAGTTCCAGCAGCTGTTGGAAGTGATCTTAATATCCATGCTCCTGAATTTGTACCTAGTGCAACCAATCAGTTTGCTGTAGATGAATGTTGATGTAAATGTTACAATGCCCTTGTTTGAATGTCAAATGGACAATAATCCACCTGCTACATAGATTTGCTCACTTTGCTGTCCTCAAGTGAGCAAATCTATGCCAATACAGAGACTCAATATTCATACCCTAGTGATGGTCAACACTCAAGTGATTGTAATATAGACTCAAGCCTGGAGCAAAGACCACGTAGAATTATAAGACCACCCCAGAGGTTTACATACCCAACTTTTGGTGATAGTTCTGAAGAGTCCGTAGTCACTGCTCATAGAAGAGCCTTGGCCCATATCCCTTACCCCTATCAGTATGAAGGTGACACCAATTCTATTCTCATAAAGCTGATTATCCTTTGTGGGACATTCCCTATTTTTGTGACTCTACTGTTCAACTACTATGGGTCTAAATATTTGTGAATGTGTAAATATATGTTTAATCTGCTTATTTGTTATTCTGTTTGCTTGTGAGGACACAAGATTTCAAGTGGGGGGAGAGTGTAACCCCCTGACCAAGCTGGTACTGTAGAAAATGAACACAAGCTAATTGATGGGTATGCTGAGCACTTCTGATTCAGCTATCACAGGAAATGGAAGGACATCTGCATAGAGGAAACTACACCCACCAGCATGCACTGCAAATGTCACATGGGGAGTAACAACCTGTGAGGAGAAAAGAGGGGGAGGAGCCTGCGGTGAGGGGAGAGAGGGGAAGGATTGAACTGTGTGTGGAGGACAGAGGCAAAATCTACCTGTGGGAAAAAGAGGATCCAAGGATTAACCCTTTGTTCCAGGCTGGTGGTGATCAGTCCTAGATCTTCAGAGTTGTGGGATATTTGCATTAGACTATGGTAAAGTTTGCTACCACATATTTATGGTTTAAAGTATAGGCCCAAGACTTTCCTCAGGAGTTACACAGACCTTCCTGCTACTGCTGGATTAATATGTTACACAGATCCTCCTGCTCCGGTTAAAGACCATATTCCTTTGGATTACAATTTAATGCCCTTTTCCTACACTAATGACTGTTTAACTTGCCTGCAAAGTACCGTTATTAAAGGGCCCTAACCCAAGCCATGGCCAGCATAAGGACAATGTTATTATCTGCAAGGAACTGGGGACAGTGACTGCTATACCGGTTAACCCTGCTATATACCCAGATATGGATTAAACTGTATAATGCCTGCTTAGATTTGTATATTGTTAATGGTTTGTTGCCAATACATATTGCTATTGCTAAAATTTTATTGCTAAATACAGTTGTTGTATGATCAAAATAGTTGTTCTTTTCAGGTAAATAAAAAGGGGTGTCACCTGCAGTTGCAAAGAAAAGTACCCATCATTCTCATTAACCACACTTTTGGGTGGGTTACATTTACAAATGACCTTGTGTGTGTTATATATGCGGGTATGTGTACAGACACTATTACCAGGAAATTTATAACCTCTTTCCCCACTGGCTGCACACACATTTGCTGGGCCTGCACCCACCAGTCTTCCGTTTGCCTATGGAGAGGGAAGGGGGTGAGGGGATTGGCTAACACTGCCACATGTTTTACTAACAGCACAAAATTGGGGGTTTAATTTGTCTAAACACATGCTGAGGTTTTAGCAGTGACAGAGGTGTGGTTAAACCTTCCATTTGGACTATTCTATTTTAAATAGTACCAGCTATTGGAAGTACTTTTATAAATTTATATATTTTGTCTTGTACTTAATAAGTCAGTACTAAAATGGGAATAGTGAGAAATTACAAACCTACAAAAACACTTTTCTTATAGTTTCTAGATACCTATAAATCATTTTGATTCCTACAGAAGAGGACTGTTCAAAGGAGCGGATTTCTTCCAATTGAACATGCACTTAACCGTGGAGAGGGTATACGTGCAATTATTGTACACAAGTTGGTAGCAAAAAGCACTGGATCACTTTACTCCATATATGTTTTTAAATTTGTTTAATACTATTTAATTACTGAATCTTATATGACAACAGTCCTGGTTAATTGCTGCATCCCAGATTTTTGTTTTTATACATTTCTTATATAAGACCTGAGCTAAATAGAAATTAGACTGCAAATGCCTTGCTTTTAATACTGAAATTCAATGTAACTTGGTAGACAAGAATCTGTTTTTCTAGGGCAAAAGGCATCATAGACAAACAAATAATAATACACTGGAACACATATTTTAGCACCACCCATAAATAATTTCTAGGTGATATGCAGCACTATTATATTTGAATAGCTTTTACCCAAACACTTAAAAAATCGTTATATACAGCCAAGCTCTAAGCAATGTTTACTTAAACCCAGAATACAAAAACTATTTATGTCCAATTTTCATAAATCAGAGGTACCATTCCCCAAATATTGATGACCAAATAATGCCTAGAGAGAAACTCCTAGAATACAACCAACAGACAGAAACACTACATTCCTACATTCAATACACTACTGAACACATTGAGGAAAATATTTAAGAAACTGCAACCTTTACTTCATAGAAATAGACACCTTATGCAGATTTTCCGAAATGTTACCTCTCCATTAAAAAAGATAATCTAAACAAGTGATTGTAAGAAATGCATTACCAAGACCTTTTATGACACACATCTGCAAAGTTTATGGAGTCCAGTTTATGGAGTCTTTTACCAAAGCATTTAATAATTTAGAAGGCAAAATTACTTAAGCTCATTAATCAATATTTTATTTTATGGTTCGAAATTCATACTGGCATTCCGGTTTCTTTTTAGGTAATCGCTGCAGCAAAGAAGGCTTCAAAGCTGTGGGCTATGAGTTAAATCCATGGCTTGTCTGGTACTCCAGATATCGTGGTGGAGAGAAGGTGTGCTCGTAATGCCAATTTTTATATTTCAGATTATGGAAGGTAATGTAAAAGAATTTAAGTAATGTGAAAGAATGTAAGCATTCAAGTAATGCATCTGACTTCCCAAAATTTTTATATTTTTGTTATCATTTGACTGCAACATTGATACAATATCTGTAATCTATACACAAATCAACAGAAAGATCATTTTTATCCATGCATTTTTTCCCCTAATCTTACATACATAGTTGCATAGTAGAAATTGAAAAAAGACATAGGTCCATCTCGTCCAACCTTGCATACATAGTATCGGATGTTGAAAAAAAACATCCATCCACCTAGCTTTTTTAGGCTTTGTTCACACTATGCTGCATTTTGGTGTGATGTCAACACATGTGCCATGTAAAAACGATGCAGTGCTTCAATGTAGTGAATTGAAAATCGCACTGCATGCAGCAAGTTTGTTGTTTGAAAACAATGGCAGCGCGTGTGTTTAACCCAGTGGGACATAGTCTAGCCTACATATGAAAGTGAAAATAAAATTCCTTCCTAAATGGCAATCAGAGAAAGATCACTGGATTAACCAGAACTAAATGCATTAATACCAGTTATTTTCAATATGTTTTCATTTTAGAAAATTATCTAGCCCTCTCATTAAACTATCCAGTGAACTTGCCCTTTTTACATCTTCTCAGATTGACACTGCTACACAAACACAGAACACACATGGATATCCCTTAAAGGGTATGTCCATCAAAAAATTAACTTTCTTACTAACTGTTTTACTGAAGAACAGGAGGTAAATGCACTATTTCTTACCTCCCGTTCTTCAGTGAATCTTGCAGGAGAACTTACCGGGATCGTTCCAGCGATGACAGAGCCGCAGCCGAAATCTCCAACGCCCCCGAGCTCTCCAGTCCTTTGCACTGTGTGGAAGTGGAAGCATCAGGGATTTCGGCTGCGGTTTTGTCAGCGCTGGAACGATCCCGGTAAGTTCTCCTGCAAGATTCACTGAAGAACGGAAGGTAAGAAATAGTGCATTTACCTCCTGTTCTTCAGTAAAACAGTTAGAAAGAAAGTAAATTTTTTGATGGACATACCCTTTAATAATAAGAGGTTTTGATTTTAAGTACAAGTTTACAGTAAGGCCAGTGAACTGCCAAGCGGTCTCCAAAAAATGGGGGAAAAAATGCAGAAATGGAAATTAGACTTAAAGAGAGGGGTTGTTCATTAAATACAATATGACTGAACCAGATAGATGGGTCTTTACACATTTCAGCAAAAAAAATTTACATATTTATACTCTTATGTGTAAATGTATGTATTAAACCATCCTTGCTTCTACAAGCCATACATTCTGGAAAAAAAGAGAACATTAATTACCATACACTAATACTATTATTTAAATTTCCTCATTTTAAAATTTTTTTTTTTAAATATACTTTCTTTGGGTTGTCTTGCTTTGTTTTGGTATATTTACTTTCTATTAGAAAACTTGCTTTCTTACACTTATTTTATAGTTACTAGAATACTCTCCTGTGTCATTGGACTTCATTTAAAATGTCTTTTTCTTTTGTATTGTGTCTGAATTAACAGACATACAGGGAGATTGAATAAAAGTTCTTATTGTTAAAAAAATGGTGCTAATTTTGCCCCACCCATCAGATCTTTATTTAACATTTGAAAGCTAAAATCTGATTGGTTCGAGAAAAATTAGCACCTTTTTTATAACAATAAGAACTTACTGACTCAGGAAATATAATTTCAGTCTGTGTGTAGAAGGGGTAATTTTAACAATATAAAATTAGCTTTTCTAATGTTAGGTGCCATGGCTAAACGACTGTACATTTTCTGTTTATTTGCATCCATTAAATCACATCGTCATGGTCACTGTTCCCTTTCTTTGATTTACCCCTTTATACTGATTGATTTGCAGAAAAAAGTAAAAGTGCTTTTTCCTACATTGTAATTAACTAATTTCTAAATGTTATTTTCCCCCTAGGTCCCTTTTTCTGAGTATTCAAATGTTGTAATTTTTGGAGTGCCCACAAGGTAAGAAAGCAGTTTAATCGTAAGTTGTGGAACAAGTTCTTTACAGTAACAATTTGAATTTGCTTAATGATGCAATTCAGACGGGGCTATTGTGCCTTCCTATCGATCTACATATAGATGTCTGGATTTATAGGTAAGTATTGTGGGTGAGGACTTTTTTGTGGGAAGGCAGGGTGTCCTAGGTGGAATGTAGCGTGTCCTGTGTGGGCTGGGGCGGAGCCAAATGAGCAAGACCGGTTTCTGCCAGGAAACTGTCCCCTGGATTTAGGACTAGGCCACATTAGCGTACTTTACATGCTTCTGAATATGTTTCCAGTCCTTTAGCACGTGAGAATCGCATTCCAGTGTATGTGCTGTGCCTCCATCCGTTTTTGAAGCACAGGTGATCACAATTTTTGTGCGTATTACATTCGCTCTGATAATAGGGCAAATCAAGCGCAAATGGACAATAACGCCTTTAAAAATTTACATAACGATTATTATTATTTTGAAGTTTTGATATATTTAGCTTCAGTCTTCTTATTTACGTTTTTCGGTAAAAAAAATAAATATATATGTAATCATAATTTTTCAATTCTCCCATGGCCCCTTGTGTATAACATTTGTCTAGACAGTATGATTAGAAGGTACATTTGTTTTCATTTTTTGTAACCTTTTAGTAATTTGAATTTATCATTACTTAATTCTTAAATGGTATATCCACCCCTCAAACTAAATTTGATATTTGCGAGGCGAGGTTTATAGCACACACAGCTGTCCCCAAATGATCGTACCAGCCTTGTTCCCCCGCTGCCTTCTGCTTAACTTCCGTGCGTTTTCAGTGCACGGAAGTCAAGCAGGAGGGGCTAGACCTGCATCTGCTCCTTAGTCAAGGTTGAGATTTAAGCAATTCCCTGCAACATATCAAAATTTAGTTTGGGGGGAACACGGACAGACCATTTAAGCAGGTCATCCAAGCATTAATACTATTCTACCATCTCTGTATTATGCAATTTTATAAGCAGTACTTTGGAATGTTTCGTTTGATTTATTTTTGGAAATGGGAAAATTTCCTATCTGAGCAAAATGGATGGGCCTCTTTAGATTCGACTGAAAGTAAAACACAAACTAGAGGTACCATTTATATATTTGTATAAATTTGTCTTTGCTCTTTTAATGTGTCTATATAGCAGAAAATTGCCTTTTAGATGCTACAGATAACCACTAGAGTGTGCACTAGTAACATATTAATATTGGTACCAGTTAATTGTTGGGCTGCATTTCAGTTTTGGTTTACAAGCTGACCCGTGAAATGAATTGTCCTTCAAGAATCCATTTATAAAGAAACCCTCTTAAGGTGCATGATCATTTAAGTGTCCGTTACTGAATTATTTTAGTTTAAGAAATCCCACAGATTAGTAAGCATGTGGCACACTACTTGTTAGTTTAACATCCACAGCAGAAAGTGCAACTGGTAATATCAGGCCGTAGTGCTTTACTAAATAAATGAGTGATTCTCTTAGCAAATAAAAAAAACTTTGTCTCTAATAGAGAGGAAAAGCATAAGCAGCATAGTTTACAGAGGCCAAATTTATTTGTATTTTTGTAACATTCACTAAGGGCACATCAGGTGCAACTTTTTCATGACAAACGCTTGAAATAAAGCAGCCCTGGTTTATATTCTGTTACAGGTATTTAGGTATTTAGCAATTGGAAATAATAGTTAATATTTTTGCTACAGAAATATTTGTGCTCCTTTAGCCATTACCTGATGTGACTCTTTTTAAAGGAGAATTATTTGTGCAGTAACTGGCTTATTTGTGGCTCTTCATTTTCACTTATGATACTCCCATCTCTGACATTAGGGAACATATGAAGGAGCTTGGAAGCTACTAGCTTAGAATGCAGCCAGTTACGCATAAGTATAATTCTCCTTTAAGCGTGTAAAAAAATATCTAGAAAAAATAAAATAAGAAATAAGAATAGGACACCCAATTAAAGGGTATGTCAACCCTAAAAATCAATTTTGGATATATGATTCCTCCTGTCCCCCCAGCCCCAACTACTCTATTTATACTCTTAGAAAGTGCCCCAAACTTTACTTACCTCCCCTCTTTCCTCCGCCATGCTGCCGGCCCTCTGCTTGCGAGAAAATGCAAGCAGAGGGGCGGAACTGGCAGTTGTGTCTGTGATTGGCTGAGCGGCAGCCAATCACAGACGTGGCTGCTGGCAGTTCATTTCGGCGGGGGAAAGAGGGAAGGTAAGTAAAGTTTGGGGAGATTTTTAAGAATACAAATGGAGCGGTTGGGGCTGGGGAGACAGGGGGAATCATATATCTTAAGGGTTTTACGCTAGGGGGAGGGAATCCTGAGGGGGAGGGAGGGGGAGAAGGGCTGCAGTACGCATGCCAAACTTCTCCCAGAGGCCAGGTAGAAGGCAGAGTCCTATATGGACTCTGCTATCCTCCTGGTGGGCAGTTTTTGGGACTTTGGGGGGGGGACTACAGGAGAACCTTATGGAGCTGGGATGTGAGGTAAGGATTAAACTACACTACATGATGGGGCCAGTAGTTGGGGGGATTATAGTTTTGGGGGTGGACATGCCCTTTAAGTAGACAAGGAGCAGTATATGTAAGTCTGTTTTTTTAAAGGGTTTAAATAAATTCATTTAGGGAGTTTAAATTCATACTTTCTTAAAGAGCATGCTCATCCCACCTTAAAAATCAATACATACCCTCCCTACAAACCCCAAGATTTATACTTACGTGACTGTGAGGTCACGGCCAAAGACTTATGGCTGCATATTTCCTTATCACCCCAAAGGCAGCAATAACTTATGAGAGATAGTCCCTCCCTTGTAGGACAGTCCCAACTTAAAAGGCCCTCCCCTAACCATGCCCCCCCAGTGTTTTTTGTCCTACCTGTAGGACTGTTCCAGCTTCTCAAGTAGGTCTGATCCCTGGGGATGAGGACTGGCAGCAGGGTGGGATCGACTTCTATTCCCCCTGGGGGGAGATCTCCTTTGCCATTTCCAGTAACTAAGGCCATGCCAGCAGATATGTGGCTCTGTAATGCTTACTTCCTGGTTCTGAAGATTTGTGCACTTGGGGCGGACGATCCACACGGCAACGTTCCGAACGTGTGACATCAATTTAAAGGTAAGCGCGGCTGTCATACACTGCCGCTTCCTCCTCCTTTTTATGTCGGCGATACTGCTGATCTGTGCTTGCGGTTCCTAGCCCCTGCCTAGTTCAGTAAGCCTTACCCTGCTATTGCTGTCTCTTCCTCCTATACTTAGTATAGTGGAATGAGAGTCTTATACTGCTTATCTTCCTTTCTTGTAGATTATGTCTGCCCAGGATCCTTCTAAGCCTCCTGATCAGGTGACCACTGCTGTAAACAAAGGCAAAGCTAAAGACAAAAGCAGGATTTGCCCTAGATGTAATTCCAAGCTTACCAAGGACTCTGGATCTTTATGTGCTATTTGCCTGGACAAAATCAGGAATCCTCCTGTTTCTGGGCATGTTGCCATGACTGAATTTTTTGATTTCTTTTAAGAGACCTTTTCCTCTTTTCAAGCCATGCAGACACAGAGGATTGTTTCAGGCAATCAAGGAGAGATACCGGCTGTTAATTTTCCAGCTACACCTAGTAGCCCTGCCTGATCTGACCCACCTCCAGAGCCAGAATTTCTGACCCCCACAGACAAGACTACCCTTTCATCATCTGACGAAGGAGAGATTTCTGAAGATGAAAACTTCTTTCTCCTTCAGGATTTGGAACCATTTCTCAAGGTGGTGAGACAGACCTAAGATGCGGAGGAATCTCAGGAACCCCCTAAGAAGGTTCAAAGGGTCAAAATTGTTCTCTGGAGCTGTAAAAAAAAAAAAAGAATATCTATTCCCGTTCATGAGGCCATTAAGGACGCTATAACGGAAGAATGGTCTTGCCCTGACAAGAAATTTTCTATACCCAAAAAGGTCCTAAGCCTATGTCCATTTGATCCTGAGGATTCAAAAAATTGGGATTTACCTCCTAAAATAGATGCTCCAGTCGCCCAGACAATAAAAAGAACGACTATACCTCTAGACGATGGTTCCTGTCTGAAAGACTCAGTGGACCGCAAAGCCGATTCAAACCTAAGGAAAGTCTTTCTAGCCTCAGGGGCAGCCATGAAATCAGCTATAGCTTCAGCTTCTGTAGCTAAGGCTCTAAGACTTTGGCTCTCTGACTTAGAAAATAGCATTGCTAAAGGAGTTCATAGAGATCAGATCATCAAAGATTTCCCTATGCTTCACAGGGCAGCTGATTATATATGTGACGCTGCACTATCAGGTATAAAACTAGTGGCTTGGTCTGCCGCTAGTTCCTCGTTAGCCAGAAGGTCTATTTGGTTGAAACCTTGGGCGGCAGATAATGCATCAAAGAATAGGCTTTGCAGAATTCCTTTCGAAGGAGGAGTCTTGTTTGGCTCAGGCCTGGAGGAGGTTGTGGGAAAAAAGGGGAGGACAGGATTCTCTCTCCCCCCCAAGACAAGAAACCCTTCTGGAAAGATCTACATTCCTTTCGTGGATCCTTCAGAGGCAGAGAGTTTAGATCAGGAAGAGATCATTTTCTTTCCTTTAATAGATCCAGACAAGACAGAGGAAGAGGTCGACTGGGCGGATCAAGACCATTCAACACGGCTATTGGAAACAATACAACACGGCTATACCCTGGAATTTCTACAGATGCCTCCACACAAATTCACAGCATCAGGTATACCCAAGGTGCTGGAGAAAAGAATTGCCTTGTTAACAGAAATAGAGAAACTGAAGTCCCAGGCAGTACTTCTTCCAGTCCCTCTTCAAGAGAGGGGCCAAGGAGTATATTCAAAGATCTTTCTCAAGCCAAAATCCACAGGAGGGTTCCGTCTGATAATAGATCTGAGATATCTCAATCAGTTTATCAAAAAGAACCATTTCAAAATGGAATCGGTAAAATCTACAATCACAGCTATACTTCAAGGGGATTTTTTGGCCTCCCTGGACTTAAAGGATGCCTACCTGCACGTCCCTATTCGCAGGTGCCATCAAAAATACCTAAGGATTGCAATCCAATCAGACAAGAACATAGAGCATCTTCAGTTTGCTGCTCTTCCCTTCGGAATAACCTCAGCACCAAGGGTGTTTACGAAGATTATGAGTGTAGTAGCAGCTCATTTAAGATGTCTCCGGGTCAATATCACACCTTACTTGGATGACTGGCTTCTAAGAGCAGGCTCAGAATAAACATTGAATCAAAACATCCGCCTTACCATCCAACCCCTTCAAAACCTCGGCTGGTTGATAAATTGGGAAAAATCCTCCCTCATCCCGGAACAAAGGAAAAAATTCTAGGTTTCTTGTTAGACACAAAGCAAAATCTAATTCTCCTTCCAGAGAATTGTATAGCAAAAATCAGGTCCAAAGTAGCTCATCTAAGATCAACTTCTACAACTTCTAGAGGTGCTAGGACTCTTTTCAGACACTATAGAAGGAGTTCCCTGGGCAAGAGCTCATATGAGACCTCTTCAACTTCACTTTCTTGCTACTTGGGACAGGCAGACCACCTCTCTCCTTCACAGAACTCAAATTCCAGAGAAAGTAAGATCCTCTCTGAAATGGTGGATGACGAGGAAGAATTTGTCCAGAAGGAATCTCCTAGCTCCCTCCCCTCCTGTCATATTGACTACAGACGCCAGCAACTGGGGTTGGGGAGCTCATTGTCAAAATGTTTCCAAACAGGGCAAATGGCTCTGTCACAAGGAAACCCTCTCCTCGAACTTCAGAGAGCTCCAAGTGGTATGGGAAGCCCTCAAGGCTCAGAGCTTTGTTTTCGGACCTAGTTCAGCCATCCATCCAACCACCCTGGAGTCTCCCTGTTTCGAAGAACATTCGATCTCAGGGCAAAATTCTTCATCCCAGTCATTGAAACACTCCTACTCAGCAGAAAGGCTTCTACTTACGATATACCTTAGGACCTGGAATAAATTTCAGGCCTGGTGCCTGAAGGCAGGAATGGAACAACGCCTCATATTCCAACTATTCTTGATTTTTTGGTGGAAGGCCTTAAAAAAGGTCTTGCTCCTAGTACCCTCAAAGTTCAGGTCTCGGCATTAGGAGCATACTTTAATTCTAGCCTAGCAGACGACCTTCTCATAAAAAGATTCTTTAAGGCGGCTTTGAACATAAAACCCAGAGTCAAAATTTTTTTTCCTAAATGGGACCTTAAATTGGTGTTAAAAGGTCTATGTCAGCCTCCCTTCGAACCGCTGGCAGAAATTCCCATCAAATTACTATCCTTAAAAACGGCTCTTCTCATTGCCCTTTCCTCAGCCAAGAGCATACCGGTAAGTGAAATTCAGGCTCTTAAGTGCAGAGAACCTTGCTTGATAATTAAAGAGGAAGGTATTCAGTTACGCCTGGACCCAACCTTTAAGCCTAAGGTTTCTTCTAATTTTCACAAGGATCAGGAGATCTTCTTACCATCTTTAAAACCTAACATGAGCGATCCAGAAGACAGCCTGCTTACCTTTGTAGACGTCAAGAGATGTGTCTTAACTTACCTAGCAAGGACTGAGTCGATCAGACAGAGTGATTCCTTGTTAGTCTCTTACTTTGGGGAAAGGAAAGGTAAAAAAGCTTCAAAAGCCACTATAGCCAGATGGATGAAGTTGGCTATTTCTTCAGCCGATGAGTTGGCTAATATGCCTGTTCCTCCTCTAATAAATGCACATTCTACTAGATCTGTGTCTACCTCCTGGGCAGTAAAGGCAGGGGTCTCCCCAGTGCAAATATGTCAAGCAGCAACCTGGGCCTCATTGAACACCTTTGTGAGGCACTACAAGTTGGACGTCTTCCACAAGAGGGAAGCAGCTTTTGGACGTAGTGTCCTTAATAATGTTACTTGATTGTTCCCTCCGTTGGTTTTCTTCACTGCTACGTGAATTCTCAAAAGTTATTGCTGCCTTTGGGGTGATAAGGAAAGACTGAATTTATACGTAAATTCCATTTCCTTGAACCCCAAAGGCAGCACACTCCCATCCGAATAAATCTATTGCATTAGTTTGGCCTTCTGTTGTTTTAAAGCTTGCATTTTCAATCATTTTAGTTAGCCAATAAAAGGTATTACTTTATATCCAAGATGTCTTCACTTTCATCTATGGCTAACACGGTACAATTCTCTACTACTGTTGTTTTATTTACTACTAATTGGACTTACACTGGGGGGGCATGGTCAGGGGAGGGCCTTTTAAGTTGGGACTGTACGACCAGGGGAGGGACTATCTCTCATAAGTTATTGCCTTTGGGATTCAAGAAAAAAGGAATTTACGTAAGTATAAATTCAGTCTTTTTGTGCCTACTGCAGCTATGTGAGCTTTGTTGAGCTTGCAGACAAGACAAGAACTGGAGAGTCCGGCCACCAGTAGAGACAAAGCGGGCAAAAGGAGCTTCAGGGACCACTGGAGGTAAATAAAATATTCTAAATTTAAACATGCATTTAAACCTAAAAAGTATGCACCCTTACAAGGTTGTAAGCAAAATTGGCATTTGGGCCACAATCTGATATTATCTAGATCACAATTCAGTAACATTTTTAAAAATGTGATAATAATTAGCAATTTAATTGCTCAGGGCTAATTTAAAAGCAAACACCTCATTTTTTTCAGATTATATTGCAGTCTTTCTTTTGTTGTTCTGCTTCACGTGGCACAGAAAATCTTCTTAAAAACATAAAAATCACATATGCTTCTCTCAATGACCTAATGGAAATCTTGCAAGTATCTCTTTCTGCCAAGCCAACTGATTTTATTTCAGTTCTAATGAGATTTTATTCAATGATAAGAGCCAAATGTTCTCACTTTTAGAATGTACTATTTTGCAGCATCAGTTGATGCATCAGGTTAAAGTGCCTGAAAGTGTAGCATGAAACCGGTCAGGCTGTTCTTTTGTTATGGCACACGTAATGGGCTGATTTTCACCTATCCACTGTGATGCTGGAGCTTCTTTGATGGTGTTCAAGACCTTTCGTATTGGTATTTTGCAATATTGTAGATATCTCAAGCGATGGACTCTGGGTCTGCAGCACAATTAGCCATACTGATCCATTGTTGAGTGAGAATTGACTGTTTATACTTTATTTTACTTTACTTTATTTGCTAACATTCATTTCATGAGGATGAAACATATATTCAGTGATGGGTCTGGGGTGTATACACCTGGGTCATAATTCACTTAATGCAAGCCCTTACCTGTATTTTATCATCACATTTTACTGGAAAAAAATTTTTTTACACTGCTGTAGTTTGCTAAGAGGTCTTGAAGCAGCCAGTAATATAGTAGTAGAGGTTGAAAAAAGACATGTCCATCTAGACATATGAATAAAGACATATGTCCACTTTTATTGCCTACTCATTACTCAGAGTTGATCCAGAGAAAGGTAAAAAAAAGAACGACTAAAAAGGGGAAAATAATTCCTTCCTGACTCCAAATGGCAATCGGAAAGGATCCCTGGTTCCAAAAAAAAAAACAGTATATGCATGAATAACTAATTCTCAATATTTTTTGTTTTAAAAATGTATCCAGCCTACTTTTAAAGCTATTTAATGAACTTGCCATAACCACATCTGCTGTTTCACCATTCTCACTGTAAAGAAAGTTATTATCTTCTAATCTTAAAGGATGTCCACAAGTCCTATTTAACCCATTGGTGAACAATGCACGGTGCACCAGAGAGTTTATTATTATTATATTGCCCATTAATATATTTATGTAAAGTCATCATATCCCTGCGCAATCGACACTTCTCTAATGTAAACAGCCCTAACTTGTCTAATTTGTCATAGTCAAGCCCTTCCATTACCTTTATTATTTTCGTTGCTCTTTTCCAAACTCCTTCCATTTCCAATATGTCCTTTTTGTATATGAGATTCCAAAACTGCACTGCATATTCCAAATGAGGCCTTATCAGTGCTTTGAGAAGCGGAAGAATAATATTATTCTCCCTTGAATCTATCCCCCCTCTTAATACAAGACAATCTGGGAGATACAATAACAAAACTGCACTACGTTCGTTTAAGAGATACCGCAATGCAATAAGCGACTGTCCAGTATTGCATGGTGAAATTGCAGAGGTAAGAAGCATGGCTTTGTGCTCCATTAAGGCCCCTTACAATACCTAGGTAGCACAAAACTTAACTTAAGGGGTATTGTATCGGTAGTGCCATGCTAGTTCCAAAAACATTTGGAAGTGAAGCATTGCTATTTTGGTGCCCTTTAATCCATTTTCCCACTGCTTTTGCATCAGAATGTGATTTTAAAAGCAAAAGTTGCTGTTATCACTATACCAAAAAGCAGTGTGGGTCTTGTTTAGCATTTAATACCAGCTGGTGCATTATAAAAGTCATATGCAGTTTAGAACAAAATGCTACACAGATTTTGAGACAAAAGCATTCCGAACATTTTGTTGGGACAAATCCTCCCTACTTCAGGGGTGCACTTATAGTATTGTATTTAAGGGTTGAATAAAGGCATACGTCCATCCAGTCCAACACCCACATTTCGTGCCTAACAGTTGATACAGTATGAAGGGCGAAAAATATTCCTGACTCTAAAAGGCAATAGGAAAGATTCCTGGATAAAATGTATGTATTAATGTCATTTAAAACTTCTTTATGTACAGTATATTGTTTGTGTATCTGCACAATTGACGTATGACTACTATTTTAGCTATATAGCTGCTCTTTACTTTGTAATTTTAATGCACAAAGAAGCTTTGACTCCCCCGAAACGTCATTAATGCTTTTGTCTCAATAAACAGGTCATTGTTTCCCCTTTTTTCACCTGTTTAGCATTTGATTCTAAACTGCAAAAAAGGATTGTTTGGATGATGGGAATTTTAGCTTGAACAGAGAAAGCTGGCATGTGTGTGTGTCGTGTGTGTCTCACTGTTTGTTATATTGGCCATCATAAAAATCTGGCAAGAATAAAAAATTTTTTTTTATACAGATGCCTCAGTTGGAAAAGAAGCTTCAGAGAGAATTACAAGACACAGCTAGAGTTATAGCATGCCGCTTTCCATTCCCTCATTGGATTCCAGACCATGTTTCTGGAGAAGGAGTGGATACTATTTGGACATACGACTTAGAGACACTGAGAAAAAAAAGGAACACTGGATGCACATAAAGATGTTTGTTTAAAATATTTATGTAAATAATTGTAGATTTCCCTAGAGATTCTTTCTTCACCCCCCCCCTTCCCGCATTGTCTTCAGATTTTTAAAATTTCAATAAGCTATTCAGTTACTGAGCTTTCTAAGCACTCCATCAAAATGAAGCATGCATTAATGAAACCATACCTGTGGAATACCTTATAGAAAAAGATCAATATTTGTATCAAGTCAGTGACAGAAAATCTCTCGAGCTAACAGCTAGCATTTCCCTAACTATTGGTTGAAGTGACATTTCATTATGTAATCAACCTGGACACAAAGGACTGGTACATGTGAATAATGGGTTTATGAAACAGAAATTGCAATACATTTACCAGTACAGTACATTTTGGTGTTTGTCACCCTCTTTTTCCATAATGCATGTGATATGCTATAACTGATTAGTGTGGCTGTTAAGTAAGTTGTAAATGTATCTTAGGAAACAGTTTTATTCTGTGTATCTTCAAGAAGGTGGAATGAGTAAATGACTACCCCAAGTGAATATATAATACTATGTAGGGACAAATAATGAAGTGTAATACTGTGCTTATTTTAGGTCTTTAAATGCTTATTCTGAATTCATATTTTAAAAATTCACCTTTTGAACTGCATAACAAAATTGTATTTTTTGTTAATAGTTTCACTTAATTTTTTTAAACAAAGATGTTGATTATATTAAAAAAATGCTAAGTAATCTGTAAGTAGAACCATACTGCTGTTAGGGTGATGTATTTTTATGTATGTCTGTTATGAACTCGCACAGCCACTGAGGTAGTGGCATGGACAGCAGCCGTAAGTCATTGGCTGTGACATCACCATCATGGCTGTAACTGATGGCTGCTAACTGGAAGTTCGAGGAAGGCTTACAGGGGTTTGCAATCATCAGGGGTAAAAGTTTGGGGGAGCCTTGCATCTAAGTAGTATGTTAGGGGTGGGCATGCCCATTTAAAACCTAATTTAAAAAAAATAAAGATAAGAAGTAAAACAGTACAGTGTAGTTATGGTCTGACCTGACTGCTAAGTTATAAAGAAGGCTTGCAGATTTGGCTTTCCTGACAGCATTTAATTGATCTTTCAGGAATGTATTTCTAAAAGCACAGTATTTCTATTTTTTAAATCCGTGTCTTTAACAATCGTACATTTACAATTGCCAAAAAAATTTCATGATTGAGGTCATACAATTACGTTCATGGATGTAATTGTATGATTGCCCATACAATTCTAACACAGAGAGGTACTAAGTTCCCTCTCACAGAAAAAAAAGGTAAATTAACACACACAAAGAAAGGTAATAGAAGTGCCCTACACAGAGGAAGAGTAGTTTATAGTAGTAGTAGTATTTGAGGTTGAATAAAGACATACGTACATCAAGTCCAACCCATCTAGCAATATCCTCATTTCCTGCCTAACTGTTGATCCAGAGGAAGGCAAAAAGAACCCCACCAAATTTATGAAGGGGGAAAAAATTCCTTCCTGACTCCAAGTGGCAATCGTAAATTTCCCTGGATCAACTCTACTTTATGTATCAATACCAGTAACTTGCAACATTCCTTGTTTGCAGAAACTCATCCAAAAAAATGTTGTCCTTTTTGTACACAGGATTCCAACATTGCACTGCATATTCCAAATGAGGCCTTACCAATGCTTTGTAAAGAGGGAGAATTACATTTTCCTCCCTTGAATCCATACCGCTCTTTATACAAGACAATACCCTGCTGGCTCTGGCTGTTGCCGTCTGGCACTGCTTGCTACCTTTAAGTTTGTTATCCACCAAAACTCCAAATCCCTTTCCAACAGGGATTCACTTAACACAGAGCCATTTATAGTATAAGTAGCACAAGGATTTTAAGTCCAAACTGCATCACCTTACATTTATCAACATTGGATCTCATCTGCCATTTAGCAGCTCAATGTGACAATCTATCTAGATCCCCCTGCAACGATTGCACATCCTCTGAAGTTTTTAATGGTCGACAAAGTTTTGTGTCGTCAGCAAACACAGAAACCTTGCTGACAATACCCACTTCCAAATCCATTAATAAATAGATTAAATAGAAGTGGCCCCAACACAGAACCCTGTGGCACCCCACTTAGCACTTTAGTCCATAATGATTAAGCCCCATTTACAACTACTCTCGGCATCCTATTCATTAACCAATTTTGTATCCATGTACAAATGTGCCTCCCCAGACCAACAGACCTTACTTTTCATATAATGCCATAATTTCCAATTCACCCATTTTGTCAGCCAGGCTTCTCGCATTTGCAAACATACATTTTAGATTATGATCCTGTAATTTTGTACACTTTAATAAATATGCCTCCCTATGCTAGCTCCACCCCCCTTTCCGCCCACCACTGGCCTATCTACACCCTGCTTTCCTCCTGGGCTATCTATCCCAGTGAGACTGCTAATACCTCCCCCAACCTAGTTTAAAATTTCCTCCAACCCTCTAGCCATCTTCTCCCCTAAAACAGCTGCACCGCCATAAGTGAGGTGCAACCCATCCCTACTAAAGAGCCTGTAGCCGACAGCAAAGTCTGCCCAGTTCTCAATAAACCCAAACCCTTCTTCCTTACAACACAGTGACGCACAAACCTTGTTTAATTGCCCTTCTTGTTTCAATGTCCTTCTTTTTCTATGTCCTTGAGATCAAGGTCCTTAGAACAAGGGACTTTATACACGTTCCACTGTAGTTCGTTTCACTCACAGGAAACTTCCTTTTGTTAGGTCCAAACCACAGGCCCAACAAATGTGAATCCTATTTAACTAATAGGCCCCAGCCCCCACACCAATTAGTGCAAGAGCCAGGAAGAGAGGGAAAACACAAAACACATTAACCCTTTCACAACCTGTTTGTGATTACAACAGGTGCAATACTAAAATATAGAAGCCCAGCGCACCCCTTTAACTGGAAGAAAGAATGATTAATCTGCTTACTGAACACACAGTCCTTAACACAGCACAAACAATACTTATTTTCAAACTTTCACACACACCATACAACCATCAAATGATTAAATGTCTTTTTCTATGTCCTTGAGATCAAGGTCCTTAAGAGCAAGGAACTTTATACACGTTCCACTCTAGTTTGTTTCACTCACAGGAAACTTCCTTTTGTTAGGTCCAAACCCAATATATATATTAGTACCCCTCAGAGAATGGTAATATAAGTGCTCCCAAACATATACTATAAGTGCTCACACACACAGAGAATAATAATATTATTAGTGCCTCCACATGGAGAAGGTTAATATACGTCCCCCACACAGAATATGTGCCCCTAAACAGAAAGGTAACCAGATCCCCCCACACAGAGAAGGGTAATACAACTTCCCCAAACAGAAATGTAATATAAGTGCTTCCTACATGGGAAAATGTAATACTGTATGTGTCCCCACATAGAGTCTAGAGAAAGAAGAAATTGCACAGAGGTAATATAAGTGCTCCTTCCATACAAAATGAAATGCCATACAAGTCCCAGTGCACAGAAAAAGTAATGTGTTACACTCCTGTGTATATGTGGCTTATAAGTGCCCAAACATGTAGAAAGGTAATATAAGTGCCCCACAAGAAGAGGTTATATAAGTGCGCCCCCCCCCCAAGAAATGTAATATAATGTCCTCACAGTGAAATGTAATATAAGTGCCTCCACACAGACAATGATAATATAAGTGCCTCCCACAAAAAATGTAACATATAAGGTAAATAAGTGCCTTATATGTTAGGTAATATAAGTGCCCCACACAACTGAGTGCTGCTACCTGGAAGTACAAGGAAGATTACAGTGGTTGGCATTAATCAGGAGGAATATCTTTTTTCATAGACATTAGGGGAAAATGTTTTGGGAAGCTTTGCAGCCATACATTGGGGTGTGGGCATGCCCAATTAAAACCTAATTAAAGCAAATAAAGCTAATTAAGAGAAAATATATATACAGCATAACTAAATCCAATCAAAGAAAAACTATTGTTCTTTCGGGAATGTATTTCTAAAGGTGCGGTATTGTTATTGATAATATACATGCTCCTAAACAGATAATATATATATTATAATATAACTTCCCCACACAGAGAAAGGTAATATTAGTGCTCCTCACGTGGTAAAATGTAAGGTACGTTCCCCCACACACAGAAAGATAATAAGTGTCCACATATAGAATGATAAGTGCACACACACAGAGGTAATATAAGTGCCTCCACAGAGAAAGATGAGTGCCCCCTCCAACACACAGTAAAATGTAATACAAGTCCCAGTGTGCAGAAAATAGTAATACAAGCCACACCCATACAGGAGTAATATAAGTGCCCTAACATGCAGAAAGGTAATTTTAATCCCCCCCCCCCCAAGCACACACACACAGTAAGGTAATATAAGTGCCACTACACAGTAGGGTAATAAAGGTGCCTTACATGCATGGAGAAAGGTAATATGTCACACACAAAACATTAAGGTAATTAAGTGCCCCTAAACAGAAAGGTAGGCAGAAAAAAAAACAGTATGTAGGAGGGGGTAAAATTTCCTTCCTGACAAGTTGCAATTGGAAATATCCCTGGATCAACTACAACTCTGTATCAATACCAGTAACATGCAACATTCTTTATTTTTGGAAACTTATGCAGCTTTTTTTTTTTTTAATAACTATCCAATGAACCTGCCATCACCATGCACCAAAAGATGATGTGATTATTATAGCAGAAATATTGCTAAATGATTAACATGACTGGGTAGATTTGAAACCAATAGACGAGGGTAAACAATAAGACAGAAACAATAAGGGTGGAACTGTGTTCAGTAAGCAAGAAGATGGGTAAATTAATTGTTGGTGTCTGTTATAAGCCACCAAATGCCAGTGAGGAGGTGGAAATTAATCTACATGTGCAGATGGCAAAGGCTGCTGGTATGCGCATATTCTGTTTATGGGGGATTTTAATTACAAACAGACTGGAGTGATTGAACTGCCAGCACCTCAAAAGTCAAATCCTTAAATTTTCTATATAAGGATTTCTTTCACAAATTTTAGAAGTTCCTATTAGACAGGATACTGTGCCACATAGGTGACTAATGTATAAACTGAGGCCTGTTGGAATGGAATAAAATATTTGTACATGGATAGAGAATTGGTTGATGGATCGCAAACAGAGAGTAGGAGTTAATGGAACTACATCCGTGGGCTAAAGTTCTAAGTGGAGAGCCTCAGGGCTTTGTACTGGGGCCACTTATTTTTAATCTGTTTATAAATGACTTAGATTAGATTAGATTCAACTTTATTGTCATTCAACATGTACAAGTACAGGGCAACTAAATGCAGTTTAGGTCTAATCAGAAGTGCAATAAGCAGCAAATGCAGGATACAAGTCAATATTATAAGTTAAAAAGTATACATAAGTATTATATACAAGAAGAAACTAATATTCCAGATGGATATTCAATATAATATCCAGGTTATATAGGGAAGATACCAGAGGAATTTAACAAGGAAACAGCATTAGGAAAAAAGCTGTTCCTAAGTCTGCAAGTTCTTGTCCGAGGTAACCTAAAGCGTCTGCCCGAAGGCAGTAGGGAGAAAAGTCCAAAAGCAGGATGAGAAGAGTCCTTAAGAATACTATGGGCTCAACGCAGACAGTACTTCCTCTGGATGTCCTCAATAGATGGAAGAGGAGTTACTTCCTCTGGATGTCCTCAATAGATGGAAGATGAGTCCCTATAATGCACTGGGCAGTTTTCACCACCCGCTGCAATACCTTTCGCTCAGCAGCCGTACAGCTCCCGTACCACACTGTAACACAGCTGGTTAGGATTCTCTCTATTATAGAAGTTCACCAGGATGGTTGAGGACAGCTGGTTCTTCTTTAATGATCTCAAAAAGAAAAGGCGCTGATGAGCCTTTTTGACCAAGCTGGAGGTGTTAGTAGTCCAGGAACTTAAAGGATGAAACAGACTCCACAACCATTCCGTTAATGTAAATCTGATCATGTGAACTTCTTCTCTCCCTCCTGAAGTCCACAATGAGCTCCTTAGTCTTGGTGGTATTAAGGAGCAAATTGTTATTTATGCACCAAGTGGCCAAATGCTGGACCTCCTCCCTATAAGCAGTCTCATCATTATTGATGAGACCAATCGCCGTGGTGTTATTGGCAAACTTAATAATGGAATTCGATCCATGCATGGGTCGGCAGTCGTGGGTAAAAAGGGATAGAGGAAGGGACTCAGCACGCAAGCCTGTGGTACACCAGTGCTAAGCATGACAGTAGTGGAGCATATGTGGCCAGACCTTACATGCTGTGGTCTGTTAGTCAAAAAATCCATAATCCAATTGCAAAGTGAAACATTAATGTCCAGAGCTCTAAGTTTAGTGATTAACTTAGAGAGAATAACAGTATTAAATGCTGAACTAAAGTCAACAAACAGCATCCGTGCATAAGTATTTTTGTTGTCCAGATGTGTGAGTGCAGAGTGCAGCGCTAGGGAGACTGCATCTTCTGTACTCCTATTGCTACGTTAAGCAAACTGGTATATAGAAAATCCTTCAGATGTGCCATAACTAACAGCTCAAAGTATTTCATAATAATAGGTGTAAGTGCCACAGGGTGGTAATCATTCAGGCATGATGGACTGGAATGCTTTGGCACTGGAATGCTTTGGCATGCTGGGACAGCTGCCAGGGCAAGGGACATATTAAAAATGTCTGAAAATACTCCAGCAAGCTGCTCTGCACACGCTTTGAGTATGCGCCCCGGAATACCATCCGGTCCAGCAGCCCTGCTCGCGTTGATCCTGCTCAGTGCAGTGCAAACATCTGAGGGAGAAATTGTAATAAATGAATTATTGGTTGAAGAAGAAATCCTAACAGCAGGTTGCTTATTGTCTCTTTCAAAACGAGCATAAAAATCATTAAGGTCTTTCGGGAAGGAGACATTTGTGGCTATGGAAATAGAATTACTAGGCTTATAACCTGTAATGGCCGGAATGCCCTGCCACATGCGTTGAGGGTCAGCGTTGGAAAAATGCTCTAGCTTTGATTTATAGCAGTGCTTGGCTTTTTGATGCCCCTCTTCAGGTTTGCTCTGGTGATACTGTAGGCCTGTGCATCCCCTAATCTGAAGGCTTTGTTACGTGCCCTCAGCATGAGACGTGCTTCCCTGTTCATCCAAGGTTTAGGATTAGGGTATATTATAATCTGTTTCTAAATGGTAACCATATCTATGGTAATATTAATATAATCCAAAACGGAGGAAGTATAACTGTCTATATCCGGATAAGAGCCGCAAGGTGGCCTGTGAAGCAAACATATTCCTGTCTGTCTGTTGATGGTCCTTACTGATGGATTAACACGGTTGATGATGGGAAAATACTTTGGGATGAGAAACAAAGAGGAATGATCTGATTGTCCCAAGTGAGGCAGGAGAGTCACTGCATAAGCTTCATGTTTGTGTATACATGGTCCAAAGTTTTGTCTCCTCTGGTGTGATAGAAAATGTTTTGATAAAATTTAGGGAGCATTGTCTTTAGGTTAGAGTGATTAAAATCCCCCGCGACAATAAATGCAGCCTCTGGGTGATCAGTCTGTTGTTTACTGATGGCCGCATAAAGTTCTTTCATAGCAAGCTTGGCATTAGCATCAGGAGGAATGTAAGCAGCAGTTATAATGATAGATGTAAACTTCTGGAGCAGATAAAACGGTCTGCATTTAACAATAAGAAACTCTAGGTTAACCGAGCAGTATCTTCCGACAATAGTAGAGTTCGTGCACCACGCTTTGTTAACATAGATGCATAATCCCCTACCTCTGGTCTTACCGGAGTCATCCGCCAATCTGTCTGCCCGGAGAGTATAATGCTCAGCTAAAGCAATAGCAGTGTGTATATCACTGTTTAACCATGTTCCAAAAAAAATCATGACATTACAGTTCTGGAGTTTCTTATTGTAATTAAATAAGTCGAATCTCATCCAATTTGTTCACCAGTGACTGTACATTGGCGAGAAAAATGCTGGGCAAAGAGAGCCGGTGTGGTGTTAGTTTTAGCTTAGCTCTTAGCCCTCCTCGCTTCCTCCGTCTTTGCTTAAGGTCTCGACGCCGCCTTCAAACACTTTCACCCAGTCGGGCATGGTGAACAATAGGATGCACAGCCTCGGATGTTCTGGCGATCTCAGGGATGATTTGAGGATTACTAATAAACCTATCAAGGTTCCTAAAACCAATATCCAGAAGCTCTTGACGGGTTTACAATTTCAGAGCACTGCTGTTCCGCACAAGCAGCCCCAAAATGAGCAACAAAAGCACTGCCAAACTACAGAAGTTGGAAAGACGCTGAGCCTTGCGATGTGTACGCGCCGCCATCTTGAGTATATATTAAGAAGGGAACATTGAGAGCAAGGTCTCTATGTTAGCTAATGACACTAAACTATGAAGAGCATTGGAAACTTCAAATGATGTGTAATTGCTGCAAGAATTGGAAACTTCAAATGATGTGTAAGTGTTGCAAGCAGACCTAGATTAGATTATCAAAATGGACAACAGAGTGGCAGATGAGATTTAATGTTGATAAAGGTAAGGTGATGAATTTGGAGTTTAACCAACCATACATAACTGTGCTAAGTGAATCTCTAATGGAAAAAGCTTTGGGGGTTCTAGTAGATAAGAGACTTAGCTGTAGCAAACAATGCCAGGCAGCCACAGCTAGAGCTAACACAGTATTGTCATGTATAAAGTGGGGAATAGATTCAAGGGAAAAAATATAATTCTCCCTCTTTACAAGGCACTGGTAAGGCCTTATTTGGAATATGCTCTGCAGTTTTGGAATCCCATTTACAAAAGGGACATCATGGAAGTGGAAGGAGTTGAGAGAAGGGCAACTAAAATAATAAGGGGAATGGAGGGGCTTGAATATGCAGGCAGATAAGACAAGTTAGGGCTGTTTACATTGGAGTAGTGACATTTGCACAGGGATATGATCACTTTATACAAATATATTAATGGGCCATACAAAAAACTCTCTGGTGCATTGTTCACTAAGCGGTCATATCAGAGAACGGAAATATAAGTGCACCAGACTATAACTATAAAAATGCATGTTCCCTCCACACAGAGAAAAGTAACATACCGTAAGTGATGCCCACACAGAAGGGTAATACAACTGCCCTCATAGACAATATTAATATAAGTGCCTTGCACACAAAGAAAATGAAAGTACCCCAACACAGAAAAAGGCAAACTAACATAAGTGCCCCCCACACACAGTGACATAGCAACACTTGTAAAGTCCCTGTGAGCTGCTGTCCTGTTGCTCTGTTCTTACTAGCTCTACCCTGCTGCCAGGATTCAGGACTGCTCTGTGTGTCGCCTATGACCCCCCGTTGTTTTTGACAGTTTCAAGGGATAGTGTCTTTTATTTGCATTTGAATTCTGAAAGTTGTATGTTGAAAAAGTTACATCAAAATAAAAACAAAACCTCCGAAAATAATGAAAGAAAAAAAAAATCCAATTCTTTATGGCATCTAAGACAGAACTAAGGAGAAATCAATTTAATGTATTTCTGGGTTTTAGGTTTTTATCTTATTATCTTTGTTTATTTATCAAATGCCTCTTAGTCACAAAATTATGATATTTGCAGATCGATAATATATACAAATTAATTACAGCAAAACTTCAAGACAGATGGCAGATAAAGGGGAATTTTATTACAATCTAATTTCGACCTTAACTAATTAAAGGGGGAAAAAAGCCCTTTCTTGTCTTTTCTAGCATGTTGTTGAATGTACCTTGAAGATGGAATGCACTAATCACTTTGCAGTGCATTGTAAAGTTAATAATTGTATGCCAGCAGGTGCCAATTACCAGCTAATGAGCACATTAAGGCATCTAAACAAGTTTGGAATTTATTTTTGGAGAATGTAGAAGCACATATGTTATATAGTTGTCTAAAGAGACTGCTAAACTTCAAAAACAATGTATCACTTTGTATCTACGTTTTTTATGCAAATCACAAGTTCTGTTGAAAATCTTGTTAATCTCTAAAGAGAAAAACTCAGTAAGGAATCTGAATTATTTACTGGATGCTATAGAACTGTTACCTCTTTAGGAGTCATTTGCGATTGGTAGGCTGTGTGGCATACAATCTGCATTAGATAAGCTGCTGGGGTTCTGTATATAGCAAAACCTTTACAAAAAAGTATTTTTATTATGATAGCTTTTTCAGCATATTAACAATTGCAATTTGTTGGGGCTGCAATAGCCAGATAATGGTGTCTGCACATGCAGGTGTCTGTCTTTCTAAAGCTAGGTATACACAGTACCGATAAAGCCCCAATCCGACGTACAGTGCAGTACAAGTGAGATCATTTTAGAAACTACATACCCTCAGGTTTTGATAAGTAGTATAATTTTAGATCAGAATGCAGATACCTCGACATAGCTGTTCATCAAATTACTCGTTTTTTTCTGGTTTTTTTTTAAATACAAAGTTATCAACAAAGTCAAAGGTGAATTTCACAGAAGCATCAAGTTCAAAACCAACACAAATATTAAAGCCTAACCAATCTTTAATAAAATGGTATGCCATATGTGTGGGTGAACACAGAGGCATGGCCACCAACTAATCCTAAATGGAACCAATGCATTAGGACAATTATACCAAACAAATCCAGTCAGCTCTGCATTTTGAACATGTTTATAATTCCTCATACAGATTGAGCTACCAAATGGTGCTAGTCTTTCATACATACTAGCATAATTTTGCACGCAATGCTTTATAGAATATAATGCTTTAAAAAGTTTTTCTGAATAAAAAACATTTACTGAAAAGCATGTTTCAGATTTAGGAAATCATTCCTAAAACCACATGACAAGTAACCCCCACCCCCCATATATCAGTGTCTCAAATGTCCTGAAACAGCATGCTATGTGCGTGGGTGTAAGAGATATGGGGCCCTATTTATAAAAGATCGGTATCGTTATCGTAAAATACCGACCGGGTTTTGACCGATAACGACCGTTATTTACCGATAACGACCGTTATTTACCGATAACGACCGTTATTTACCGATATCGTTAAATACCGGTTGTTATCGGTAAATACCGGTCGTTATCGTTAAATAACGACCGATATCGGTAAATAACGGTCGTTATCGGTAAATAACGGTCGTTATCGGTAAAAACCCGGTCGTTATTTTACGATAACGATCGGTATTTTACGATAACGATACCGATCTTTTATAAATAGGGCCCATGGCCCCAAAATTAATGCTCTAAAGGAACCAATGCATAAGGGTACTTACACTAAACCAATTCAGTCAGAGCTGCATTTTGAAACTAAACATCCCTCAACGTCAAAAATGGCACCATTTTTTCATCAATATGAGCAGAACCATGAACGTATTCCTTCATATAATGTCATGTTATGTCATTTTTTTTTTACAATAGTGATTAGTGAAAAAAAATGCAGTTTTCCAAGATGCACAATAAAATGCCCATCAAAGTAAATGCAGGTTACTACCACTGATTTCAAGATAAACTGAGCTTCACTTCAAATTTTACAAATTGGCCCCTATAATTCTTGTAGGATCAATACCAAAATGTTTAGTGAAGGGTTTTGTTTTTTTGTGAGGAATGATATATTTAACCAATTTATTATTTGCTCTGGAGTATTTGCTATCAAAATCAGTTTGACACTCTGATATTACATTACTAATATGGGCTTTGGTAAGCTATAAATTAGACACAATCAGGGTTATTCAATAAAAGTTCTTATCGTTTAAAATGGTGCCCCTACCAATCAGATCTTATTTAACATTTGTAAGCTTACATCTGATTGGTTGGGGCAAAATTAGCACCATTTTAAAGGATAAGAACTTTTACTGAATAACCCTGAGTGTTTTTAGTAGTATTACTGAGTGGTATGCCCTGGGGAGATTGAACTCATTAAAATGGCCTGCTCCCTAGAGCTAGATTTTTTCCCCTTCCCCTGCAATGGAGGAAACGTATATTTGTTAAATTGCATATGTAATTACATATAGCTTGTATTGAAATAACAAAATGTTATAGGCAGCTTATGTACAGTAACAGTTCAAATCACTGTGTATTTCTTTTATAATAAACTATTACAAACAAACAATACATTCCTGTTGTGGACGTGATATCATGGGGGAAAAAAGCGATGGGGTGTTTGAGTCATGACGTTTAGGTATAGGGGACGTTGTAAGTTAGGCATCGTCCCCAGTGTCAAGAGATAAAGTCCACCGGTCCTAGATCCTGTTAAAGTAGGTAAACCAGTTTCTTGTAGGGTATTGTCTTGCATCCAATTGCAAGGGCTCTACTAGTAATGAGAGACAGGTCTTGGGGTCTGCCTACTGGAAAACCCATTTTATCTTGCAAGAATTGGAGTATGTATTAAGTATCCCTGAATAATTAGGTAAGACCACATCATGTGAAAAAATGTACCAGGCCGGAGAAGACATTTAGGGTAGTTGGGGGTATGGGAGGGTTGGCACTTGGATAGTCGCATTGCGGTATAGTCTATGGGGTTTTCTTTGTTCTGGGGTCGAGCGAAATTGTGTTTGGAATGCATGTCTTAGAGATATTTGAAAAAGAATGGTTTGGGTAGGACAAACTCTTTTTGTAGTGTCCCAACACAGAGATGACCAAACTGAGTTTTGGCTGTTGAGAAATGCTGTCAATAGATTGTTGTTCCATAAAAGGGTTGATTGTTGGTATTTTTAGGCAAGTCATTGACCTGTCCCAAAGTTTAATGGCAGGGTGCATTATATGGTTAGTAGAGGTACCAGGGAAATCTCTATTTAAAAAAAAAGGTGGTCTGGAAACTTAAGAATTGACCATCCTAGCTTGTGGCATCCATTGCCCCACACAAATGGCTTAATTAGGCTATTTATAACCCTATTTTTTTTTTCAGTATTATTTTGGCCAGAAGAATAATTTTAACAAGGTTAATCTTGCCCAGGATACCCAGTGGTAGTCCAGACTGCACTTGGGTCTTAGCTTTAATAAGTGAGAATAGTTGTTCAATGTTTATTGAAATGTATTCTTTCAGGTTATTGGATATATGAATACCAAGAAATTTAATTGGGTTGGATCATACTAGGGGGAGAGTTGTTGCAGAGCTGTTTGGTAGAAAATGATCTATGGGTACGATCTGGGATTTAGCCCAATTTATTACTAGCCCTGAGTATGTACCATATTCATTTATTAAATAGAGAGCTGATGACCTCTTTCTAGGTTCCAAACTGTAGGCCCTGGAAATGGATGTCTGTTCTTAGTTGTGAGGCAAGGGGTTCTGTGATCAATGCATAAAGCAGGGGGTAAAGTCGGCAGCCCTGCCTTGTTCCACAGGAAATTGTTATATGTGAGAATATTTGTCCTTTAGAATGTATTTGGCCACTGAGGTGGAGTATAATAGTTTAAGCCATCTCGGGAATTGGGAACCGAATCTAAAAGCCTGGCATTCATTTCCCACTCCAGGGAATCAAATGCCTAGGCGGTATCTAAGCTATCACTCTAGAGCCCATGGATATATATGGGGTTTGTAAGTTGAGGAACAATCTTCTGGTGTTGAGGGTAGTGTTCTTGCCCAGTATAAAACCAGATTAATCAGGGTGAACCAGAGACGTGATGATTTTTAAGTCCCAGTTAGAGAAGTCTTGCCAATATTTTACAGTCCACCTAAAAGATTGAGATCGGATGGTAGGAATCGGGATAGTAGAGGTCTTTGGGTGTGAAGTCATGTTGCGCCCAAACTTTCAGTCTTGACCAGGAAGAAGTGGAGGAGCAGTGAGGGACTGGGTCAGGTATTGTCCCTTCAGATGCATCTTTGGCAATTATACATAATGTGAAAATGGGATTTGGGAGGGGTGGTGCTCTACATGACTGTAAAAAGTTTTTTTTTATGCTGGACATGCCCTTAAATTAGTATTAGGAAACCTTTGCATTTCTCATACTTGTGTACTGGATCAGTATAGCAGGCTCTCTCACTTCGCCCCCCTAGCCCATTGGCTTTTTATAGTGAGAGAAGAGGCCATCCATCCAGTGCTTTATATTAAAGGCATAGGACCTCCAGTTAAAGGGGTGAGTTGGGGGTGCTATTACCACATAAAACATTGACCATGCTTCCTAATGAATACATACAACAGAAGGATTGTGGAAGCACTCCTTAGGCTATATTACAATAACATTTTGTGGAAGTGCTGCTGATCAGGACAAACATTTATACAAACAAAGAAAACATAATCAATTCACATTCCAGGTAACCCCAGTCTGAAAGGTCCTAACTTCTCACCTTTTTTACTTTAATTACGATGAGCAAACTTTTTCATTTCTCACAACTGTGCACTATATTAATATATCAGGCTTTCTCACTTGGAAACAGAGATGGACACATCATTCTATGTCTTTGATGGATCAGAATAAAGCTATTAAAATTAACTTCCTACCTAGGCTCCTTTTCTTTTTAGATGTTTGCCAGTGCAAGTTCCAAAACACTTTGAATAGGTTGCAAACAAAAACCTCCAATAAGAGGCCAAGAATCCACACCTCTATTGTGTCAGCCCCTAAATCTAAAGAAGGCCTCACAGTACCCCAAGATACGTCAATCTTGAGAGATATCCCAAGATGGGTCAATCTTGAGAATGATCTAGCATACCCGGCCTACTTAGATGTATTACCCTGGATACCCCAAAATACTCATAACCTACCTAATAAGTTTTTTAACCCATCACTCTATCTCAATTCTTTCTTTCTATAGAAAATCAGAGGGTTTATACTAACAGTCTCAACACTTATCAATATAGTTGTCAATGGCATCTTTTTACAGTGATTTTCTGATACTAATTATTTGTGGTGGTGTAGTAGTAATTATTTCCAGTTATGACATTTTTTCAAAGATGAATGTACCTATCATCTGAATGTAAATCAAACCCCACAAGAAATATATCACCATTTGAATACTTGTGCATGTACTCCCATAATAACAAACAATGGATTTCCACCTGACAGGAGAGATACTTTTCAATTCATAAACAGATTCAGTGCTAATACATTCAGGTTCATTTTATAACATATGGTGGACCTGCCCTCTCGTTAAAACTTTCCATGATAATATTTTTCAGCTAATATCTAAGGGGTTAACATATCAATTACCCCCTTAATTTAATTTGTTTCTTTGCCTAAGAAGGCTGAAACAGCCTTTTTAAGCAAAGAAATTAAAAATGTGTCCACTGCTACCAATATACTGTAAGGATCCAGCATGTCATGTTCCCCCGCCAAAATACATATTGGGGCACGTTAACTGTATCTGTTTAGTGTTCATCTGTTATTGTGTTTATCTGTTATTTCTAGAACCAGTGATATCATGCTAAATGAAAGAATATTTCATTCCTTACAAGACACAATGATAAAACATGGCAATACTAAAAAAAAAAGCAAAAATGCAACACATCTCTTTTTCAAATGTATTTTATTGAGCTTTCTATTTTTCTCTTATTCCTATGGCATTGATATGTAGGGATGTTTTATGTCGAAGACTCCGATTCTAGTAGATTCTTGCTTTTGTTTTTCTTTGTTCTGCTTCATTGTTGTTATGATGAATAGAATGCTTACTGAATGTTGTTGACATTTATGGAGTTTATTCTCCTTCCCATTCTGTAAAACCAATAAAAATATATTGGAAACTAAAGACACGGATGGCATCAGAAATAGCAAAGGAAGCTGCTTTTCCAAATGTTTGTTTTGAGAGAGGAAGTTTATTTTCAGGCTACAATATGTTCTCCCCTAACGTATAGCTCAGAAATTAAAACAATCTTACTCTATGATATACGTATATATGAAACTTAAATTTTCTTTGTCTTTACTTTTGTTATGTTTTGCAATTCTTTAGTGCTCCAGTGTTCATAATACCCTTAAGCTTGTCCTTCTATTCACCATGAAACCTGCAGCAGGTTATGGTTTCAACACTACCAGGGACGTGACTAGACTATAGTGGGCCCCCCCACAAAACTATAATAGGCCTCGTCATCTCTGCTTTATCTTCTACTATGGCCTAGAGATGCTGTATCTGTTAGAGGAAAATAAAAGGTTGGGCCCCCAGTGGTCACAGAGACTGCTCCACTGGTAATTACTTAAGTTGAACAAAACTGGCAGTAGTAGATAGTAGTAACAACTTTGATTGGTACCAAGAACAACTCGATTAAAAACATTAGAAATAATTATAAAAAGGAGTTAACTTGGAGGGAGTAAAAAGTAAAAGTAGTATGGATAACATGGGATAAAATTAATGGTTAGCAATCGCTTGGTGCAACTTTAACTCCATCTTAGCGCCGGATGTGTGGGTTTTGCAAAAGACACCGTGTATCTGTCCTTTGTGGTTTAATATTGCATTTGCGCTACTTTTAGCACAAGTACCCATGCTATGGGTACATCCCTATTGGGCAAGAAATCAGGGAAAGGTAAGAACTAAAATAGGGAACAGGAACCAATCACGGCCAGTAGAGAAGACAAGGAGAAACCTGATAGACAGTCCAGGATTCGAATCTGCCTCCAAAAACCCAATGAACAAACACTTGAACGAACAAACATACATTTTGAAATTTACTGAATTGTAAGCAAAACAAAAAAGCCATAATGTATATTCAAATTGAAAAATTCAAAAAGTGATTTGTATCTTTAAAAGGATATAGCAAAATGGAATCAAGTAAAATCCCCTCCCTAAACTGAGTATCTATTTACAGAAACACATTTCATTTTCTTTTTTTTTTTTTTTCTTTTTTAAAATAGGTCACTTTATTAAGAAAACAAATCAAAAGAATATTTCTATTATGTATGGAAATAACTTCTTCCACCCAAATCTATTTTACATTTTATACATGAATATGAAGTCTCCCCTGGCTTTTAATTACATCCTTTGGCAGAAACCTCTCACCAAATCTCCTCCATGTACAGTATTCAATCAATATTAGTCACAACACAGTGCAGCAGCCAATGCTTTCCCTATACCAGTTTTGCCGACGTGTTTAACAAGAAAGGAGACGACTCCTTGACTCTCCATAGGCCTTATGATTGCCCAATTGACTTACTCCCTGGATCACCAATTCATTTTGGAAGAGTTTTTCCTCTGTCTGAATCAGAACTGACAGCTCTTCGAGAATATATTGATGAGAACTTAGCTAAGGGGTTTATTCGCACATTCACTTCGCCCGCTGGTGCAATAATGTTCTTTGTCGAAAATAAGGATGGAGGTCTCAGGCCATGTATCGACTACCGGAAATTAAATAAAGTGACCATTAAGAAGTCTTTTCAGCTAAGATATTCACAAAACTTGACATCAGGGGAACCTACAACCTTATTTGAATCTGGGAAGGAGACGAATGGAAGACTGCCTTTCGTTCCCATTATGGGCATTTTGAGTACCTAGTCATGCATTTCGGATTGTGCAATGCGCAAGCAACCTTCCAGCACTTTGCCAACAACATTTTCAGAGACTTCCTTGATGACTTCGTAATTGTGTGTCTTGAAGATATGTTAGAGGTAAGTAAATTCACTGCGCATCTTAAAGATATGTTAATCTCCTCTGATTCTACTATTCATCATCTCCAAAGTTCTTCCTCATCTTTGTGAGCACCAACTCTATGCCAAGCTTGAAAAATGCATTTTTGAGGTCAGGACTGTTCAGTTTCTTGGTCTGGTTATTTCCCCAGATGGAATCTCTACAGTTTCTGACAAAAGTCTTGTCGCTTGTGTACAAATAGACCTGAAGTGCCGCTTAACAATAATTCTAATGCAGATTTTGTTTCAAGAAATGGTTCATGCCTAAGATTCAGCCAGAGACTAAAGTGTTGATTATCAAGAGGCTGAAGACCAAATCCACTTCTGATGTGGCGCACACCTTCAGTGTCTCTCAGCATCAAGTTCAGAGGATAAAAAGATTTGAAGAGACTGGAGAAGTTTTTGACAAGCCCAGGTCAGGCAGACTCCGCAAGACAACTGTTCGACTGTTAGCTTGAAAATCCAAGGCAAGCCCATTTTCAACTGCAGCAGAGCTCTAGGAGACCTTGTCACCCGAAATCCCTGTGTCAACCAGAACAGTTTGTTGGATTCTGTCTGGAAATGGCCTCCATGTTCGAATCAGTGCTCATAAGCTAGTACTAAACAAAAGACAATTGAAAAACTGTGTGGCATTCGCCAAGTCCCACAGCCTGCTAAAAGGATGGGCGCTGGAAAAGTGGCAAAAAGTGGTCTTTTCAGATGAATCTTCTGTTGAATTACACCACAGTCGCCGCAAATATTGCAGGAGACCTACTGGAACCCGCATGGAGACGAGATTTACCCAGAAAACCGTGAAGTTTGGTGGAGGCAAAATCATGGTCTGGGGTTACATCCAGTATGGGGGTGTGCAAGGGATCTGCAGGGCGGAAGGCAACATCAATAGTGTAAAATACCAAGAAATCTTAACTACCTCATATATTCACAACCATAAAAAATGTCAAATTCTACAGCAGGATGGTTCTCCATCACATACTTCCATCTCCACATAAAAGTTCCTTAAGGCGAAGAAGATCAAGATGCTCCAGGATTAGCCAGCCCAGTCACCTGACATGAACATTGAGCATATGTGGGGTAGGATGAAAGAGGAAGCATGGAAGACGAAACCAAAGAATATTGATGAACTCTGGAAGGCACGCAAGACTTGTTTTCTTGGCTATTCCAGGTTGATTTCATCAGTAAATTGTATGAATCCTTGCCAAACCGCATGGAATGCTGTCCTTCAAGCTCATGGAAGTCATACAAGATATTAGATTTGGATATCACAGCACCACGACATAATTTGCTGACATATTTTTGGATTGGCATTTTCTGTATAGGCGACTACACTTTGCAACATTTTGACCTTTCTGTCTTAATTAAATGAAAAATCTTATTTCAGTGAAACTATTTTTTACCAGTACATTTAATATTATTTAGGAGGGCTTTAGCTTTTCATATGAGCTATTTCTAACACCAATTGATCAATTAAAAATCAGGTTAATAGCAGGAGTTACTGCAAAATACACAGGCGACAAGACTTTTGTCAGAAACTGTATGGATACCAATGTTCCCTCTAATTTTTCATAACCTGTGTGAAAAATTTTTCAAGTAAAATTAAATTTTGTACACTACAAAACAATGGAGCTACTATGGGTGAGCTTTTTAATAATAGAAAGACACACCGTATACAAGAATGCCTATGTAATTAAAGGAAAGTTCAGGCTTAAAATAATTTTCCTAGATTTTTCAAGTATAAAATTGATTCTCCTCCTCACCCCAGTATAAAATGAATTCTTCTCACCCCCCCAGTATAAAATTAATTCTCCTCTACTCTAGTTTAAAATTAATTCGTCTCATCCCCAGTATAAAATTTATTCTCTTCTCCCCCAATATAAAATTCATTCTCCTGTCCCCTAGTATAAAATTCATTCTCCTTTCCTCCAGTAGAACATTTAATCTCTTCCTTACCCCAGTATAAAATTAATTCTCCTCTCCCCCAGTATAATTCATTCTCCTGTCCCCTAGTATAAAATTCATTCTCCTTTCCTCCAGTAGAACATTTAATCTCTTCCTTACCCCAGTATAAAATTAATTCTCCTCTCCCCCAGTATAATTCATTCTCTCCCTAGTATAAAATTCATTCTCCTTTCCTCCAGTAGAACATTTAATCTCTTCCTTACCCCAGTATAAAATTAATTCTCCTCTCCCCCAGTATAATTCATTCTCCTGTCCCCTAGTATAAAATTCATTCTCCTTTCCTCCAGTAGAACATTTAATCTCTGCCTTACCCCAGTATAAAATCCATTCTCCTCTCCCCCAGTATAAATTTCATTCTCCCCTCCCCCAGTATAAAATCCATTCTCCTCTCCCCCAGTATAAAATCCATCTCCTCTCCCCCAGTATAAAATTCATTCTCCCCTCCCCCAGTATAAAATTCATTCTCTTCTCCCCCAGTATAAAATTCATTCTCCTCTCCCCCAGTATAAAATTCATTCTCCTCATCCCCAGTATAAAATTCATTCTCTTTTCCCCCAGTATAAAATTCATTCTCTTCTCCCCCAGTATAAAATTCATTCTCCTCTCCCCCAGTGTAAAATTCATTCTCCTCTCCCCAGTATAAAATTAATTCTCCTCATCCCCAGTATAAAATTGATTTGCCAACCAAGCACTAACTGACATGAACCAACCCAATCCTGAGTGTGTAAACTTGCAGCAACCTCCCCTCCCACTCTAAAACTGCAGCATACATCCCAGTCCCCAATCCCAAGTATATAAAACTGCAGCAGACACCCCCAGTCTCCCACCCCCCAAGTGTATAAAAATGGCATCAGACACCCCCACTGTATTGTTAAAGATTATTAATTTATCAATGTTATCATTGTATAGAAACTGTATTAGCTACATGCATTAGGCAATGACTGTGTAGACGTGGCATGAATATGGAATGTATATGTAACTTGGACCTCTGGGATCTCTAGTCACAAAGGGATAACATATGTTTCTTGTTAAAGTTGTGTAAGGTAACAAATGGCCATATAAGGTTACATGTCTAAAAGTAAAAAGGGACTGCCAAGTCCTTTCCTATAGGATGGGCTTGTGACGTATGGTCCAGATTGTGTATAAGAAAAGGGTCCGTATAAGCTTTCTTGGTCACTCACATCCAGTTGAGTGACCAACACATGTGTTTATATGCATATGCCAATAAATCTCTACTATCGACTTCAAGACTGGTGTGGCTCTACTTTTAATTTCCCTAACAGTTTTGGTGTTTGAATGCGGGCACTCAAGATGCAAACCTACCTGTCCAGATGGGGTCAACTTTCAAAAGGAGGACAAAATCAAGGGCCCGGTGAGTTGTTTCTTACCCATATTTTTCCCTTTTTGGAAATTGATCGCAGGACCAGGTATGTTCTGTTGACGAGTAACTTTCCCTCAGTCTTGATTGTTGATATGTATTGACCTTTCCTGTTTATACTAACCTTTGTACTAATGATATTCTAAGCCTGATATGTACCATATGTTTTGTGAATGGTTTGTGCATTGTATGTTAGCATGGATTTAGTTCTAGAGTAAAACCCCTATTTAATGTTTGGAGGAAATCAGCACAATTCTATTTGTTTTAGTTTTATGAGTCTTTGGAACTTGAAAAGGACAGGGATAGTTTTTATAAGTCTGAAGCAGCTTTCAGAACAGGAAAGTTAATGAGCCTTTTTTTAATGTTCCAAAGAACAGGATGGGATAATTTAGGGGCAGTAACTCATTAGGAGTTTGTTAACCATGAAAATCCCGATTTGAAAGTTTGTGTGAATGTTGTCTGCTCAATTATTTGTACTACTAACATTTTTCATTATTGTTCTGACTTGATGTTGTTTTGTATTGTACTGAGTTGTGTTTTATCTTTGATATTTTGACAAACTGTTTTATTCTGGCTTCTGTGAATTGAATAACTTTCAGTTTATCTTATAGGTTGCCTACATATTAATGATTAATTAATGATTTAACATATTTGCAACTTGAATTGTTTATATGAAATTATTTCTTCACTTTTAAAATTGTTTCAAATGCTCTTTTCTCTGTATCTACTTAGAAAATCAAAGCCAGAAAATTTCAGTGAGAGATGCTTAGTTTGTGTTTGTTAATGATTATCCAATTATGAGTTATGCAGTAATACAGATTTGTATTGTTTTGAGAACTTAGTAACTATATTAGTAGTTCCTGACGAGGAACTTTACCTTTTGACTGAAAGGTCAAAAGAAGTCTGACACTGAAATAGAGCATAGAGCATAGAGTTTGTGTCCGGTTGAAATGACACCGGTTGTTTGGTAACCAATGGATTAATCCTGGTTGGTACATTTTGACTAAGTTCATTGAAGTATCTGTGAGGTGTAAGACCTCAAATTAGGTATCTATTAATAATAATAGTGGAAGAATGACAATTATAAAGTATATGCATCAACTCTTTGTGGAAAAAAGTAGATATGGGTTAAGTTAGCAGAGTAAAATTATAATATTTCTGATGAAGGTATTTGATTTATCTGTGGGTTCTATTTTCATAGGACAGGATTAGAAATAAATAGAATAAATCAATTTTGATTGGAAATGTAGTAACAATTAAAAATAGTTGAATAGTGTGGTAGAATACAAGAATTAGACTCCGATGAGTTCCAGATGTTGGTATGTTTGATGTATAGAGAAAAAAAAATAAAAAATAAATTGTTAGTGCCAGCAAAGCAGCTGATCTGTTTCTTTAACTAAGAGCCCTTGGATTTTATAAGTGAATACAGTCATATATGGTTCTGTAGTATACCATCCATATATGGTTCTGTAGTATAATTTTAGAATGGGATGTAAATGATTTTAGATGGAATCTGTGTTGTTAATGTAAGAGTAGGAAAATGTATATGAAAAGTTTTCAGAAAGTAATGTGTATCTGATTTATACAGAAGGAGAAACGTGAAAAGAAAGAGTCAGAATTAGGAATAAGGAAAGTTTGAAAAGAATCCAAGTAGAAAGAAAAGTATGTTGAATATAGAAAGTAGAAAGATTTGTGTGGTGATAGATTATGTGGAGGGGGTGTTCTTTCCCTCTTTCCCTCCTCCCTTTCTTTCTCTCATAGGGAGTGGAAAGTGCTTTCTAGGTTTGGTTTGTGGTTAAACTGTAATGGACTTATAGAGTAAAGCAGAATATGCAATTTAACACCTTTATTATGTTGGTTTCATTTTTGTTACAGGTAAAGTTCCTGTTATCTAGATAAACAAGTTTAAAGTGGTAATAAGAGAATAAGATAATTTTTTTCTTTTTGTAATTTATAAGGTACCTGGGTTAAGTGATCACAATTTAAGAACTTTGCTTTTGTATGCATACTGAAAAATCACGTGATATTAAATGAGCTCAATTTCTATATAAAAATAAGATCAATTGTTTGCAAACAATAACAATTTGAAAATAATTTGCAATAGAATTTAAGATGGTTTATTAGATGAAAACATAAAAAAATTGTATGTTACAGCACACGGATGTTCTTCATTTGAAAAATATTTAATGTTTTTATTGGGTTAGGTTGTTTTGTTTTCAGGTTTATACGAGATTGGAAAACTGGTATTACCTATACTGTTTCTCAATAATACTCCTAATTGTTCATTTTGAGGATAAGATGTGAATGCAATTCATTGAGTGTGAATGGATATTAACAGTCTTGTAGTGTTTTAAGATAATTTTCGTTATTTTTCAGATGCAATCATCAACAGTCTAAATTCTCTTTGATTGAAAACAGCTGTGTGTGTGTGTGCAGATATATTTTCTGTGTGCCCATAAAATTCCATTCTGTGTTGTATACCACAATGCTGATATTCTAGCAGGTTTTGTATACACATAGCTTTACTCTGTGTGCAGAGGTCTGCAGAGTTGTGTGTGTGTATAGACAAGTATGAAACACTACTGACAGCTGAAGATTTTTCTATGACCCTTATACAATTTTGACCCTTATAAAAAACATCTGTTATTGGCATGTTGTTTTAAAACCCAGAATAATACAACCTTATTCTTTAGTAATTAAGCAGCTCTAAAGTTAAAATTATAGAATATGTGTCAAATAAGGTTACCTTTAGAGTCTGACTTATAGTAAAAAAAAAGATGAATTGGAAATGTATAATATTTTGTTTTAAAAGTTAACATAGCATTTTAATTACTCACTCATGGTATTTGTTTGAAAAAGAAGAAAAATATTAGCCAAGTAGATTTTGGGAAGTTTTAGAAACTGGTAGGTTGAAAATAAAACTGCCAACAAGGCACTAAGTAGAATGAATGTTGCATATTTGCTATTAAGTCAACAAAATATGTACTTCTTTTAGAAAACCAATTGTTTCCTTTGCTATCAGATAAAAAGAATGTAAATTCATTGTGATAGTATTTTTCTAGGATTGTTCATCCAAGGAAAGTTTAGCTATTGCTGGGGTTATTTGAAGTGACAAATTAGGGTGGTCTACTTTAGTTTTAAAGGGTCAGGGAAATTTATGTTAAAGGTCACACCTATTTGGAAATTAGATAGTCAATAAAGAAGTGGATGTTACAGCTATTCTGTAGCTAAGGAATTTGTGTAGTAGAGGAATACTGTACCTGAATTCCTGAGTAACTCAGAAGTTACAGTGTTTAGTTCTTGATATAAAATGATAGTTCTTTCATTTGAAATTTAATATACATCACATAAAAATATAAGAAAAATGTGGGCTGTGGATCTGTAAATTAAGGGAGTACACAATTTTTTCTTTTGCTATAAATGAGAAAAGATTAGTACGTAATGAAAAATTTCCTGGGTCTATAGAAAGATATTTTCATATATTTTAATTTTTCATAATGACCTTAAAAGAGAAGTGTGTTAAAAGTTCATAAGAACCTAACAAGATCAATTTTACTTGAATGTAAATAATATGTGGTACATAGTTACTATGTTGGAGAAGGATAATTGGGAAATTGTTCACTTTTTAAGTATCAAGATTGTTTGAGTAGAGAAACATAGGATCTATTAAAGGAGAACTAAACCCAATTTTTATACTATAGAATATGAAAACAGCCCCCTAAAAACATCAATAAGCTATAAATACCACTTCATTTAATTGTATTTAAGTAAATGTAGTCCTGTTAAGAACTGGATGAAGTATCTAGTTGGATGAAGGACTGAGCATGTGCAGAACATAATGGTCATTAACCAAACTGTGTGATACTAGAATGCTGAGAAGTAAAGCAAAACCATATGTTATTTAGGTAAATTTCCCAGCAGACACAGATTACTGGTTTTTATATAAAGGTGTTCTGCCTTCTGGTTCTGTGTTGTTCTGTAGCTATAATTGTTCTTTAAGATATGATCGTATTGTATTGTTATCATTCGATACTCCTATGTACTGTAGGATTCTTCTCTAGTGAGTTGGATTTAGTATATGCAAGTAATATATTCTGTGTCTGGGAGGAAATTACATGTTGATGACAGTATAACTTCACAGCCTATAGAATTTCCAAAAAGCCTTGTGAGCATGTGCACCTATTGGCCACACCCCTGTTGCTACTTGTTACTTTTTGTACCTAGAAAAAGATGATGTTTCTAAATGTGGCAATATGGATATGATGTTTTTCCTTCAAAAATGTAATAGGAAACTGCTGCAAGAATTACATTTGATTTGTATACAAATAAATTAGTAGGGGCAACACAGTTTGTTAATATGCTCTATCTATTGGGACAATATTATCTGTAAACTTAAGTTCTTATTTAATGATAAAATTAAAATACACATTCTCCTTTATTATGTTACTATGGTACATTATGTGTCCTAGATATAAAATAGTAGAAAAGGTTCACTCTGATTGTACATTTTGATTGTTAAATATGTCTAAAATGGTTAAATGGTTTAATGTCTAATAAGAAGGTTCTAATATGTCTTAAATAATGGTGAGGGTACAATACCATAGTATAAGAGAAAAAAATACCTAAGGCATTGCTATCTTTTTAGAGGTTACATATGGATTTAAAGTATATCTATGTAGGATTGTATTTGTATATGATTTTATGGTTATTAGGGTACAAGTAATGTTAATGATAATATAAAATTTGGGGATATACAAAATTGTGTATAAAATGGACTCAAATTACAGAAAGCCTGGTCTCCAATAGCAATATCTATCAGAAAAGCACCAATTATATTGGAGAACTACCTAAGATGTGACTATATCTTCCTCATTATCTTAACGCTATTGCATAAGATCCTGATATCATTCCCATTGCCAAGGTTATTCTTTATCAGATGCCATATATCTGAGCAAAAAAATCATGTTCTATGACCTACTGACCTGAAATCTACAGCTCAAGTAACAAGAGTCTTTTTAGATATTTTCAACTTCTGCAACAGCAGTGAAAGTGGAAGGATGTCCAAATTGGATCTTTGAATTGCATTGGATACTATTGCTGCAAGTGCATATAGGGAAGCCACAATAATGCTTTACCTTAATTTGCACCATCTAATTCAATCTGCTACCCAGCTACCCCAAACTGCCATATTGAGGAGAGAGGTTTCCTTCGGGGTTTCAAAGAAAATAGCCCAGCTACCCTATTAACCCCCTAGAATCCAGTGCTAAGGCTTGGGGTTCCTCATCAGGGTTTCCATCGGGTGAAGAGGAGTATTAAGCTGTCGCTCTATGGACAGATAACATCTTATTGCAACTGCATTCAACAACGGCAAAGACTATAAATTGGACTGCACCTAACCATGGCATGGGTCAATTTGATTACTTAAGAAGAATTTGATGAGGAGTCCATTATGTTTGATAGATGGTTTTAATTGGATTATAATTAGTTATAATGAAAAATCTACAAGAAAGTGAAAAATTATAGTTACTTGTAGCATGTAATGTAAAACATAGGAAAATGTTGAATACCAGAGAATTTTTAAATATACATGTAAAGCGTAAATTAATATCCAATTTATTCATACCTTAGTTTATATGATGTTAATGAGAGTAATTCTACATTTATGTAGTAGATCCGATTGACACCAGTATAAGTACTTTCTTTTACATTGTACTCAAAGTAAATTTTCCCTATTATTGTTTCTAAAGTAAAATCTGACATTTGTTAAGAAGGAATTATTTTTTAATTTCAATTAGATTAAAGGCATAGTATGATTGACAGGGTAGTTTTAACTGAAAGTAATTAGTATGATTCTAATGTCTGAGTAGAGTATTAAATGTAAAATGTAATTTTGTTGTATTTTGTGTACCATCACATAGATTCATGGTATAGTATTTATAGTTACTTAGTAACTAAAGGGGAAAAATGTTAAAGATTATTAATTTATCAATGTTATCATTGTATAGAAACTGTATTAGCTACATACATTAGGCAATGACTGTGTAGACGTGGCATGAATATGGAATGTATATACCTTTTGACTGAAAGGTCAAAAGAAGTCTGACACTGAAATAGTGATCAGAGCATAGTTTGTGTCCGGTTGAAATGACACCGGTTGTTTGGTAACCAATGGGTTAATCCTGATTGGTACATTTTAACTAAGTTCATTGAAGTATTTGTGAGGTGTAAGATCTCAAATTAGGTATCTATTAATAATAATGGTGGAAGAATGACAATTATAAAGTATATGCATCAACTCTTTGTGGGAAAAAGTAGATATGGATTAAGTTAGCAGAGTAAAATTATAATATTTCTGATGAAGGTATTTGATTTATCTGTGGGTTCTATTTTCATATGACAGGATTAGAAATAAATAGAATAAATCGATTTTGATTGCAAATGTAGTAACAAATCAAACATAGTTGAATAGTGTGCGGTAGGATACAAGAGTTATTCTCAGATGAGTTCCAGATGTTGGTATGTTTGATGTATAGAGAGAAAAAAAAAAATTGTTAGTGCCAGCAAAGCAGCTGATCTGTTTTCACTGTTACAAGTGAATACAGAGCCATAGATGGTTCTGTAGTATAGTTTTAGAATGGGATGTAAATGGTTTTAGATGGAATCTGTGTTATTAATGTAAGAGTTGGGAAATGTATAAGAAAATGAAAAGTTTTCAGAAAGTAATGTGTATCTAATTTATATAGAAGGAGAAACATGAAAAGAAAGAGTCAGAATTAGGAATAAGGAAAGTTTGAAAAGAATCCAAGTAGAAAGAAAAATATGTTGTATATAGAAAGTAGAAGATTTGTGTGGTGATAAATTATGTGGAGGGGGTGTTCTTTCCCTCCCCCCTCTTTTCTCTCATAGGGAGTAAAAAGTGCTTTCTAGGTTTGGTTTGTGGTTAGACTGTAATGGACTTATAGAATAAAGCAGAATATGCAATTTAACATCTTTTTTACGTTGGTTAAACAAGTTTAAAGTGGTAATAAGAGAATAAGATAAATTTTCTTTTTGTAATTTATTAGGTACCTGGGTTAAGTGATCACAATTTAAGAACTTTGCTTTTGTATGCATACTGAAAAATCACGTGATATTAAATGAGCTCAATTTCTATATAAAAATAAGATCAATTGTTTGCAAACAATAACAATTTGAAAATAATTTGTAATAGAATATTAGATTTAAGATGGTTTATTGGATGAAAGTAAAAAAATTGCACGTTACAGCACATTACGGATGTTCTTCATTTGAAAAATATTTAATGTTTTTATTGGGTTAGGTTGTTTTGTTTTCAGGTTTATACGAGATTGGAAAACTGGTATTACCTATACTGTTTCTCAATAATACTCCTAATTGTTCATTTTGAGGATAAGATGTGAATGCAATTCATTGAGTGTGAATGGATATTAACAGTCTTGTAGTTTTTTTTTTAAGATCATTTATGTTATTTTTCAGATGCAATCATCAACAGTCTAAATTCTCTTTAATTGAAAACAGCTTTGTGTGCAGATATATTTTCTGTGTGCAGAGGTCTGCAGAGTTGTGTGTGTGTATAAACAAGTAGGAAACACTACTGACAGCTGAAGATTTTTCTATGACCCTTATACAATTTTGACCCTTATAAAAAACATCTGTTATTGACATGTTGTTTTAAAACTCAGAATAATACAACCTTATTCTTTAGTAATTAAGAAGCTTTAAAAGTTAAAATTATAGAATATGTGTAAAATAAGGTTACCTTTAGAGTCTGACTCATAGTAGAAATAGATGAATTGGAAATGTGTACTATTTTGTTTTAAAGGTAAACATAGCATTTTAATTTGGGAAGTTTTAGAAACTGGTAGGTTGAAAATAAAACTGCCAACAAGGCACTAAGTAGAATGAATGTTGCATATTTGCTATTAAGTCAACAAAATATGATAGTGTACTTCTTTTAGAAAACCAATTGTTTCCTTTGCTATCAGATAAAAAGAATGTAAATTCATTGTGATAGTATTTTTCTAGGAATGTTCATCCAAGGAAGGTTTAGCTATTGCTGGGGTTATTTGAAGTGACAAAGTAGGGTGGTCTACTTTAGTTTTAAAGGGTCAGGGTAATTTATGTTAAAGGTCACACCTATTTGGAAATTAGATAAATAGTCAATAAAGAAGTGGATGTCACAGATATTCTGTAGCTAAGGAATTTGTGTAGTAGAGGAATACTGTACCTGAATTCCTGAGTAACTCAGAAGTTACAGTGTTTAGTTCTTGATATAAAATGATAGTTCTTTCATTTGAAATTTAATATACATCACATAAATAAAAATATAAGAAAAATGTGGGCTGTGGATCTGTAAATTAAGGGAGTACACAATTTTTTCTTTTGACAAATGAGAAAAGATTAGTACGTAATGAAAAATTTCCTGGGTCTATAGAAAGATATTTTCATATATTTTAATTTTTCATAATGACCTTAAAAGAGAAGTGTGTTAAAAGTTCATAAGAACCTAACAAGATCAATTTTACTTGAATGTAAATAATATGTGGTACATAGTTACTATGTTGGAGAAGGATAATTGGGAAATTGTTCACTTTTTAAGTATCAAGATTGTTTGAGTAGAGAAACATAGGATCTATTAAAGGAGAACTAAACCCAATTTTTATACTATAGAATATGAAAACAACCCCCCCTAAAAACATCAATAAACTATAAAATACCACTTCATTTAATTGTATTTAAGTAAATGTAGGTCTGTTAAGAACTGGATGAAGTATCCAGTTGGATGAAGGACTGAGCATGCGCAGAACATAATGGTCATTGACCAAACTGTGTGATAATAGAATGCTGTGAACTAAAGCAAAATCATATGTTATTTGGGTAGATTCCAGCACCCATATCAAAATGAGAGGTAAGACACAGATTACTGGTTTTTATATAAAGGTGTTCTGCCTTCTGGTTCTGTGTTGTTCTGTAGCTATAATTGTTCTTTAAGATATGATCGTATTGTATTGTTATCATTTGATACTTCTATGTACTGTAGGATTCTTCTCTAGTGAGTTGGATTTAGTATATGCAAGTAATATATTCTGTGTCTAGGAGGGAATTACATGTTGATGACAGTGTAACTTCACAGCCTATGTAATTTCCAAGAAGCCTTGTGAGTATGTGCACCTATTGGCCACACCCCTGTTGCTCCTTGTTACATTTTGTACCTAGAAAAAAGATAATGTTTCTAAATGTGGCAATATGGATGTGATGTTTTTCCTTCAAAAATGTAATAGGAAACTGTTGCAAGAACTACATTTGATTTGTATACAAATAAATTAGTAGGGGCAACACAGTTTGTTAATATGCTCTATCTATTGGGACAATATAATCTGTAAACTTAAGTTCTTATTTAATGATAAAATTAAAATACACAATCTCCTTTATTATGTTACTATGATACATTATGTGTCCCAGATATAAAATGGAAGAAAGTTTCACTCTGATTGTACATTTTAATTATTAAATATGTCTAAAATGGTTAAATGGTTTAATGCCTAATAAGAAGGTTCTAATGTGTCTTAAATAATGGTGAGGGTACAATACCATAGTATAAGAGAAAAAAATACCTAAGGCATTGCTACCTTTCTAGAGGTAAAGTATATTTATGTAGGATTGTATTTGTATATGATTTTATGGTTATTAGGGTACAAGTAATGTTAATGATAATATAAAATTTGGGGATATACAAAATTGTGTATAAAATGGACTCAAATTACAGAAAGCCTGGTCTCCAATAGCAATGTCTATCAGAAAAGCACCAATTATATTGGAGAACTACCTAAGATGTGACTATATCTTCCTCATTATCTTAAAGCTATTGCATAAGATCCTGATATCATTCCCATTGCCAAAATTATTCTTTATCAGATGCCATATATCTGAGCAAAAAAAATCATGTTCTATGACCTACTGACCTGAAATCTACAGCTCAAGTAACAAGAGTCTTTTTAGATATTTTCAACTTCTGCAACAGCAGTGAAAGTGGAAGGATGTCCAAATTGGATCTTTGAATTGCATTGGATACTATTGCTGCAAGTGCATATAGGGAAGCCACAATAATGCTTTACCTTAATTTGCACCATCTAATTCAATCTGCTACCCAGCTACCCCAAACTGCCATATTGAGGAGAGAGGTTTCCTTCGGGTTTCAAAGAAAATAGCCCAGCTACCCTATTAACCCCCTAGGATCCAGTGCTAAGGCTTGGGGTTCCTCATCAGGGTTTCCATCGGGTGAAGAGGAGTATTAAGCTGTTGCTTTATGGACAGATAACATCTTATTGCAATTGCATTCAACAACGGCAAAGACTATAAATTGGACTGCACCTAACCATGGCATGGGTCAATTTGATTACTTAAGAAGAATTTGATGAGGAGTCCATTATGTTTGATAGATGGTTTTAATTGGATTATAATTAGTTATAATGAAAAATCTACAAGAAAGTGAAAAATTATAGTTACTTGTAGCATGTAATGTAAAACATAGGAAAATGTTGAATACCAGAGAATTTTTAAATATACATGTAAAGCGTAAATTAATATCCAATTTATTCATACCTTAGTTTATATGATGTTAATGAGAGTAATTCTACATTTATGTAGTAGATCCGATTGACACCAGTATAAGTACTTTCTTTTACATTGTACTCAAAGTAAATTTTCCCTATTATTGTTTCTAAAGTAAAATCTGACATTTGTTAAGAAGGAATTATTTTTTAATTTCAATTAGATTAAAGGCATAGTATGATTGACAGGGTAGTTTTAACTGAAAGTAATTAGTATGATTCTAATGTCTGAGTAGAGTATTAAATGTAAAATGTAATTTTGTTGTATTTTGTGTACCATCACATAGATTCATGGTATAGTATTTATAGTTACTTAGTAACTAAAGGGGAAAAATGTTAAAGATTATTAATTTATCAATGTTATCATTGTATAGAAACTGTATTAGCTACATACATTAGGCAATGACTGTGTAGACGTGGCATGAATATGGAATGTATATGTAACTTGGACCTCTGGGATCTCTAGTCACAAAGGGATAACATATGTTTCTTGTTAAAGTTGTGTAAGGTAACAAATGGCCATATAAGGTTACATGTCTAAAAGTAAAAAGGGACTGCCAAGTCCTTTCCTATAGGATGGGCTTGTGACGTATGGTCCAGATTGTGTATAAGAAAAGGGTCCGTATAAGCTTTCTTGGTCACTCACATCCAGTTGAGTGACCAACACATGTGTTTATATGCATATGCCAATAAATCTCTACTATCGACTTCAAGACTGGTGTGGCTCTACTTTTAATTTCCCTAACAGTATAAAGTTGCATCAAACACCCCCAGTCCCTCATCCCCCCAAGTGTATACAATTGCAGCAGACCCCCCCAGTATAACATTTCATATTGATTTCAGTTGCAAAAACATAAGCACATAAATTATGTAAAAATGGCTGCTGGCTGGGTAATTACCTGCACGCTCCAACTTCCCTCCCCTTTGCACTGCAAGACAAGTGCCATGAATTGAATCAAAGAGGAGAAGAAGAGAATGGCCAGAAGATTTATAGGGCAGGCGTGCCACAGCGCCACCTAGCAGACAGGGATGCACATACGCGACTTCACATGATCATGTCACATGACGCTCCCAGCTGCTTCTTGTTGGATTCTGGCCAGATGCTTAAAAAAAAAATTAAGCATTCTGGACCTCCAAATCTTCTGTGCGCACCTTTTCAGCCACTGTGTGCTGCTTTCAAAGGTACTGTGTGTACACGCGCACACCTTACAGGGAACACTGATGGATACCGCTAAGGTATCAGCTATCTTGGATTGGCAAGCCCCTTCCTGTAGAAAAAAGGGTCCAACGTTTCCTGGGGTTCTCCAACTTTTACTGAAATTTTATTAAGAACTTTTCCAAAATTGTTTTTCCTATCAAGAATCTTACCAAGAAAACAATTCAATTTCAATGAAATTTTTGAACAAAAATTCACCTCAGCACACATCCTAGTCTACCCTGACCCGACTAAACCATTTATCCTGGAAGTCGATGCCTCAAATGTTGCAGTGGGAGCCATTCGTTCCCAGAGGTTCAGAGAAAAATATCTTCTTCACCCAGTCGCTTTCGTCTCCTGGAAATTGTCACCCACGGAGAGAAACTATGATGTTTCTGATAAAGAACTATTCTCCATTAAAGCTGCATTCAAAGAGTGTTGTTACCTTCTGGAGGGGGCAATTCTCAGATACAGGTCAATGATTAATACCCAGATAAGCTAGACGGGCACTGTTCTTTGCCTGTTTTGATTTTCATATGACATACTGCCCTGGTTAAAAGAATGGTAAGACTGATGCTCTTTTCCAGATGTTTCCTTCTGACCTCCCTGAAGATCATACTCCTGAAATGATTCTCAACCAGCACCATTTTCTTCTTATGGAATCTACACTCCTTGGCCGTATACGCTCTAGTCCCATTTCTCTTGGTGACTGGCCTTACTGTGGGCATGTGTGGGTAAACATGTGGGTATTTGTGCACACGCCAGGATGGGCGCACACCTGCATGACGCCAGGGTTTAAAGGGCAGGGAACAGAGAAGCCCGGTGCTGGATGTTTGTTCCTACACTGGCTTCCTAGTCTTTCTTGTACCTCTGTCCAATTCCTGTAACCTGTTCCTGAGTCCTGTTTTTGAGCCTTGTTCCTGAGCCTTGTCTGGTGCCTCTGTTATTGTGTCTTGGTTCCCGTGCATCTATTCCAGTGCCTAGACTCGTTGCTTGCAGTTACTGGGGGCCGTAACTTGGTGTGACATCCCCACCATCAGGGGCTCTGGTGAAAACCTGGCTACACTTAGACCATGCACCCCAGTGTCTGTGGGTACCTACTGGTCTCCGCCACTGAATCGGGTCAACTCAGGTGACAAAAGGTGTAGAAGTACCCCTCCCTAGCAAGGGAGTATATTTCAAGGGAGAAAAATATTATTCTCCCTCTTAACAAAGCCTCATTTGGAATATGCTGTATAATTTTGAAATCCTGTATATAAAAGCGACATCTTGGAAATGGAAAGAGTTGAGAGCAGGGCAGTGATGTAACAAGGAATCACTGGGCCCCCAGCAAAACTATGATGGGGCCCCTCTCCCTGCTTCATCTACAGTGGGTGGAGTGTGTATTTGTCATTGGTAAAGTAAGAAGATTGGGACCCCCTGTTGTTGCAGGGTCTGCTTCATTCGAGAAATACAAATACATTAAGATAAACTGTAAAATAAACTGTCGGGTGCATTGCTTGCCAATAGGTCATTTTAGAGGACTCGTGGACATCCTTTAAGATTAGAAGAAAAGAAGTTCAGCTTTAAGTTTTTGTAATGTTTTTGGGAACGGTGAAACTTTCTTCCAGCAGATATGTTATTGACGAGTTCATTTTCATTTTTGTGGGCTGGGTATGTTTTAAAATGTAAAAATATTGAAAGTTATTATTATTTATTATTGTGGATTTATATAGCACCAACATCTTCCATAGCGCTTTACAATTACATGTTTACATTCACATCAGGCCCTGCCCCGAAGAGCTTACAATCTAAGCACATTTATTTGAAACATACAACCTATCAGTATGTCTATATGATTGTGGGAGAAACTGGAGGAAACCCACGCAAGCACGGGGAGAACATACAAACTCCTTGCACATGTGTCCAAGGATGGAATCAAACTCAGGACTTGCCAGTGCTGCAAGGCATCATTACTAACCACTGAGCCACCGTTGCTATTACTGCTGTTACTTCATTTACAGGCCAATGCAGAACCAAAAAACATCTTCCCTTACAGTGATCCCGTGATGCTTTGTGCCTGCCTCCAGGGGCCAGCTGCGAGAATAATGATAAAAAAAACCATGACAACCACAATCAATTGTGCCTGTGAGAACCGCGAGTGCGCGTGGCCATGAGTACCGTGCTGCAGTATCTGTGTGTGTCTCTCCTTTCTCCTGATCATGCCTCTGCCTGCCTGTGCCTGGCAACAGTAAGATCAAACCTTTATATACCATAGTCACGCTCACTCTGGGCAACCTTGTATGTACCAGTCACTGTTGGGCAAACTTGTGTGTACCAGTCACTGTGGGCAAACCTGTATGTAGCAGCCACACTCACTGTGAGAAAACTTGTATGTACTAGTCACTGTGGGCAAATTTGTATGTACCAGTCACACTCACTGTGGGCAAACCTGTATGTACGAGTCACTGAGGGCAAAAATGTATGTGCCAGTTACCATAGGAAAACTTATATGTACCAGTCACTGTGGGCAAACTTGTATGTACCAGTCACTGTAGGAAAACTTGTATGAACCAGTATCTATGGACAAATTATATGTATCGGTCTCTGTTCGGGGGCACTTTTTTGACACATTTATTAGCACAGTTGAGTTGCTGGTGGCGCACCATGTAAATACTGTGTGTTTAGGAACAAACAGACCAAGAAGTCTCAAGTTCAAATCCCCTAGTTTACTTATGAAACAATATAACATAGTCTACTGCCTGAGTTTAGTGCTTTTTTGTTTGTTTGTTTCCATGTTTCTAGAAAAATATTAAGTTTCTACATATGTACAAACTTTATATATAGCAGCTCTGTTATTTATGTACCAACCAGCGTGAATTGCTGACAGTCTTCCAGTAGCGATACAAAATAGTGAACTGATTTTACTTGCATTTACTTCTATAGAAAGAGAGTTCACCCGTGGTATGTTCTGCTAAAGTGCTGGGTTAGGAAAAACATCAGACTATTGGGACACAGGTTTGATTCCCCATGTTCCCTTTTTTTGTTTCTATTATGTGTCTAGCAAAAGATAAAGACTCTACATGTACTAGTTCTTTACTTATTAGCCCATGTGGCATAGAGGTAGAAAGCTTTCTTTTTAGAAAGACACAGTATAGAAGGTTGCTGGTTTGATTCCCCATACTTACTTTTATTTTTTGCTGAAATGTTAAATGTTCTGTTTCGTTCATCCAGGCTAGCAAAGACATACACTGCAAAGATGACTTTTCTTTTTTGTATGAAAAGCATAGGAATTTATCATTGTTAGGGACAGGAGCATTTCTAATGTGTTTACACAAAAACTGCACTGATATCTGTGTTCTGTGTCAGAGGGAGGGATCTCTGAGCTGTAACATGATTGGCTGTCAGCTTCGAGGAAGCAAGAATGCAGTTTCCTGTGAAGTGTCCAGCGCACACTTACCTGGGTGTTCACAGATAAGGTGAATTATGGGAGCTGACCCTTAGTACACACATGTTATTTTCATAAATCACCCAGCATGCACAGCAAAGGGAGACATGAGACTCAACTTGTTGTGTGTTTGCGAATGTGCTCTGGCTATTGAGACAATGTTGTCTTGGGACTTTAGTTCTCCTTTAACGAAAGGGTTCATATGTGGTGTTTAAACGCCATCGCACACATGACCCTGCGCTTCCTTCTCCTCTTTTTGACCATGTGAAGCGATGACTGTGACAGCACCACACTGACCAGTCGATCCATTTGCATTACCTCCCCTCCAGGTCCAGCTTGGATCACTCTCTCCCCTTGTCCAGGAGCCATTACTCGAGCCCCCATTGGCAGAACTCCCCTCCTCTCTTCCACCACCATGGGGAATAGCTCCGATATTACTCACTACCAATGGTATCTCCAAAGCCTCCTGGTAAAGACTGTTTGTGCTGGAAACATCAGCCTTGGGCTGCTTCAATATGTTGCAAGGACAGCCGCCACTCTTCCCGACCCTTCTCCTCCTCCACAGAGGCCATGCACCTCCATTCATACTGCAATGCTCAGGTCCAGCCGAGCCGATATCCGCACAGTCAGCAGTTGGTCGGTACACATCTCCACTCCCGAGGGCCCAACCAGCTATGCCCAGCAGCTCCTGCCTGGAATACACCACTGATGCCGCCTCCATGGGAGAACACAGCCAGAGACACAGCAACAGCTGTTAGTAAACTATAACGTTCGCTATAGCGTGATCCAACTGGCCAGAATAACCTGCTCTGGAACAAAATACTCAGTACTATCTCCACAACAGAGCGTCGTGTGATACACGCTTTACCGCCATATTGCCAAATATTGTTGAAAAAGGTGCTAAGGTCAAAATTAGCACCATTTTAAACGAAAAAAGAACTTTTATTAAAACTCCCTGTATGTTTGTACAGTACAGAATTGGTTAAACACTCTCAGAGAGAAGGCAGTTTTCAAGAATAACTTTTACAGAGGTATCCTTGAAAACTATAAGAATTGTCGACCTTCAAACCACTTGGGATAAATGAGGCATTTAACTTATATGCTTTTCATAAATAAGGGATTTCATTATATCAATATGTATCTGCTGATGAGGATCTTTAAAGGGCATGTCCACCCCCAAAACTATAATCCCCCCAACTACTGGCCCCACCATGTAGTGTAGTTTAATCCTTACCTCACATTCCAGCTCCATAGGGTTCTCCTGTAGTCCCCCCCCAAAGTCCCAAAAACTGCCCACCAGGAGGCTAGCAGAGTCCATATAGGACACTGCCTGCTAGCTGGCCTCAGGTAGATTTTTGCCATGCGTACTGCAGCCCTTCTCCCCCCTCCCTCCCCCTCCCTCTCCCTCCCTCTCCCTCCCGTTCTACTATCCCTCCCCCTAGCATAAAACCCCTTCAGTACTGTATTCCCCCATGTCTCCCAGCCCCAACCGCATATTTTTTATTTTTAGAAAGCTCCCCTGAAAGTCAAAGAATTAATTCCATTTTTAAAGGATTACCCAGATCAGCAGAAGGCAATGATAATTGAAATAGGATTTAGAGAAGGGTTTTGGTTGCCAGCACAGGTAAGTACGTCAAATGCAATTAAAATAAGAAATCTAAAATCAGTATACGAGCACAATGAAATAGTCAAACAAAAAATAGAAAAAGAGCTAAGGTTAGATAGAGTTCTAGGCCCCTTTAAGTTTCCACCAGTAGATAATTTAGTTATATCACCACTGGGACTGATACCAAAGAAGGAACAAAACTCATTCAGACTAATCCATCACTTATCATTTCCACACGGAAACTCCGTGAATGACAGTATAGATCTGGATCTATGTCATGTCAGGTATACGTCGTTCGACAAAGCCATTGAGCTATTAAGGCAGTGCGGGCAAAATTCCTTGATGGCAAAAAGCGACATAGAAGCCGCATTTAGGATTCTTCCTATACACCCCAAATGTTATCACTTACTGGGTTTTCATTTCGAAGACAATTATTACAGGGACAGATGCTTACCAATGAGATGTAATATCTCATGCTTTTATTTTGAACTGTTCGCCTCATTTATAGAATGGGTGACAAAGAAGGTGTCCAGGTCACAATTCTTATTTCACTATCTTGATGATTTTTTGTTTATAGGCCCACATAGAACAAATATGTCAAAGATCTTTAAATACATTTTTAAGCATTTCTGCAAAATTCAGGATTCCAATAGCAAAAGATAAGACAATAACTCCTACTAGGGTCGTTCAATTTTTAGGAATCACTATTGATTCTGAAAAAATGGAATTTAGATTACCTGCAGATAAATTGACGAAACTGAAGAAATTGATAGGTGCAGCACTGAATCGTCCATCTCTGCTTTCTTCTACTAGGCCTAGAGATGCTGTACTGTTAGAGGAAAATAAAGGTTGGGACCCCAGTGGACAGAGGACTGCCCAACTGGTAATTACTTAAGTTGAACAAAAACTGGGCAGTAGTAGATAGTAGTAACAACTTTGATTGTACCAAGAAACAACTCGATTAAAAACATTAGAAATAATTATAAAAAAGGAGTTAGTTAACTTGGAGGGAAGTAAAAGTAAAAGTAGTATGGATAACATGGGATAAAAATAATTGTGTTAGCAATCGCTTGGTGAACTCTTAACTCCATCTTTGAGCGCCGGATGTGTGTTTTGCAAAAGACACCGTGTATCTGTCCTTGGGTGGTTTTAATATTGCATTTGCCTACTTTAGCACAAGTTTAAACATGCTATGGGTAAATCCCTATTGGGCAAGAACTCAGGGAAAGGTAATGAACTAAAATTAGGGAACAGGAACCAATCACGGCCAGTAGAGAAGACAAGGAGAAACCTGATTAGACAGTCAGGATTCGAATCTGCCTCCAAAACCCAATGAACAAACACTGAGACGAACAAACATACATTTGAAATTTACTGAATTGTAAGCAAAAACAAAAAAAGCCATAAGTATATTCAAATTGAAAAATTCAAAAAGTGATTGTGTATCTTTAAAAGGGGATAGCAACAAAAATGGAATCAAGTTAAAATCCCCTCCCTAAACTGAGTATATATTTACAGAACAATCCATTTCGTTTTTTGTTTTTTCTTTTTAAAATAGGTCACTTTTATTGAAGAAAACAATCAAAAGAATATTTCTCTTATGGATGGAAATAACTTCTTCCACCCAATCTATTTTACATTTTATTACATGAATGATGAAGTCTCCCGGCTTTTAATTACATCCTTCCTTTGGCAGAAACCTCTCACCAAATCTCATCCAGGACAGTATTCAATCAATATTAGTCACAAAACAGTGCAGCAGCAAAATGCTTCCTATACCAGTTTGCCGAGGGTTTAACACGAAAGGAGACGGACTCCTGACTCTCCATCGGCCTTATGATTGCCCAATTGACGTACTCCCTGGATCACCAATTATTTGGAAGAGTTTTCTTCTGTCTGAATTCAGAACTGGAACAAGCTCTTCGAGAATAGATTGATGAGAACTTAGCAAGGGGTTTCTTCGCACATCACTTCGCCCGCTGGTGAAATAATGTCTTGTCGAAAATAGGATGGAGGTCTAAGGCCATGTATCGCTACCGGAAATTAAATAAAGTGACCCATTAAGAAGTTTTTCAGCCTAAGATATTCACAAAAACCTGACATCAGGGGAAACTACACTTATTGAATCTGGAAGGAGACGAATGGAAGACTGCCTTTCGTTTCCCATTAGGGCATTTGAGTACACTAGTCATGCTTTCGGATTGTGACAATGCGCAAGCAACTTCCAGCACTTTGCGCCAACAACATTTTCAGAGATCTTCCGTGATGACTTCGTAAGTGTGTGTCTTGAAGAATGTTAGAGGTAAGTAATTCATGCCCCATCTTAAAGATATGTTAACTATCTGTTCTACTATTCTCATCTCCAAGTTCTTCCCATCTTTGTGAGCACCAACTCATGCCAGCTTGAAAAATGCAATTTTTGAGTCAGACTGTTCAGTTTCTTGGTCTGGTTAGTCCCCGATGGGAATCTCTCCAGTTTCTGACAAAAGTCTTTCGCTTGTGTACAAATAGACCTGAAGTGCCGCTTAACAATAATTCTAATGAGATTTGTTTCAAGAAAGAAATGGTTCATGCCGAAGATTCAGACAGAGACTAAAGTGTGATATCAAGAGGCTGAAGACCAAATCACTTCTTGAGTGTGGCGAACACCTTCAGTGCTCTCAGCATCAAGTTAAGAGGATAAAAAGATTTGAAGAGACTGGAGAAGTTTTGACAAGCCCAGGTCAGCAGGACTCCGCAAGACAAACTGTTCGACTGTAGCTTGGAAAATCCAAGGCAAAACAAGCCCATTTTCACTGCAGCAGAGCTCTAGAGACCTTTGTCACCGAAATCCCGTGTCAAACAAGAAAACAGTTGTTGGATTCTGTCTGGGAAATGGCCTCCAGATCCGCGAATCAGGCTAATAAGCTAGTACATAAACGAAAGACAATTGAAAAAACTGTGTGATGCATTCGCCAAGTCCCACAGCCTGCATAAAAGGTTAATGGGCGCTGGAAAAGTGGACAAAAAGTGGGTCTTTTCAGATGAAATTTTGTGAATTACAACACAGTCGCCGCAAATATTGTCGGAGACCTAACTGGAACCCGCATGGAACGAGAGTACCCAGAAACGTGAAGTTGGTGGAGGCAAAATCATGGTCTGGGTTCATCCAGTAGGGGGTCTGTGCAAGGGATCTGCAGGGCGGAAGGCAAACATCAATAGTGTAAAATACACAGAAATCTTAATACCTCATATATTCAAAACCATAAAAAATGTCACATTTACGCAGGATGTCTCCATCACATACTCATCTCCACATAAAAGTCCTTAAGGCGAAGAAGATCAAGATGCCTCCAGGATTAGCCAGCCCAGTCAACTGACATGAACATGAGCATATGTGGGTAGGAGAAAGAGGAAAGCCATGGAAGACGAAACCAAAGAATATTGATGAACTCTGGGAAGGCAGCAAGACTTGTTTCTTGGCTATCCAGGTTGATGTCACAGAAATTGTATGAATCCTTGCCAAACGATGGAATGTGGCCTTCAAGCCATGGAAGTCATCTACAAGATATTTAGATTGGATTATCACAGCACCACGACAGAATTGATGACATATTTTTTGGATTGGCATGTTCTGTATAGGCGAATACACTTGCAACATTTGACCTTTCTGTCTTAATTAAATGAAAAATCTTATTCAGTGACTTTTTGAAACTATTTTTTACCAGTACATTTAAATTATTTAGGAGGGTTTAGTTTTCATATGAGCTATGTTAACACCAAGATCAATTAAAAATCAGGTTAATAGCCGAGTTACATGCAAAATAAACAGGCGACAAGATTTTGTCAGAAACTGATATGGATTACCATGTTCCTCTTAATTTTTCATAACCTGTGTGAAAAAATTTTCAAGTAAAATTAAATTTTGACACTACAAAACAATGGTGGAGAACTATGGGGTTGAGACTTTTTAATATAGAAAGGACACACCGTATACAGAAGGCCTATGTAATGAAAGGAAAGTTCAGGCTCTTAAAATAATTTTCCTAGATTTGCAAGTATAAAATTGATTTCCTCCGTCACCCAGTATAAAATGAATTCTCTCCACCCCCCCAGTATAAAATTATTCTCTCTACTCTAGTTAAAATAATTCGTCTCATCCCCAGTATAAAATTTTTCTATTCTCCCCAATTATAAAAATTCATTCTCATGTCCCTAGTATAAAAGTCATTATCCTGTCCTCCAGTAGAACATTTAATCGCTTCCTTACCCCAGATTAAAATTAATTCTCCTCTCCCCCAGTATAATTCATTCCCGTCCCCTAGTATAAAAGTCATATCCTTTCCTCCAGGAAACATTTAATCTCTCCTGACCCCAGTATTAAAAAGTAATTCTCCTCTCCCCCAGTATAATTCATTATCTCTGTCCCCCTAGTATAAAATTCATTCTCCTTTCCTCCAGTAGGTAGAAACAGTTAAATCTCTTCCTTACCCCGTATAAAATAATTCTCCTCTCCCCCAAGTAAATTCATTCTCATGTCCCATAGGATAAAATTCATTCTCCTTCCTCCAGTAGAAACATTAATCTATGCCTTACCCCAGTATTAAAAAGCCATTCATACTCTCCCCAGGATAAAGTTCATTCTCCCTCCCCCAGTATAAAAAATCCAGTCTCCTCTCCCCCGTATAAAATCCTCTCCTCTCCCCCAGTATAAAATTCATTCTCCCTCCCCCAGTAATAAAAATCATTCTCTTCTCCCCAGTATAAAATGCCTTCTCATCTCCCCCAGTATAAAATTCATTTCCTCATCCCAGTATAAAATTCATTCTTTTTCCCCAGTATATAAAATTTCATTCTCTTCTCCCCCAGTTATAAAATATTCTCCTCTCCCCAGTGTAAAATTCATTCTCCTCCCCAAGGATAAAATTAATTCTCCTCATCACACATATAACCCATTTGATTGCCAACCAAGCACTAACTGAAATGAACCAACCCACTCCTGAAGTGTGTAAACTTGCCGAACCTCCCCTCCCACTCTTAAAACTTGCAGCTACATCCCAGTCCCCAAATCCCAAGTATATAAAAAAATCTGCAGCAGACACCCCCAGTCTCCCACCACCCAAGTGTATACAAAATGGCATCAGACACCCCCACTGTATGTTATTAAAGATTATTCATTATCAATGTTATCATTGTATAGAAAATGTATTAGCTTACATGCATAGGCAATGACTGTGTAGACTGGGCATGATATGGAATGTATATGTAACCTTGGACCTCTGGGATCCAGCACAAAGGGATAACATATGTTTCTTGTTAAAGTGTGTAGGTAAACAAATGGCCTAAGGTTACAGTCTAAAACTACTGAAAGTCAAAAGGGAATGCCAAGTCCTTTCCTATAGGATGGGCTTTGACGTATGGTCAGATTGGTATAAGAAAAGGGTCCGTATAAAGGCTTTCTGGTCACTCACATCCAGTGGAGTGACCAGAAACTGTGTTATATAGCATTATGCCAATAAATCTCTATATGCGATCAAGATGGTGGTGCTCTTACTTTTAAATTCCCTTAACAGGTTTTGGTGTTTGAATTGCGGGCACTCAAGATTGCAAACCTTACCTGTCCAGATGGGGTCAACTTTCAAAAGGAGGACAACATCAAGGGCCGGTGAGGTGTTCTTCCCATATTTTTCCCTTTTTGGAAATTATCGCCAGGACCAGGTACGTTCTGTGAGAAGTAAACTTTCCCTCAGTTCTTGGATTGGAATGTATTGACTTTATTGTTTAGGATACTAACCTTGGTACTAATGACTATTCTAAGCCTGATAGGTACCATATGTTGGTGAATGGTTTGGGCATGTATGTACATGGATTTAGTGCTAGAGTAAAACCCTATTTAAGTTTGGAGGAAATCAGCACAATTCTATTTGGTTTTAGTTTAGGAGTTTTGGAACTGAAAAGGACAGGGATAGTTTGTATAGTCTGAAAGCAGCTTTAGAAAAGAAAAGTTAATGACCTTTTTTTCATGTTTCCAAAGAAAGGATGGGATAATTAGGGGCAGTAGTAAACTCAGTAGGCGTTTGTAACATTGAAAATCCCGATTTGAAAGTTTGTGTGAATGAAGTTGTCTGCCTCAATTCATTTGTACCTACAACATTTTTCATTAGTGTTCTGACTTGAGTTGTTTTTGTATGTACTGAGTTGTTGTTTTATCTTTGATATTTTGGACCAAACGTTTTATTCTGGCTTCTGTGAATTGAATAACTTTCAGGGTATCTCTATAGGTTGCTACATATAATGATTATTAATGATTTAACATATTTGCAACTTGAAAATTGTTTAATGAAATTATTTCTCACTTTAAAATGTTTCAAATGATCTGTTCTCTGTATATACTTGAAAATCAAAGCAGGAAAATTTCAGTGAGAGATGCTAGTTTGTGTTGTTAATGATATCCAATTATGAGTGATGCAGTAATACCGATCTGATTGTTTGAGAACTTAGTAACTATATAGTAGTTCTGACGAGGAACTTTACCTTTTGACTGAAAGGTCAAAAGAAGTCTGACATGAAATAGTGATCAGAGCATAGTTTGTGTCCGGTTTTGAAAATTTTTGGGGGACACCGGTTTTTGGTAACCAATGGGGTAATCTGATTGGACATTTACTAAGTTCATGAAGTAGTATGGTGGGGGGGGGCCGGGTGTAAGATCTCAATAGGTATCTATTAATATAATGGTTGGAAGAATGGACAATTATAAAGTTATGGCATTCAACTCTTTGTGGGAAAAAAGTTAGCTATGGGATTAATTAGACAGAGTAAAATTATAATATTCTGATTGAAGGTATTTGATTTTATCTGTGGGTCTATTTTCATATGACAGGATAGAAAATAAATAGAATAAATCGATTTTGATGGCAAATGTAGAAGTAACAAATCAAACATAGTTGAATAGTGTGCGGTAGGATACAAGAGTATTCTCAGATGAGTTCCAGAGTTGGTATGTTTGAGTATAGAGAGAAAAAAAAAAATTGTTTAGTGCAGCAAAGCAGCTGATCGTTTCACTGTTACAAGTGAAAAGACAGAGCCATAGATGGTTCTGTAGTATAGTTTTAGAATGGAGTAAACTGGTTTTAGATGGGAATCTGTGTTATTATGTAAGAGTGGGAAAAGGTATAAGAAAAATGAAAAGTTTTCAGAAAAGAAGTGTGTATCTAATTTATATAGAAGGGAAACATGAAAAGAGAAAGAGCAGAATTAGGAATAAGCGAAAGTTTGAAAGAACCAAGTAGAAAGAAAAAATATGTGTTATATAGAAAGTAGAAGATTTGGGTGGTGGATTAAATTATGTGGAGGGGGTGTCTTCCCTCCCCCCTCTTTTCTCTAATAGGGAGTAAAAAAGTGCTTTCTAGGTTTGGTTTGTGGTTTAGACTGTAAGGACTTATAGAAAAAAAGCAAGAATATGCAATTACATATTTTTTACGTTGGTTAAACAAGTTTAAAGTTGGTAATAAGAGAATCACCAGATAAATTTCTTTCATTTTGTAAATTATTTAGGTACCTGGTTTAAGTTGATCACAATTTAAGGGGGGAACTTTGCTTTTGTATGCATACTGAAAAAACACGTGGAATTAAATGAGCTCAATCTATATAAAAATCAAGATCAATTGTTTGCAAAAAATAACCAAGTTGAAAATTAATTTGTAATAGGAATATTAGATTAAGATGGTTATTGGATGAAAAGTAAAAAATTGCAAGTTACAGCACATTTACGGATGTTCTTCATGTGAAAAATATTTAATGTTTATTGGGTTTTAGGTTTGTTTGGTTTTCAGGTTTATTACGAGATTGGAAAACTGGTTTACCTATACGGTTTCTCCATAATAGCCTAATTGTTCATTTTGAGGATAAGAATGTGAATGCAATCATTGAGTGTGAATGGATATTAACAGGTCTTGTAGTTTTTTTTTAAGATCATTTATGTTATTTTTCAGATGACAATCATCAACAGTCTAAATCTTTTAATTGTGAAAAAACAGCTTGTGTGCAGATATATTTTCTGTGCTGAGAGGTCTGCAGAGTTGGGTGTGTATAAACAAGTAGGAAACACTACTGCAGCTGAAGATTTTTTCTATGACCCGTATACAATGTTGACCCTTATAAAAAACATCTGTATGACATGTTGTTTTAAAACTAGAATAATACAACCTTATCTTTAGTAATAATAAGCCTTAAAAGTTTAAAATTATAGACTATGGTAAAATAAGGTTACCTTTAGAGTCTGGACTTAATACATGAGTTTAGAATATAGATGATTGGAAATGTTGTACTATTTTGTTTTAAAGGTAAACTAGCTTTTAATTTGGAAGTGTTGAAACTGGTAGGTTTGAAATAAAAAAACTGCCAACAGAGGCACAAGTAGAATGAATGTTGCATATTGCTATTAAGTCAACAAAAATGATAGTGGTACTTCTTTTAGAAAACCCAATTGTTTCCTTTTGACTCTCAGATTAAAAAGAATGTATAATTCCTTGTGTAGTATTTTTCTAGGAATGTTCATCCAAGGAAGGTTAGCTATTTGCTGGGGTATTTGAAAGTGACAAAGTAGGGTGGTCTACTTAGTTTTAAAGCGGTCAGGGTTATTAATTTATGTTAAAGGCACACTAATTTGGAAATTAGATAAATAGTCAATAAGACGGGATGTCACAGATATTCGGTAGCTTAAGGAATTGGTTTGTAGTAGAGGAATACCGTTACTGAAATCCTGAGTAATCAGAGGTTACAGGGTTTAGTTCTGACATAAATGATAGTTTTTCATTTGAAATTTAAAGACATCACATATAAATAAAAATATAAGAAAAATGTGCGGCTGTGGATCTGTATAAATTAAGGATGAGTACACAAGTTTTTTCTTTTGACAAATGAGAAAAAAGATTAGTACGTATAATGAAAAATTTGCCTGGGGTCTATAAGAAAGATATTTTCATATATTTAATTTTTCATAATGACATTAAAGAGAAAAAAGGTTGTTGTTAAAATTCATAAGAACCTAACAAGATCCAATTTTTACTTGAATGTAAATATATGTGTACCTAGTAGTTACTATGTTGGATGTGGAGAGGATAATTGGGAAAAGTGTTCACTTTTAGTATCAAGATTGTGTTGAGTAGAGAAACATAGGATCAAAAGGAGAAATAAACCCAATTTTTTACTGATAGAATATGAAAACAACCCCCCCAAAACCATCAATAAACTATTAAAATACCACTTTCATTTAATTGTTATTTAAGTAAATGTAGGTCTGTAAGGAACTGGATGAAAGTCATCCAATTGGATGAAGGACTGACGAAGCATGCGCAGAACATAATGGTCATGACCAAAACGGTGTGAAAATAGAATGATGTGAACTAAAGCAAAATCCATATGTTATTTTGGGTAGATTCAGCAACCATATCAAAATGAGAGGGGTAAGACACAGATACGGTTTTTTATATTAAAGGGTTATGCCTTCTGGTTCCTTGTTGTTCTGTAGCTATAATTGTTCTTAAGATATGATCGTATTGTAGGTATCATTGATACGTCTATGTACTGTAGTTTTTGATTCTTCTTAGTGCGTGGATTTAGTAGATGCAAGTAATAATTCTGTGTCTAGAGGGAAGTACAGGTTGGAGACAGTGTAACTTCAGCACAGCCTAGGTAATTTCCAAGAGCCTTGTGAGTATGTGCACTATTGACCCCACACCCTGTTTGCTCCTGGTTACATTTTGTACCTAGAAAAAAGATAATGGTTCTAAAATGTGGGCAATATGGATGTGATTGTTTTCCTTCAAAAATGTAATAGGAAAATGTTGCAAGAAATACATTTGATTTGTATTCTTACAAATTAAATAGTAGGGCAACACAGTTTGTTATATGCTCTAATCTATTGGGACAATATAATCTGTCAACTTAAAGTTCTTATTTAATGATAAAATTAAAATAACACAATCTCTTTATTATGTTACTATGATACATTATGTGTCCCAGTATAAAATGGAAAACGTTTCAATCGGATTGTACATTTGATGATTAAATATGTTTTAAAATCGGTTTAATGGTTTAAGCCTAATAAGAAGGTTTTAATGTGTCTTAAAAATGTTGAGGGCTGCGGCTAACAAATCCATGTTAAGAGAAAAAATACCTAAGGCATTGCACCGTTCTAGAGGTAAGTATATTATGTAGGATGTATTTGTATCTGATTTTATGCGTTATTAGGGTTACAAGTAAGTTAATTATAATATAAAATTTGGGGGGGATATACAAACTTGGGTATAAAATGGACTCAATTAAGAAAAGCTGGTCTCAATAGCATGTTCTATCAGAAAGCATCCAATATATTGGAGAAGAACTACCTAAGAGTGACTATAACTTCCCATATCGTAAGTATGCATAGATCCTGATATCATTCCCATGCCAAAATTATCTTGATCAGATGAATATATCTGAGCCAAAAAAAAATCTGTTCTATGACCTACTGACCTGAAATCTACAGCTCAAGTAACAAGAGTCTTTTAGATATTTTCAACTCTGCAACCGCAGTGAAAGTGGAAGGATTGTCCATTGGATCTTTGAATTGCCATTGGCTACTATTGCTGCAAAGTCATATAGGGAAGCCACATAATGCTTTACTTAATTTGCACAATCTAAATTCAATCTGCTACCCAGCTACCCCAAATGCCATGATTGAGGAGAGAGGTTTACTTCGGGTTTCAAAGAAAAAGCCCAGATACCCTATTAAACCCCCTAGGATCCAGTGCTAAGGTTGGGGTCCTCATCAGGGTTTCCCTCGGGGTGAAGAGGAGTATAAAGTATTAAGCTGTGCTTTATGGGACAGATAACCCTATTATTGGCCAATTGCATCTCAACAACGGCAAAGAATATAAATTGGACTGCAACCTAACCATGGCATGGGTCAATTGGATTACTTAAGAAGAATTTTGTGATGAGGAGTCCATTAGGTTTGATAGCTGGTTTTAATTGGATTTTATATTAGTTTAAAATGAAAAATCTACAAGAAAGTGAAAAAATATAGTTACTTGTAGCATGTAATGTAAAACATAGGGAAAATTTGAATACCAGAGAGAGAATTGTTAAAAATATACATGTAAAGCGTTAAAATTTAATAGCCCATTTATTCATCCCTTAGTTTATAGAGGTTAATGAGAGTAGTAATTCTACATTTATTGTAGTAGATCCGTTGACAAACCCAAGGGTATAAGTACTTTCGTACATTGACTCAAAGTAAATTTTCCCTATTATTGTTTCTAAAGTAAAATCGGACATTTGTTAAGAAGGAAATTATTTTTTAATTTCAAATTATATAAAGGCTAGTATGAGGACCGGGTAGTTTTAAATGAAAGTAATTAGTTATGATTCTAATGGCTGAGTAGAGTATTAGTGTAAAAATGTAATTTGTTGTATTTTGTGTACCATCAGAAGATCATGGTATAGTATTTATAGTTACTTAGATACCTAAAGGGAAAAAAAATGTTAAAGATTATTAATGACAAATGTATCATGTATAGAAAACTGTATTGCTACATACATTAGGCAATGACTGTGTAGACGTGGCATAATGACATCCCGGAATGATAGGTAACTTGGACCTCTGGGATCTCTAGTCACAAAGGGATAAATATGTTTATTGTTAAAGTGTGTAACGGTACAAATGGCCATATAAGGTTTACATGTCTAAAAGTAAAAAGGACTGCCAAGTCTCCATAGGATGGGCTTGTGACGTATCCATGGTCCAGATTGCTGGTTATAAGGAAAAAGGGTCCGTACAGCTTTCTTGGTCACTACATCCAAGTGAGTGACCAAACACATGTGTTTATATGATATGCCAATAAATCTCTACATCGACTTCAGACTGTGTGGCTCTAGCGTTTAATGCCTAACAGTATAAAGTGCATCAAAACCCCCCAGTCCCCATCCCCCCCAAGTGTGTATACAAATGCAGCAGACCCCCCCAGTGATAACATTTCAGTATTGATTCAGTTGCAAAAACATAAGCACATAAATTATGTAAAAAAAAATGGCGTGGCTGGGTAATTACCTGCACGCTCCAACTTCCATCCCCTTTGCACTGCAAAGAACAAGTGCCATGAATTGAATCAAAGAGGAGAAGAGAAGGAGAATGGCCCTAGAAGATTTAATGGGCAGGCGTGCCCCCACAGAGCCACCCTAGCAGAAGGGATGCACATAACGCGACTTCCAACAATGATAGTACATGACGCTCCCAGCGGCTTATTGTTGGATTCTGGCCAGATGCTTAAAAAAAAATTAGCATTATGACCCTCCAAACTTTCTGTGCGAACCTTTTCAGCCACTGTGTGCCTGCTTCAAACCGGTTACTGTGTGTACACGGCACACCTCTACCGGGCACACTGAGGGATACCGCTAAGGGTGTATTAAGGGTATCAAGCTTATCGTGGATGCAAGCCCTTCCTGTAGAAAAAGGTCCAACGTTTCCTGGGTTCACAAACTTTTACTTGAATGTTATTAAAGAATTTCCCAAATTGTTTTTTCCTAACAATAATCTTACCAACGAAAACAATGTCAAGTTTCATGAAATTTTTGAATCAAAAAATTCACCTCAGACACCTCCTAGTCTACCCTGACCGCTAACCATGTGTCCGGAAGTCGATGCCATCAAACTGTTTGCATGGGAGGCCATTCGTTCCCAGAGTGTTCAGAGAAAAATCTTCTTCACCCAGTCTCTTTCGTCTCCTGGAGAATTGTCCACCCACTGAGAGAAACTATGATGTTTCTGATAAAGAAACGATTCCTCCATACACTGCATTCACAGAGTGTTGTTTCCCTTTCTGGGGGGGCAATTCTCAGATACAGTCCAATGCATTAAATCCAGAGTAGCAGACGGTGCAATGTTCTTGCGCCTGTTGTTGATTTTCTATACATACTGCCTGCGTTCAAGACATGGTAAGACTGATGCTCTTTATCCAGATGTTTTCCTTCTGACCTCCCTGAAGATCATCTCCTGCAAATTATCTCAACCAGCCCCATTTTCTTCTTATGGAATCACACTCCTTGCCGTCCGTATCGCTTCTAGTTCCCATTTCTCTTGGTGACTGGCTCTACTGTGGCATGTGTGGGAGTTCAAACGATGTGGGTATTTGTTGCACACGCCACGGATGGCGCCACACTGCATGACTCCAGGGTTAAAGGGCGGGAACAGAGAAAGCCCGGTGTGCTGGATGTTTGTTCCTACGCTGGCTTTCCCTAGTCTTTCTTGTTACCTCTGTCCATTCCTGTTATACCTTTTTCCTGAGTCCTGTTTTTGAGCCTTGTGCCTGAGCCCTTGTCGGTGGTGCCCCTGTTATTGTGTCTTGGTTCCCGGCTCGTATTCCAGTGGGGCCTAGACTCGTTGCTTGCAGTCTACGGGCCGTACTTGGTGTTGGTTGACCCCCCATCCCATCAGGGGCTCTGGTGAACACCTGGCTACACTTAGACCATGCACATGCACCCCCCAGTGTCTGTGGGTACCTACTGGTCTCCGCCACTATCGGTCAACTCAGGTGACAAAAGGTGGTTAGAAGTACCCCTCTAGCAAGGGAGTATATTCAAGGGAAAGAAAATGTATTCCTCCCTCTTAACAAAGCCTCATTTGGAATAATTGCTGTATTAATTTTGAAAATCCTGTATATAAAAGCGACAGCTGGAAAGGAAAGAGTGGAGAGCAGGCAGTGATGTAACAACGATCACTGGCCGCCCAGCAAAAAACTATGATGGGGCCCCTCTCCCTGCTTCATCTAGCAGTGGGTGGAGTGTGGATTTGTCATTGTAAAGTAAGAAGATTGGGACCCCCTGTTGTTGCAGGGTTGCTTCCTTCGAGAATTACAAATACATAAGATAAACTGTAAAATAAAATCTGTCGGGGTGGCATTGCTTGCCAATAGGTCATTTTAGAGGACTCGTGGACATCCTTTAAGATTAGAAGAAAAGAAGTTCAGCTTTAAGTTTTTGTAATGTGTTTGGGAACGGTGAAACTTTCTTCCAGCAGATATGTTATTGACGAGTTCATTTTCATTTTTGTGGCTGGGTATGTTTAAATGTAAAAAATATTGAAAGTTATTATTATTTATTATTGTGGATTTATATAGCACCCAATCTTCCATAGCGCTTTACAATACAGTTACACTTCACATCAGGCCTGCCCCGAAGAGCTACAATCTAAGCACATTTATTTGAAAAACATACACTATCCGAATGTCTATATGATTGTGGGAGAAACTGGAGGAAACCCACGCAAGGCACGGGGGAGAACATACAAATCTCCTGCACATGTGTCCAAGGATGGAATCAAACTCAGGATTGCCAGTGCTGCAAGGCATCATTAAACCATGAGCCCCGTGGCTATTACTGCTGTTACTTCATTTACAGGCCAATGCAGAACCAAAAAAAATCATTCCCTTACAGTGATCCCGTGTGCTTGTGCCTGCCTCCAGGGGCCAGACTGCGAGAATAATGATAAAAAAACCATGACAACCACAATCAATTGTGCCTGTGAGAACCGCGAGTGGCGTGGCCATGAGTACCGTGCTGCAGTATCTGTGTGTGTCTTCTTTCTCCTGATCAGGCCTCTGCCTGCCTGTGCCTGGCAACAGTAAGATCAAACCTTTTATACCATAGTCACGCTCACATCTGGGCAACCTTGGAGTGTACCAGTCACTGTTGGGCAACTTGTGTGTACCAGTCACTGTGGGCAAACCTGTATGTAGCAGCCACACTCACTGTGAGAAAACTTGTATGGATAGTCACTTTGGGCAAATTGTATGTACCCGTCACACTCACTGTGGGCAAACCTGTATGTACGAGTCACTGAGGGCAAAATTGTATGTGCCAGTTACCATAGGAAAACTTATATGTACCAGTCATGTGGGCAAATGTATGTACCAGTCACTTAGAGAAACTTGTATGAACCAGTATCTATGGCAATTATATGTATCGGTCTGTTTCGGGGGCACTTTTTTGACACATTATTTAGCACAGTTGAGTTGCTGGTGGCGCACCTGTAAATAATTGTGTGTTTAGGAACAAACAGACCAAGAAGTCTCAAGTTCAACCCTAGTTACTTATGAAACAAATATAACATAGTCTACTGCCTGGTTTAGTCTTTTTGTTTGTTTGTTTCCATGTTTCTAGAAAAATATTAAGTTTCACATATGTACAAAACTTTATATAAGCAAGCTTCTGTTATTTATGTACCAACCGCGTGAATTGCTGACAGTCTTCCAGTAGGATACAAAATAGTGAACTGATTTTACTTGCATTTACTCTATAGAAAAGAGAGTTCACCCGTGGTATGTTCTGCAAAGTGCTGGGTTAGGAAAAACATCAGACTATTGGGACACAGGTTTGATTCCCATGTTCCCTTTTTTTGTTTCTATATGTGTCTAGAAAGATAAAGACTCTACATGTTACTAGTTCTTTACTTATTAGCCCATGTGGCATAGAGGTAGAAAGCTTCTTTTTAGAAAGGACCCGTATAGAAGGTTTGCGTTTGTTCCCCATACTACTTTTTATTTTTTGCTGAAATGTTAAATGTTCTGTTTGTTCATCCAGGCTAGTCAAAGACATACACTGCAAAGATGACTTTTCTTTTTTGTATGAAAGCATAGGAATTTATCATTGTTAGGGACAGGAGCATTTCTCAATGTGTTTACACAAAAAACTGCACTGATATCTGTGTTCTGTGTCAGAGGGAGGGATCTCTGAGCTTAACATGATTGGCTGTCAGCTCGAGGAAGCACAGAATGCAGTTTCCTGTGAAGTGCCCAGCGCACACTACCTGGGTGTTCACAGATAAGGTGAATTATGGGAGCTGACCCTAGTACACCACATGTTATTTTCATAATCACCCAGCATGCACAGCAAAGGGAGACATGAGACTAAACTTGTTGTGGTTTGCGAATGTTGCTCTGGCTATTGGACAATGATCTGTTTGCGGGACTTAGTTCCTCTTAACGCAAAGGGTTCATATGTGGTGTTTTTTTAAACGCCACATCGCACACAGACCCTGCGCTCCTTCTCCTCTTTTTGACCATGTAAGCGACGGACGTGGACAGCACCACACTGACCAGTCGATCCATTTGCTTACCTCCCCTCCAGGTCCAGCTTGTGATCACTCCTCCCCTTGTCCAGGAGCATTACTCGAGCCCCCATTGGCAGAACTCCCCTCCTCTCTTCCACCACCATGGGGAATAGCTCCAGATATACTCACTACCAATGGTATCTCAAAGCCTCCTGGTAAAGACTGTTTTGTGTGAAACATCAGCTGGCTGCTTCACTATGTTGCAAGGACAGCCGCCACTCTTCCCGACCCTTCTCCTCCTCCACAGAGGCCATGCACCTCCATTCATACTGCAATGCTCAGGTCCAGCCGAGCCGTATCCGCACAGTCAGGTTGGTCGGTACACACTCCACTCCGAGGGCCCAACCAGCTATGCCCAGCAGCTCCTGCCTGGAATACACCACTGATGCCGCCTCCATGGAGGAGGAACACAGCCAGAGACACAAGCAACAGCTGTTAGTAAATATAAGTTCGCTATAGCGTGATCACATCTGGCCAGAATAACCTGTCTGGAACAAAATACTCAGTACTATCTCCACAACAGAGCGTCGTGTGTACACGCTTTACCGCCATATTGCCAAATATTGTTGAAAAAGGTGCTAGGTCAAAATTGCACCATTTTTAACCGAAAAAAGAACTTTTATTAAAACTCCCTGTATGTTTGTACAGTACAGAATGGTTTTTAAACACTCTCAGGAGAAGGCAGTTTCAAGAAACTTTTAAAGAGGTATCCTTGAAAACATAAGAATTGTCGACCTTCAAACCACTTGGATAAATGAGGGATTTAACTTATATGCTTTTCATAAAATAAGGGATTTATTATATCAATATGTATCTGCTGATGAGGATCTTTAAAGGGGCATTGTCCACCCCCAAAAACTATAATCCCCCCAACTACTGCCCACATGTAGTGTTGTTTAATCCTTACCTCACAACCAGCTCCATAGGGTTCTCCGTGTAGTCCCCCCCAAAGTCCCAAAAATGCCACCAGGAGGACTAGCAGAGTCCATATAGGACATGCCTGCTAGCTGGCCTCAGGTAGATTTTTGCCCCTGCTACTGCAGACCTTCTCCCCCCCCTCACCCCCTCCTCTCCTCCCTCTCCCTCCCGTTCTACTATCCCTCCCCTAGCATAAAACCCTTCAGTACTGTATTCCCCATGTCTCCCAGCCCCAACCGCATATTTTTATTTTAGAAAGCTCCCCAAACCTCTTACTACCTCTCCTCTTTCCTCCGCGAAGTGAGCTGCCGGCAGCCGCGTCTGTGATTGGCTGCCGCTCAGCCAATCACAGACGCGGCTGCCGGTCCCGCCCCTATGCTTGCATTTCCTTGCCAGCAGAGGGCACGGGAGCGCGGCGAGGAAAGAGGGGAGGTAAGTAGAGTGGGGGGCTTCTTAAAAAAAAAAATATAGCGGTTGGGGCTGGGAGCCCAGGGGGGATCTTATGTTAAAAATTTCATTTTAGGGTGGACATAACCTTTAAAAGGAAAAGGCCTTCCATAAACTATTGCCACAAAATTGGTATCATAGATGTGTCCTAAATGTTGAAAGCATTAAGATTTCTCTTCAATGGAACTCAGAGACCTAGCCCAACAAATGCTTAACACCACCATACTTTATCCCTCTTTACCAAACTTTAGTGCAGTTAGTGTAATGCAGCTAAAGCAGGTAATGCTAAAACTCAGACTCATGTCTCAAGCCTCAAAACTGTTAGAAAGAGAGCATGGTTTACCACTCACACAGAACACCCCATTTTTTTCAGACTCTTTTTTTCAGGCTGCCTTAGTCACATCTCAGGGCTGTATTTAAATTACCGGTATATTGTTTGGAAAATCTTTGGATGACGTATTCATGTGGTGTATCACATTGAGGCGAGGGGGAATGTTTTTTTTTAAATGTGTTTTTTCTTCGGTATGGGGGGGGGTGGGGGGGGGTAGGGGAGAGATCTTTGGTGACGAGACCCTCTGATAATAAATAAATGGGTTATTTCAATCATTTGGATGGTGCAACTCCTTTGACTTTTTGACCACTTTTTATATCTGGTACAGTGCCCTATATACAATGTTGCCTATATACAATCTCAGACTGTCACACAGGGCCACTTCTAGACATAGGCCACTCAGGTAAAGAACAAAGCGCCTAATATTCTCCCTAGTATCATGTCCCTGTCTGCTTTTACTTGCTGGGTTAGATCTGCTCTCCCTGTTCAGCTGCAATTGTAACATTGAGTGAGCAAGAGCCTAACTCAGCTACCTTACTCTGCAACAATGTTGCAAATGAATGTCCTCAGGTGGAGGAGGAAGGAGGGGGGAGGATGAGCTCAGCTAAAAGAACCAAGAACGGTTCTAAAATGGGGAAGTAGAAGTTGCTACCGACTTTTAGCCTCTGTAGCAACAGCCATGAGATCACTATACCTGCCTTTCTCTCCTTCTTTCACCCAACTCACCAATTTGAACTTAGAGAAGGTGAGGGGTGAATAATTCATGAAGGAAAACATGGAAAGCAGGTTACTTGAGAAAGGTCCATGTGAGTAGAAAATGTGCATTAAAGTTACTCACAATAAACAGCCATTTGCGGTTATCCTGCCTCGGCTGTCTTGTTTCCCCTCACCTATCTTCAAGTGAATTAATGTATATCTTTGTCAATGCTGGCAGTGAGGGGGTTATAAGGTAATACTCTGCTTGCACTGAAAGTGTTAATGGCATTATTCTAGAAAGTTCTGGCACTGAAGGGTTAATAGCAACTCTCTGAGAATGTGCTGCACTAAAAGTATTAATAGTAAAGTCTTCTGGCACTGAAGGGTTAGTGGTAATACTCTGCTGGCACTAAACGTGTTGTTATGGCAATATGTCTTAACAAGCATTTTCTGGCATCCAAACCACTGGTTACAAAATTTTCCTTGGTCATGGTCTGTAAGATTTTGTTGACATCTTTGAAAAATTGGTATGTGTGACCCAGCTTTACCCTTTAAAGAGCTCTAATCTTAAATGGTCTTGTGCAGAGAGTCTAATGTGACATTAAGAATAATTAACATCCCCTGTGGTCAGTTAAAGGGCAACTGTGATTTCAAAACAAGTTGGCTTAATAAAAACCTGCAGTATTTTGTTAAAATGAGCTGACAATCACATCTCTTGTGGAGCCTGTGAGAAATTACATTGGGGTGAATGTTTCAAACTTCCTGCTTCCAGTAGGTTGAGTGACATCACATGACTCTGCCGCCCCTGTCCGCCCCAGAGGAAGCATGCTCAGTTGAGAACTTAATGCTGGGGATTTAAGAAGAGAGAGACACTTTTTAAATTAAGATGTTTTTATCATAACAATTTTTATTAATAAATTTTGATATTATTGTCTGCATATCTACCACAGCTCCTACTTCGGTCCGCATCTCCACTCCAGCTCCTACCTCCAGTTACCCCTGGTCTGCATAACTACCACTGCTCCTACCTCCGGTCTGCCTATCTACTACAGTTCTACCTCCAGTTACCTCCGGCCTGTATATCTACCACAGCTTCTACCTCCGGTCCGCATTCCACAATTGTGGGATTGGTCTTTGTGATTCTCTCTTCTGGGCCGCGACCTTGGTGCCTGTCCGCTGCAAAACACCTCACCATTAGAGGCTTGTGAAGACCGGCAGGTACTTAGATTCGCGTCCAGAGGGGGGTTCATAGAGGCCTTATCCTGAAGAACTCATAACACTGAGTGTGCCTCCCTGCATATTCCATATTGATTTGATACTTACCTGATGTGGCACAGGCCTCAGGGGGTGCACCTCGAAATCTACCTGTTGGGAATCCACAAATTGCTGATATTTGGAATCAGGAAGTACCTGGGGAAAAAATTGGCAGTTGAGAAGGAGAGATATTAATGCAGACTGAGGCTTGTCACATGACTACAAGCTGGTCACATAGCTTAAACAGGAAAGTGTTCAAGACAGGAAGAATATTGCTGAACCTTTCCAGCATAACTTCTCAAATTTTATCTAGAAATGTGATTTGGTTTTTATTTGAAGGTACGATGGAAAGGCTTTTTAATAATTCTTACTAGTTTGGAAGAATTCACGCCACAGTTACCCTTTAATATTTCAACAGTTCATGTGTATTGCATTTTCAAATTTTTTTGAAATAAAAAACATTGTTTTTCCATAAAGAGGTACGGTATTAATACAATTATTCAGCTTGTATTTGTTACATTGGGTATAACCATTTATATCTTTATGGGGGGGAGGGGTAACTTGGAAACAAGGGGGTTAATAACAACAGTCACATTATCGTAACGGCGAGGAATACCTATGCAGACATCAGCTATATTCTGAAAAACATCCGTGGTGAGCCTGTAGGCTGAAGTAGATATATGTGGCTTATCAGTGCTTTTTATATTTTGGGACACTAAATGGCATTCTAACTTTTCAAGGGGTGGATACTGAAATAGTTATTCCAGGGATTCAGACTTTATCAAATTTTGTAATACACCTCTATGATATAGATTAATCTCAAATAGGGTAGCATGTTCATGACCATTCTTTTCCATTCGCTAAGTTTGGGAGGGTAGGGGCCCTCCATGCAGGATTATCGTTCTTCTAGCGTAGAAACAGGGATTCCTTAAGAAATAATAATTGGGGTCTACTCCAAACATCGACCTCAGATATTCCCAGGATACACAATTTAGGTTCAATGGGTACATTCTATCTAGTATGTACGTAGGAGTGTTGTGACTTTACTCCAAAACCTGCTAAACACGGGCAACACCAAATAAGGTGCCAGAAGTCAGCAGGGTTAGCTTTGGCATTTCGGGCATGATGAGGAATGCGTAGGGGAATATACGGGACATCCGTATCGGGTTAGGTAGGATGGTGAATTATGTAAAACTGCATCAATTTATTAGGAGCCAGAGTGAGGATCAGTAGTGTGGGATTTTGCTATGTCTTCCCATTCTGAGGATTCAGAGATAGCATATAGGATTGCCATTTGTGGAAGCAGAGCTGCAAATAGCCTATCTGCGCACATGAGAGCGGAGCGGAGCACTGGCACATCAGCCAGTGAAAGAAATAGCAAGGAGGGACACAGAAACTGACAAGGAGTCAAAGCTGCAGGATATAGATAATTTCTTTTCTTCTATCCCAGGGCTTAGAGAATGTCTGGAAATTTAGTTAAAAACTCTCCCTCTGGTGCAGCTTTAAGGCAACAACAAGCACAGAGGTACATGAAGCCAATTTAAAAGATGCTATAACTTGTGACATTACACCCACTAGGATTGCATTGTCCAGTCTGTTAAGGAAAAAATCCTAAAGGGGAGACTACCGTATATACTCGAGTATAAACCGAGGTTTTCAGGCTTTAAAAAAAGCCTGAAAATCTTACCTCGGTTTATACTCGAGTCAACGTTTCCCTTACCTTGTCCGGCGGCCGCGCGATCCGCATCCTCTCTCCACAGCCTCTGCGCATCGGATGATGTACTATCCAGTGCCACAAAGTGAGAGGCGCCGGTGGTAGTGACATCATCCGGATGCGCAGAGGCTGTGGAGAAGGAGGATGGGACGCGGGGCCGCCGGACAAGGTAAGGGAAACATTTACTTTATTTACGGACACACTTAATACATACAAATAGGAGTAAAACCTTCTTTATTGTGCATACTGTATGCACAAATATAGGAGGATTTACCCCTATTTGCAAGTATTTGCCACTTAAGATGTTTGAATACTACAACTCCCAGCATGCTTTATTGTGGGAGTTGTAGTTTTCAAACATCTTAAGTGGCAAATACTTGTAAATGGGGTAAATCCTCCTATATTTGTGCATACAGTATGCACAAAAAAGAAGGTTTACTCTTATTTGTAAGTATTTGCAACTTAAGTAGTTGAAAACTACAACTCCCAGCAATAAAGCATGCTGGGAGTTGTGTTTCCAAACATCTTTAGTGGCAAAAATACCCCCTCGGTTTATACTGGGTCAGTGTGGTTTTCTATTTTTCCCTAAAACTAGGTACCTCGGTTATTACTCGGGACGGTTTATACGGGACGGTTATTACTCGAGTATATACGGTATATAGATATCTTAACTCTGCGCCCACAGCCAGGGAATTCCTTAAAAGTTATAAATGGACAGGGATAAGATACAGAGCGCAGGAGACCAGTAGCACGCACATTTAGTAACTGGCTACAACGTTCTGCAGTATGCAAATATCTATTGACAAAAACACAGAAATAGGTCCAGGACTCTTTAAGCATATAGACATTAGCAGATGCATATAACATATGGGAGGTCTGTCATGGTACATATATGATGACAGATTCAGGCAAAAGGTAGCAGTCCAAAAGAATGTCAGTGGGGTATGAAGGATATAGACTTGTGGTGACAATGCAATCGCCCAGGGTACAAGCCCCATACACTAGTGCACAGCCTAAGGCTAACACTCCAGTTAACAAGTTAATGCGTGCTGGCATTCAATGAAGGGGACGATAGTGGCGGGGGAAATTGGCGTTTTCGCCACGAATGTGCCATTTGTGGGTCTCCCCACCAGCATTTCGACGCACCAAAAAAATTTAGCACTGGAGTTGCCAGAAACAAATGGCAAAGGACAATTGGCAAAAGCCGAGTACACCAGTGAAAGTCAAAGAATTAATTCCATTTTTAAAGGATTACCCAGATCAGAAGAAGGCAATGATAATTGAGATAGGATTAGAGAAGGGTTTTGGTTGCCAGCAAAGGTAAGTATGTCAAATGCAATTAAAGTAAGAAATCTAAAATCAGTATAACGAGCACAACGAAATAGTCAAAAAAAATAAAAAAAGAAGCTAAGGTTAGATAGAATTCTAGGCCCCTTTAAGTTTCCACCAGTAGATAATTAGTTATATCACCACTGGGAATGATACCAAAGAAGGAACAAAACTCATTCAGACTAATCCATCACTTATCTTTTCCACACGGAAACTCCGTGAATGACAGTATAGACCTGGATCATGTCATGTCAGGTATACAGTCGTCGACAAGCCATTGAGCTATTAAGGCAGTGCAGGCAAAATTCCTTGATGGCAAAAAGCGACATAGAAGCCGCATTTAGGATTCTTCCTATACAACCCGAATGTTATCACTTACTGGGTTTTCATTTCGAAGACAATTATTACATGGACAGATGCTTACCAATGGGATGTAGTATCTCATGCTTTTATTTTGAACTGTTCGCCTCATTTATGAATGGGTGACAAAAAAGGTGTCCAGGTCACAATTCTTATTACACTATCTGTATGATTTTTTGTTTATAGGCCAAAGATCTTTATATATATGTCAAAGATCTTTAAATACATTTTAAGCATTTCTGCCAAATTCGGGATTCCAATAGCAAAAAAGATAAGACAATAACTCCTAACTAGGGTCATTCAATTTTTAGGAATCATTGTTGATTCTGAAAAAATGGAATTTAGATTACCAGCAGATAAATTGACCAAACTGAAAAAAATGATAGGGTGCAGCACTGAATGCAAAGAAAATTAACAATAGACATGTACAATCAATTATCGGTACCTTAACTTTGCTTCTAAAATCATCCCCATGGGCAGATTTTAACAGGAGACTAATAAATAGCATAGCAGGGAAGACAACCAAATTGGCATGTCAGATTGGATAAAGACATTAAAGAAGACTTAGAAATCTGGTATTATTTCTAAGTAAGTTTAATGGAAAAACATGTCTACAGGAGGATTCATGGAAATGAAAGCATACAAAATGTATACTGATGCAGCTGCATCTGTTGGTTGTGCAGCCTACTTACAGGGTCAAGGGTTTGCAGAAGTGTGGCCTGATGGCTGGCACGAGGCAAACCTAAAAAAAACATTGTATTTCTGGAAATTATGCGGTATTAATTGCATTGGAGATTTGGGGAATGAAATTGGCTAATAAAAGAATTATTACCTGTGTCGTGTGTGTGGTGTGTGTGGGTGTGTGGTGTGTTGTGTGTGTGTGTGTGTGTGTGTGTGTGTGTGTGTGTGTGTGTGCGTGTGCGTGCGTGCGTGCGTGCGTGCGTGCGTGCGTGCGTGCGTACGTACGTACGTACGTACGTACGTACCCGAGACCTACAAATCCATTCCGGAACGGGATGTTCCGTTTTAATCCCTCGGGCGGCAGGGTCAACGAGTCCGACGCAGCATGGGTGGATCTGCGCATGTGCGGGATGGCGCGCGCACGTCGGACTACCTGCATTGGGAAGGCAGCAACATGAATTTCAATGTGCCAAGCGGATCTTACAGCACTACATCAGACAACTAGGACACAGACAAAATCCAGAAAAGGTATCATGCATATTTAAATGGGCTCTTTACTTTAGGCAATGTTAATTTTTCAGGTGGACATACCCTTTAAATTAACTGATAATTAACTGTACTAAGCAATTTCAACTTTATGAAATGTTTTGTAAATGGCAGTTATAATTGTTATAGCTACAACTCTGTATATTTTGTAAACTTTAAACAGAAAGTTTTAAAGGACATGTCCACCATAAAACTAAAAATCTGGTGACTTGTCTGTCTTCCTGCAACACTAATGCTATAATGAACTACAGTTTGTTATACATGCTTTACATAGGGAGAACTCTTGGGACTGTTTGTAGATAGATCTTTACAAAATGACAGACAAATCTTGCAGATTCTCTCTGTCATTTTCTAAAGATCTTGTGTGTACCCATTCTAGCTGGCTCCATCCTTCATGCAGTCAATCGAGGCTGCTGTTTCCCCTGCTGCCCTCTTTGCACATTCTCAAGCTTATAAAGCTAATTGAGCAGAGGGAGGGGACATGAACTTTGCCAGAACAGAAGAGAACTTAATTTAAATATCTGGTTACAAATGCATGTAATAAAACGTTAAAATAGCAGTTGGGGTTGCAGGCAGATAATGGACTAGTCAACAGTTTTTGTTTTAAAGGGTGGGACATGCCCTTTAATGTGTTGAACCGTAACATAAAGCTAAAATAACTTAATGACAGCTCTAAATAGATCCACTATGACCCTATAAAGTGGGAAACTGTCTCAAAAACCATAAATGCTCGGTAGGTATAACTGTTGCATTTTTACAAATTTTTAAATATGCTGAAATGGTAATTGACCTCCTTACAAAAAAAATGTAACACTTTCTCCTTTAAGCTGTCAGCTCATGCTTGTACCCACAACTTTGCTTGCGTGTGTTAACAGCATGTCTGTTATCATACAATGCAGTCATAAAATACTAATTGTTATCTATATTTTACAGCTGCAGTCATATTTTACTGTCACAATGTGGCCATCAATGAGCCTTTACCAGGCAGTATCAAAATACTGTCTGGTATCCGTATTTTCGATGCAGTCAAACAAGGCCTGAAGAGCTAAATTACTGTTCTTTCTATTTTTTCTTCTTTATTCTTCTGCACTTTTGGACTGTAACTCCTCCCACAGTTTTCGGGAAAGAGACCCAAAGTTTGGTACAGACGTGAATGGAACACATAGGAGAAGTGTGCTATCTTCCAGCTCAGGAATCTGTGGAAGCATTCCCACATTATCTAGGACATTTTTTTGTATTGACTAAAATAGGTAAAATTCCCAAACACAAATATTCCGTGATTTCAGGGTCATGGGATCAAATCAAATCCCAACGGACACTTTCTTAATTAAAATGCACCTGGGTCTCGAGGCTACACAAACTACACACCATGTTTCTCTCACACACACACACACACACACACAGCTACACAAACACAACTACACGCATGACACAGACTTTCAAAATTTAAATATACTAACATGCTCATTAATAAATATATAAAAAAAAGCTCATTAATAAAAATATGTAAGACACAATGTATGGTTTGTGTATTTAGAATGAAGTATGACATTTCGTTTTATAGCAGGGATGTCTGTCCTGTGGTCCTCCATATGCTTGCAAACTACAAATCCTTGCATTCCCTGCTGCCATCTGCTGTTGGTGAATGTTTAAAGTTGCAGGACCACAGGAAAGGCATCTCTTTTTTGGGCGCAAAAACATACCCTCACAGAACACAATACAGGTGCACACAACAATACACCCTCACATCCAACCTATCCCTACTTTTCCTTGGCAACTATACATAAACCATCAAAAAGTTTTATGCTCTAAAATGCATAAACATACCCCATAACACTACACAGATACACCTTCCCTACCCTTTGTTATGAGTTCTTCAGGATAAGGCCTCTATGAGACCCCCTCTGGCTGTCTGCCATGTACAATGCTGTTTTGACACCTTACTCTGGGCGTTCCTATAACACCTCTTAGCCACTATCTAATCACACCCTTAACACTTGGCTGTGATATGCTAATTGGGATTTTCCAGGGTACATAATTGCCACAGATTCTTGTACAAGTCATTCTGAATTGAGAAAGCCAGTCGGATGACTAGCGAAACGTCTTCAAGAACTACATTTCAAGTCCAGTTGATCTAATTGAATACAACAGATATGTCAATGGTAGTATAATAGCAGAAAAATTCTTAATGAATCTACGGTAGAAGTTGGCAAATCCAATGAATTTTTGAACTTGTTTCCGGGTAGTTGGAGTAGGCCAATTCTGAATAGCGGAGACCTTTTGAGGGTCCATAATTAGCCCTTGGGGTGAGATGATGAACCCCAAGAACGGTATTGAAGTCTTTTCAAACTCACATTTTCCCAATTTGGCGTATAACCCATGAACTATAAGACGAGAGAGAACTTTCTTAACCTGGATACGATGTTCCTCCAGGTTAGAAGAAAAAATCAATATATCATCTAGATAAACGGCCAAAAAGTCATCTACAAAGTCACGAAAAATATCATTGACAAAATGTTGGAATGTGGCAGGTGCATTGCATAGACCGAAAGGCATGACCAAGTATTCGAAATGATCATATCTGGAGCGGAACGCCGTTTTCCATTCATCCCCTTCTTTTATTCTGATCAAGTTATAGGCTCCCCGAAGATCCAACTTGGTAAAAATTTTGGCGGTTCTCAATCGTTGAAACAATTCGGGGAATAATGGAAGAGGATATCTATTTTTAATCATGACATTATTGAGAGCTCGGTAATCAATACAGGGCCTAAGTGAACCATCTTTTTTCTCAACAAAAAATATACCAGCCCCTGCTGGAGACGTGGAGTGGCGAATGAAGCCCTTCTGAAGATTCTCTTCTATATATTCCTTGAGAACCCTTTGCTCAGGTTCTGACAAAGGATATACCCGCCCAAAAGGAATCTCCACACCATGTAATAGTTCAACGGGACAATCATAAATGCGGCGTGGTGGTAGATTATTAGCAGCTTTCTTATCAAAGACATCTGCGAAGTTCTGATAGACACTGGGTAAGAGAGTTTCAGCATGAACCTGATTAATACTTAACACTGAAGAGGAAAGACATGACAGTCAGCAATGTGATGAGAGAAAAGAGATCTCTCCGGAGATCCAATTTATTGAAGGATTGTGTGTCTTCAACCATGGCATGCCTAGAATAAGAGGAAAAAGAGAGAAAGGCAATACATCAAAACATATAAATTCTGAATGATGATTAATGTTGTTCAATACTGGAAAAGTCTCTCGTAGTACAGGACCAGATGAGATTTTAGACCCATCTGCCAGATGAATAAAGAGAGGAGAGGATTTGGGACGAGTGGGAATCTTCCACTCCTTGGTAAGGGATTCCAAAATAAAACAGCTACAGGCCCCGGAGTCAATAACGGCTTGGACGGTGACCAATCGGACCGGTTCCCTGTAATGAGACATCAATAGACAGGTAAGATGCTGAAGCCGGGAACGACAATTCGGATGCGATAATATGGTTCCGACAGACCGATACACTGAACTATCCGGTCGATCGGACCGAAATACTCATCGTGTGTACCCAGCTTTAAAGTTTAAAGCAGACAAGAAGTGACTTCTACAACAAGGCACTGATAAAGCCTCATTTGGAATATGCGGTGCAGTTTTGAATCCCCAAAAATCCTACAAAAGGAACATCTTGGAAATGGAAATTCAAAGAAGGCCACTAAATAATAATTGGAATGGAGGTGGGCTTGAATATGCAGGCAGATTAGATAAGTTTATGGGTGAGAAGAGACACTAGTGCAGTGATATGATCACTTTATAGAAATAATACATAGGCTCTGGCATTTCACGGGGAGGTGCAGTGGTGAGAATCTATAATCATTCACTCATGTGTCACTGAGTGACTTCCCTGTATTCCACTGCCCCTCCCCATTTCTCTCTCCCTGCTCGTATTAGTAATGAAGATAAGCCCATTTTTGTTACACTGACTGACTGACTGAGTCATAATGGAATCAGCCACTCGCTCCTCCTTATCAGCACAGTAATTCGCAAAGGAATGCACAATATCAGCACAATATAATTCAGTGTAACGAACCAGACCCCACCGGTAGAGACGATGTTTATTGTCTTCTTTAGTTTGAAATAGAAAACAGCAGTTAACTATTTGTATGTACAACTGGGCTGTTTATCTACATTACTAATTAACAGGGAGGGGGAGAAGGATTTTTCTTTTTTTTTACCATATTATTGAATAATACGCTACGGTAAGTACAGAATAATATACGGATATTACTATTCACCTCGAGAGTCCCTGACCTGTATAAAAAACACTCGGCCTAGCGGCCTTATGCTTTTATGGTCAGGGAACTCCTTTGTGGGCGTATCTCCTTATATTACACTGTAAGTAGCGTATTATTCCTTAAATATTAATGGGCCACAACTCTCCGGTGCAGTGTTCACTAATGGGTTATATCAATGGACATCTTTTAAATTAAGAAAAGTGATCACCTTCACGTTCGGAAAGGTGTCTTACAGTAAGAAAAGTAAACTGTGGCAATTTTTCCAGCTGATGTGCAATGGCAAGTGATTGAATATCTTAAACGGGGGTGATAAGTTTGTAAAACTAACAAATATTGCAGATTACTGTATATACATATACTGTAGTTCTTGTTGAGATTAGTGGGGATTGGATTGGAGTCAAAAGGAATCCCTAACCCACCCTTTTTTTTAGCTGGCTTTTTTTTTGTTGCCTTTTTCTGGATCAACAGTTAGGTAGGGTTGAAGAGGGTAGAAGTTGGACTAGATGGACATGTCTTTATTCAACCTTAGTTAAGTTGTTATGTTCAAGTTGTTCGAAACCTGGCTTTTCCACCATGACTCAGCTATTGAGGCCTCACTATCTCATGAGGTTTTCGTCTCCTTCATATATTTCACCCTTAAAAGCCAACTAAGTGAAGAAATAATTTGGGCTAGAACAAAGTACATAGAGTGACACAAGCCAATGAGGTGAATGTACGTGGTTTTTAATTTGTCACATGGGGGCTGCCATTTTGGCTCCTCCTCCTCCTGCACCCACTGGGTATCGCACATGCACAATGCCATGCCTTAGAGAATATAGAGTATAGAAGGAAACTCATCCTATTTTGCATGTATATTTATCAGAACTAGTCAATACTACTGCACCTACATTAATTAAAAATAATTAATAGGCGCACACTAAAACTGTGCATATGGAGATCTAAAAGAACAAGCTTTCTAAACCCTGTTTTGTTTAAACTGGTTTTATAAATATATTTATGGTTGGGTGTTTTTTTCTACTAGCTAAACTGAACAAAACAATCCTTTTTTTGGAAACTTTAACGACTAAAAAACGCTTGCACTTATCCCCTATTTGCATATGTATGTTGCATACTCTGTATTAATAATGTACCCGCTGCTACCCAAGTGGCACTTATAAATAAAATTAACATACATACATACATACATACAATGTGTCAGAGCTGCAAGGGGACAGTTGAAGTGAACCTGATCTTGCACAGCACTGTGCAATTCATTCCACTGGTGTACTTTCTTATAGGGAATGTCTGGGGGGTGGAGAGTCCACTGTCCATGTAGGCAGACGTGTTGAGGGACATCCCCTGTTCCAAGGCGGTTTCCTTCAGATCGGCTCTAGCTAAACTAGCCTTTCCTGCTGAATTCATGCTTTAACACCATCATGCCTCCTCCAGAAACTCCCTGAAACGCACAAGATGGCAGTGAAAGAGCTGCACTTTTCACGCTTGTTAATGTCCATTGTTAGTGTTGCCACAGCTAGGTGTTGAGTTAAAATATCAACCAGGGTTATTTTAACTATGCATTATTTGATGCCTTGAACGATGCAGTTTTTTTAGATCCCTTTGTTCATAATGGATGAGGAGGTGTAGTTCAACAACCAACCAGGTTTATTTTTAAAATAAGTGATATAACTACTAATCTTTCAAAAGAGCCTAAGGCTTAAATATCATAGGGAATATGAATAGCACAGGCAGTATCGCGGGTACTGGGTGCAGACTTTGGCAAATAGTATGAATTAAAATAGATAAAGGAAAAAATTACCAGTTATTCTTGGGGCTCCAAACCTACAAGGCACTCCAACTGTATACTGTAGTGCTCAAACAGTTACAAGGAGAGGTAAATTACTTAATAAAATGATCACAGCGGAGGAGGAGGACCCCCAATGCACCGTATATCAAAACAAGTTTTTTTTATGTTTGATTTAATAAAGATTAACAGACCCCTAAAAAACAACCCTGCTGCCTGGCCCCAACTAACCATTATATACCCTATGATCATGCCAAACCAGCTATACACATAAAAGTATAACTGATAACCAATGTCAGAAATGGACGAAAATAGACTGTTGCAGGGAAACATCCTATACCCACAATATGAACCAAGTTTCAGTCCACATATGGAGTAGAAAGTTCAATAAATGCATATGATGGTAAAGCTGGATCCTGCAACCACTGAGGTAAAGGTCGTAAGGTGGAAAATACTGATGCACTATATTCATTAAAAAAAACAGTCACATGTTTGAAATGAGAAATAGTAACTTACCAAGTAAAAGAGATAAGCTAATATTTACAACAGAAATGGTAGGCTCACCAAACAGAAGCAGCAATAGAGAGGTGTGACTTCTTCCAGGTCACATGTATCAAATGGTGTTTTTATCTATACTGTTAGTTGGGTGTCACCTCCTCTCGTGATCTATTTATGGGTAGTTTTACTCACCTGGTAACTATTTGTGCACTATATATGCATTTGGAGTGCCTTGTGGGTTTTGAGCCCCAAGAATAACCTGTTCCTTTTTCCTTTTTTACTTAATTTATAACCACTAATCCCAGCTCCTTTACAAAGAGATATAAAACTGTATTTTTCAGTATTTAAAAAGTATATTGGTTGACAATGGCTGAACTACATTTCTAATCACCAGCCGATTAAAAGGCATATTTATTGTTATGCATACCCTCCATTTTATAGTTACAATAATTATAGTTACAACTACTGTGCTGAGATCAGGTTTATTTCATTATCCCTGACTGAAGCTCTGCACTATGTTGATTCTATACATTTAACAATATATATATTCCCCTTAACCAATGCAATTTGCAGCATGCATTAGAAAGGTTACAAAGGGTGGTAAAGGATGAAATGTATCACAGGTCCCTTAAGCACCATGGGTTGTGGTGGTAGTAGTGTTGGCCATCTTATTTTTTCTACCTGTCCATTCAATATCATTCACTTCACTTTTTTCGAGGTTCATACAATTCAAATTTCCCCAGTTACAAGTGTAGCTGTGGTATAACGACCTGCATGTTTCCCCCAGCCACATTTTAAAATCAGAAAACTGCTTTTAATAATGAGATTTCATCTTTTCTAGTTAGCCCTCTTCTTCCTGACTCTCTTTTTCTTGGTGTAACTTTCAGTACTGGCGATTTTTTCTCTCCTCTATTGTTCTCTCCTCCTATGTTTATATCTCTGACCCTCACTCTTTGTTTGCAACTTTCTTTGCTACTCTTTAATCTTTAATCCTGTGACATCATGTCAGAGGCTTTGAGTAGACCTATGAAATCTACCACCCGGGATCTCTGTGGAACATTAGAGCAGAAGGTCATCACATTTAAAATATACAAACTGTTCACTGCCAATGGGGGAAGGAAAACTGAGCCACATATATAAAACGTGACTCCCCCTACCACCACTTGCAAACAGCCAGAGTGGTCTGCACGTAATGGACAAGCACCAATAGTTGATGGTCAATAGTTGCGTGACTTGTAGAGTGTTTTAGCCCACGCAGCATATTATTTAATTAATTACAGGATGTTCGGCAAATTTATATCTCTGCTAAAAAATGCTAGAGACCCCACTAATGTACATAATTATGCCTGGAACCCATTACTGTTTAATAGTTATTTTCACTCAGCGAATGAAGAGCTGAATGAGTAAACAAAATTTAGTCCATACCCTTTCAGTGCCAGAAGAATTTAAATTTTTTTTTTTTGCGTTAACTGCCAGAAGAATTTTCAGATTTTGCCCTTATTCGATTTGGACTAATTTTACAGTAGGAAACCTGCAGTAAATCAGGAATATTATACATTGTTTTTTTCAGCACAAAGTGTACTTAAACACGGTAACAGAATTTCGTAACTTTCTGGAAATTTTACTGGAATTATGGGTAAAATATGTAAAAAAAAAGAAAAGAAAATGTGCAATTTTTCATGGATTTTTTCCCATTTTAATTTATAGTTATCTTAAGGTTACACACAAAACTCTTACTGTTTCTAAAAGCTCTGATACTCCCCTATACAACAACGTACCACATATATGTAGCTACCACCACTTTTCCTGTACAGGAGACCCCCCCCAAACTAAAACTGCACCTTCAAGAATATTACACCAAATTGAAATGTATAACCACCTGACAGATAACAGGAATATCTACCAAATTAACTAAAAATCCCCACAAGTGAGATATTTTTAGAAACTGCACATCCGCAGGATGTGAGGTAAGTTACAATGAGGTAGTTTCGATCAAAACGCAATACCCGGGCGCACTCTTCGTCCATTGTACGTTATTTTCTCACATTTTCTGTTTTTTCTCAACTGTAATCAGAGACAAAATCAAATGTGAATTTCAGCTAAAAACTGCAGAGGAAAGTTAAACGCATCTCACAAATATGAAAGACTAAACCCCTCCCGAATAAAACGGTATGCCACATTCATGGGTGTACCCAGAGACATGGCTACCAACTAACCCAGAGCCAAATGTCAGTAGCAGCATAAAAAAATTAGCCAGTTTTGTATTTGAACAGTCTGCAGTTTTTCCACAAAACACCCCCCCACACCCTCCACAAACTATATATTCCTGAATTCTACACACCTTCAGCTATTAACCTGTAGTTCGTTCATGGAATGTAAAAAAAAGTTACCATATCAATCTCCCCAAATTTCCTGAATCAAACGGTATGCCATATGTGTTGCAGACCGTGGAAGTGAATAGCCAAGAAGTGAGACAATGCACGATGGCTCACAATAAGCTAAAATATTTACCAACTCCGAATTTGAACAGTCTGCCGTTTTTTCCACAAAACACACCTGTAACTCAGAAATACCCCACACAACTATAATTCCTGAAATCTACACACCTTCAGCAAAATTTCAGCCAAATCTGAATATCACATAATTCGTAGTTTGTTCTCATACCATCAATGGTGTGGGCGCAGTTCTTCGTAGAAGTTCGCAGTTTTAGCAGATCTTAAAAATTAGAAAAAAAACACTCTCAATCAGAAATCATGCCAAAATCCCCAAGTAATGTAAAAAAAGTTACCAAATATCAATCTCCCAAATGTCCTAAAACTTTTCAGATTTGTCAGACTAAACACCCCTCTATATTACAAATACCCCCCAAACTATATATTCTTGTTGTGAGGATTCTCATTCATCCAGGTCATGGTATATCTGTTGTATTCATTAGATCAACGGACTTGAAATGTAGTTCTTGAAGACGTTTCGCTAGTCATCCGACTGGCTTTCTCAATTCAGAATGCTTGTACAAGAATCAGTGGCAATTATGTACCCTGAAAATCCCAATTAGCATATCACAGCCAGGTGTTAATGGTGTGATTGGATAGTGGCTAAGAGTGTTATAGGAACGCCCAAGTAGGTGTTAAAACAGCATTGTACATGGCAGACAGTTGGTGTCGAACCCCCCCACCTTCATTTAGGCTCGGTTTCTTTATTTTCACATAATGGCCTCCTTAACACCTCTCTGAACCAGTCACGTTCCTTCGCCAATATGTTATCATTACAATCTTCAAGTATGTCCTTTATCCTAAATGCAGGTACACGGCTGAGTCCTGACCCGAGGAATTGGCTCTTCTGTGCTGGGCCATACTTGATGCGTTGCTGTTTGGTCTCCCCCACATACAATCAGAGCATTCTCACTGCACTGCACTGCATAATGATGTCGCTTTTCTTGTGTTTTGGTATGGGTCTTTCGGATGTAACCACCTCTAGCCACTATCCAATCACACCCCTTAACCCCTGGCTGTGATATGCTAATTGGGATTTTCCAGGGTACATAATTGCCACTGATTCTTGTACAAGTCATTCTGAATGAGAGAGCCAGTCGGATGACTAGCGAAACGTCTTCAATAACTACATTCAAGTCCAGTTGATCTATGATACAAAAGATATATATTCTTGGAATATACACACCTTCAGTTACACAATGGTGTGATTCCTTTATGCACCACCAATGGTGTGGGGGCGAAGTTTTGTGTAAAATTGACTTTTTTACCAGATTTTCAGGAAAATTTATAAAAATATAATTCAAAGTTAAAAATCATGGCAAATTCCATGTCATGTAAAAAAAACTGGTCAATTATCAATCTTCCAAATGTCCTGAATCAACAGTATATGCATGGTTACAACACACACACACGGACATGAAAGCCACTAGTCACACAAAGTTGAGGCCAATGCATGGCCCAATAACAGCAACTGTAATTTACATCTAAAGATTTTAAGATTTTATCTAAACACCCCTCTAACCAAAAAAATACCCCTCCAAAAATAATATTCTCAGATCTACATACTAAGCAACAGTGCCATTTTTCATTCATACCATCAATTGTGTGTGCGCAGATCTTCGTAGAATTTTGCACTTTTAGCATATTTTTGTGAAAAAAATAAGAGAAACAAGTTTCAAAGTTAAAAACCCTGCAAAACCCAAAATAATGAAAAAAAATTTACCAATATCAATCTCCCCCAAATGTCCTGAATCAAATGGTATGCCATATGCATGGGTGCACAGAGAGACATGCCACCAACTAACTCAATGGGAAAGCATGCATAAGTGCAATTACCAGAAAAAATCAAGGTGCTCTGCAATTTCAAACAGGCCAAAACTGGAAATGCCCCCCACAAATAAAAACCCCTCACTAAATATCGATCTCCCACATTTCCTGAATCAAACGGTATGCCATATGCTTGGATGCACACAGAGACATGGCCACCAACTAGCTCAAATGGGACCTGCAAAATGCAATTAACAAAAAAATCAAAGTGCTCTGTATATGAACAGCCTACCCTTTTTCAAAGGGAACAGCCATAAACTTGGAAATACCCCCCACCACAACTATAGATTTTTGGAATTTACACACCTTCAGCTACACACCGTGCCATGATCATGCATACATTAAGAATTCCAGACGCTGTCAACCATAGAACCCTGCTTTTAGAAGATTTTGTGTAAAATAAAATAAGATGATTCAAAGGTTGAAATACTACCTAAACCCACTTGACAAGCAAAAAAAACCCACTAAATAGCAATCTCCCACATGTCCTGAATCAAACAGTGTGCCATTTGCGTGGTGCAATAAGAGCGAGCCACCAACTAGCTCAAATGGGACGCATGTAGAAGTGCAGTTACTAAATAAAAAACGCCACAACCCACCCCCCCACACGCACGACTCTCCTCCTTTTTCTGGTATTTTGGTGAAAACCAGTTAGTAAGGAGAGTCACACACGTATTTGCACACTTTACTGATCCTAAAAATTCAATCCGGTCTTTTTTTGGTACCTCTGCAAAATTTCCTTATAAAATAGGCTTATTTCCCTTGAAATCGTACAAATAAGTTACTGCTTTACCGATATCACAGGGGACATTGGGAAGCTTGGAAAGACAAATTTTTTGCTAATTTATGGCTTTAGTGTAAAAAAAAAAAAAAGCATGTGTGTATCACTTTAGAATTTTTTTGTGTGCATTTCCCCCCCTTTTTTTTTTGATCATTCCCAAAGATATCATCAAATCATCTTAGGGAATGATAACGAACTTGGAATACGCCCGTTTTCCAATTCGAAATCTGATCGGAAAAATCACTTCCCAGAAATCATTTCCAGGAGTGATTTTTCATTCATTCATTGGCAAAGATCAATAATTTGGTGATCAGAAGTGATCACCAAATTTTGATCTCTGTCCCCATTTTTTACTAAGTCTTTGCTAAGTAGCAAAGACTAGAAAAGATCCTATTTGTGAATGGAACTTTGAATTCCATTCACAAAAAGTATAGTAAAGCTGCACTGTGATCTGAATAGAGATCACAGTGCAGTACCTCCCTAGACCACACAGGGCATCTAGGGGGAAGCCTAAGGGAAGACTCCGGTGAAGAAGAATCCTGTGATGTCACCGGGTCTCCCTCATCGCAGGACTCCTCCTGCTCCCGTTGCCGGCTCTTCAGAAAAGGTATGATATCTTCTGATCCCCCCCTCGGATTTGGACAAACCGAGGGGGATCGAGGGGCAGTTGAATGCTGCCCCCCGATCGCCCCTAGCTCGGGGCAATTTATTTTTTTAATGGGAAGCCACAGATCGTAAATTCATGATCTGGGGCAGTTTGCGCATTTCCTGCACAGTCGTGAATATACGATCTGTGGCAGTGAAGGGTTTAAAGGATTTTTGCATTTATTTCCATTGTTTATTTTGCATAGTTTTGAAGATATTTACATTTGTGTGTGTGATATGGCAGCATCATCACCAGGTCCCCTGCACTCCTGCTTGAAACTGTCAGTCAATCTGTCCTGTGTCTCCTCCACCCCACCTTTCAGTCAGCCCCCCTGGTCTCTCCCCACTCATGGACCACATGGTCCCTCCAGTTGCAGGCCCCCCATGGCCTATTATCTTACAGCCCCATGTGGCCCCGCCCACTCACGGGTGTCTAAGCCCTGCCCACTCTTGGGTGCCGTGGTTCTCAACCCCCTCTTACCTTTTCTGTCAGGACTTCACACAGCAGAGATAGGAGGGACTTCCTGTCTCCCTCACACAATGAGGGAGTCTGAGGCTGTGCTCGCTGGCGGCACTGTGCAGGAAAGCCTTAGGAATGTCACATGTCAGCCTCCCACCCATTAACTTTCTGGCAGTCTTTTCTTTATATCTTGGGCTGTGGAGCCTTAGAGTGGTGGTTGATGGCTCGTTTTCAAGATAGGAAACTGGCCTTTCATTTAGACTTAACTTGTTTGGGGACCACAGTTCCCCTTTAAACATATACTCCTTATCTTGTTGGAAGGGACATACACATGTCTGGAAGTGACATTTCCTGTATATGTATGTGAAACCGGTCCTGAATTGAGGTGTGGGTCTTCAGCCCCAATTTAATTAAAGAATAACAATATCAAAAAAAAATAATCACCCCCCATTACATGTCCACATTCCAGCAGCAGAAATCTCTTACTCACATTTAAAACCATACTGCCCTCCTTAAGTCACACATCACACAGCAAAGATCAGTGCCAAAAGCCTGCCTCCTAGCTGGACCAGGGCCATGGTTAACACAGCACTTGTCAGTGGCTGGTGGGAATGTCTGTTATAACCTCTCTCTCCTCCTCCTCTCTGTCAGTCAGAACAATTTGAAATATCTGGTTACTTGGATACAGCCATCATCCAAGCTGGTCAGGTTGCATGGGAGTGTTTTTCTCTTGCTAGCTTTGAGTGACAGTTAAGGCAGGCAGAATTGTTACGCCACATTAACCAATGGCTAATTAAAGGCAGAGGCTCAAAATCAGGGGGGGAAAGTTATGGGGCCATATCCTTTACTCTTTAAAAAAAATGCATTGAGGGAATACCATTATCCTTTAATACTAAGGATGTCTGAAAACCTTCACACAAATAACAGATTTTGCTACTTTACATTTTATACATTAGTAATTTTTTGAAATACTTACCACATATTGTAAACAGTCGGTTTTTGGATCGCCATGTCTAAAACCTAAGGGATTAGCATGTATTAATAAAAGCAAAATTTAGTTATCGGTCTTGTGTTATTTTTTTGTTCCCAAAACGCAAGACAGAATTTTCTAAAAACTACATTTTACAAAAGTAAATTTAAGGAGAAAGCTTGAATGAGCTTAACATGAAAAGACCGCTATACTTTGTACGCATCAGGCTTACAAGAAATTTGTGAAAATTTAATGAGAAATTTTCTGGCATAGCTAGCCCTTAGAGATCTGCCACGTGGAACTATAATGCCAGCAAATGTGTTTTACTAAAATATTAGATAACTTGGGAGCCAGGGAATTACCGTATATACTCGAGTATAAACCGTCCCGAGTATAAACCGAGGTACCTAGTTTTAGCTAAAAAAGGGGGAGATATTGACTCGAGTATAAACCGAGGGGTTAGTATTTGCCTTAAGATGTTTGGAAACTACAACTCCTAGCATGCTTTATTGTTGGGAGTTGTAGTTTTCAAACATCTTAAGTGGCAAATACTTGCAATAGGGTAACCCTCCTTTATTTGTGCATACAGTATGCGCAAATAAAGAAGGTTTTACTCTTATTTGTAAATATTGCCCTGGTTTCCGTGGTATTCTCCTACCTTGTCCTGTGGCCTCTCGCTCCTGCTCCGCATCCTCAGTGCGCATCTGGATGATGTCACTACTCGGCGCCGCAAAGTGAGAGGCGCCGAGTAGTGACATCATCCAGATGCACACTGAGGATGCGATCGTGCAGCCGCCGGCAAGGTAGGAGAAAGGTTGACTCGAGTATAACCGAGGTAAGATTTTCAGGCTTTTTTTAAAGTCTGAAAACCTCGGTGTATACTCGGTAGTACCACGGTAAAGAAGAGATTGGTCATTAAAATAATTTTTAATAATAAAATACATAGGGAAAACGCATTATAATGATGTTCAAGTGTAAAGATGTTCTTGCTGTTCCCCCACCCCACCACCACAAAGAGAGTGAAACTGGTAGGCAGGGAGGAGGAGATATCAGCCACGTCACAATCTTCTTTTTGCTCACTATGGCTTACCCAACAGAACATTAGGTAAGAGTACTCTCCCCTATCTTCATGCAAAAAAAGTTTAGTGGTAAAAAACTTGTTTGGGCACTAACAGTCCTTTAAAGGACAATTTAAGTCTAACAGTAATTTAATACAGTAAAGAAATCTGAATTAAAATCCTTCTCAAATCCTGGTTTTAAAAATTGGTCTCCACCCATAAACCCTTAGGACACATTCTTTAAAGATTTAGACATATAGTCAGGAAAGCTATTAGGCAACATGACTTCCTAAGCTTAATCTACTATACACAAAAAAGTTCACAGGCCCAGATAGCTCAACCGTACATACGAGTTCATGTGTATACTAGTCAAAAAGTATGCTAAGCAGGCAAAAGTAATGTTGAAACACAGTTGTGTGGGAATAGGGTTGCAATGCGACCGGGCTTGTGTTTCTGGGGGACCTGCCAAACAGGGGGAAGTTTTCACTGCCGTGCACTATCTATCCTGCTTTAAACTGCTGAAGCAAAGCAGCTCAAACCTCTTGCATTCTTGTTTCTTCTTATTATATCATGCTTATGAGCACATGGAGAAGATCATACAATGTTGCTATTACCAGGAGATCCGGGAGGAGAATGCAAGTGCTTTGAAGAGTGAGAATTTTTTTCATGTTAAAAAAATTACCTGCAATATCTGACCTATTTGTCCAACTGTTTCCTATGGGAATTTTCCACCTCTAAGGCATTATCTTCCTCAAATGTATGGTGTAAATTATGCAAGCATGGAGTTGGACCAATATGTGGTTTGAATTTGAAGACTGATTAAATAGGGCTAAAAGAAAGGATTGAGTTGGACTATAAGTGGTGGGAATGTGAGCATGTGATTGAGTTGGACCAATAGGAAAGGAGACGTGTAGGCATAGCTTTTACATATAAGATTATTGACAATACACACTGAAAATACATTATTTGATTTAAAATACTGTTTAATAAAGCTAATTTTGTAAATTGTATAGAGCAGTAAATTAAGTCTGTAGTGAAAAGGAGTTCTGATTTCACACAACTTAAATGGTCATACACCGTGCCGATATTACATAAATCCCATTGGATCCACAAGATTTACCTGACAAAGGACTGACCATGATGCAAAATACCGCTTTACCATTCTCATGGTCACTATCAGCACATGATACAATTTTACCAGTATGGTGGATGGCCAACCGACTCCATACAGCAATATCGAAAGCTGGTCAAGTCATTGTATGTGGTTACCAATGGATATTTGCGACATATTTGATGGTAATTGACATAATAAAATAATACATGACATCATACAAATCATGGTCGACTGTTAACCTTAAAAACAACCACTGTAGTTTTCCGGAGAGAAAAATCCCCAGAAAATAATTATCCATTATAGGAGTAGGAATGTGGTAGTACCAAACTAATGAACAATGAGGTGGTAGTTTTTAAAAAATTTAAAACTTAAATTTATTAGTTTAATTCTAAAATATCTATTCTAAAGGTTAAAAAAATTGTAAACAAGAGAAATCTAGCTACATTTTTTAGCACAGTTGAAACAAAATCAAAGCATACAAAGCATATGTAGCTTGCATAAATGTAAAAATTACCTTTAAATTTACAGCTCTGGACCTAGAAATAGAAATTTAATGTTAGAAATAAAAATGCACATTGTATTATGTTACAAAATGAAAAGGACAAAGGATTTAGTGGTAATTGTTAAAGCCATAGCACTTGCCATATGCTCTGTACATATTCGTTATTGCATCTTACCCTCTTCGTATTTCCACCACACATATTCACTTCTTAATTTACCCAAACACTTTTCTTATGCATCCTCAGCTGAGTACACACGGCAGATTTTTCTTCTGTATCGGTTGATTGGGACGGAAAATCTGTGGTGCTTTCGGCCGCCACTGTAACCAATGTCGGTCGCTCATTCGGACAAACGGTATTCGGACGTGTCGGCAATCACGGCCGTTTCCTTATGGGACCGCACAATCGGTCGCACAAACTGTTTGTTGCAGTCACTGTTGCCGAACCGACAGACATCTGTCCCGCGCGCACAATCACTCATAGCGAATGCTTGGTTGGGAAAAATCTCCCCCTCGTGTGTATCCAGCCTTACTTAAAGTCATTACGCCTTAAAGGTGACTTGGGCTCACATTGAATACTTGCACCCCTAAATTCCTAATCCACACTGTCATTTCTCCTTCCAGCATCCCTCCCAGATAGTGCTGCTGTCCCAGGAGCATGTTTGTCTGGTAAGAATGAGAAAAAGGGGAAAACTAGGAAGGAAAAGAATATGGGAATGGTGGACAAATAGACAGGTGTATTCTCCCAAATGAAAGGGGTAAATGAAACAAGAGCTGAACTATTTGTGTGACTAATTTTGTTATTTGCAATACTTGCTTTTCCTGATATTATATTGCCTGTCAAAAGAACCCAAACAATACCAAATATTAAAACAAAAATATTGGGATTGTGCATCACTTTGTTACTTTTTCATGCTATCAAATTGCTGGTCTTCAGCAGACTTTTTTTGGATTTTATAACGTGGCACGTGTCATTACTGATTTCTTAAATTTTAATACATATATTCTATATTTTGTGCAGTGTTTAAATACATTTATTTATTAAACATGAAAACATAGTAAAATTAAGATAATGTTTATTTTTTTAGTTTATTTTTTTCCTTGTAAACCATAGCAACCTTTCCATGAACCATCCACACAATAAAAAAAATATGCAGGCATGTATAGTACAGGGATCGTGGATTGTGTCAGAGCCTGTCAGAGGATCAGCGAAGCAGCGCAATCACAAGTAAGTTTCTCAATCTGGCTCTCAGCTCCTGTTTATTAATAGAAGAACGGAGAAAAGACCTTTATCTCCTTTACACCTCCCATTATTCAACTAATGTGAAAAGGGTATCTTCCTTTTTTTCAGTAGAGAAATTTAAGGTGTTAAATTGCAGAAGCAGATTTCCCATACATCCCCATAGTGTTTAAGGACACTATACTACTCACCTCACCCTCGCTCCTCTTCCTCCATAGCTGCATAGTACCCAGGGTGAGGACCTAAAATCCTAAGTCCTCACCCTGGGTACTTTCCCTAAATCCTGCACTACTTACCGCAAATCTGCTTCGCCGATCGCTCCATTCCTCTGCTCTTCCTGCTTCAGTGACAGATCGCGAGGCAGCCAATAGGAAGTACGCTCTGCAAGGAGGCGTGTCTTCCAATTGGCTGCCTCGCGACTGTCACTGACAGTAGAAGAGAGGTGGGAACAGTGTGGATCGGCGAAGCAGATTTGCGGTAAGTAGTGCAGGAGTTAGGGAAAGTACCCAGGGTTAGGACTTAGCGATTTTAGTTCCTCACCCTGGGTACTATCCTGCAGTGGATCGGGGAAAAGGTGAGTAAATTGTCCTTTAATTCATTCTTTAAAACATTTACAAAACGTAATAGAACTCACTCTTTTTTTCTTTCAAGTTATATTTCCAAAAATCTGGTGGGGGAAAAAAAAATATTTATACTATATATAAAATAATCAAGCATATAAGACATTCAATAGCCCTAATACCCACCATAAACTTTTAGCCTTAATATAAAAAGAAAATGAATTTGCCTCATCTTAATCTTTAAATCAATACATGTATAGCCCTTCTTCTGAGGTGTGTTGTGTTGCTGTATGTCTTATTACAGTTATTATTTGAAGTAACTAGGGCCCACAGCAAACTAAGATGGGGCCCCCTTATCCTTGGTTCATATAGTGGTTTTTCTGGGATGATGCTATATCTGACATGGGAAGGCATGTGGTTGCAGGGTCTGCTCCCCTGGTAGTTACACCCCTGGTTATAATAATAATGTATTATTTGGTATGTTTAGCGCTCATTGCCCGCCCTTGTTTCCAGGGACACTAAACTGAAAAAAAGACTTGCCTTTATACTTTTCTATATTTAGTGCGTCAGGAACTTGATCCTTTGCTCTCAGTGCTCCGTCACTAGATCTCCTCATGCCCTTTTCAGCTCACTCCTAGTTAGTATGCACTTCTCTCTATGTATCCACCCTCTCCAAAACTGAGGCACAGAAAGAGTGTGGAGCATGTGCAGTGAAGATGATCTGTGCCCCACTACAGCCAATACATTCACCCAGTGATTTTGTATTCTAGTGAAAGTGAAACCTTTGCAATAGGAAGGTAAGCAGCTCTGGGAGCTGAAATCACTGCTTGAAGATTTTCTTTAGCTGTAGGAGTTTGAGGTGTGTGTGTAGAAGGAAGACTTTGTATTGGTTTCTTTAGGTACAGAGCTACATTAGGACTTCAGTAACACAGACAGCACACAGCACTAACTGCAGGTTTTGGTTTATCTGCACAAAAGACCCCAGAGTACAATAATTCTTATTACTTTTCCTGATCTTAATGCTGAATCATAAGCCATGCGATGACAGAGAAATAAGCTTTACTTTTATAAATGGAGAGTTTCTCTAGGTATGTTGTCAGGGGGAGGGTTGAGTGATTGACAGTTCTTTACCGACTATTTGTGCTCCACCCTCTTAAAAAAGTAAAACTCCCAGAGCTAAATAACAAGGGATCTGAAGGTCAGAAAAGAAGAAAAAAAATCAGATTTAAGATTGGTGGTAATTGTTCCTAATTACTGTGTGATTAGTTCAAAAAGTTCAAGAATGTGCAGTATCATTTCTCCATAAACATATGTGCCATAACATCCAGAGTTCCTCATTTTGGTCTCATCTGACCAGACTATTACTCAAATATTTCATTTGTTTATGCAATGTGCACAGTAAACAAGCTAAAACATGTTTTCTTTAGCAGCAGAGTATTGCGCATGAGTGCATATGTTGGTTGAGTGCATTACTTATTGTTTTTTCTTTAAACACAACTGTATGTTCCAGGTTCTTTCTGAAACTCCCTGCGAGAGGGCATTGGCTCTTTGGTAACTCTGAAAACAGAACCTGGTTGTAAACGGTTATGGTGAAATTATCTTCTTTCCACTTTGGCTCTTTAGCTCCAATGGTACTCACTGGATCATTCAAAAGCTTAAAATAGTTCTGTAACCATTGTCATCAATATTTTGCAAAACTTCTTGACAGCTCTTACTTGTACCCATCATGAGATTTTTGTTGTGTGATACACTGGTAACAAAAAACATTTTAAAGGCCAACAATTAAACAGGATCGCTTTCTATATACGGAAAGATTTCAATGATTTCTTGGCTTTCAGGCCTTTTTGCACCTCATTTTTTCATGTGTTTAACACTTATTTTTCAGCAAACTACAGCTGTAAAGTCATGAAAACCCAAATGTGTAATGCGACTTTAAGACTGTTATTGAGGCAGTACGCAAAGGAGTGCATGCAACCACCTCAAGCAATGTTGGCCCGATTGTGCATCTTTTCAACAGCAAACACTAGCGTTTAAGTAAATAATTTACTGGAGCTGCATTGAGTCTGCCATCTTTTATAAAGGGGGAAAGATAGGAGTAACTTCTTTCTGTACAGCATGTACAGAGTCATTGTATTTTATCTATTTGTGAGTAAAAATAAAGTTAGGAGATAGATAACCAAAGGACAACTATACACATTTCCTCCTGCCCCTTAAAAACGATGTTAAATTGAATCAGCCGTTATACATACCTTAACTTTCCCATGCCTATCCAGTCTCATGCTTAGGAAGAACAGCTTGTCGCTTCATCCTTCCTCAAATACAACTTAGTACTCTAACAAGAAACCATTTAAACCAGAACACTGCTGCTGTCTACAGGCCAAAGCTCATTCAAGATGGACTCAAAAAAGAATGACGCGAACTGTTCTGCAGTCTTGTTAAACTTAAGGGCATGTCCACCCCCAAAACTAAAATTTAACCCACTACTGGCCCCACAGTATAGTTAAAAAAAATCCTTACCTTACATTCCTGCTCCTTATGGTTCCCCTGTAGTCCATGTCCAAGTCCAGGAAACTGAAGAGTATGGCTGTCTTCCTGTCCAAACATCTCTGCCCTGTGTGCCTCTGGAGGGATAGTGACGTGTGCAAAGGAGCCCTTCCCCCCTCGATCCCTCTTGCCTCTTTTCCCCTAGCGTAAAATCCTTAACCTGTATTGTAAGGCATACCCTCCCACCCCAACCACTAAGTTTAAAATATCTTTTGTATTCAATTAGATCACTGGACTTGAAATGTAGTTCTTGAAGACGTTTCGCTAGCATCATCCTCCTGGCTTTCTCAATTCAGAATGACTTGTACAAGAATCTGTGGCAAATATGTACCCTGGAAAATCCCATTAGCATATCACAGCCAGGTGTTAAGGTGTGTGATTGATAGTGGCTAAAGGTGTTTAGGAACGCCCAGATAAGGTGTTAAAACAGCATTGTACATGGCAGACAGTTGGTGTCAAACCCCCCCCACCTCTATTTTGGTGCTTGTTTCTTTATTTCACATAAATGGCCTCCTAACACCTCTCTTGAACCAGTCACGTTCCTTCGCCAACTGTCTGCCATGTACAATGCTGTTTTAACACCTTACTCTGGGCGTTCCTATAACACCTCTTAGCCACTATCTAATCACACCCTTAACACCTGGCTGTGATATGCTATTGGGATTTTCCGGGTACATTTTGCCACAGATTCTTGTACAATCATTCTAATTGGAAAGCCAGTCGGATGACTAGCGAAACGTCTTCAAGAACTACATTTCAAGTCCAGTTGATCTAATTGAATACACAGATATACCATGACCTGGATGAATGAGAACTTCACAAGCACTAAGTTTAAAAGTTTAAAATTCGTTTCCAAACAGTACTTACAGCTCCTGGTTCTAGTGTCTATCCACTGCTGGCAGCCATGGCTGTGATTGGCTGCCTTTCAGCCAATCACAGCTGCCAGCGCAACACTGGAACCAGGAGCTGTAAGTACTGTTTGGGATCGATTTCTAACTTTTGACATAGCGTTTGGGGGTAGGAGGGTATGCCCTATAATATGAAAAAAAGGTTATTATGAGGGTGGAGATGCCCTTTAAAATTTTTTAATTATTTCTGAAATAAAAAAAAACATGTCTATCCAGAGCTGTAAAAATCCCATTGGTTATAGTAAACTGTCACTTATAGATATATCTGTTTTCATTATTACAACTGGACATGAAATGTAGTTCTTGAAGACGTTTCGCTAGTCATCCCGACTGGCTTTCTCAATTCAGAATGACTTGTACAAGAATCTGTGGCAATTATGTACCCTGGAAAATCCCAATTAGCATATCACAGCCGGTGTTAAGGTTGTGATTAGATAGTGGCTAAGAGGTGTTATAGGAACGCCCAGAGTAAGGTGTTAAAACAGCATTTGTACATGGCAACCGTTGGTGTCGAACCCCCCTACCTCTATTTAGGCTTGGTTTCTTTATTTTCACATAAATGGCCTCCTTAACACCTCTCTTGAACCGTCACGTTCCTTCGCCAGTATGTTAACATTACAATCTTCAAGGTATGTCCTTTATCCTTAAGATGCAGATACACGGCTGAGTCCTGACCCGAGGAATTGGCTCTTCTGTGCTGGGCCATACTTGATGGCAGTTGCTGTTTGTCTCCCCCATACAAATCAGAGCATTCTTCACTGCACTGCACTGCATATAGGATGTCGCTTTTCTTTGTGTTAGGTATTGGTCTTTCGGTGTACCAATTGCTGCCTCAGTGGTTGTTCGTTTTTAAAGCAGACAGGGATACGATGTTTTTTGAAAATTCTCTTAATTTCTCGAGACCCCTGCTACATATGGGATGACCATGTTCTTTCTCTCTTGTCTTGCTTTTCCCCTTCACTGTTGGTATTCGTGTTCTTTTCTTCCCTTCTACTTCTTTTGACAAGCCCAGTCTGGATATCCACAAGTTTTAAGGGCTCCTCTGAGATGTTTCATTTCTTTAGCCTTCGCCTCTGTGCTAGGGGGATGTTCTCGGCTCTGTGTTGCAGGGTTCTGATGACACCTAGCTTGTGATCTAAAGGGTGGTGGGAGTCAAACATCAAATACTGATCTGTGTTTGTTGGTTTTCTGTAAACCTCTACTTCCAGTTTCCATTTTCCTTAACTTCTACCAAGCAGTCCAAGAAAGCCAGTTTGTTGTTTAGTACCTCTTCCCTTACTCTGGGCGTTCCTATAACACCTTTTAGCCACTATCTAATCACACCCTTAACACCTGGCTGTGATATCTAATTGGGATTTTCCAGGTACATAATTGCCACAGATTCTTGTACAAGTCATTCTGAATTGAGAAAGCCAGTCGGATGACTAGCGAAACGTCTTCAAGAACTACATTTCATGTCCAGTTGATCTAATTGATACAACAGATATACCATGACCTGGATGAATGAAACCTTCACAACATCTGTCACTTATAGACAAGTTTATATACATTTGCCGATGGATCAAAACATAAGGAAAATGCAGACATAGATTATTAGTGATCATGCCTTCAATTTTTTGCATGTTGAAAGAAGGAATGGCACTGTTGTGTGTTTATGTTAAGTAGATCAAGATGTGTATTCCTAATTTTGTTAGTGGGAGGATTTTAATGGAAAGATTGGGTTTAATTTGAAAACCTGGAAAGTTCTCCAATAAACAGGTGGCTAAGTTTTTTTTTTAATGGCTCTTGGGCTTTTTTAGTGCGATTTACTGAGTAGCCCAGTGCAAGTAAGCTCACTTATATTCAGGACAATCAGAGATTAATATTTATATAGGAGTTGTCATATGGATTTTACAAAATTTTTCCATAATCTTTTTCAGAAATCGGCTAAATAGTGAATTTCTATGTGCCCTAATTTGAGACAGATTCTGGCCACATCTGTGCACAATCATAAAATGTGGCATAATGGTTTATTCAGAAGTTGTTCTTTCATATTTGCATAGTGACTTTGCACTACAGTTTTTATATTAAAATTGTTAGCAATACATTTTGGTGCATAAAAATACATTTACTCAAAAAAAAGAAAAACTATCTAGAATATTTCCACATTTTAAAATTTTACCCAAAATGTAATACTTACATTCCGTGTTCACGCAATGTGTTGCTATATACACCTGGTTTATAACATTACCTTCATTATTTACATATTGCATAGATACCTAGTGTATGATAAAATATTAGATAAACATAGTGTGCTGGTGTATAAGAGCCTATAGGATAGATATATCTGTTGTATTCAATTAGATCAACTGGACTTGAAATGTTTCTTGAAGACGTTCGCTAGTCATCCGACTGGCCTTTCTCAATTCAGAATGACTTGTACAAGAATCTGTGGCAATTATGTACCCTGGAAAATCCCAATTAGCATATCACAGCCAGGTGTTAAGGGTGTGATTAGATAGTGGCTAAGAGGTTTATAGGAACGCCCAGAGAAGGTGTTAAAACAGCATTGTACATGACAGACAGTGGGTGTCGAACCCCCCCACCCGAGGAATTGGCCTTGGTCAGGACTCTCGGGTCAGGACCACCGTGTATCTGCATCTTAAGGATAAAGGACATACCTTTGAAGATTGTAAGTTAACATACTGGCGAAGGAACGTGACTGGTTCAAGAGGATTTTGTTAGAGGTGTTAAGGAGGCCATTTATGTGAAAATAAAGAAACCAAGCCTAAATAGAGGTGGGGGGGTTCGACACCAACGGTCTGCCATGTACAATGCTGTTTTAACACCTTACTCTGGGCGTTCCTATAACACCTCTTAGCCACTATCTAATCACACCCTTAACACCTGGCTGTGATATGCTAATTGGGATTTTCCAGGGTACATAATTGCCACAGATTCTTGTACAAGTCATTCTGAATTGAGAAAGCCAGTCGGATGACTAGCGAAACGTCTTCAAGAACTAAACTTCAAGTCCAGTTGATCTAATTGAATACAACAGATATACCATGACCTGGATGAATGAGAATCTTCACAAGCATGATTACAATCATTTAATTCTCTAATGGTTTTTAGGTTTTCATATAGATTACAAAGGAAGGTTTCAGTCTCTCTCCTTTACACAGGATTGCACAAAACATTCCCACACATCTGAAATTATGTGCAGTAGTTTATACATTAGTCGCCTATGTGGCACAGTATCAAAATCCAAGTATACCACATCCACTGCTGGCCTGAATCTAAATTCTTACTCGCTTCTTCATAAAAAACCAATAAATTTGTCTGGCATGATCTATTTCTCATAAATCCATGCTGACTACTACTAATATGATGAGCCTGGAGACAGCGGTATGCCAGAAAAGCATTTCTTTGTGCTTTCTTTGGTTTGAATTAATTATATCTGATGATGGTTGTCACAAGTGACAGTTCACAAACTTGTGATCTGGCCAATCATTTGGTAATTTGCCGTCTCCACACCATGCTTAAGACCTTGGTGATACCGCACAATCACTCTTTTCTTGCTATGCACACCCTGTCTGGCAGCTAAATAGTTAATACTATACCACTCACTCCAGCAACCAAAGGGTTAATCAGCTTCACCATTTATACTTAATTAGCATTCCAACAAACAAAGAATTCAAACAGAGTTAAAGCCTCATACACACGAGCAATCGCAGGTGCTGACCCTATATAAATCTAAGGCACAAAAGGCTGCAGCTGTAGTGGAGCAACTTCAGAGGTTTGCGAGAGGGATGGGAGATGAGGACCACATGGGAGAGCAGGAGGCCTCAAAACTCACCGGCACCCGCAGCTTCAACACACTATACCCACAAACAACCAGATCCCAAAGATCTGAGAGGGGATCGGGAGAAGAGGATCATACAACAGAAAACACACAGCCGGCTCTAGACCCACAGACCCCAGTGAATACAAACTGGTGTGTACGGTGCACCAGGGAAGTGAGAGACAGGACAGGGTGAGAGAAAATGCACAGGGGAGAAAGTCCAGGCCTCAATGACAAACAGGCAGTTGAATCACTATCCCCCTTAAAATGTCCACACTTCATGTGCCGTGCAGCCCAGACCACAACCCCGGACTATGTCTCCAAAGCCAGGGACTAATACAGATAAAATAAAAACTTAAGTTATTGCTGTCTCTAAAAGTGTGGTTCTACAAGATATTGTAAAAGTTAGGATTGAAAGAAGGGCATGCTTTCCTTTTGTCGATGTGTACCTATGAATGTGTGCAGAAGTACAAAACCAGCATTGTCAAGCTGTAGATTTATTAAATTGTTCTGCATGTTAATATTATAGTTGAAGTTGTGTGATATTGTGTTTTACAGTACCAGAAGTATAAAATTTTGCCTTTATATGGAAAAAAAAACAAAAATTTATGAGCGGAATTGATTGTGAAAGAGCATGCAAAAGAAATTGAGATAAAGGAAAGTTCAACTAAAATGAGGGTAAGTGTTTACTGCAGTAATCTTTTTTTTTTTTTTTTTTTATGTCAAATCAGTGTTGTAACAAAGGACTTAAATATACTTTCTGGTACTAGTGACTAGAGATGGACAGAACTCGAGTTTGAACGAACCGGACTTCTAGAACTATCCCGGACCCAGATTTTCGGTTTTTTTTTCCGGACTTCGATAATTATCGAATGTTCGAAGTTTGAATGCTCGAATATGCGAGAAAATGTCTATTATACTTATACACGAGTAAATATCGAATATCGAACGTGAGTAAAATTTATCATAACTATGCATGAGTACAATTGAATTTTCAAATCCGCGAGTCGTTCATGGGATAATTATCGAATGTTCGAATGCGAGAGCTCGAAAGTAGCGTGCGTGAGAGTAAAATTGAGTTTTCGAAAGTCCTGGATATTCAAACGTGTTCCACAGACCATTTCTCAGGTCCCACAGCCATTTTCATTAAGTTACCTTTAATATTTTAGCTGTGTTTCATTCAAACTTTTCAAAATATTTGACTCCCATTGACTTGACTAATGGGTCCGTTTTCGAACTTTCCATATAGTTCGAAAGTTCAAAAATGAATTAAACATTCGGAAGTTCGGCCATCTCACTCATGACACAGTATTTTCTGTCTGCCAAAAAAGTTGTCTAACAGCAGTATATTGTATTGTATTAATTTAATAAATAACGTTTTATATATTATCAGTACTTTACTATTAGTCATCCATTCACATAAGGCAGTTCCCTAAAGATCTTACAATATATGTCCTATATCACATACACACATATTAGTCTTGAGCTCCGTTGACTCACCAAGTTCTTATACTCTTTGTAATATTAGCTATGGGTGTAGATACATTAATGTGAGAATTCAAAATAAAATTGAATTGTTGAAATGATAAAGAAAAATTTAATTCATTTGTTTCCAACCCTCTTCTGTTACATTGAGAGATGTTGTAAGCCTATTTTTGGCTGAAAAAAAACACAACAATATATTAATTTCACTTTTTCACATCTTTTATTGTCTTGCTTTCTAGATTTCAATGAACCATACTTCTTATGGCGTCATTAAAGATGGTATGTATAAAAGTTTTTTAATCTACACCACGGAAAGGGTTTGAAATTAACCCGAAAACCATCACTGTTCTAACAAATATTTATTTTGTTCTAAATATACAGGGAGATTCAATAAAAGTTCTTATCGTTAAAAATGGGGCAAATTTTGCCCCAAACAATCAGATATTGTTTAACATTTGAGAGCAAAACATGTGATTGGTTGGAGTAAACTTAGCACCATTTTAACGATAAGAACTTTTGTTGAATCTCCCTGATAGTGATTTATTTCAAACCAGTTGTAAAGTGTGGAAAAATTAAAACATGATTTGCAAATCATTTAAACCAGAAAATGGTTAAATGATAATGTATCAATATTAAAATTGGGAAATATTATTGATTTTTTGGAATATGTGCTCAGTTTAAATTGATGATAGAGGCACATTTGAAAACCTGGAAAAGGGACATATTTACCAATTCTTTTAACTCTTTCAATGCAATCAGAATTCCCTTTTTACTTGATTCTGTGCAAGAATAATTAATGTACTCATTTGTATATAAGTCTTTATTAGTAAAAAGTTAAACCAACGCTTCACATGTAATATAGGGTTATTGTGGGTTTTTCCGGAGCCTGCGTTGTTTTGTATTGATACACAGACAGCAATGTAAATGCCAAACGGTTGTTTTGCGTTAATTAGTAGTGTGAAAACGAATGTTGTTTAAGTGATGGAGTTACCGCTGCGCTCCTTTTTAGAAATGTAGCCAAAATGTTGAAGTCCAGAAACAAATAAATATGGCGAAAGCCACTATCCACCAAAATAACACAATATACCAGGCTGAAACTTATATATATCCTATATGCTTGTGAAGGTTCTCATTCATCCAGGTCATGGTATATCTGTTGTATCAATTAGATCAACTGGACTTGAAATGTAGTTCTTGAAGACGTTTCGCTAGTCATCCGACTGGCTTTCTCAATTCAGAATGACTTGTACAAGAATCTGTGGCAATTAGTACCCTGGAAAATCCCAATTAGCATATCACAGCCAGGTGTTAAGGGTGTGATTAGATAGTGGCTAAGAGGTGTTATAGGAACGCCCAGAGTAAGGTGTTAAAACAGCATTGTAATGCAGACAGTTGGTGTCGAACCCCCACCTTATTTAGGCTTGGTTTCTTATTTTCACATAAATGGCCCTCTTAACACCTCTCTTGAACCAGTCACGTTCCTTCGCCAGTATGTTAACCTTACAATCTTCAAAGGTATGTCCTTTATCCTTAAGATGCAGATACACGGCTGAGTCCTGACCCGAGAGTCCTGACCCAAGAGCCAATTCCTCGGGTGGGGGGGTTCGACACCAACTGTCTGTCATGTACAATGCTGTTTTAACACCTTACTCTGGGCGTTCCTATACACCTCTTAGCCACTATCTAATCACACCCTTAACACCTGGCTGTGATATGCTAATTGGGATTTTCCAGGGTACTAATTGCCACAGATTCTTGTACAAGTCATTCTGAATTGAGAAAGGCAGTCGGATGACTAGCGAAACGTCTTCAAGAACTACATTTCAAGTCCAGTTGATCTAATTGAATACAACAGATATATCTATCCTATAGGCTCTTATACACCAGCACACTCATGTTATCCTTTAATATTTTATCATAACTAGGTATCTATGCAATATGTAAATAATGAAGGTAATGTTATAAACCAGGTGTATATAGCAACAATGCGTGAACACGGAATGTAAGTATTACATTTTGGGTAAAATTTAAAATGTGGAAATATCTAGATAGTTTTTTCTTCTTTTTTGAGTAAATGTATTTTTATGCACCAAAATGTTATTGCTAACATTTTAATATAAAAACTGTAGTGGCAAAGTCACTATGCAAATATGAAAGAACAACTTCTGAATAAACCATTATGCCACATTTTATGATGTGCACAGATGTGGCCAGAATTGTCTCCAAATTAGGGCACATAGAAATTCACTATTTAGCCGATTTTGAAAAAGATTATGGAAAAATTTGTAAAATCCATATGACAACTCCTATATAAATATTAATTCCTGATTGTCCTGAATAATAAGTGAGCTTACTTGCACTGGCTACTCAGTAAATCGCACTAAAAAAAGCCCAAGAGCCATTAAAAAATCTAGCCACCTGTTTATTGGAGAACTTTCCAGGTTTTCAAATTAAACAACCAATCTTTCCATTAAAATCCTCCCACTAACAAAATTAGAAAATACACATCTTGATCTACTTAACACTATACAACACACAACAGTGCCATTCCTTCTCATACATGCAAAAAATTTGAAGGCATGATCACTAATAATATGTCTGCATTTTCCTTATGTTTTGATCCATCGGCAAATGCTATATAAACTTGTCTATAAGTGACAGATGCTTGTGAAGGTTCTCATTCATCCAGGTCATGGTATATCTGTTGTATTCAATTAGATCAACTGGACATGAAATGTAGTTCTTGAAGACGTTTCGCTAGTCATCCGAATGGCTTTCTCAATTCAGAATGACTTGTACAAGAATCTGTGGCAATTATGTACCCTGGAAAATCCCAATTAGCATATCACAGCCAGGTGTTAAGGGTGTGATTAGATAGTGGCTAAAAGGTGTTATAGGAACGCCCAGAGTAAGGAAGAGGGTACTAAACAACAAACTGGCTTTCTTGGACTGCTTGGTAGAAGTTAAGGAAAATGGTAAACTGGAAGTAGAGGTTTACAGAAAACCACACACACAGATCAGTATTTGATGTTTGACTCCCACCACCCTTAGATCACAAGCTAGGTGTATCAGAACAACAAGCACAGAGCGAGAACATCCCCACTAGCACAGAGGCGAAGGCTAAAGAAATGAAACATCTCAGAGGAGCCCTTAAAACTTGTGATATCCAGACTGGGCCTTTGTCAAAAGAAGTAGAAGGAAAGAAAAGAACACGAATACCAACAGTGAAGGGGAAAAGCAAGACAGGAGAAAGAACATGGTCATCCCATATGTAGCAGGGGTCTCCGAGAAATTAAGAAGAATTTTCAAAAAACATCGTATCCCTGTCTGCTTTAAACCGAACAACACACTGAGGCAGCAATTGGTACATCCGAAAGACCCAATACCTAAACACAAGAAAGCGACATCATATATGCAGTGCAGTGCAGTGAAGAATGCTCTGATTTGTATTGGGGGAGACCAAACAGCAACTGCATCAACGTATGGCCCAGCACAGAAGAGCCAATTCTCGGGTCAGGACTCAGCCGTGTATTCTGCATCTTAAGGATAAAGGACATACCTTGAAGATTGTAATGTTAACATACTGGCGAAGGAACGTGACTGGTTCAAGAGAGGTGTTAAGGAGGCCATTTATGTGAAAATAAGAAACGAACAAGCCTAAATAGAGGTAGGGGGGTTCGACACAACGGTCTGCCATGTACAATGCTGTTTTAACACCTTACTCTGGGCGTTCCTATAACACCTCTTAGCCACTATCTAATCACACCCTTAACACCTGGCTGTGATATGCTAATTGGGATTTTCCAGGGTACATAATTGCCACAGATTCTTGTAACAAGTCATTCTGAATTGAGAAAGCCCCGACAACACAGGAGTAGTGTCAGCTATAAATTCATTATCGGCAAAATCCCCAACGGTAGTTAATGTATTGGGACAGATAGTATTAAGATCAATGGAATTAAACATATGGCTTAAGGCAAGATACTTACCAGGATATAAAAATGAAATAGCTGACGCTTTGTCACGTTTACAGTTCAACAGGTTCAAGAAGCTGGCATTAGAAGCGGAGTGCCAAGGGAGGAAAGTTCCTCAGCATGTTTGGACAATAGCGTTTCCACAATTCTGAAGTTCATTAAGGCATCTGTAGATCCAAAAAACTTAGCTGGAAAGAATGGAATGCATTTAAAACTGGTTATGGCAAGGATGAGTCAGAACTAGACATCTTGCTGTTATATATTTTAGATTTGGTCGAAGGGAAACAGGCTGTCTCTAGTGTAAAATCAAAATTAATGGGTATCTCATTCTTTAACAAGCTATATAAGAAAAAAGATTTAACGAAGGAACATATGGTAAAACAACTGATGTAAGGGGTTACTAATACATGTACAGTCAAGGATAGTCGCAAACCAATCACATTATATTTACTATACAGAGTGGTTCAGCAACTGGAGACAGTTTGTTTCTCGGATTATGAAAACTCATTGTTTAAGTTGGCCTTTATGCTATGTTTTTTCTTAGCATTTAGAATAAGCGAGATGATATCAAAAAGCAAAACAAATGCAGGAGGTATTCAATTGGCAGATGCATTGCTTGCCAATAGGTCATTTTAGAGGACTCGTGGACATCCTTTAAGATTAGAAGAAAAGAAGTTCAGCTTTAAGTTTTTGTAATGTTTTGGGAACGGTGAAACTTTCTTCCAGCAGATATGTTATTGACGAGTTCATTTTCCTTTTGTGGGCTGGGTATGTTTAAATGTTAAAAATATTGAAAGTTATTATTATTTATTATGTTGGATTTATATAGCACCAACATCTTCCATAGCGCTTTACAATACAGTTTTACATTTACATCAGGCCTGCCCCGAAGAGCTTACAATCTAAGCACATTTATTTGAAACATTCAACCTATCAGTATGTCTATATGATTGTGGGGAAACTGGAGGAAACCACGCCAAGGCACGGGAGAAACATACAAATCTCCTTGCACATGTGTCCAAGGATGGATCAAACTCAGGATTGCCAGTGCTGCAAGGGATCATTAAACCACTGAGCCACCGTTGTATTACTGCTGTTACTTCATTTACCGGCCAATGCAGAACCAAAAAAACATCTTCCCTTACAGTGATCCCGTGATGTGCTTTGTGCCTGCCTCCAGGGGCCAGATGCGAGAATAATGATAAAAAAACCATGACAACCACAATCAATTGGGCTGTGAGAACCGCGAGTGGCGTGGCCATGAGTACCGTGTTGCAGTATCGTTGTGTGTCTTCTTTTCCTGATCAGGCTCTGCCTGCCTGTGCCTGGCAACAGTAATCAACACCTTTTATACCATAGTCACGCTCACTCTGGGCAAACCTTGTATGTACCAGTCACTGTTGGGCAAACTGTGTGTACCAGTCACTGTGGGCAAACCTGTATGTAGCAGCCACACTACATGTGAGAAAACTTGTATGATAGTCACTTGGGCAAAATTTGTATGTACCCAGTCACACTCACTGTGGGCAAACCTGTATGTACGAGTCATTGAGGGCAAAATGTATGTGCCAGTTACCATAGGAAAACTTATATGTACCAGTACTGTGGGCAAACTTGTATAGTACAGTCATTAGGAAACTTGTATGAACCAGTCTATGGACAAATTAATGTATCGGTCTCTGTTCGGGGGCACTTTTGACACATTATTAGCACAGTTGAGTTGCTGGTGGCGCAACATGAAAATTACTGTGTTGTTAGGAACAAACAGACCAAGAAGTCTCAAGTTCAATCCCCTAGTTTACTTATGAAACAATAAACATAGTCTACTGCCTGAGTTTAGGCTTTTTTGTTTGTTTGTTTCCATGTTTCTAGAAAATATTAAGTTTTCTACATATGTACAAAACTTTATATATAGCAAGCTTCTGTATTATGTACCAACCGCGTGAATTGCTGACAGTTCTCAGTAGCGATACAAAATAGTGAACTGATTTTACTGCATTTACTTTATAGAAAGAGAGTTCACCCGTGGTATGTTCTGCTAAGTGCTGGGTTAGGAAAAACATCAGACTATGGGGCACAGGTTTGATCCCATGTTCCTTTTTTTGTTTCTATAGTGTGTCTAGCAAAGATAAAGACTCTACATGTTACTAGTTCTTTACTTATTTAGCCCAGTGGCATAGAAGGTAGAAAGCTTCTTTTTGAGAAGGACACCGTATAGAAGGTTGCTGGTTTGATTCCCCAACTTACTTTTTTATTTTGCTGAATATTAAATGTTCTGTTTCGTTCATCCAGGCTAGCAAAGAATACACTGCAAAGATGACTTTTCTTTTTGTAGAAAAGCATAGGAATTTATCATTGTTAGGGACAGGAGCATTTCAATGTGTTTACACAAAAAACTGCACTGATTTAGCTGTGTTCTGTTTCAGAGGGAGGGATCTCTGAGCTGTAAATGATTGGCTGTCAGCTTCGAGGAAGCACGAATGCAGTTTCTGTGAAGTGTCCAGCAGCACACTTACCTGGGTGTTCACAGATAAGGTGAATTATGGGAGCTGAACCTTAGTACACCACATGTTATTTTCATAATCACCCAGCATGCACAGCAAAGGGAGACATGAGACTCAACTTGTGTGTGTTTGCGAATGTGCTCGGCTATTGACAATGTTTGTCTTGGGACTTAGTTTCCTTTAACGAAAGGGTTCATATGTTGGTGTTTAAACGCCATGCCCACACATGACCCTGCGCTCCTTCTCCTCTTTTTGACCAGGTGAAGCGAGACTGTGACAGCACCACACTGACCAGTCGATCCATTGCTTACTCCCTCCAGGTCCAGCTTGATCACTCTCTCCCTTGTCCAGGAGCCATTACTCGAGCCCCCATTGGCAAGAACTCCCCTCCTCTCTTCCACCACCATATGGGGAATGATAGATATACTCATACCAATGGTATATCCAAAGCCTCCTGGTAAAGACTGTTTTGTGCTGGAAACATCAGCCTTGGCTGCTTCAAATTGTTGCAAGGACAGCCGCCACTCTTCCCGACCCTTCTCCTCCTCCACAGAGGCCATGCACCTCCATTCATACTGCAATGCTCAGGTCCAGCCGAGCCGATATCCGCACAGTCAGCAGTTGGTCGGTACACATCTCCACTACGAGGGCCCAACCAGCTATGCCGCAGCTCTGCCTTGGAATACACCACTGATGCGCCTCCATGGAGGAGAGAACACAGCCAGAGACACAGCAAACAGCTGTTAGTAAACTATAACGTTCGCTATAGCGTGATCACACCTGGCCAGAATAACCTGTCTGGAACAAAATACTCAGTACATCTCACAACAGAGCGTCGTTGTGAACACGTTTACCGCCATATTGCCAATATTGTTGAAAAAGGTGCTAGGTCAAAATTGCACCATTTTAAACGAAAAAAGAACTTTTATTAAAACTCCCTGTATGTTTGTACAGTACGAATTGGTTTTTAAACACTCTCAGGAGAAGGCAGTTTCAAGAATAACTTTTACAGAGGTATCCTGAAAACTATAAGAATTGTCGACCTTCAAACCACTTGGATAAATGAGGCATTTAACTTATATGCTTTTCAAAATAAGGGATTTCATTATATCAATATGTATCTGCTCTGATGAGGATCTTTAAAGGGGCATTGTCCACCCCCAAAAACTATAATCCCCCCAACTACTGCCCACATGTAGTGTAGTTTAATCCTTACCTCACATTCCAGTCCATAGGGTTCTCCTGTAGTCCCCCCCCAAAGTCCCAAAAATGCCACCAGGAGGTAGCAGAGTCCATATGAGACTGCCTGCTAGCTGGCTCAGGTAGATTTTTGCCCATGCGTACTGCAGCCTTCTCCCCCCTCCCTCTCCCCCTCCCTCTCCCTCCCTCTCCCTCCCGTTCTACTATGCCTCCCCTAGCATAAAACCCTTCAGTACTGTATTCCCCATGTCTCCCAGCCCCAACCGCATATTTTTTATTTAGAAAGCTCCCCAAACTCTTACTACTCTCCTCTTTCCTCCGCGAAGTGAGCTGCCGGCAGCCGCGTTGTGATTGGCTGCCGCTCACCAATCACAGACGCGGCTGCACGGTCCCGCCCCTTGCTTGCATTTCCTTGCAAGCAGAGGGCGGGGAGCGCGGCGGGGAAAGAGGGGAGGTAAGTAGAGTTGGGGGGCTTTCTAAAAAAAAAAATATAGCGGTTGGGGCTGGGAGCCCAGGGGGGATCTTATGTTAAAAATTTCATTTGGGTGGACATAACCTTTAAAAGAAAACGGCCTTCCATAAACTATTGCCACAAAATTGGTATCATAGATGTGTCCTAAAGTTGAAAGCATTAAGATTCTCTTCAATGGAACTCAGAGACCTAGCCCAACCAAATGCTAAACACCACCATACTATTATCCCTCTTTTACCAAACTTTAGTGCAGTTAGTGTAATGCAGCTAAAGCAGGAAATGCTAAAACTCAGACTCATGTCTCAAGTCTCAAAACTGTTAGAAAGAGAAGCATGGTTTACCACTCACACAGAACACCCCATTTTTAGACTCTTTTTTCAGGCTGCCTTAGTCACATCTCAGGGCTGTATTAAATATACCGGTATATTGTTTGTAATAACTTTGGAGACGTATTATTGTGTGTATTCACATTGAGGCGAGGGGAATGTTTTTTTTTAAATGTGTTTTTCTTCGGTATGGGGGGGGGTGGGGTGGGTAGGGGAGAGATCTTTGGTCTGACTGAGACCTCCTGAATAATAAATGGAGTTTTATTCAATCATTTGGATGGGTGCAACTCCTTTGACTTTTTGAGACACTTTTTATATCTGGTACAGTGCCCTATATACAATGTGCCCTATTATACATCTCAGGACTGTCACACAGGGCCAATTTAGACAAGGCCACTCAGGTAAAGAACAAAGCGCTAATATTCTCCCTAGTATCATTGTTGTCTGCTTTTACTTGCTGTGTTAGATCTGCTCTCCCTGTTCAGCTGCATTGTAACATTGAGTGAGCAGAAGCCTTTTAAAAAACAACTCAGCTACCTTACTCTGCAACAATGTTGCAAATGAATGTCCTCCAGGTGGAGGAAGGAGGGGGGAGGATGAGCTCAGCTAAAAGAACCAAGAACGGTTCTAAAATGGCAAGTAGAAGTTGCTACCGACTTTTTAGCCTCTGTAGCAACAGCCATGAGATCACTATACCTGTCTTTTCTTCTTCTTTCAACCCAACTTCCCCCCCAATTTGAACTTAGAGAAGGTGAGGGGTGAATAATTCAATGAAGGAAAACATGGAAAGCAGGTATACTTGAGAAAGTGTCCATGTGAGTGAAAATGTTGCATTAAAGGTTACTCACAATAAACAGCCATTTGCGGTTATCCGCCTGGCCTCCTGTCTGTTTCCCCCCACCTATCTTCAAGTGAATTAATGTATATCTGTCAATGTGGCAGCTGAGGGGTTTTAAGGTAATACTCTGCTTGACTGAAAGTGTTAATGCATTATTCTAAGAAGTTCTGGCACTGAAGGGTTAATAGCAACTCTTGAGAATGTGCTGGCACAAAAGTATTAATAGTAAAGTCTTCTGGCACTGAAGGGTTAGTGGTAATACTCTCGGCAATAAACGTGTTAATGGCAATATGTCTTTAACAAGCATTTTCTGGCATCAAACCACTGGTTACAAAATTTTCCTGGTCATGGTCTGTAAGATTTTGGTTGACATCTTTGAAAAATTGGTACTGTGTGTACCCAGCTTTACCCTTTAAAGAGCTCTAATCTTAAATGGTCGTGCAGAGAGTCTAATGCTGACATTAAGAAAGAATAATCTAAACATCCCCTGTGGTACAGTTAAAGGGCAACTGTGATTTCAAAACAAGTTAGGCTTAAATAAAACCTGCAGTATTTTGTTTTAAAATGAGCTGACAATCACATCTCTTGCTGGAGCCTGTGAGAAATTACATTGGGGTGAATGTTCAAAACTTCCTGCTCCAGTAGGTTGAGTGACATCACATGACTCTGCCGCACCTGTCCGCCCCAGAGGAGAAGCATGCTCAGGTGAGAACTTAATGCTGGGGATTTTAGAAGGAGCACTTTTTAAATTAAGATGTTTTTATCATAACAATTTTTTATTAATAATATTTTGATATTATTGTCTGCATATCACCACAGCTCCTACCTTCGGTCCGCATCTCCACTCCAGCTCCTACCTCCAGTTACCCCTGGTCTGATAACTACCATGCTCCCTACTCCGGTCTGCCTATCTACTACAGTTCTACCTCCAGTTACTCCGGCCTGTTATCACCACAGCTTCTACCTCCGGTCCGCATCCCACTTGTGGGATTGGTCTTTGTGATTCTCTCTTCTGGAGCCGCGACCTGGTGCCTGTCCGCTGCAAAACATCCTCACCATTAGAGGTCTGTGAAGACGGCAGGTACTTAGATTCCGCGTCCAGAGGGGGTCTATAGAGCCTTATCCTGAAGAACTCATAACACTGAGTGTGCCTCCCTGCATATTCCATATTGATTTGATACTTACCTGATGTGGCACAGGCCTCAGGGGGTGCACCTCGAAATCTACCTGTTGGGAATCCACAAATTGCTGATATTTGGAAATAGGAAGTACCTGGGGAAAAAATTGGCAGTTGAGAAGGAGAGCCTATTAATGCAGACTGAGGCTTGTCACATGACTACAAGCTGGTCACATAGCTTAAAAAAGGAAGTGTTCAAGAGGAAGTAATATGCTGACCTTTCCAGCATAAACTTCAAATTTATCTAGAAATGTGATTTAGGGTTTATTTGAAGGTACGATGGAAAGGCTTTTTATATATTCTTACTAGTTTGGAAGAATTCAAGACCACAGTTACCCTTTAATATTTCAAACTCATGTGTTTGCATTTTCAAATTTTTTTGTAAATACAAACATTGTGTTTTTAATAAAGAGGTACCGGTATTAATACAATTATTCAGCTTGTATATTTGTTACATGGGTAATAACCATTATATCTTATGGGGGGGAGGGGTAACTTGGAACACAGGGGGTTAATAACAACAGTCACATTATCGTAACGGCGATATAATACCTATGCAGACATCAGCTATATTCTGAAAAACATCCGTGGTGAGCGTAGGCTGAAGTAGATATATGTGGGCTTATCAGTGCTTTTATATTTTGTGGACACTAAATGGCGATTCTAACTTTTCAAGGGTGGATACTGAAATAGTTATTCCAGGGATTCCATGACTCCCTTATCAAATTTTGTAATACATCCTCTATGATATAAGATTAATCTCAAATAGGGTAGCATGTTCATGACCATTCTTCCATTCGCTAAGTTTGGGAGGGGTAGGGGCCATCCATGCCAGGATTATCGTTCTTCTAGCGGTAGAACAGGGATTCCTTAAGAAATAATAATTGGGGTCTACTCCAAACATCGACCTCAGATATTCCCAGGATACACAATTTAGGTTCAATGGGTACATTCCTATCTAGTATGTCAGTTAGGAGTGTTGTGACTTTATCCAAAACTGCTAACACAGGGCAACACCAAATAAGGTGCCAGAAGTCAGCAGGGTTAGCTTTGGCATTTCGGGCATGATGAGGAATGCGTAGGGGATATACGGGACATCCGTATCGGGGTTAGGTAGGATGGTGAATTATGTAAAACTGCATCAATTATTAGGAGCGAGGGTGATGCAGTAGTGTGGGGATTCTGCTATGTCTTCATTCTGAGGATATCAGAGATAGCATAATAGGATTGCCATTTGTGGAAGCAGAGCTGCAAATAGCCTATCTGCGCACATGAGAGCGGAGCGGAGCACTGGCACATCAGCCAGTGAAAGAAATAGCAAGGAGGACACAGAAACTGACAAGGGTCAAAGCTGCAGGATATAGATAATTTCTTTTCTTCTATCCCAGGGCTTAGTAGAGAATGGTGGAAATTTATGTTAAAAACTCTCCCTTGGTGCAGCTTTAAGGCAACAAAGCACAGAGGTACATGAAGCCAATTTAAAAGATGCTATAACTTGTGACATTACACCACTAGGATTGCATTTGTCCAGTTCTGTTAAGGAAAAAATCCTAAAGGGAGACTACCGTATATACTCGAGTATAAAACGAGGTTTTCAGGCTTTAAAAAAAGCCTGAAAATCTTACCTCGGTTTATACTCGAGTCAACGTTTCCCTTACCTTGTCCGCGGCCCGCGCGATCCGCATCCTCCTCCACAGCCTCTGCGCATCCGGATGATGTCACTATCCAGTGCCACAAAGTGAGAGGCGCCGGGGTAGTGACATCATCCGATGCGCCAGAGGCTGTGGAGAAGGATGCGGATCGCGCGGCCGCCCGGACAAGGTAAGGGAAACATTTACTTTATTTACAGGACACATTAATACATACAAATAGGAGTAAAACCTTCTTTATTTGTGCATACTGTATGCACAAATAAGGAGGATTTACCCTATTTGCAAGTATTTGCCAATTAAGATGTTTGAATACTACAACTCCAGCATGCTTTATTGGTGGGAGTTGTAGTTTTCAAACATCTTAAGTGGCAATACTTGTAAATAGGGGTAAATCCTCCTTATTTGTGCATTCAGTATGCACAAATAAAGAGGTTTACTCTTATTTGTAAGTATTTGCAAATTAAGATGTTTGAAAACTACAACTCCCAGCAATAAAGCATGCTGGGAGTTGTAGTTTCCAAACATTCTTAGTGGCAAATAATACCCCCTCGGTTTATACTCGGGTCACGTGTGGTTTTCCTACTTTTTCCCTAAAACTAGGTACCTCGGTTTATACTCGGGACGGTTTATACTCGGGACGGTTTATACTCGAGTATATACGGTATATAGATATCTTAACTCTGCTGCCCACAGCCAGGGAATTCCTTAAAAGTTATAAAATGGACAGGGATAAGGATACAGAGCGCAGGAGACCAGTAGCACGCACATTTAGTAACTGGCTACAAGCGTTCTGCAGCTATGCAAATATCTTATTGACAAAACAACCAGAAATAGGTCCAGGACTCTTTAAGCATATAGACATTATAGCAGATGCATTAAAACATATGGGAGGTCTGTCATGGTACATATATGTGACAGATTCAGGCAAAAGGTAGCAGTCCAAAAAAGGTCAGTGGGGTATGAAGGATATAGACTTGTGGCTGACAATGCAATCGCCCAGGGTACAAGCCCCATACACTAGTGCACAGCCTAAGGCTAACACTCCAGTTAACAGAGTAATGCGTGCTGGCATTCAATGAAGGGGACTGCAAGTGGCGGGAGGGAAATTGTCGTTTTCGCCACGAATGTGCCATTTGTGGGGCTCCCCACCCAGCATTTCGACGCACCAAAAAAATTTAGCACTGGAGTTGCCAGAAAAACAATGGCAAAGGACAATTGGCAAAAGCCGAGTACACCAGTGAAAGTCAAAGAATTAATTCCATTTTTAAAGGATTACCCAGAATCAGAAGAAGGCAATGATAATGAGATAGGATTTAGAGAAGGGTTTTGGTTGCCAGCACAGGTAAGTATGTCAAATGCAATTAAAGTAGAAATCTAAAATCAGTATACGAGCACAACGAAATAGTCAAACAAAAATAAAAAAAAGAGCTAAGTTAGATAGAATTCTAGGCCCCTTTAAGTTTCCACCAGTAGATAATTTAGTTATATCACCACTGGGACGATACCAAAGAAGGAACAAAACTCATTCAGACAATCCATCACTTATCTTTTCCACACGGAAACTCCGTGAATGACAGTATAGACCTGGATCTATGTCATGTAGGTATACGTCGTTCGACAAAGCCATTGAGCTATAGGAGTGCAGGCAAAATTCCTTGATGGCAAAAAGCGACATAGAAGCCGCCATTTAGGATTCTTCCTATACACCCCGAATGTTATCACTTAACTGGGTTTTCATTCGAAGACAATTATTACATGGACAGATGCTACCAATGGGATGTAGTATCTCATGCTTTTATTTTGAACTGTTCGCCTCATTTATAGAATGGGTGACAAAAAAGGTGTCCAGGTCACAATTTTATTACACTATCTTGATGATTTTTTGTTTAAGGCCAAAGACTTATATATATGTCAAAGATCTTTAAATACATTTTTAAGCATTTCTGCAAAATTCGGGATTCCAATAGCAAAAAAGACAATAACTCCTACTAGGGTCATTCCATTTTTAGGATCATTGTTGATTCTGAAAAAATGGAATTAGATTACCAGCAGATAAATTGACCCAACTGAAAAAAAATGATAGGTGCAGCAATGAATGCAAAGAAATTAACAATAGACATGTACAATCATATCGGTCACCTTACTGCTTCTAAAATCATCCCCATGGGCAGAGTATTTAACAGGAGAATAATAAATAGCATAGCAGGAAAGACAACCAAATGGCAGTCAGATTGGATAAAGACATTAAAGAAGACTTAGAAATCTGGTATTATTTCTAAGTAAGTTTAATGGAAAAACATGTCACAGGAGGAATTCATGGATAATGAAAGCAATACAAATGTATACTGATGCAGCTGCATCTGTTGGTTGTGGCAGCCTACTTACAGGGTCAAGGGTTTGCAGAAGTGTGGCTGATGGCTGGCACGAGGCAAACCTAACAAAAAAACATGTATTTCTGGAAATTATGCCGGTATTAATTGCATTGGAGATTTGGGGAATGAAATTGGCTAATAAAAGAATATTATTAAACTCCGACAACACACAGGAGTAGTGTCAGCTATAAATTCATTATCGGCAAAATCCCAACGGTAGTTAATGTATTGGGACAGATAGTATTAAGATCAAGGAATTAAACATATGGCTTAAGGCAAGAACTTACCAGGATATAAAAAATGAAATAGCTGACGCTTTGTCACGTTTACAGTTCAACAGGTTCAAGAAGCTGGCATTAGAAGGGCGAAGTGCCAAGGGAGGAAAGTTCCTCAGCATGTTTGGACAATAGCGTTCCACAATTCTGAAGTTCATTAAGGCATCTGTAGATCCAAAAAACTTAGCTGGAAAGAATGGAATGCATTTAAAACTGGTTATGGCAAGGATGAGTCAGAACTAGACATCTTGCTGTTATATATTTTAGATTTGGTCGAAGGGAAACAGGCTGTCTCTAGTGTAAAATAAAAATTAATGGGTATCTCATTCTTTAAACAGCTATATAAGAAAAAAGATTTTACGAAGGAACATATGGTAAAAAAACTGATGTAAGGGGTTACTAATACAGTACAGTCAAGGATAGTCGCAAACCAATACACTTATATTTACTATACAGAGTGGTTCAGCAACTGGAGACAGTTTGTTTCTCGGATTATGAAAAACTCATTGTTTAAGTTGGGCTTTATGCTATGTTTTTTCTTAGCATTTAGAATAAGCGAGATGATATCCAAAAGCAAAACAAATGCAGGAGGTATTCAATTGCGAGACATCTCGAATTGAGGAGGAGTTAAGAATTAATTTAAAGAGATCCAAAACTGACAAAATGGTAAAGGGAAAACATTGTGGTTAGGAAAATTTAACCATTTTAATTTATGCCCAATTGAGGCATATGAGGGCCCTTTATTTATGCATGAGGATGGTTCCTTCTTGTCAATCTTTCAGTTCAGAAAAGTGATGCAGATGTGTCTTGTAGATTTAAAGGTAGATAGTTCTCAATACAAGACACATTCATTCAGAATTGGTGCAGCGACTCAAGCTTATATGTTGGGTATCAATGAGGAGCATATAATGAATATAAAAATATGGGAGTCTAAGAGATTCAAGTCATACATCAGACCTAACCTGGTTGAATAATTTTGATTTATTTGAAGGAAACTGACAAGCAAAAATATGTATTGTCGGTCACTCTTTTATTTTCTGGGCCAAAAGAAGAGCAAAATAAGAAAGTATGGACTCAACCTAGGGTTTTCTATTCAAGAAGTTAAAATATACTGGTGTGGTCTTAGAGGGGCACAATGGGAAGACCTGATGCCGATGTTATCTAAATTACAAAGTAAGTGGGGCTACCCTGACATCATTATAATACATTTGGCAGGTAATGATCTGGGCAAAGAATATACAATAGAATTAATCAGAAACATTAAAAAAGATTAAGCCCAAATTAAATTTTTGTTTGACGAATCAGTCATATGTTGGTCTGAAGTGGTACCTAGATTATTATGGTATCAGGAGCCTAACCTTAAGGCATTGGAAAAATGTTGCAAAAAACTGAACTTGGCGGTGGCTAATTTTGCAAAAGATATTGGCATAATTACCTATAGACATGTAGAACTAGAAAAAGCAGGTCAAGGGATGTATCGGGAGGATAGGAATCATCTTTCCGACATTGGAGTTGACATATTTTGTCTTGGATTAGGTAACTTAATAGAAAAAGCATTAGCGGTATGGAGAAGGGCCAAAGCCATTTTTTTAGGTTTACAAAAAATGACTTTGCCATGGAGGCTAATAAACAGAAAAGCTAGGACTCAAAATTTATAGAGTCCTGAGTAGGTCTGTAATAGGCAGCCTATGAAGGTGGAAATAGGCTGGCTAGTTGTTATGGAAAATATATCCTATAAGGATCTTTAAGAAAGTTAAATAAATGAATGAAATTATTTTAATAAAGCTGCGGCCTTTCTCCAACTATATATTATAAGTGTCCGTGTGGTTTATTTATTAAGAATAAGTAGTTAAATAAGTAATTTAGAGTTAGTGCTGCATCCTAATCTCATGGAAGCAGAGCTGCAAATAGCCTATCTGCGCACAAGAGAGTGGAGCAGCCTAAAGGAACTGTTAGGGGGGAGAGATATATGCAGGCAGCATAGGGAGTCAAGGGTTATCCTAGGCAATGAGCAGGGTGAGTCATACAGTGGTTAGAGAACTTACCTGTCAGTGGTGCAGTCCTAAGAGCGGGAAGTGAACAGGATATAAAAAGCTGCAGCAGCAGGAAGTAGGTCTCTTTTCCATTGCTGGCTTGAAGGAAGTGGTTTCCCCCTCCCACCCACCCTTCTTTGATATATATATGTATACATATATTAAAAAAAAAATAAAAAATTGCTATTTGCTATTGTCTCAGCAGGAGGCTAATAAACAGAAAAGCTAGGACTCAAAATTTATAGAGTCCTGAGTAGGTCTGTAATAGGCAGCCTATGAAGGTGGAAATAGGCTGGCTAGTTGTTATGGAAAATATATCCTATAAAGATCTTTAAGAAAGTTAAATAAATGAATGAAATTATTTTAAAAAAGCTGCGGCCTTTCTTCAACTATATATTATAAGTGTCCGTGTGGTTTATTTATTAAAAATAAGTAGTTAAATAAGTAATTTAGAGTTATTGCTGCATCCTAATCTCATGTAGCAGTTTGTCTGCCTCCTCCAGTCTATTGGCTCCAAGCAGACAATTGTATAGTCTGGAAATCAGTTGCTTTTTACCATTAGTTCCCAGTATCTGAATAACGGGGTGTGTTTGGAGATACCTAAATAGTGATGTGGGAGGTGAAAGCGTTCTTGCATAGTGGAGAATGGTAGTAATTTACAATTTTCAGTGATCTGACCGAAATATAGTATACCTTTGTCCTCCCAGTATTGTGAAGCTGCAAAGGATGCTAGGTTTTGATAAGTGGGATTATGCCATAGAGTGGTCTCTTCTGGGATACCTGTGTATCGGAGTGTTTTATTAACTTGTTTCCAGATATATGTTTGCTGTGTATGTAAGGGTGTTTAAGTGCCCTCTGAGGACCGCTTTGAAGGCGTCCCATTTAGTTTTTGTTGGCATTGCTCCATTGTCCAGATTAAAGTAAAAGTCTATATGGTCAGGAATGGGGTCTGGGTCTGGTGTCAGTGTGAGCCAGAATGGGTGGAACCTCCATGTTCCTTTGGATGGTGGTTGATTATAGTTATGAAGTTTAACTAAAATAGGAGAACGGTCAGAAATACTTCTAGGGAGATATGTTATTTTGGTTATTTTTTGGTCGTTAGTAAAGACATGGTCAATTCTGGATAGAGATCCATGTGTTTTGGAGTGACAGGAGAATTCCTGCGTATGCATATGGCGGCTTCGCCAAGCGTCTATCCAACCTAATTCCATTGTTAGGCATGCTAGGGGTGTGTGTTGGGTAGATGACCTGTTTGGGGGGTTATTTGTCAGTTTATCAAGTATTGGGTTCATGGTTGAATTAAAGTCGCCCAAGCATATCATATGCGCCTGTGTGTGTTGGGCTAGGATTGGTAATATATCTTTAATTGGCTGTAATGTGGCCGGTGGTGGGTCATATATCCCTATAATCACAAATGGTGTTGACTCTATTAATAAAGCTACACATATATATTTCCCCATTCTGTCCGACTTTACATCTTGCAGAAAAATATTTTTATAAATATATGCCTAGGTCTTAGTATGATTGTCACTTCATTTGGTCCATCAGTTATTTGGTAGGACATCCATTGCACGGCATGTCAATGGAAAGGTATATCTGGGAGTTTACATGTCATGCCAACTTTATATGTGAAGAAAGCTCTCTTGCCAAATACTTGGTTTAGACTGCGGACGCTACTAGGTAAAAAGCTTAGCCTAGCAGTAGAAATAGAATATGAAAATTACAGATCAGATCCAATAAGAATATTTTCAGGGAGTGAAAAGCAGGTTAAATGAAGCACACAATTCACTAAACCTGCACACAGGTTAAAATGGTTCACACAAAAAAAATCCAACAAAATATTAGCACTTCTACAGAAGAAGGCCAATGCGTAAAACAGATTGGATAGAAAAGGGAAAGACTGAATAGAGGATGGGAGGCAGCTTGTGTTTCTTTATCTGTTCATTACAGGATTGGTGCCATAAATGTACAAATACGCTAGTTTCGGCATTGATGTTTGGTTTCCATTTGTCATAAGTCAATGTGACTAAAAATAAAAAAGGAGGTTCCTGTTAATTTTGTTACTCCCCCCTTAGACTTGCATAGTGTTAAAAAAGTGTCACTCCTAAATTAGGACGTGTGACCATTCCCATTAGGGATAGAGAGAGTTTTGTGGAACCATTGGGGGAAACATGGGCCAGCGCTCATTATTGATATCTCCAATACTAAGTTTGAATGGCAGCTAGTAATATCCCCTATTCCCAGAAAATTATGGATTTTTATTTCTTAAGATTGTTTACAGTGTCCCTTTAAGCTATATATGCTATATGGCAGGAGCTGGTGTGAATAGACAAACTAATTGTAATGCTTTGCATAACATGTTCAGAACTATAAAATAGGGATAATGTGCTACTGACAATGTGATTTAACAATGTTACATCATGGAGAAATTCCATGACCATATAAAAGAATTAATATAATGGACAACAACGGTGGAATTGAAAGCTTTATATTATTCACACAGCAAAGGATATATAAGGATATATTCCACTGCTTAGGTATTATGAGAAAATACATTTATCTTCAGCCTCATTTGCCAAGAGACACAATTGTTCTGTACATTGTTCCCTGTGCTTATTTAATCTTGTGTTCAAACCTCTCTGTAAACAGCCTAACTATGTAAAACCTTAACACCAGCTATGGCGTTGGTGCTAAATTTGTGTGCATAAACTGTATGCACAAAAGCTGTATTAAAATGGTTTGCTGTTGCTGCACAGATGACTTTCTGAAACTTAAATGGTTTAGGTTTTATAAGTGGCATACTCGGGGCATATCTGCACCCAGGTCTCCATTGACTGGGCGGTGAGTGAGTGGTGTTTTAACATACACGCTGCCACTAATCAGTTACGACTGTCTGTGCGTCTGGGATCTGATGTTTGGTGTATTTTTTATGTTTAAAAACCTTTAAATAGGGAAATTTGCAATTCGCCTCCTGGTAAATGAGGCTGTGTGTTTGCCATAAGCAATCTGTTTTAGCTATTTTCCTCCCTCTTGTGGGCATTAATCATAATGCAGCCTCCACTCCAAAAATAGAAGTATAAAAACACTGAACTAGTCCCATATTTATTAGACCAGTTTAGTGTCTTTTATGCTCAAATCTTCTGTGGAGTTATCTACTTAAATAAAAGTAGTAGTATGTTGTATGCACATTAAATCTGCACACTTGTATTCCTCCTATTGTATAAGAATATTTATATTTTATGGAGATTACATTGATTTTTTAGGAGCTAATATAATTTTACATATAGGAAAGGTGCTTAGATACTGTATGTGTCATTTCTCACTATTACAGTGTAAATGACCATAAATGTATGCATATAAAGAATAGTCATCAACAAGAGAAAAAAGCGGGTGGCGCTCCCTGAATGACGGCGATACACTTAGGACTTAGGTTAAAACAATTTCTTTATTGTAGCAGTTTAAAAACAACCTGCCTTACGCGTTTTGTGCTATCATAGCACTTACTCATAGGCCATGAAAATTGTTTTAACTTAAGTCCGAAGTGTAACGCCGTCATTCTGGGAGCGTCACCTGCTTGTTTCACTTGTTGATGTCTGTTACTTTGACCTAGCAACGGGTCCGGGGCAGCTGCACCCGGACCACCAACACAGCCCGGTGAGCATTGATCCTTATGCCTTTTATATTTACTGTATCCAGGAAGATGTATTTGGTGACTGCCTGAGTTTTTCCTGCATAAGCGGCAGACTCTGGGCATATCTGCACCCGGGTCTCCATTGACTGAGCGGTGAGTGAGTGCTTTAACATACACGCTGCCGCTAATCAGTTATGAAACTGTCTGTGCATCTGGGATCTGATGTTTGGTGGATTTTTCAGATGTCTTGCTTTGTTTTATATAAAGGTAGATTAGGTATATTAGGTACATCACCAAGTTTTTAAAGGGCATGTCCACCCCCAAAACTAAAAGTTAACCCCATACTGGCCCCACTGTGTAATTTAAAAACATCCTTACCTTACATCCCTGCTCCTTATGGTTCTCTTGCTGTGCCAGTCCAAAGTCCAGGAAAGTGAAGAGTAGTGGCAGTCTTCCTGTCCAAACATCTCTGCCTCTTGTCTTGCTTCCGGGAGGGATGGTGACACGTGCAGATTAGCCCTTTCCCCCCCTCCCTCCCACCACCCGGATCCTTCCTCTGCAACCGTTGCACCTATTTTAATATGGAATAGTCAATATAGAATATTTATCCACACCTCTGTCACTGCTAAAACCTCTACATGTGTTTAAAACTGAAAGGAATTGCAAGGAAGTTCCTGTATTACACCCAATTATGTGCTGTTTGTAAAACATGCGGCAGTCTTAGCCAATAAAAAAGGGAAGATAGGAAGTCTTTCAGGGTTATTCAATTAAAGGAACACTAAACTTAAAAAAACAAGTATTTGTCATCGGTTTGTATTATTCACAGGGAGGTGAGATCGCTCATGCCCACCTCCCTGTGAACAATAGTATGCTCGGGGGACCTGGAACTTACCTTACCGCGCTCCTCTCGCAAGCCGCTCCTGCACAGAACAGCTGTTCTATCCCGATCACACACCCTATCTTTTGTATTGGCGCGCAGGCACCTAAGATAGGGCGCGCGGTCGGGACAGAGAGGCTGTTAGTGAAGTAGCGGCTTGCGAGAGGAGCGTGATAAGGTGAGTTCCAGGTCCCCCGAGCATACTATTATTCACAGGGATGTGGGAATAAGCGATCTCACCTCCCTGTGAATAATACAAACCGATGCCAAATACTTGTTTTTTAAGTGTAGTGTTCCTTTAAAGTTCTTATTGTTAAAAATGGTTAGATGTTAGCTTTCAAATGTTAAATAAGATCTGGTTGGTTGGGGAAAAATTAGCACCAATTTTAACGATAAAAACATTTATTGAATCTCACTGTATGTCTCTGTATCAGAAAGTGCTATTTAAAAGGCACAGATACACAAAGAAAAACACACCCCAACCTTCTCCATAATAGGCAAAAGAAAGACTTTCTGGTGGGGGTAGGGTTAGTACCAGCATGTGTGTAACCATGAGAAAACCTGCTTGTGCCTGCCTGACCACATTTTCTGCCACATTAAGATTTAAAAATGTATTAACAGAACAGTCACTGTGGGTAACTTGCATGTATCAGTAACTACTGTGGGCAACTTGCATGTACCAGTCACTACTGTGAGCCAATTGTATGTACCAGTTACTACTGTGGGCAGCTTGCATGTACCAGCCATTACTGTGGGCAACTTGTATGCACTACTGTGTGAAAATTGCATGTACCAGTCACTACATACACCCCCCTCACACACACACTTACTTACAAAGTTCACTATTCACATGCAGATTATAAACATATGCAGGCTAATTTTTCCCTATTTCTTTAGATATCCAGTCTAAAACATCCTACAATTCAGCTGTCAATCAAGTGCCTTACTTTCATAAACTATTCTTCTGTAAGAAGTTTTGCTGTAGCTGGAATGATTTGACAGTTGGTATGCTGTATGCAAAATAGTCAGACAAGTAATCAGAATCTGAGCAATACTGGATTGAAGGCATGCAGCAACACACACACACACTAGTAAGTGTTATTTACACGTGTTAATGTATAGATTAAGATGATGCAAATTAATTTTTTCATTATACATACCCTTTAAAGTTGTGCTAGGATTTCTGGTACTAAATATCAGAACAAACGTTTACCCAGAGTTATTGCCGCTCTTGGTAAATGAGGTCCTTGGTGGATGCTCAGTTCAGTTCAGTAATACAAACACCCCCCAAAAAAATATTCTCCAGTAATAATATTCATAAAGAACATGCAGGGTTATTCAATAAAAGTTCTTATCGCTTAAAATGGTGCTAATTTTGCCCCAACCAATCAGATGTAAGCTTACAAATCTTAAATAAGATCTGATTGGTTGGGGCAAAATTGTACATTACAAGGGGATAAGAGCAACCTTCCTCCTTTTTAACCCTACTGTTGGGTAGGGCTAAAAAGGAGGGTAAAAAGGTTGAACTTGATGGACGTATGTCTTTATTCAACCTCAATTACAATGTTACTATGTAACCAAATAAACCGGTTATTTAAAATTACATAAAGTGTCATACATAGGTTAGGACCACTGCTGTGTCTTGACTGATTAGGACTAGAATCCCTGTCCCAAAGAGCTTACAATCTAAGTTGGAGGGACCACATACAGATACAAGTGGGGGGAGGGATACAAAGTGCTTGAGACAGCTAACAATCAATCAATATATTGCTGGTTTTAGGAAAGGTAGGATAACAGTTTAGATTTAAAAGTACTAATGGATGGGAGAGTGTTCGAAATGTACGGAGCAGCAAGAGAGAATAGTTTAACCCTTTCAGTACCAGCCGATTTTCATTTTTTTTTGCCAGCAGAATTTTCAGGATTTTGCCCTTAATCGCTTTAGACTAATTTTACAGTAGGAAACCTTGCAGTAAATCAGGAATATTATACATTGTTTTTTTCAGGGTAAAAGTATTTTGTAACTTTTCTGGAAATTTTACTGGAATTATGGGTAAAATATATAAAACAAATGTAAAATTTGCAAATTTTCATGGATTTTCCCCATTTTCATTTATAGTTATTTTAAGGTTACGCACAAAAATCTCACTGTTTCTAAAAGCTCAGATACCCCCGAGTACAATGATACCAGATATATGAAGGTACCCCACTTTTCCTGTACAGGAGACCCCCCCAAACTAAAACTGCACCTTCAAGAATATTACACCAAATTGAAATGTATAACCACTACTGACAGTTAACATTGAATATCTTCCAAATTAACTAAAATATCCCCACAAGTGAGATATTTTTAGAAACTACACACCTGCAGGATTTTATGAGTGAGGTAAGTTTCAATCAAAATGCAGATACCTGGGCGCAGCTCTTCGTCCAATTGTAAGTTATTTTCTCACATTTTCCTTTTTTTCCTCAACTGTAAAATCAGAGACAATATCAAATGAGAATTTCATCTAAGAACTGTGGAGGAAAGTTCAAACTCATCTCAAATAAGAAAGCCTAACCCCTCCCGAATAAAATGGTATGCCACATTCATGGCACATTCATGGCAACCCAGAGCGGGACCAATGCCAAATGTCAGTAGCAGCAAAAAAAAAAAATTAGCCAGCTTTGTATTTTAACAATCTGCAGTTTTTCCATAAAACACCCCCCTAACTCAGAAATACCCCCCACAAACTATATATTCCTGAAATCTTCACACACCTTCAGCTATGTAATGCTGTAGTTCGTTCATTCATACCATCAATGGTGTTGGCGCAGTTCTTCGTAGAAGTTTGCACTTTTACCAGATTTTCAAAAAAAGTTAACCTCAAACAACATTCAAAAAGGTAGAAATCATGCCAAAACCTCATGGAATGTAAAAAAAAGTTACCAAATATCAATCTCACATATGTCCTGACGTGGAAGCGAATAGCCACGAAGTGAGACAATGCACGATGGCTCAGAATAAGCTAAAATAGCCAACTCCGAATCTTACAGGCTGCAGTTTTTTCCACAAAACAACCCCGTAACTCATAAATACCCCCCACAAACTAAATATTCATAAAATCTACACACCTTCAGCTATGTAACGCTGTAGTTCGTTCATTTATACCATCAATGGTGTGGGCACAGTTTTTTGTAGAAATTCGCATTTGTCTGAAAAAATGAACAAAAAACTATTTCAAAAGCTAGAAATCATGCCAAAACCTCATGGAATGTAAAAATAAGTTACTAAATATCAATCTCCCAAATGTCCTGAATCAAACGGTATGCCATATACATGGTTACACACGCGGACGTGGAAGCGAAAAGCTACAAAGTGAGTCAATGCACGATGGCTCAGAAACAGTGAAAATATTTAGCCAACTCTGAATTTGAGCAGGCTGCAGTTTTTTTCACGAAACACCCCCGTAACTCAGAAATAACCCCCACAAAATATATATTTCTGAAATCTACACATCTTTATCTACGTAATTCTGTAGTTTGTTCATTCATACCATCATGGTGTGGGTGCAGTTCTTCGTAGAAGTTCGCAGTTTTAGCAGATTTTCTAAAAAATTTGAAAAAAAACACGCTCAAAGGTAGAAATCGTGCCCAAATCCCAAGTAATGTAAAAAAAGTTACCAATTATCAATCTCCTAAATGTCCTGAATCAAACAGGATGGCCTATGTATGGTTACACATGCAGACGTGGAATCGACTAGCCACAAAGTGAGCCAATGAACAGTGGCCTAATTACAGCAACTTTTCAGATTTGTCAGACTAAACACCCCTCTATATTAGAAATACCTCCCAAAACTACACCTTCAGCTACACAATGATTTGATTCTTTTATGCATAACACCAATGGTGTGGGCACAGTTTTGTGTAGAATTTTGCTTTTTTTACCAAATTTCAGGGAAAATGTACAAAAATACAATTCAAAGTTAAGAATCATGGCAAATTTCCATGTCATGTAAAAAAAACTTGTCAGTTATTGATCTTTCAAATGCTCTGAATCAAACGATATGCCATATGCATGGGTGCAAACAGAGACATGGCCACCAACTAACTCAAATGGGAAGCATGCATAAGTGCAATTACAAGAAAAAAATCAAGGTGCTCTATAATTTCAAACAGCCCCAAAACTTGGAAAAGCCCCCCACAAATAACCCCCCCCACTAAATATCAATCTCCCACATGTCCTTAATCAAACAGTATGCCATATGCGTGGATGCACACAGAGACGTGGCCACCAACTAGCTCAAATGGGACACATGCACAAGTGTAATTACAAGAAAAAAATCAAAGTGCTCTGTAATTGCAAACAGCCCCAAAACTTGGAAATGCCCCCCACAAATAAACCCCCCACTAAATATCAATCTCCCACATGTGCTGAATCAAATGGTATGCCAAATGTATGAGTGCAGACACATGGCCACCAACTAGCTCAAATGGGACGCATGCACAAGTGCAATTACAAGAAAATTTTTTTAACAGCCTACCATTTTTCCAAGAAACAGCTCCGAAACTTGGAAATATCCACAACAAACTATTTATGTTTGGTGCTCTGTAATTTGAACAGCCTACCGTTTTTCTAAGGAAACAGTCCTGAAACTTGAAAATTCCCCCCACAAATGATATAATTTTGGAATCTACACACCTTCAGCTACGTTACAGTGCCATGCTTTAATACATACATGAAGAATTCCAGACCCAGTGATCCAAAGAACTCCGTGTTTTTAAGTTTTGTGAAAAATAAAATAAGATGATTCAAAAGTTGAAATCCTACCTAAACCCACTTGACAAGTAAAAAAAACACTAAATATCAATCTCCCACATGTCCTGAATCAAACGGTATGCCATATGCGTGGGTGCACACAGAGGCGTGGCCACCACACATGCACAAGCGCAATTGCAAGAAAAAATCAAAGTGCTCTGTAATTTGAACAGCCTATTCAACTTGGAAATTCACCCCACAAACTATCAGGGTTATTCAATAAAAGTTCGTATCATTAAAAATGGTGTTAATTTTGCCCCAACCAATCAGATGTTAGATTTCAAATATTAAATAAGATCTGATTGGTTGGGGCAAAATTAACACCATTTTAAATGATAAGAACTTTTATTGAATCTCCCTGTATATATTTTTGAAATCTACACACCTTCAGCTACGTTGTCATGCTTTCATACATACATGAAGAATTTTCAGACACTCCATAGAACTCCGTGCTTTTAGGAGATTTTGTAAAAAATAAAATAAGAGGACTCAAAGGTTTAAATCCTACCTAAAACCACTTGGCAAGTAAAAAACCCCACTAAATGGCAATCTCACATGTCCTAAATCAAATGGCATGCCATATGGGTGGGTGCAAACAGAGACAGGGCCACCAACTAGCTCAAATGGGATGCACGCACAATTGAAATTACAAGAAAAAAAAAAAAACGCCACAACCCACTCCCACCCCCATTCCCCCTTTTAGTGCTATTTTAGTGAAAAACAGTACGGAGAGTCACGCAAGTTTTTGCACACTTTACTAGTCCTAAATATTCAATCCGGTCTTTTTTTGGTACCTCTGTAAAATTTCTTACTAAAATAGGCTTAGTTTCCCTTGAAATCGGACAAATAATGATCTGCGTTTACTTTACCAATATCACCGGGGGCTTTGGGAAGCTTGGAGAAGACACCGTTTTTTGCTAATTTATAGTTGTATAACTTTAAGAATTTTTTTGTGTGCATTTCCCCTTTTTTTTTGATAATTCCCAAAGATGATCATCAAGTCATTTTAGGGAATGATAACGAACTTGGAATATGGGCATAAATGCCCGTTTTCTAATTCGAAATCCGATCGGAAAAATCACTTCCCGGAAATCATTTTCCAGGAAGTGATTTTTCATTCAGTGGCAAAGATCAATAATTTGGTGATCACCAAATTTTGATCTCTGTCCCCAAAAAATTCTATTTGTGAATGGAACTTTGAGTTCCATTCACAAAAAGTATAGTAAAGCTGTCACACTGACAGCTTTACTATACCAGGTACTGTACTTCGATCTGAATGGAGATTGAAGTGCAGTACCTCCACTATACCACCAGGGGCAGACCGGGGGAAGCCTAAGGGAAGACCCCGGTGAAGCAGGAATTCCTGTGATGTCACCGGGGTCTCACTTATCACACAGACTTCCTTCTTCCTCCTGCTCCAGGCTCTGCACTAAAGGTATGCTATCTCCCGATTTGAATTCTGCCCCCTGATCGCCCCTAGCGCGGGCAGATTTTTTTTTTTTAAAGGGGAAGTTTGAGCATTTTATGCACAAAATGTGAATATATGATCTGTAGCACTTAAAGGGTTAAAGGGTATATAAACTAGGAAATTTGTTTTTTTTAAATTGCCTTTTACTGGAAACTATCATTCTTCCTAACTATCACTGTACCATTTTTTTCTTGATCTGTCCCCTATTTCTTTAGATATCCAGGGGTGCCCCTACCATGAAGCAAACTGAAATATTTGCTTAGGGCGCACCCCTGCAGAACACTAAAAAGGTGGCAGTTAAAAAAAATCTTCCTTTCTACAATACTGCATTTCAGCACCAGTCCACCAATCAGTGTTAAGTCAGCCCTCCAGTCCACCAATCAGTGTTAAGAAAGCCCTCCAAAGCCCTCCAGTCAGTGTTAGCCAGCACCCCACCCCCACCTCCACAAGCCACGCCTATGTTCCCTGATGAAGCCATGCTCGCTTCACATGCTGCCACCCGTCTACTGATAGGTGGCATTTAAAATTTGTTTCAGGTGTTAAAAACCCTAGGAACACACTTTTAGATATCCAGTCTGAAACATCTTACATTTTAGCTGTCAAAGTGCCTTTGTATCATAAACTCTTCTGTTATGTATATAGTTTTGCTGTAACTGGAATGGTGACAGTTAATACGTGAACTGCATGGTGGAAAATTCCCTCTCCAAGTGCTTTAAATGGATAAATGAGCATGGTTGCCCTCACAGAAAGTCAGATAGTCTGGCAGGGGGCTGGAGGACTGAGAGACTGAGCTTGAGTCCTGAGTTCGAATCCACCCTTGGACACATTTGCAAGGAGTTTGTATGTTCTTCCCGTGCTTGTGTGGGTTTCCTCCGGGTTCTGTGACCAGAACTATATGTGTTAATACCAGTAATTCTCAATATTTTTTTTGTTTTAGAAACTTATTCAGCCCACTTTTAAAGCTTTCAATGAACTTGCGATTACCACATCTTTTGGAAGACAGTTCCACAGTTCGTACTTTAAAGAAACTTTTCCAAGCCCCTCCATTCCCCATTTTATTTCTGTTGACTTTCTCTAAACTTCTCCCATTTCCAAGATTTCCTTTTTGTATATGGAATTCCATAAATGCAATGCAAATCCAAAATGAGGCCTTACCAGTGCTTTGTAAAGAGGGGAAATAATATTTCTCTCTCTTGAATTTATTCCCCTCTTTAAACAAGACAATAACTTGTTAGGTCTAGCCATTGCTGTCCGGCACTGCTTGCTACAGCTAAGTCTGTTAGCTACTAGAATCCTTAAATCATTTTCCAACAGAGAAAGGTCTAGGTCTGCAGGCAGCAATTGCACATCATTTGAAGTTTCCAAAGCTCTGCATTGTATTGTGTCATCAGCAAACAGATACTTTGCTCTCAATACCCACTTTTAAGTAATTCAGGTAATTTATATACCGTATATACTTGAGTATAAACCGAGGTTTTCAGGCTTTAAAAAAAGCCTGAAAATCTTACCTCGGTTTATACTCGAGTATATACGGTAGTCTCCCTTTAGGATTTTTTCCTTAACAGAACTGGACAAATGCAATCCTAGTGGTGTAATGTCACAAGTTATAGCATCTTTTAAATTGGCTTCATGTACCTCTGTGCTTTGTTGCCTTAAAGCTGCACCAGAGGGAGAGTTTTTAACATAAATTTCCAGACATTCTCTAAGCCCTGGGATAGAAGAAAAGAAATTATCTATATCCTGCAGCTTTGACTCCTTGTCAGTTTCTGTGTCCTCCTTGCTATTTCTTTCACTGGCTGATGTGCCAGTGCTCCGCTCCGCTCTCATGTGCGCAGATAGGCTATTTGCAGCTCTGCTTCCACAAATGGCAATCCTATATGCTATCTCTGATATCCTCAGAATGGGAAGACATAGCAGAATCCCACACTACTGCATCACCCTCGGCTCCTAATAAATTGATGCAGTTTTACATAATTCACCAATCCTACCTAACCCCGATACGGATGTCCCGTATATCCCCTACGCATTCCTCATCATGCCCGAAATGCCAAGCTAACCCTGCTGACTTCTGGCACCTTATTTGGTGTTGCCCGTGTGTTAGCAGGTTTTGGAGTAAAGTCACAACACTCCTAACTGACATACTAGATAGGAATGTACCCATTGAACCTAAATTGTGTATCCTGGGAATATCTGAGGTCGATGTTTGGAGTAGACCCCAATTATTATTTCTTAAGGAATCCCTGTTCTACGCTAGAAGAACGATAATCCTGGCATGGATGGCCCCTACCCCTCCCAAACTTAGCGAATGGAAAAGAATGGTCATGAACATGCTACCCTATTTGAGATTAATCTATATCAATAGAGGATGTATTACAAAATTTGATAAAGTCTGGAATCCCTGGAATAACTATTTCAGTATCCACCCTTGAAAAGTTAGAATCGCCATTTAGTGTCCACAAAATATAAAAAGCACTGATAAGCCACATATATCTACTTCAGCCTACAGGCTCACCACGGATGTTTTTCAGAATATAGCTGATGTCTGCATAGGTATTATATCGCCGTTACGATAATGTGACTGTTTGTTATTAACCCCCTGTGTTCCAAGTTACCCCTCCCCCCCATAAAGATATAAATGGTTAATTACCCAATGTAACAAATATACAAGCTGAAATAATTGTATTAATACCGGTACCTCTTTATTGTAAAAACAAAATGTTTGTATTTACAAAAAAAATTTGAAAAATGCAATACACATGAACTGTTTGAAATATTAAAGGGTAACTGTGGTCTTGAATTCTTCCAAACTAGTAAGAATTATATAAAAAGCCTTCCATCGTACCTTCAAAATAAAACCTAAATCACATTTCTAGATAAAATTTGAGAAGTTATTGCTGGAAAGGTTCAGCAATATTACTTCCTGCTTGAACACTTCCCTGTTTTAAGCTATGTGACCAGCTTTGTAGTCATGTGACAAGCCTCAGTCTGCATTAATAGGCTCTCCTTCTCAACTGCCAATTTTTTCCCCAGGTACTTCCTGATTTCCAAATATCAGCAATTTGTGGATTCCCAACAGGTAGATTTCGAGGTGCACCCCCTGAGGCCTGTGCCACATCAGGTAAGTATCAAATCAATATGGAATATGCAGGGAGGCACACTCAGTGTTATGAGTTCTTCAGGATAAGGCCTCTATGAGACCCCCTCTGGACGCGGAATCTAAGTACCTGCCGGTCTTCACCAGAGCCTCTAATGGTGAGGATGTTTTGCAGCGGACAGGCACCAGGTCGCGGCTCCAGAAGAGAGAATCACAAAGACCAATCCCACAATGTGGAGATGCGGACCGGAGGTAGAAGCTGTGGTAGATATACAGGCCGGAGGTAACTGGAGGTAGGAACTGTAGTAGATAGGCAGACCGGAGGTAGGAGCAGTGGTAGTTATGCAGACCAGGGGTAACTGGAGGTAGGAGCTGGAGTGGAGATGCGGACCGAAGGTAGGAGCTGTGGTAGATATGCAGACAAATAATATCAAAATATTATTAATAAAAATTGTTATGATAAAAACATCTTAATTTAAAAAGTGCTCCTTCTATAAATCCCCAGCATTAAGTCTCAACTGAGCATGCTTCTCCTCTGGGGCGGACAGGTGCGGCAGAGGTCATGTGATGTCACTCAACCTACTGGAAGCAGGAAGTTTGAACATTCACCCCAATGTAATTTCTCACAGGCTCCAGCAAGAGATGTGATTGTCAGCTCATTTTAAACAAAATACTGCAGGTTTTTATTTAAGCCTAACTTGTTTTGAAATCACAGTTGCCCTTTAACTGTACCACAGGGGATGTTAGATTATTCTTAATGTCAGCATTAGACTCTCTGCACAAGACCATTTAAGATTAGAGCTCTTTAAAGGGTAAAGCTGGGTACACACAGTACCAATTTTTCAAAGATGTCAGACAAAATCTTACAGACCATGACCAAGGAAAATTTTGTAACCAGTGGTTTTGATGCCAGAAAATGCTTGTTAAAGACATATTGCCATTAACACGTTTAGTGCCAGCAGAGTATTACCACTAACCCTTCAGTGCCAGAAGACTTTACTATTAATACTTTTAGTGCCAGCACATTCTCAGAGAGTTGCTATTAACCCTTCAGTGCCAGAACTTTCTTAGAATAATGCCATTAACACTTTCAGTGCAAGCAGAGTATTACCTTTAACCCCCTCAGCTGCCAGCATTGACAAGATATACATTAATTCACTTGAAGATAGGTGAGGGGGAAACAGACAGGCCGAGGCAGGATAACCGCAAATGGCTGTTTATTGTGAGTAACTTTAATGCAACATTTTCTACTCACATGGACCCTTTCTCAAGTACCTGCTTTCCATGTTTCCTTCATTGAATTATTCACCCCTCACCTTCTCTAAGTTCAAATTGGTGAGTTGGGTTGAAAGAAGGAAGAAAGAGGCAGGTATAGTGATCTCATGGCTGTTGCTACAGAGGCTAAAAAGTCGGTAGCAGCTTCTACTTGCCATTTTAGAACCGTTCTTGGTTCTTTTAGCTGAGCTCATCCTCCCCCCTCCTTCCTCCACCTGGAGGACATTCATTTGCAACATTGTTGCAGAGTAGAGGTAGCTGAGTTTAGGCTCTCTGCTCACTACAATGTTACAATTGCAGCTGAACAGGGAGAGCAGATCTAACACAGCAAGTAAAAGCAGACAGGAAGATGATACTAGGGAGAATATTAGGCGCTTTGTTCTTTACCTGAGTGGCCTATGTCTAGAAGTGGCCCTGTGTGACAGTCCTGAGATTGTATATAGGGCAACATTGTATATAGGGCACTGTACCAGATATAAAAAAGTGGTCAAAAAGTCAAAGGAGTTGCACCATCCAAATGATTGAAATAAAACTCCATTTATTTATATCAGGAGGGTCTCAGTCAGACCAAAGATCTCTCCCCCTACCCACCCACCCCCCCATACCGAAGAAAAAACACATTTAAAAACATATCCCCTCGCCTCAATGTGAATACACACAATGAATACAGTCATCCAAAGATTACAAAACAATATACCGGTATATTTAAATACAGCCCTGAGATGTGACTAAAGGCAGCCTGAAAAAAAGAGTCTGAAAAAATGGGGTGTTCTGTGTGAGTGGTAAACCATGCTTCTCTTTCTAACAGTTTTGAGACTTGAGACATGAGTCTGAGTTTAGCATTACCTGCTTTAGCTGCATTACACTAACTGCACTAAAGTTTGGTAAAAGAGGGATAATAGTATGGTGGTGTTAGCATTTTGGTTGGGCTAGGTCTCTGAGTTCCATTGAAGAGAAATCTTAATGCTTCAACATTTAAGGACACATCTATGATACCAATTTTGTGGCAATAGTTTATGGAAGGCCTTTTCCTTTTTAAAGGTTATGTCCACCCTAAAATGAAATTTTTAACATAAGATCCCCCCTGGGCTCCCAGCCCCAACCGCTATATTTTTTTTTTTAGAAAGCCCCCCAAACTCTACTTACCTCCCCTCTTTCCTCCGCCGCGCTCCCGGCCCTCTGCTTGCAAGGAAATGCAAGCAGAGGGGCGGGACCGGCAGCCGCGTCTGTGATTGGCTGAGCGGCAGCCAATCACAGACGCGGCTGCCGGCAGCTCAAAAACCTTCTTTATTTGTGCATACAGTATGCACAAATAAAGAAGGTTTTACTCTTATTTGTAAGTATTTGCAACTTAAGATATTTGAAAACTACAACTCCCAGCAATAAAGCATGCTGGGAGTTGTAGTTTCCAAACATCTTTAGTGGCCAATACTACCCCCTCGGTTTATACTCGGGTCAGTGTGGTTTTCCTACTTTTTCCCCTAAAACTAGGTACCTCGGTTTATACTCGGGACGGTTTATACTCTAGTATATACGGTACAGATTAAAAAGAAACACTTTTTGTAGATGTAACTCTATTGACCATTACTTTCTGTATGCAATCCAACAACCAATTTTCTATCCATGTACAAAAGTTTTTTTAGGTACAGACCTCAGTTTATACATAAGTGGAATAGGGGTTTGACTTTGCAGACAGATAAAATAACGTAGGTCTTTTTACATTAGAAAACCAGTGCTTAAGTGGGGATATGATCACTTTATAAAAATACATTAATGGGCTGTACAATAAACTCTCTGGGCATCCTTTTAGATAAGAAAAAAGAAGTTTCATCTTAAGGTAAGGAAATATTTCTTTACAGTGAAAATGATGAAACCAGGGTCTACCTGCAGATGTGGTAATGGCAAGTTTGTTGGATAGCTTCAAGAGTGGGCTGGATAAGTTTCTAAAATTAAAAAATATTAAGTTACTTATATTAATGCATGTAGTTCTGGTTGATCCACGGATCATTACCCATTGACATTTAAAAGGGGGATTTTTTTCTCCTTCATACTGCTGTTTTTTTTTTCTTCCCTTCCTTCCTCTGGATCAACTGTTAGGTAGAGTTAAAGCATAGGCTAAAAAGGTTGGACTAGATGGACGTATATCTTCAGTAGACATTTAATACTATGTATTTTGCTATGTAACTACTAAAATTACATTAAGTAATTTGGGTCTTCATATCATTAGTGCTAAGACTGTAGGAAGATATGTATAAAACAGTATTTTTATTAATAATCATGATACATAGAGGAATAGAGTTGCAGATTGTGAACAAAATAACTATAGGTCAAAGTACTGTACCTACAATGGTTGGCAAAAGTGTTCAGCCCGCTTGAAGTTTTCCACATTTTGTCACATTACTGCTACAAACATGAATACTGCTACAAACATGAATCAATTTTATTGGAATTCCACATGAAAGACCAATACAAAGTGGTGTACACGTGATAGTGGAACGTAAATCATACATGATTCAAAACATTTTTAAAAAATCAATAACTGCAAAGTGGGGTGTGCGTAATTATTCAGCCCTCTTTGGTCTGAGTGCAGTCAGTTGCCCATAGACATTGCCTGATGAGTGCTAATGACTAAATAGAGTGCACCTGTGTGTAATCTAATGTCAGTACAAATACAGCTGCTCTGTGACGGCCTCAGAGGTTGTCTGAGACTGGCAGCTGTAATTGCAGCAAAAGGTGGTTCTACAAAGTATTGACTCAGGGGGCTGAATAATTACGCACACCCAACTTTGCAGTTATTGATTTGTTAAAAATGTTTGGAATCATGTATGATTTTCGTTCCAATTCTCACGTGTACACCACTTTGTATTAGTCTTTCATATGGAATTCCCATAAAATTGATTCATGTTTGTAGCAGTAATGTGACAAAATGTGGAAAACTTCAAGGGGGCCGAATACTTTTGCCAACCACTGTAAATGACCCCATTTGCAATGAGAATGGGACTGTGAGTGAAAATGCCAAATTCCTTTCTTATTAGCAACTATTGAGCCATTTGGATGCATTTATACCTATAAGAAGGTGTTTGTTACTCAAGGACTGCCTGTGTTTTGTGGATTCAATTTATTTATCATTAGCATCAATTCCTGTGAGCACTAAAATGTCTGTTTTCATTATAACATAATATTTATTTCTCAAAGACAAGTAGATAGGTTTCTAGACAATTGCATTTCAACTTGAAAAATAGGCAAATTAGACAAAGTCTATTGCTTTGCAGTTAGACCTTATTTTTCATTCTGCAATTAAAATGCAGTTTTGTTTTCATAGAGATAAAACCAACTGAATCAATGTGTTTGCGTTTGAGTGCTTGGGCACACATTATTTGCTAAATGAACTGCTTTTACTGTTGTTTGGCAAATGTTCATTTTTATGGTTCACATTTTGTGAACAAAGATTTCACCTTTCTAAACAAATGAGAAACTGACAAATTATTACACTCAAATGAACAAAAGTGAACTTTTGAAATGACAAGGAATGTGTTTCATTAATAATGCAGTTTTCTGATAAAATGCCACGATTCCTGAAGAAGACGAATATTGTGTGTCTTAAATAATTATACTGTTACAGACTCTAAACCACACTAGGAGCTTAAAGTAATATGAACACTTCTACCACTTAATGTTCCTGAGTTATAAAAAATATGATGAGTCATATAAAATATGATGTTTCCATATGGAGCGGAGCGAAGGTAAGTTGCAGGTCCCCTGAGCGTAATATTATTCACAGGGAGGTGAGAATAAGCGTTCTCACCTCCCTGTGAATAATAGAAACGAATGGCAAATAGTTGTTTTTCTGAATTATGGGAGTTTAGTGTCCCTTTAATACTTTCCTTTAGATTCATTAAAAGAAACAGCACAATCCAGAGCAACAAGATGGCTTATTTAAGAACTGAACACAATCTCCTGCACAACACGCTGTGTAGTATAACTTCAGATAGACTTGTTCTCTATAAAAAAACGTTTCGTACACAATATTGTCTTATTATCTTTTGGAAATGCCTTTTTACTTTCTGTTAAACCTTTGTTAAAATCAGTACTGCTCTGACCTGATGAAGAGGGTTTAGCCCTCGAAAGCTTGTCAACTAAATAAACTGTTAGTTCATAGAAAAATCACAGTACTCTTATTTTTTTAACATCTATATATTGGACTAATACAACACTACAATACTTTTCTACAAATTACCCCCAAAACCCTACTTTCGCTATCTATCTACCCCTCTCACGGGCGTTTCTCAGAGAAGGAATAGTGGTATTCTACTATTCCTTAGCCCATTCCTTAGCCAACATGGGCTATGAGTTGTACTGGTAAAAACATGGAAGCCCCCTTTGTTACAGAATCTATTACTTATATCTACTAAATGCAAATGACTAGAGAAAAATCTTCCAACGTGTAGGTATTCTGGGGAGAAAAACTTCACATTAGGATCTGAAAAAATGAAGTTTAGTTCTCCTTTAATTTGCGTTTTTCTGTCTACCTCTTATTTCTCTCTGTCTATCTATTTATCACTATCTAGCCCGTTTTTGTACACTGACTGACTGAATTACTGAGAAGGAGGAGAGAGCAGCCGAGTCAATTATGACTAACAGGAATTCGCTCGCTCCTCCTAATCAGCACAGTAATTCAGTCAGTCAATGTAACGAACCGGAACAGCACCGGGTGAGAGACAATCAGGGAGATTCAATAAAAGTTCTTATCGTTTAAAATGGTGCTAATTTTGCCCCAAACAATCAGATATTATTTAACATTTGAAAGCTAACAACCGGTTAGTTGGGGCGAAATTAGCACCATTTTTAACAATAAGAACTTTTATTGAATAACCCTGAATGTTTATTGTCTTCTTTTAGTTTGAGATAGAAACGTCAGTTACCTATTTGTATGTACAAAAACGGGCTTGTTATCTACATTACTAATACAGGGAGGGGGAGACAGGGAGGGGGGGGAGACAGAGCTTCTGTGCTGGATTTGTCTTCTTTTTTTTTAACCTTATGTATTATATGGAATAATACGCTACCTACAGTGTAATATAAGGATACTTCTTCAGCTCGGAGTTCCCTGACTACTATAAAAACACTCGGCCTGACGGCCTCGTGCTTTTATATGGTCAGGGAACTTGTCGTTGGTGTAATCTCCTTATATTACACTGTAGGTAGCGTATTATCCCTTATATAAATAATTCTAAATATTTATTTTGCAAGATATCACCGTATACATCTTCACCTACCTTAAAAGTCTTCTTTCTGACACACTGAAACTAAAGATTTGGGACACTGTGTCAGATTGAATTTTACTTTACATTCAGATAGGTACAATATTAAGAAATGCATTGTGCTGTACTGAGATGAGGTTCACCTCATTACCATCCCCCGGCAATTTTTAGGAGATTTGGTCAGTTAGAAAGCAGTATCTAGGAGACGGTAGCAGATTAAAAGCCAGGTTGTGACAGACTGAGCCTAACACTGCAGGGCTATGTACCGAAAGCCGCAAAGTTTTTTTTCCAAGGGTTAACATGACTTTAAGACCTAACTAATGGCAGTTGCGGCGGTATGCAAAAACTGTGTCATGCAACTGCTGCAACCTATGTACCCAGCCGATAACGTTTTTTTAAGACAGAAAGTTTTATCAGCTGTTATCAGCTCAGTGCATTGCCTAGTGGAGGCAATAGAGAGTGACAACTGCTCTCTGTACATAGCCCTGACGGAATCTACATATTTCAGAGCTATGTAGCAGTTCAATACATGATGCATGGCTATAGTGAAACCAATGCAGCATTTCTAATGTAAATACCAACCAGCCATTTAGTTAAGATTTTTTTTACTCTAAATAAACTTTACCCAAAAAATGTAGATTTTGAGAAATCCCCCAAAAATGTAAATCTACAAAAAAACTAATGCCTAGATGAATTGTTTTAAACCTGAAATGCACACTTAAGTTGTTTTAGAGCAGTAACATTATATTTCATCCAATATTGATGGTAAGTCTATATCTCTGACCTTTCAGTGACTCTTACCGTATACTGATTATAAGGGGAAAACAAACACAAATATGTATAGAATATGTCCCTAAGTCTAATGCATAAAATGAATACAGTATATGAATAAAAACAGCTTTTAACTGAATATGTAGTACACACTTCTATATCTCTTACTGTACCATACAGTTATGGGCTCTTCTTACATATGTGCTGATGTGAGGTGGTCTCCCCTCTTTCTGCTTTCTGAAACCCTCCATGGGACTTAAAATTTTGTAGCTGATTGGCATTGTAGTTTAGCAGCTGGAAACAATTATTGTAAATCTAATACTGCAGCAGTTACAATCTAAAGTCCCCTTCGATGGTTAACTTACTGGCATAACCTACTGTACCAATTGCCATCAATATTATGCACCAATCTTGGATGAAAATGAAGTCTAGATTTGTAAACGTCAATCAGCAAAACAATGTAGAATGGCCAGATAAGCACATACTCTATGCTCTTCTCAATGGCAACTCTGCTCTTGTCTGAGTCTTTTTTCTGGCAGATCCTCAGGGGCTCATTATGGGTGGGCTTGCTCTTTCGGGTATGCACCATCCACGTTGTACTGTGCACAGAAAGAGAAAAACAGCTGCACCTGTGGCATAACTTGAATCACTGGGCCCCACTGAAAAACTATGATCATCTACAGTGTTTTTCTGGGAGAGGCTGTACCTCTGTCATAGGGATTCCAGGCCCCCCTGCAGTCACAAGGTCTGTTCCCCTGGTAGTTACACCCCTGAGGTGCACCTTTACCTCCAGTCCTAATTAATTGCACTTGTAGTCCACATTCCTTAAAACTACAAAATTTTTTCTATAATATTAAAAGTATCACTGCTGCCAAAAGTAATGCTGCTTCTGACGGTAAACTACACTCCCAATCAGCCACAAATGACATAAGTCACACAGAGATATTGATGACTGATATCGTGTACGTCTTTAGTTATAAAGAGAAGAAAATTACCTGTGCTGATAATTACCAGCAACCAATCAGAAGATAATAACCTTTAACTGGTCTACTTAATTGGTTGCTGCAGATTGCTAGCCCAAACAATATGTTGTACGTCTTATAAAAAAGCAAGTTCAGTTCAGAAGCATTACCCCTCAAAACCCTACTTGTGATTCATTCCTATCTTTATCTGACACTCCAACGCAGAGTTGTTAGAACTTATAGAACCAAGATCCCTCACAGGAAGTATCTTCCCCTCTCCTTCCCCTCTCCTTCCCCCTCCTGTTGCTAGCTAATTATGAGCGCACCATTGGTCATGATGTCACCATCGCGGCCATGACTGACAGTCATTACCAGGAAGAGGAGAGAAGATCGGCGAGGAATCGTTGTAATGTAAGTTCTAATAACTTAATCTTGGATTTCAGGTCCATTCTTATACAAGACACACCCACAAGGTGGCTATCCCACCATGGGATAACACTCTAACTCACAAATCCAGGACGGTTGGACAGCATCATAGATACCAATTTCAATACGGTTACTGCTTATTGATCCATAAAACAAACAAAAGTGTCTATTTCGTGTTCCTCACCACATAGACTATGGGCGTTTGGATTACTCTGCTGAACAACAACGAGGAACTTCGGCACACACCAGAATGCAAGACACCTGTGACTCTTCAATACAACATGACAAACAGAAAACTTCCTTAGTCTTACGCGTTTCAAGCGTAACCTGTTACGCTCGAAATGCGGAAGGCGTTTCGAGCGTAACAGGTTACGCTCGAAACGCGGAACCTTAGAAATCCTTCTAAACATGTAAAGTTATTTTGAGGCTAGAATAACACTTTAAATTATACCCTTTATCTCTCAGTATGCTGTTATAATTGTGGAGAACATTGTACTTCCCAGAGGAAACCCCTCTGTGGTCAAGGGAAGATTTGAACCCAGAAGACACCACAGTCATAGTACTGGGCAACTTTTCCTGAAATAGTGCTGAACTATCAGTGTACAGTATATGTAGCATGTACATAGATGTGAATAAGCTTGTTGGTTTTCAAACTTTTCATTTTATTGCAGAGTTTATTGTCATTCAAGATAATAAAGGTTATTAGCCAGTTATGAATCATTCACAGCCGAGTACAATGAGCCTTGGAAGCATATGTTTGTTTGCTATTATTTAAAATAAATAAATAAGGTGTGTACTCTTTTAAGGGAAAACTATACTGTCCAATTTTTTAAAAAAAATGTGTATTAGTGTATTTTATAAAAATATAACCTACCCCACCCATGGATCTCTATGGGATTCAACTGTAAACAAATATTCTTATAATTGGAATAATTGATTGGAGGAAATATTTTAGTATCTTTTAATTATATTATCCACTCTATAACATTTTATGGGCTTACTGATCCATCTCAAAGGTCCTAGGGAAGATGCACCCCTCTCTAGTTTGTGCTAGTTTTCTCTTCTAGCTTCCTGGTTCAGTTACTTTACCCATGTTTCCCTACCTGAGCCTGCTGACCCTGCTGTCCTTTTGGCTAGTGAATGGAGGAGGCAATGGGCAAAGGTGTTTTTTTTTTATCAGGACCTGGGAGCAGTCACATTAAGAGATAAATACTTTATGCTATATTTATATGAAATACACTTTCCATTTTTGTGGGTGGTATAGATGTTAATTTTGTATTTTAAAAAGTGTGCTATCTTTCATAATAATGTATTTATAAATAATATGTAGAGCTAAAAGGAAAGGAAGCTTAAAGCTTCTCGTGGACAAAAGAAAAACAATTTCAGCCGTGGTGTTGAAACTTTTATATTTTAATAAAAGGATCTGTAGATCATGTTGTGGCCTGATATCTGAATGCTCTATTTGCAGTATAGAACTTTTTATAGCAGTAAAAATGAGGTGAGAAAGCAAAGAACAATAAAATTGTAAATAATACATATTAAACATAGAGGAATAAGATTGTGAAACATATGAAACATTTAATAGGAATCTCAATTGCTATAATATTTCAAGAAGTAGCAGAAAATCCAGTTCAGGAGATTCAAGGTAGATTTTTCATTAGGTGAATCTTGTTTTGCTCCAAAAAAATCTAAAATGGATCAGAATACCGGCACTTGCTAGAGGCATGGCTAAAGTTATACATTAGAGTGATGTTTTTCTTAACTCATGACCATTTAGATGACGCAAAATAGAAATAGGTCCACTTTACAAAAGAAAAAGTAGCACTGAATATAAATTTACACTACAAAGCTAATCATACAGGATAATAAACCAGATACCACAAGTCTTTAGATATTTCACAATCCTCTCACTTTGAAACCATTAACCTTCTCAGTATTGAAAAAGGAAATATTATGGAGCCCAGGACCCTGCTGAATTGTTGCCCATACCAGGGACCTAGATAAATTTAAATGTATTAAAAATATCCACCTTTTTGCATGTAAATGTACACTTAAAAAGGGTTTTTTTTACTCATAAAGGGAAATCAGAGCCTTATTGTAATATATTTGACAGATTTGAACATTTTATCTAGCAATTTCCATGTATCCAAAGTTTAAAGTATTAATCTTATTTAAAGAAAGAAGAAATCGGAATAAGGAGATTATATTAAACCTGTGATAAAGGTGGAAAAATTGTAGTTATTTATATTGATTACTAAAAAAGAAGCCAATAGACAGTTGTGAGATATCTATATAAGAAGGTAAAAGAGAATCCCATTCCTGATCTAAACAAAATGATATATGAGGTTTTGACTGAAGCTTTGAAAAAAAGAGTGATTGACAAAAAAGATTTTATATGTAAAACTCCCAGTTAGTTGGCAGAAATGGCAAACAAATTTAAGCAAAGGGGCTACCATAAAAAAAATTGTGAAAGCAGCTGATAAAGCACTACAAACTCCCAGGCACACATTGCTCAATAAAAAAAACAATAAAGCCAATAAACGTGATGGTCAGACTAAGACCAAAAAAACTATCCAAAGCCAATTAGGCACTAAACACATTTCCAGCTCTCAATTGTCAAGTATGTACAGCAATTATAAGAGGAGAAACTGTATCCCATTTCTCAAAAGGCATTAAGATCCAATTGAGGGACTTTGCTAGTTGCATTGCCATGGGAATCATATATATGCTAAAATGCCCCTGTAGTCTGGCATATATAGGCAATACCAAGAGGCAGATTAGGACTTGCATTGGAGAACATAAACGAGACATTACAAAATGCAATCTAGTAAAGAATGAGAGAGTAACCTCAGTATCCAAGCATTTTAAAAACCAAGGACACAATGCAGCACAGGGGAGATGGATGGTGTTAGTGATGGTAAGTAAATCCAGAAGATGTGGTAACTATGAAAAAAATAACTATTTTGGATACACCCAGGGCTGCCATCAGAATTTTCAGGGCCCCATACAAGGTAAATTACAGGGCCCCCCGACCCGAAATCGCGATTCCTGGTCCTGCATCCACTGTTGCTGCCTTTCCTTCCCCTGCCCTGAAGCAAAGAGGAGGAGCCACAAATTCAAAGAATAAAAAAATGCCCTGGAGTTTTGACGTGGACCAATGAAGCTGAAACTGAAGCACTGTCATGACAAGCGGCTCACTGTCATGACAACCGGCCGTAAGGAGTGATGTTGGAGCGTGGTGACGTCACTCCTTTAACTTCCGCATTTACTCAGCGCGGTCTCGGTACAACTCCTGAACTCCAGCAAGTAAAATTGAGCTCGGGCCCCACTTACTTTTATTATCAGGATATCCAGAAATTTTAAGGGCTCCTCTGAGATGTTTCATTTCTTTAGCCTTCGCTTCTGTTTTAGTGGGTATGTTCTCGGCTCTGTGTTGCAGGGTTCTGATGACACCCAGCTTGTGATCTAAAGGGTGGTGGAAGTCAAACATCAAATACTGATCTGTGTGGTTTGGTTTTCTGTAAAACTCTACTTCCAGTTTACCATTCTCCCTTACTTTTACCAAGCAGTCCAAGAAAGCTAGTGTGTTGTTTTGTACCTCTTCCCTTGTAAATTTGATGTTCTGGTCTACAGCATTGATGTGTTCTGTGAAGGCTTGTACTTCCTTCTGGTGGATTTTAACCCAGGTGTCATTTACGTATCTGAACCAGTGGCTGGTTGCTATGCCTTTAAATGTATTAAGCGCCTGTGTTTCCACTTCCTCCATGTAAAGGTTTGCAACAATGTCGGATGACTAGCGGAACGTTTTCAAGAACTAAACTTTAAGGGTGAGGCCACACTGCAACGCACAGGAATCGCGCACAAAATCGCGAGCGTTATCGCACGCGATTGTGTGCGATTCTTGTGCTTTTCGCGCTCACGTTCGCGTTTTGCGCATGTGTTTTCGCGTTATGGACACGCATGCGTTAACGCATCAAAAATGGTGAACACATGCATTACCAAAACGTGAACGGACGCGCAATAGCATGCGCATCGGAAATCGCGGCCTAGCCCTAAGTCCAGTTCATCTAACTGAATTCAACAGATATACCATGACCTGGATGAATGAGAACCACCACAAGCAACTAATGGATATATGTTTTTAAAACTATTTATTAAAGCACTAAGCACTTTGTACCTATCATGACACTGTTTGTTACAAACTCAATCCACTAATAGGGGTGGACACAGTATTTAAACCAGCACTATGTTTGTTGTATTGTTCACTTGAAGAAGGGGGAAACTCCGAAAAACTGTGCACACAGTATGTCACAATAAAAAGCACTTAAATCAAGTATGTGTCTCTCTCCGCCATTTACTTTGTGATTATCCAGACACTGTTTAGTGTCAATGCTATTTAAGGGGATTCCAATTGGACAGTATATTAGGGCAAAGTAATTGGTCCACTATAGAAAACTTTAAAAATGCAGGAATTAACTAATAGATTTATCGAAAGGAATTACCCAAAATTCTTGAGGCAAATTTTCCAAATAAAGGGAGGATAAGCCCTCCAGTAAAAGAGAAATAACAACGGTTATAATGGAGTTCAATAATGATTGGAACTTTGATAGAACCATATTTAAGAGCATGTCCACCCCCAAAATTATAATTTCACCCACTACTGGCCCCACTGTGAAGTGCATAAACATCCTTACCTTACATCCCAGCGCCAAATGGCTGCCCTGCTATGTCTCCCCAAAGTCCCAAAAACTGGCCATATAGGACTCTGCCTCCTCTGTCTCCTCCGGGAGAAAAATAACATGCCCACTGCAGCCCTCCTCCCCTTCCCTCCCTCTCCCATCCATTTTGCTCTCCCTCCCCCTAGATACAAACCCATTTGTGATATAGTAAGGCTTCCTCCCCCAGCTCCAAGCACTATAATAGATTTTAGAGAAAGTCCCCCGAACTCTACTTACCTTACCTCTCTCCCCCAGCGTTCTGTGCAGCCGGCAGCCACGTTCGTGATTGGCTGCCTCTCAGCCAATCAGGGACGCGGCTGCTGGTCCGGCCACCTGCTTGCAGTTTCATGCAAGCAGAGGGCCGGGACTGTACGCAGGAGGAAAGAGGTAAGGTAAGTAGAGTTTGGGGGAGTTTCTCAAAAATCTATTATAGCGGTTGGGGCGGGGGGAGGGAGAGCTACTATATATCAACAATTATTAAATGGGGTGGACATGCCCTTTAAATATGTTTTGGCCTGTGATTTATAAGGACACAGAACTTAAGTTACAGCATGCAGAACCCGTACAATTCCTCAGAAAGTAGCATATAGTTTTTCCCAGAAAGAAAAAAGGAACACATAGTTAGATACACATACAAGCAAATGTGTTGGAAACTTTAAATGTAGGAGATGCACAGCATGGTCATTACCTTTATGGTAAAAAAAAAAATAAAAAAAAAATACAAAATTGTATACACTATAAAACAAGGGAAGTGATATATGTACTACAATTTAAATGTGATAAATTTAAGAACACTGGAGGAAAGAGTCCTAGAATCCTATATCTAAATAGGTAAAAATATATTGCTTGTACTGCTTTTCACTGATGTTAGTCCTGATAAGTCTAGGCATACCTAAGCGAACATTAGTGGACTGCCTGGACTTCCTAGCTTGGCTTTGCCTTGCATTAGCAGCCTCAGACCTAATCTTTGCTGGGAGACTTGGATTACTGATTTAATTTGTGTTGACTTTTCTGGTGTGGCCTGGTAAAGGAAGATAAAGGCCTATGCTTGAAATACTTAAATTGTATAGGCTCACTGATAGCAGCTTTTGGGCAACTGTGTATAGCAGGCTGCCATTTTTTGTGGAACAAGAGAATCATGTAATTTACTGGTTTTAGCTTTAGGTTTCCAGTAACATCATATAATTACATGTGATGGACAAACTGGCTGGTGGATTCCCGCAAAACAAATTTTTTAACATTCATAATGCCATATTCATAAAGGCGTGGTATTGCTTTTTAGGTTTAAGGACCATTGAACTGATCATTCATTTTTGATCTGTTCAACGTTGTTAATTTACGATTATTTACTATATAATAATAATGATCATAAATTAGCGATACCGATCGTAAATCTACGATAATGCGATTGTGTAGTTATGATCCCCATAGAATACCATTACGGTAGTTTACGACCGCATGGTATTCTACGACTGAAGCTTCGTGTAAACACACAGCCACGGTCGTACATTATCAATAACGTGCAGTATTGATAAATTGCTATACCGTGCCTTTTTTTAAATAGGGCCTTAATAGGGCTCTCTAATAAACTGGATCCCAAATCTCCTCTGTAACAAACATCAACCTGGCTCCCCGTTAAACAGCGCATTACATACAAAATTCTTCTCCTAACATTTTAATCCCTTCGCTCTGCTGCTCCTCCATATATTTCCTCTCGAGTCTCCCCCCATATGTTCCTGCCCACACACGGCAGGACCAGCTCCTGTACAGACCCCCGAGTCGGACTGCTTCCTCTCGCCTTAAACCTTTCTCTCTCGCTGCTCCCATCCTCTGGAATTATATTCCCCTATCTCTACATCAAGAAACCTCAATTAGCAGGTTTAAATCTAGCCTTACATCCTACCTATCTGGTAACCAGCACAGTATTTGTTTTATTTGCACTGTATACGTCTCACTCCAGCACTTATACCCATTCCATTGTATCTGTGTGTTACCCACCTAACTAAATTGTAAGCTGTATGGAGCAGGGACCTTATTACTTCTTGTGGCAAAACCCTAGCACTTCTATTTATATAAGTTATATATTTACGTACTGAACTATCTATGTATTTATCCCCCTTGTATGACTTTATTGTATTTTATACTGTACAGGGCTGTGTCCCCAAGTGGCGCTATATAAATAAACATATACATACATACATACATACATACAGGGCCCATAGTTGCCAATTCTAAAGACTACTAATTGCCATATTACTGTTAAAAAATGGTAAGCTTAAACATGCCATGGGTGACATACCAATGCTCAAAAAACTTTTAGAAATCCCTTTTTTGGATAAGGAGCTTTTTTATGCCTCTCCAAAAATATACATATTCCTAAATTATTACACTTAGGGATAAGCCATGTCATTTTTAATCAATTAACAAACCAATTAGCACAATATAGTAATTTCTCCCTTTATTAATTCAACACAATAACAAATGACAGCTGGGTACATCAGTTTTATATTAAAAGGGCTTGCATATACTATACATAAGTACCCATTACACTTTTGCACCCAAGTACCCACCATGACCATTTCCCCATCTCTATTAATAACTTCCGAGTATTCATGGAGTTTGGATGTCCTTTATTTTTTTCCTTTCTTTGTATGACTTTATGGATTACTGAATCTGATTTATTGCTGACAGCCTATTTTGCTCTTTACAATCTTGTCCAGATTTGCCAAAGTTTGCCAAAGAGGCAATACTATCAGCCCTGCCCTGCTACACAAAAAAGGTGCCAGGCAAGACAGAACATATGTTGACATAATGTTTATTTCCACTCAGAATCTGAAATTATTTTTATTTTTGCAACAACTCTATTATATATAATACTTTCTTAAACTTCATTCAAGCTACTTATCATGGAAGCAGCACTGTCCTGGCCAAAAGATTAAAGGCCAACAACACTGTTACAATCCAATCCCTACCATTAAAATATTTTTAAGTTTATAACAGTTTTCACAGGCAAAACTATGACGGGCCCCTATCCCTGCTTCATCTACAGTGGGAGGAGGCTATATCTGTCACAGAAAAAAACTAGAAGATGGGGCCACCTATGCTCCTGCTGCCCCCCCCTGCATCTGCACCCTCTGCTTAAGACCCTGCACACATACCTAGATTATTACATGCATGGTGAAAGGCTGTACAGGCCTAAAATGGTTTTAAGTAGAAAATACACATGTAAAGTGATGAAGTATTGGGTCTACTCAGGTTTTAACCTTGGGTCTATTCAGGTTTTAACTTACTATTGTAGAAATATCCCCCTTTTTCAAATGCTACTGTAATCTGTCAAAGAAACGGCGCAGAACGTTTGTCGATGATGGAAACAATTGTTTCGGCCACACACACTTTCCCAGTAAAGTGCCAATACCATTGGTATCGACTGGATTGGCTCTTTATCGAGAATGTGTGTACCCAGCTTTAGTGATGTTAGTTATGTGCCCAGAAAACCTGTGAGATCTTAAATATATTGGGTGTTGTTTAAGGTTTACTGTGGTCTCCATGCAAGTGCCCTTCATTAAAATGAGCACATTCCTACCTTTAAATGATTTCAGGATCATGTGTCTAGTTGTAATCTATGCAAACTTATAGCAGTATATAGGGTGTTTTTTCTTTTTAGCTTGCACTGGGATCTGTGACATCACAATGCTCTGACCCCAATGCCTTTGGCATGCCCAGTTGTATTCTACTGCTGTAACCATCTTCTTGGTTTATCCTGACTATCTGAAGGGAACTTTACAAGCCTATAGCTCAAGAAGCTGTCTGAAAAGTATTAGAGAGGTATTTCAAATAGAGGACACTTGCATGGAGACCACAGTTACCCTTTAAGTTTAGAAATGGAACTAGAAATAGAACTCGACATGCTGCCCACTGTGCTTAGTATTCATACCAGTAGTTTAGTTAAAACATTTGGGGCACGTGTCCCAGAACTTTGGCAAAGTGCCCTGAATGTTTTAACATAACTAACCTAATAGAGGTGCCCGAATCTCCTTTTCCCAGTAGTACTCCGAATTGTACTACTGGGAACTGCTGCCCCTGTGCTGCCTCTGCAAAGATTCTGCAATGAATTCCATCCTCCAGCTGATCCGCTGCACATGTGCAGGGCAAAACCAGTAGTGCACATCATTAAATGCTGCCACTGCCTACACTAATATAAAGATTTTCCTGCACATAGGGTGGGTAGTAGCATATATATACGCTCACACAGGAGCCGTCATCCGATGACAGCTCCTGTGTGAGCGAAAACGCGTAAACTTTGCGATTAAAATTGATGGTTGACGAGAAGCCCCGTGAGTGTTTTTTTACTTCGTGAATGTAAATTGATCTAAATTGCACCCGGGCATATGCAGCAGTGAGTTGGAGTGCCTTCTTTTGATCTTGGTTTATATATATATATATATATATATATATATATATATATATATATAAACCAGGGTGGGTGGCACTCAAACCTTGTAGGATAAATCACCTGGGTGCTTCCTGTTGATTAAAAATAGACATATAAACAAAGTATAGGAGCACGTGCCACGTTTGTGTTGAATAAACTTCATTGAAATTCCTAGGAGTGCTCCTATATCTTTTGTTTATATATATATATTATATATATATATATATACAGTATATGAGGAAAATGACAGTTTTGCTCCATTATGTGATGAATTCCCATGGCTACCAGTATGCAATGAAATCCCCATGGCTAACAGTAGGTAATGAAATTCCCATGGCTACCATATGTAATGATATTTCTATGGCTACCAGTATGTAATAAAATGTCCATGCTTCCATATGTGATAAACTTCCCATGGCTATCAGTATGTAATGAAATCCCATAGCTACCATATGTGATGAAATTGCCAGTTTGCAGCCAGCATGTAATGAAAATCCCATGACTACCAGTATGACACCAGAACTTCCCATGGCTATCAGATGTAATGAATTCCCATGGCTTCCAGAATGTAATGAAATTCCCATGGCTTCCAGAATGTGATATAAATCCCCATGCCTACCAGTATCTGATAAAATTCCCATGCTGCCAGTATGTAATGAAATGGTTACCAGTCTGTAACGAAATTCCCATGCCTACTAGTATTTAACAAAACTCCCATGGCTACCAGTATGTATGAAATGCCCATGGCTTCCAGTATGCAATGAAATCCCCAGGGCTACCAGTATGGAAAACATTCCCATGGCTACCAGTATGTAATAAAAAACCCATGGCTACCAGTATGTAATGCTATTCCTATGGCTACTAGTATGGTAATAAATTACCATGCTACCAGAATGTGATGAAATCCCATGGCTACCAGTATGTAATGAAATTCCCATGGCTACCAGTATGTGATGAGCTTCCAATGGTTACCAGCATGTAATGAAATCCCCATGGCTACCAGTATAACATGAAATTGCCAGTTGTTAGTATGTAAAGAAAACCCCATGGCTACCATTATGTAATGAAATTACCATGCTACCAGTTTGTAATGAAAATCCCATGGCTACCAGTATGTAATGAAATTCCCATGGCTACCAGTATATAATGAAATTGGCAGTTTGCTACCAGTATATATTAAAATTGCTGGTTTGCTACCAGTATATAATGAAAATGACAGTTTGTTTATAGTATTTAGTTTATAGTATTTGAGGTTGAATAAAGAATCTCCCATGCTACCAGTAGTGATGAAATCCCCATGGCTACCAGTATGTGATGAAATCCCCATGGCTACCAGTATGCAATGAAACCCCATGGCTACCAGTATGTAATTAAATTCCCATGGCTACCAGTATGTAATGATATTCCTATGGCTACCAGTATGTAATAAAATGCCTATGGCTACCAGTATGTGATGAACTTTTAATGGCTACCAGTATGTAATGAAATTGCTGTTCAGTTTGCTACTAGTATGTAATGAAAATCCCATGGCTACCACTATGTAACAAAATCCCATGGGTACCAGTATGTAATGAAATCCCCATGGCTACTAGTATATAATGAAATTGCCAGTTTGCTGCTAGTATGTAATGAAAATTTCATGGCTACCACTATGTAATGAAATTCCCATGGCTACCAGTTGTAATGAAAATCCCATGGCTACCAGTATGTAATGAATTCCCATGGCTACCAGTATATAACGAAATTGTCAGTTTGCTACCATATATAAATTGCCATTTCTACCAGTATATATTGAATGCAGTTTGCTACCAGTATATACTAAACTGCCAATTTGCTACCAGTAATACGAAAATGACAGTTTGTTTATAGTATTTAGTTTATAGTATTTGAGGATGAAAAAAGACATAGGTCCATCCAGTACAACCCATCTTGCAATATCCTCATTTCCTGCCTAGCTGTTGATCCAGAGGAAGGCAAAAAAACCCCCACCAAATTTATGAAGGGGGAAAAAATTCCTTCCTGAAAGTGGCCATCGGAAATTTCCCTGGATCAACTCTACTTTATGTATCAATACTAGTAACTTGCAACATTCCTTGTTTGCAAAAACTCATCCAGCTTCTTTTAAAACTGACCAATGAACCTGCCATAACAACGTCCACTGGAGACAGTTCCATAGCTTTACCGTTCTCACAGTGAAAAACCCTTTCCGAACTTGAAGCCTAAACCTTTTTTCTTCAATTCTTAAGGGATGTCCATGTCCTCTAACATGCTCTATTGGTGGACAATGCCCCAGATAGTTTATTGTATTGCCCGTAAATGTATTTTTACACTGTAATCATATCCCCACCCAAATCCCCTTTCCATTTCAAAGATGTCCTTTTTGTACACAGGATTCCAAAATTGCATTGCATATTCTAAATAAGGCCTTACCAGTGCTTTGTAAAGAGGGAGAATAACATTTTCCTCCCTTAAATCCAAACCTCTCTTTATACAAGACAATACCTTGCTGACTCTATCGTGTGCTGCCTGGCCTGCTTGCTACCTTAAGTTTGTTATCCACCAAGCTCCAGATCCCTTTCCAACAGGGATTCACTTAACACAGAGCCATTTATAGTATAAGCAGCACAAGGATGTTTAAGTCCTAAATGCATCACCTTACAATTATCAACATTCAATCTCATCTGCCACTTAGGAGCCCAATGTGACAATACTTAGATCGCCCTGCACAACTGCACATCCTCTGAAGTTTTTACTGGTTGACAAAGTTTTGTATCGTTAGTAAACACAGAAACCTTGCTGACAATACCCACTTCCAATCATTAATAAACAGATTATAGAAATGGCCTCAACACAGAACCCTGTGGCACCCCACTTATCACTTAGTCCATATGATGAATCCCCATCAACCACTACTCTCGAATCCTATTCATTAACCAATTTTCTACCATGCACAAACAGACCTTAGCTTATAGATTAGACGCATATGAGGGACTGTATCAAAAGCCTTTGCAAAATCCAAGTATACTACAGTACATCTAGTGTTATGCCAGAGTCTAAATTTCTACTCACTTCCTCATAAAAGCCAAGCAAGTTAGTTTGACAAGACTATTCCTCCAAATCCAGCAGGTTACTACTTATATGTCAGTCCTTGAAACATACTGTAGAATATTTTCCCTTATTAAACTTTCCAGTATCTTCCCCATCATTGAAGTTACAGGCCTGTGATTACCCGGCTGTAAACGACTAAAAATTGTGAATATTGGAATAACAGCTTTTTTCCAATCCAGAGGCACACATCCGGACATCAGGGAATCTGCAAAACATAAGAAACAATGCCTAGATAAAACGACTTAGCTCCCTAAGGACCCGAGGATGTATTTTATTAATATTAACCTAATTTAGTTGTTTCTGTACCATATCCTCTGTTAACCAAAGTGCACTTGCACCTTTTATCATTATTGCTACATACTTACTCATGATTTCTGTACTATCTTCTATAGTGTATACAGAGGGAAAAAAATATTTAAGGAGTAAGACACGCTAGGCACACCAGTCTTAATCGTGGAAAAAGAATTCCTTTTAATGTAACGTTTCGGAACCAGTGTGGCTCCTTCTCAGACCAAAAAATATTTAGACATTTGCCATCTCTGTACTAACTTATCCCTATTATAATGGTGCCACATTGAAGTTCTCATTTTTTTTACATTATTTCCCAAGGGTATAAATTTAGATTTAAGAAATGGCTTAAAATCCCCTTAAACATAGTCCACTTCTATTCAGTATGTTTACCTGATAATACCTTATCCCAGTTGACATTCCGAAGAGCTACTTTTAACTTGGGAAAATTTGCTTTCATGAAATTAAAAGTCTTTGTTTACATTTGTTGAGTGCATTTTTCCTTTTGATAACATACACCAAACAACACTATTTTATTTCATTTCTAAATTGATAACTCTTTCTGATTGTATCTTTCCCCCTTACTCTGCAAAAACTCTTCATTTCTCTAAAAATACTCTCCTGTATTTATAATACTGCATTAGGGTGACATGCTCTTTAGCCTGGAAAGGTGATTGGATGATACATATCCACATAACCTCCCTACACATACATAAATCTATGTTCACCACATAGATCTTCTATAATGGTGCATATAATGTCCAGTGCAATAAAGTAGGATGAAAACATTTAGTGCTGAGCAAATGAACAACCCTAATTTAATACTGAGTCCAGTTCAGTAATGGAAATACAACACAAATAATTATCTCCAGGACTATTTTAAAGACTGTAAATATACCTAGTAAATACCCCTCCCCCACACACACACACACACGTAAATATATTTGGAAATAGTGTCATATAATCCCATATACTACAGAGGGTGCAAATAACAATGTTTGATATTAGAATATAAACAAATAATTATCTCCAGTAATAATATTGTAAAGCATACCCACATAGCCCCATACTCCCTCAACAAATCCAATGTATCTGCCCATATGTTAATATCTTTGGTAATGGTGTGCAACTGTAGTTTGGTATAGTTGTGCAACTATAGGATAACTAGTTCAGCAATCCAACATATTTAAGAAATGTAACCAAATCACACAAACACACACACAAGATATTATTAAAGACTGTCCCCTCACACAAGTCCAAATGTCTTTGCCTATATGTGATATATTTGATATTGGTGTCACATAATATCCCATACCTTACAGAGGATGCACAAGTACAATAAAAATGTTTGGGATTGTTTAACTATAACAAGATATCAATACACCACAAGTTTAAATGATTAGCTCCAGGGTTCCAATCAGATGTACAGGCAAACTTTATGTAAGCAGTTTATAAGTGCTTCTGTAATAATACAGCCAAAGGCATATACAATGTTCCTAATTTTGGCCAAATAGTGGACCATTATTATACTTTATTAAACATTGAGTTGATCAGAATATCAGACAGGCCTAGATTATAGCTTGGCTTGGTCCACATGAACCTTTAAACATAAAAGGGATCATATCAATATAGAACAGTATCAATCAAGACAGGAACAAAAAAATGTATCGAAAGAATTAAACCATCTATGTCTCACACTGGAGTGTAACTCCCAGGGAAGCAGACCTTGGGGGCCTGGAGGGCTCCACCTTCTTATTTTCCTATGGCAGGTACAGCCTTTTGCCAGAGGGGCCCCATCCTTGTTTTGGGGGGCCCAGTCTTTTTCTAGTTTCAACAGTTATATCCATTAAAGGGCATGTCCACCCCCAAACTATAATTTCCCCCACCACTGGCCCCACCATGTAGTGAAATAAAATCCTTACCTTACATCCCAGCTCCAAATGGTTCTCCAGCAACCCCCCCCCAAGTCCAAAAAAGTGGCAACCAGAGGATAGCAGAGCATATAGGACTCTGCCTCCTGTCTCTCCTCCCGGAGAATTTGTGCCATGCGCAAGAGCCCCTTCCTTCTCGCTCTCATTTCTCCGTTCCCCTATTGTAAAACCCTGTTAGTGTATTGTAGGGATAGTTCCCCAGCCCCAACCGCTATAATATTATATCCAGAAAGTGCCCCAATAGTTACTTACCTTCCCTCTATCCTCCGCGTTGTGAACTGCCGGCAGCTGCGTCCGTGATTGGCTGCCTCTCAGCCAATCACAGACGCGGCTGACGGTCCCATCCCCTGCTTGCAGTTCTGTGCAAGCAGAGGGCCTGGGCAGTGCAGCAGGATAGAGGGAAGGTAAGTAATTATCGGGGCACTTTCTGGATATAAGATTATGCGGTTGGGGATGGGGGAACTATCCCTACAACAAAACTAAAAGTTTTTAAAAGGGGTGGACATGCCCTTTAGAAACTTGTCCATACTAAAAATTACAAGACCCCTTTTAAGCCATAGACTGACAGCCGTGACCAGGAAGCAGAGATGGGCCACGCAGCAGTGTGGTGAGGGACTGGGTCTAGTAAGTTTCGTTAGCTTCATCTTTGGAAGAGTAAGTAAAACAGAAGTGGGGTTTGCACTAAGTAAAATTTAGATTTATGGGTGGACATGCCCTTTAAGGCAGAAATAGCAATAGCAAGGAAAATGGCTCAGGGATCTGGAAAATGGTCTGGGGGGGGTCTGCATTGAATTATTCCCAGTCACAAGGTTTACAAAATTGGCCCTGTAGATTCCGTATTTCTTAAATCAGCATCGAATCCAGTGTAAGGATCTACTATTGAGCCTTGAATAGGCCTAATCATTATTATCCAACATGCCAAGTATCGAGTGGCAGCGATTTATGGTGGCTACCTCCATGCCGGCGAACACATGCCAGTAAAGGTGCGCAAACTGCGCATTATGTGCCGATTACTGCTGAGGCTGCAGGGCCGGTTACAGGTTTTACAGACCATCTTTCATCTTCAGACAATCCTGTGGTCCTCCATGGACTGCAAGATTGATCAGGCCAACATAGTAATGGTTATCCAAATCTTCAGTAAAGTACACTCCAGCACACCTCAAATGGCACGGCCTTTGGTTGGTAGGTGCAACCCTCCCAGCCCTCCACCTCAAGGGCCACAGCAATATGGCAACGCAAAGAAGTTGGAGGAGCACACTACTACAGTTTTCATGTTTATTTCAGCAAAATGCAAACATACTTTGTATGTTTGCATTTTGCTGAAATAAACACTGAAACGTAGTAGTGTGCTCCTCCAACTTCTTGCAGTTGCAACATAGTAATGGGCAGTGTGGGAACAATATATGAAATAGTTGGTCTGTCATTGGAAATATTGGACACTAAATTGTCCCATGTGTACTATGGTTGACCATACATTGTCTGGAATGGCAAATCATCACTTCTATACCTGCTGCCCTCACCTGTGCAATCAATGGGTTAAGTGCTTTTAACTACTACAATTATCTTTTTGTACACAGTTCTCTTTCTAGTTCTTACTATGACATCTGGTTAAAGGGCATGTCCACCCCCCAAACTATAATTTAACCCACCACTGGCACCACTATGTAGTGTGTAAAAATCCTTACCTCTCATCCCAGCTCCAAATGGTTCTCCTGTAGTCCCCCCCCAAAGTCCCAAAACTGGCCAGCAGGAGTACTGCAGAGTCCATAGGGACTCCTGTCTCCCCTCCGGGAGAAGTTTGGCATGCCACTGCAGCCTTCCCCCCTCCCTCTCTCCCTCTAGCTACAAACCCTTTGACATAATGTACTGCTCCCTCCCCCAGTCCCAAGAGCATTACTATTATTCATGCCTCTCTCCTTCGCCCTCTGAACTCCTGGCAACCATGTCTGTGATTGGCTGCCTCTCAGCCAATCACGGACGTGGCTGCCGGTCCCGCCCCCTGCTTGCATTTCCGTGCAAGCAGAGGGCCGGGGCAGTGCGGTGAAGGAGAGAGCATGGTAAGTAAAGATCGGGGCACTTTTTGTGAATAATAGTAATGCGGTTGGGGCTGGGGGAGGGAGCAGTTCATTATATCAAAAGTTTATCAGAAGGGTGGTATGCCCTTTAAGAGTACATTATTAATACATGTGTATAATTCCGTTTCAGGTTTTTTTAAAATGAAAACATGTACTGTACGTTGCACATACTCTGAGGTGTGTGTGGTTGCTCGAACGGGATCGGTTATATTCTTGGTGGTGGTGCTCAACCCAGGAGTGAATCACATTCCTTCTAATAAATATAAACCAGGGTGGGTGGCACTCAAACCTTGTAGGATAAATCACCTGGGTGCTTCCTGTTGATTAAAAATAGACATATAAACAAAGATATAGGAGCACGTTGCCACGTTTGTGTTGAATAAACTTCATTGAAATTCCTAGGAGTGCTCCTATATCTTTGTTTATATATATATATATATATATATATATATATACAGTATATGAGGAAAATGACAGTTTGCTGCCATTATGTGATGGAATTCCCATGGCTACCAGTATGCAATGAAATCCCCATGGCTAACAGTATGTAATGAAATTCCCATGGCTACCAGTATGTAATGATATTTCTATGGCTACCAGTATGTAATAAAATGTCCATGGCTTCCAGTATGTGATAAACTTCCCATGGCTATCAGTATGTAATGAAATCCCCATAGCTACCAGTATGTGATGAAATTGCCAGTTTGCAGCCAGCATGTAATGAAAATCCCATGACTACCAGTATGACTACCAGAACTTCCCATGGCTATCAGTATGTAATGAAATTCCCATGGCTTCCAGAATGTAATGAAATTCCCATGGCTTCCAGAATGTGATATAAATCCCCATGCCTACCAGTATCTGATAAAATTCCCATGGCTGCCAGTATGTAATGAAATGGTTACCAGTCTGTAACGAAATTCCCATGCCTACTAGTATTTAACAAAACTCCCATGGCTACCAGTATGTAATGAAATGCCCATGGCTTCCAGTATGCAATGAAATCCCCATGGCTACCAGTATGGAATAACATTCCCATGGCTACCAGTATGTAATAAAAAACCCATGGCTACCAGTATGTAATGCTATTCCTATGGCTACTAGTATGGTAATGAAATTACCATGGCTACCAGAATGTGATGAAATCCCCATGGCTACCAGTATGTAATGAAATTCCCATGGCTACCAGTATGTGATGAGCTTCCAATGGTTACCAGCATGTAATGAAATCCCCATGGCTACCAGTATACAATGAAATTGCCAGTTGTTAGTATGTAAAGAAAACCCCATGGCTACCATTATGTAATGAAATTACCATGGCTACCAGTTTGTAATGAAAATCCCATGGCTACCAGTATGTAATGAAATTCCCATGGCTACCAGTATATAATGAAATTGGCAGTTTGCTACCAGTATATATTAAAATTGCTGGTTTGCTACCAGTATATAATGAAAATGACAGTTTGTTTATAGTATTTAGTTTATAGTATTTGAGGTTGAATAAAGAATCTCCCATGGCTACCAGTATGTGATGAAATCCCCATGGCTACCAGTATGTGATGAAATCCCCATGGCTACCAGTATGCAATGAAATCCCCATGGCTACCAGTATGTAATTAAATTCCCATGGCTACCAGTATGTAATGATATTCCTATGGCTACCAGTATGTAATAAAATGCCTATGGCTACCAGTATGTGATGAACTTTTAATGGCTACCAGTATGTAATGAAATTGCTGGTTCAGTTTGCTACTAGTATGTAATGAAAATCCCATGGCTACCACTATGTAACAAAATTCCCATGGGTACCAGTATGTAATGAAATCCCCATGGCTACTAGTATATAATGAAATTGCCAGTTTGCTGCTAGTATGTAATGAAAATTTCATGGCTACCACTATGTAATGAAATTCCCATGGCTACCAGTTTGTAATGAAAATCCCATGGCTACCAGTATGTAATGAAATTCCCATGGCTACCAGTATATAACGAAATTGTCAGTTTGCTACCAGCATATAATAAAATTGCCAATGTTCTACCAGTATATATTGAAATTGCCAGTTTGCTACCAGTATATACTAAAACTGCCAATTTGCTACCAGTAAATAACGAAAATGACAGTTTGTTTATAGTATTTAGTTTATAGTATTTGAGGATGAAAAAAGACATAGGTCCATCCAGTACAACCCATCTTGCAATATCCTCATTTCCTGCCTAGCTGTTGATCCAGAGGAAGGCAAAAAAAACCCCCACCAAATTTATGAAGGGGGAAAAAATTCCTTCCTGAAAGTGGCCATCGGAAATTTCCCTGGATCAACTCTACTTTATGTATCAATACTAGTAACTTGCAACATTCCTTGTTTGCAAAAACTCATCCAGCTTTCTTTTAAAACTGACCAATGAACCTGCCATAACAACGTCCACTGGAAGACAGTTCCATAGCTTTACCGTTCTCACAGTGAAAAACCCTTTCCGAACTTGAAGCCTAAACCTTTTTTCTTCAAGTCTTAAGGGATGTCCATGTGTCCTCTAACATGCTCTATTGGTGGACAATGCCCCAGATAGTTTATTGTATTGCCCGTAAATGTATTTTTACACTGTAATCATATCCCCACGCAAATCCCCTTTCCATTTCAAAGATGTCCTTTTTGTACACAGGATTCCAAAATTGCATTGCATATTCTAAATAAGGCCTTACCAGTGCTTTGTAAAGAGGGAGAATAACATTTTCCTCCCTTAAATCCAAACCTCTCTTTATACAAGACAATACCTTGCTGACTCTATCTGTTGCTGCCTGGCACTGCTTGCTACCTTAAGTTTGTTATCCACCAAAGCTCCAAGATCCCTTTCCAACAGGGATTCACTTAACACAGAGCCATTTATAGTATAAGCAGCACAAGGATGTTTAAGTCCTAAATGCATCACCTTACAATTATCAACATTCAATCTCATCTGCCACTTAGGAGCCCAATGTGACAATACATTTAGATCGCCCTGCAACAACTGCACATCCTCTGAAGTTTTTACTGGTTGACAAAGTTTTGTATCGTTAGTAAACACAGAAACCTTGCTGACAATACCCACTTCCAAATCATTAATAAACAGATTAAATAGAAATGGCCTCAACACAGAACCCTGTGGCACCCCACTTATCACTTTAGTCCATATTGATGAATCCCCATCAACCACTACTCTCTGAATCCTATTCATTAACCAATTTTCTATCCATGCACAAACAGACCTTAGCTTATAGATTAGACGCATATGAGGGACTGTATCAAAAGCCTTTGCAAAATCCAAGTATACTACAGTACATCTAGTGTTATGCCAGAGTCTAAATTTCTACTCACTTCCTCATAAAAGCCAAGCAAGTTAGTTTGACAAGATCTATTCCTCCTAAATCCATGCAGGTTACTACTTATAATGTCAGTCCTTGAAACATACTGTAGAATATGTTCCCTTATTAAACTTTCCAGTATCTTCCCCATCATTGAAGTTACAGGCCTGTGATTACCCGGCTGTAAACGACTAAAAATTGTGAATATTGGAATAACAGCTTTTTTCCAATCCAGAGGCACACATCCGGACATCAGGGAATCTGCAAAACATAAGAAACAATGGCCTAGATAAAACTGAACTTAGCTCCCTAAGGACCCGAGGATGTATTTTATTAATATTAACCTAATTTAGTTGTTTCTGTACCATATCCTCTGTTAACCAAAGTGCACTTGCACCTTTTATCATTATTGCTACTATACTCTATGATATCTGTACTATCTTCTATAGTGTATACAGAGGGAAAAAAAATATTTAAGGAGTAAGACACGCTAGGCACACCAGTCTTAATCGTGGAAAAAGAATTCCTTTTAATGGTAACGTTTCGGAACCAGTGTGGCTCCTTCCTCAGACCAAAAAATATTTAAGACATTTGCCATTCTCTGTGACTAACTTATCCCTATTAATTAATGGTGCCACAATTGAAGTTCTCATTTTTTTTACATTTATTTCCCAAGGGTATAAATTTAGATTTAAGAAATGGCTTAAAATCCCCTTAAACATAGTCCACTTCTATTCAGTATGTTTACCTGATAATACCTTATCCCAGTTGACATTCCGAAGAGCTACTTTTAACTTGGGAAAATTTGCTTTCATGAAATTAAAAGTCTTTGTTTACATTTGTTGAGTGCATTTTTCCTTTTGATAACATACACCAAACAACACTATTTTATTTCATTTCTAAATTGATAACTCTTTCTGATTGGTATCTTTCCCCCTTACTCTGCAAAAACTCTTTCATTTCTCTTAAAAATACTCTCCTGTATTTATAATACTGCATTAGGGTGACATGCTCTTTAGCCTGGAAAGGTGATTGGATGATACATATCCACATAACCTCCCTACACATACATAAATCTATGTTCACCACATAGATACTTCTAGTAATGGTGTCATATAATGTCCAGTGCAATAAAGTAGGATGAAAACATTTAGTGCTGAGCAAATGAACAACCCTAATTTAATACTGAGTCCAGTTCAGTAATGGAAATACAACACAAATAATTATCTCCAGGACTATTTATAAAGACTGTAAATATACCTAGTTAAATACCCCTCCCCCAACACACACACACACGTAAATATATTTGGAAATAGTGTCATATAATGCCCATATACTACAGAGGGTGCAAATAACAATGTTTGATATTAGAATATAAACAAATAATTATCTCCAGTAATAATATTGTAAAGCATACCCACATAGCCCCATACTCCCCTCACACAAATCCAAATGTATCTGCCCATATGTTAATATCTTTGGTAATGGTGTGCAACTGTAGTTTGGTATAGTTGTGCAACTATAGGATACTAGTTCAGCAATCCAAACATATTTAAGAAATGTAACCAAAGTCACACAAACACACACACAAGATATTATTAAAGACTGTCCCCTCACACAAGTCCAAATGTCTTTGCCTATATGTAGATATATTTGATATTGGTGTCACATAATATCCCATACCTTACAGAGGATGCACAAGTACAATAAAAATGTTTGGGATTGTTTAACTATAACAAGATATCAATACAACCACAAGTTTAAATGATTAGCTCCAGGGTTCCAATCAGATGTACAGGCAAACTTTATGTAAGCAGTTTATAAGTGCTTCTGTAATAATACAGCCAAAGGCATATACAAATGTTCCTAATTTTGGCCAAATAGTGGACCATTATTATACTTTATTAAACATTGAGTTGATCAGAATATCAGACAGGCCTAGATTATAGCTTGGCTTGGTCCACATGAACCTTTAAAACATAAAAGGGATCATATCAATATAAGGAACAGTATCAATCAAGACAGGAACAAAAAAATGTATCGAAAGAATTAAACCATCTATGTCTCACACTGGAGTGTAACTACCAGGGAAGCAGACCTTGGGGGCCTGGAGGGCTCCACCTTCTTATTTTTCCTATGGCAGGTACAGCCTTTTGCCAGAGGGGCCCCATCCTTGTTTTGCAGGGGGCCCAGTCTTTTTCTAGTTTCAACAGTTATATCCATTAAAGGGCATGTCCACCCCCAAAACTATAATTTCCCCCACCACTGGCCCCACCATGTAGTGAAATAAAATCCTTACCTTACATCCCAGCTCCAAATGGTTCTCCAGCAACCCCCCCCCCAAAGTCCAAAAAAGTGGCAACCAGGAGGATAGCAGAGTCCATATAGGACTCTGCCTCCTGTCTCTCCTCCCGGAGAATTTTGCCATGCGCAGAAGAGCCCCTTCCTTCTCGCTCTCATTTCTCCGTTCCCCTATTGTAAAACCCTGTTAGTGTATTGTAGGGATAGTTCCCCCAGCCCCAACCGCTATAATATTATATCCAGAAAGTGCCCCAATAGTTACTTACCTTCCCTCTATCCTCCGCCGTTGTGAACTGCCGGCAGCTGCGTCCGTGATTGGCTGCCTCTCAGCCAATCACAGACGCGGCTGACGGTCCCATCCCCTGCTTGCAGTTCTGTGCAAGCAGAGGGCCTGGGCAGTGCAGCAGAGGATAGAGGGAAGGTAAGTAATTATCGGGGCACTTTCTGGATATAAGATTATAGCGGTTGGGGATGGGGGAACTATCCCTACAACATACTAAAAGTTTTTAAAAGGGGTGGACATGCCCTTTAAGAAACTTGTCCATACTAAAAAAATTACAAGACCCCTTTTAAGCCATAGACTGACAGCCGTGACCAGGAAGCAGAGATGGGCCACGCAGCAGTGTGGTGAGGGACTGGGTCTAGTAAGTTTCGTTAGCTTCATCTTTGGAAGAGGTAAGTAAAACAGAAGTGGGGTTTGCACTTAAGTAAAATTTAGATTTATGGGTGGACATGCCCTTTAAGGCAGAAATAGCAATAGCAAGGAAAATGGCTCAGGGATCTGGAAAATGGTCTGGGGGGGGTCTGCATTGAATTATTCCCACAGTCACAAGGTTTACAAAATTGGCCCTGTAGATTCCGTATTTCTTGAAATCAGCATCGAATCCAGTGTAAGGATCTACTATTGAGCCTTGAATAGGCCTAATCATTATTATCCAACATGCCAAGTATCGAGTGGCAGCGATTTATGGTGGCTTACCTCCATGCCGGCGAACACATGCCAGATAAAGGTGCGCAAACTGCGCATTATGTGCCGATTACTGCTGAGGCTGCAGGGCCGGTTACAGGTTTTACAGACCATCTTTCATCTTCAGACAATCCTGTGGTCCTCCATGGACTGCAAGATTGATCAGGCCAACATAGTAATGGTTATCCAAAATCTTCAGTAAAGTACACTCCAGCACACCTCAAATGGCACGGCCTTTGGTTGGTAGGTGCAACCCTCCCAGCCCTCCACCTCAAGGGCCACAGCAATATGGCAACTGCAAAGAAGTTGGAGGAGCACACTACTACGTTTTCAGTGTTTATTTCAGCAAAATGCAAACATACGTTTGCATTTGCTGTGAAATAAACATGAAAACGTAGTAGTGTGCTCCTCCAACTTCTTTGCAGTTTGCAAACATAGTAATGGGCAGTGTGGGAACAATATATGAAATAGTTGGTCTGTCATTGGAAATATTGGACACTAAATTGTCCCATGTGTACTATGTGTGACCATACATTGTGCTGGAATGGCAAATCATCACTTCTATACCTGCTGCCCTCACCTGTGCAATCAATGGGTTAAGTGCTTTTAAACTACTACAATTATCTTTTTGTACACAGTCTCTATTTCTAGTTCTTACTATGACATCTGGTTAAAGGGCATGTCCACCCCCCAAACTATAATTTAACCCACCACTGGCACCACTATGTAGTGTGTAAAAATCCTTACCTCTCATCCCAGCTCCAAATGGTTCTCCTGTAGTCCCCCCCCAAAGTCCCAAAAACTGGCCAGCAGGAGTACTGCAGAGTCCATATAGGACTCCTGTCTCCCCTCCGGGAGAAGTTTGGCATGCGCACTGCAGCCATTCTCCCCCTCCCTCTCCTCCCCTCTAGCTACAAACCCTTTTGACATAATGTACTGCTCCCTCCCCCAGTCCCAAGAGCATTACTATTATTCATGCCTCTCTCCTTCGCCCGTCTGAACTCCTGGCAACCATGTCTGTGATTGGCTGCCTCTCAGCCAATCACGGACGTGGCTGCCGGTCCCGCCCCCTGCTTGCATTTCCGTGCAAGCAGAGGGCCGGGGCAGTGCGGTGAAGGAGAGAGGCATGGTAAGTAAAGATCGGGGCACTTTTTGTGAATAATAGTAATGCGGTTGGGGCTGGGGGAGGGAGCAGTTCATTATATCAAAAGTTTATCAGAAGGGTGGATATGCCCTTTAAGAGTACATTATTAATACATGTGTATAATTCCGTTTCAGGTTTTTTTAAAATGAAAACATGTACTGTACGTTGCACATACTCTGAGGTGTGTGTGTGTTGCTGCATGCTTTCATTTAAAGTCTCCCCCCCTCCAACTCTTAATCAACACCACAAGCAGGACTCACTGTGAGGGCAAGCATGCTCAATAATCACTACTAGCCAGCACAGGCTAATTCATTTTTACAAATACTAACGTTCACCCCTTACTGCAGAAGAGTTTATCATAAGGCACTTGAGATGCTTCAGATTCCATAGCTAAAGAAATAGGGGTCAGATAAACCAAAAAAATGCTAAAGTGTTGGTTGGGAAAATTTTAGTATCCAGTAATAGACTATTTCCAGTTTAGATACCTTCTAATGTTCCTGTTCCTGTTCCATTTTTTAATTAAATATAAGGCTTGTGGTGGAAACTACGGAAAACTATAGGACAGAAACAAAATAAACCATGTACTGCCTAACAAGTGTCAGTATGAAACGTTAAACTGTCAGTAATTATTCCTTGCAAATAATTATAGAGCTATCAATCAATTTTATGTCACATAATTTGCCTATTATTAATAATTCCTTTTGTCTGTCACTATAATAGGTGCTCATATTTAACTTCTTTTATGGCCAGTGGGTATTTCATGAAATATATAATTGCTTGTGTCATTTTTATAATGCATTTATTAATGGTATTTTGAATATTACGTTTACTCTGTAATTGTAATTGTGTATTTAGCTTTGTCAAATATAGAATGGAATAATGCTACCATCAGCAAAGTGCCTGCTAAATGATTGTAACATCGTAATGCCAGAGTTTTCCTCTCCAGCTATGAATGACTTAAGCAAGTTTTTTTATTCAGTGCCATATTAATTTCCCATAAAGCGTGGGAAACCAATATAAAGATGTGAGGATCACGAAAATATTACTAGTGAATTGCTGAATATAGAAAAGTAACATAAATCATATATTGTTAGCTAGGTGAGTAGAAAGGGAATACCAGTTTTGTGGGAGTCTTCTTCTAACACAGTCCTATTGGTGGTCCAGAGCAGTAGTTAGCTGCTATTGTTCTAAGCTTTAAAACCCCTCCTCTCCTGTAGCATACATTTTTGTTGTTGATCCAAGCAAAAAGTAGCATTATGTTTACATGCGGAAGCTCTGAAATAGCTTGTACATGTTCCCCTGACCATTTCCCAGGTTCCTGAGCCATCTACTATCACAGCAATTTACCATGCTTTATTTAACACCCCCCCCCATTACAGCTCCAAAATTATGGTTATATACATTCAATAAAGATCATAGAGTTCAAGTTCAACCTTGTATTTACAGTGTATTCTTTGTAGTGATTACCTTTGGTACTAATTAACTTACACATACTGTATATAAAACAAATGTAACAGGGAAACATGTCTAGGACATTCAGTTGGGTAGGTGTTGGTAGGAAGTGTTAAATGGCACCTCACCTCACCCTGGTGCTCAGTTTGCAATGGAATCATTCTCTCAAAATAAAGATAGTTGAGCCTAGGTCCAGTTATCAATTTTAGGTATTCCAAAGATACACAATTTAGGGTCCATTGGTATTGGAGTCTGACAAATATCTGATAGGAAATCTAATATTTCACCCCAGAATCTGGCTACCGTAGGGCATAGCCACATAGCGTGCCAGAGATCTGTTGGTACCTGTTGACACAAATGTGTCTCTGCAAGGTCACCTCAATCATCATTTGTTATGGATGGTATGCATTTTGACCACTTGGTAACAATGTCTGCCTCTCTCTCTGGGGTGCTTGGTTACTGGAATGTTAGATCCCTGAAATTCAGCTAACATGCAGGTATCTGAATATAAAGGTTCCAGAGGACCTTGTGTGTAGTTTGAAGATCATGAAAGGTTATACATTTTTTGTGCTGTACCACCTGCCCATATGTATGGATGCCCATATTTCCCCAAATTTTTAAAGCTTAGGATATTTTTCATTGTACTACAGTGGCGCATCTTCCGGGAATGTCACAATATGGCAGAATCCGGTTAGTTTTTTCCCAGACTTATTGTTTTCATAGGTAAGTACCTCCAAATGAGTCTATTGTTGATAGATTGTGAGGGAAGATGTTGTACATCTGTAGTAAGCTCTTTGTGTCGTATAGGGAATCTGCCTTTACAGATTCATTATTTTATGTTGGCAATATTAGCCAAGTTTTGAAGTATTTGAGATGGCCTGCTAGATAATGTAGTATAGTTGAAAATCAAGAAGGAACAGTCCTGCTAGTGTGAGGCATAGGGTTTTTTCAAAGTCAAAACCTTTGTTTCTTGTAAAAACAGAGCTTTTATTAGGAGCCTTCAGATACCTCCAAACATGTAACTGTAATTCCATTCAATAGACTTTTGTACAAAGCGGACTTCCAAAAAACAAAATAACAAAGCAAGATTTTTGTTCTAGTCAGAAATGGCTCTAGAAGCTAAAGCTCCCATAATGCACTGATTTTAACTTTTCACAATAATAGTCATTCTGGATTTCTATTTTCCAAACAGTTTTAGGCCCAGACGAACGGACCGGTCATGCAGAGTTTTCACTAGCGTTTCCAGATGTTTGCCGCTAGGAAAACATTGCATGCAGCATTTTCCTACCAACAACGCTCAGAAACCGTTAGTGACAACGCTGCATGAACGGTGCACAGCCCTTCGTCTGAACCTAGCCTTAACGTTTATGTGGCCAGTTATAACTTAAAAGGCACAAACCTATGTCAGGCTACAAATACATTTTCTACAAACCTAGAGTAGAAAAGGAAAGATACATTAGGTGGGCAGCCTGATGGAAGGGAAAGAAACAGGTTGGGAAGTTTAATACCATTCACACAAAAAAGGTTTGTCAGTCCATGTATACACTGCATTTTAAAACAAAACCAGCTTAACCTAATGCAACTTCTTCATAGTGTTTGGGTCTTTGTAAGATCTTAGGCCTAAATCTTCCAGCCAACCATAGGAAGGATGTAAATAGCTTGTAGTGCTCTACAAGATGAATTGTGCTGTGGTATATATAATATTTTAGGGAGTAGTACAATTTAAGGATTTTCAGGTTTTACATTTAGACTTGGTTAAATTGATTAGGGGGGCACATTGAGCATGAAAAATTGATTAGGGGAGCGGGTTTTCATGATACCTAAAGATTTTAACTCATTTACGATTAGGATAAGATTCTAAATATGTGGCAAAGGGTAAGAATCAATTGGAAATAAGGATTTTTTCATATTGACATGAATTCCCTAGACTTCCATGTTGCAGTACTATATTGTATGTCCTATGCAGGGATTTCTGTAGACCTACCAAGCAGATGATCATATTGTCTGTTTATAAGCTGAGGAGAGAGGAGTGATAGCCCATTGATTTCTGGCAAGTTTGTAGTCAAATTTCCAGAGGCTCTTTTGCTAGAGCAAATAAATACGGAGAGAGAAGACATGCCTGACATGTTCCTCTAGCGTGCGGAAAGGAGAATGAGCACATTCGATTAAATTTTATGGAGGCTGTGGGGTGGGCATCCAGGAGCTGGACCCATGCTTTAAAAATGGGCCAACTCCAAATTTTGTTAGATATGCCCCCCAAAAGGGCCATTAGACTAAATTAAAGGCCTTCTGTGCATCCAAGGATGACATGACCCACTAAAATGAAGTGTTGTGATCCACCTGGGAGTATATAAATGTTTTTCCTATGTTGATGGAGGTCAACTTCCCCAGCATAAATTTGACCAGTATGGATAATGGACTTTATCACTTTTTGGAGTCTGTTTGCAGTTTATAATCTAAATTTAGGAGAAATATTGGCCTATAGGATTGTAATTCTAGGTTTGGATTTCAGGGTGATATGGGGCGAGTATAGGGAGTGATGTAGAGATCTTGCTTCAAGGGAGTTATTGAATGTGTCAAATAGGGGCTGCATGATTTCTCCTTTATATTTTTTGTAGACTTCTGCAGGAAAGAAATATGGACCAGGGGATTTATTGTTGGACAAATCATCTAAAGCTGCCTGCTTTTGTTTCTGCGTCACCATTTCTTGTTTTTGAAACAAATCTTTTCTATTGTGTTTTTACACCAAGAGGTTATTGTATAGTGTTTGTGCTAGTTTCCAGGCTACCTTAGCCTGGGGTGTTGGGTCACTAGTATAGGCAGTTTCAGCACCCTATAAAGTTCTAGTTAGAGATTCCTCCTCTCTCCTGGACAATTTCTTGATACTGTATGTAAAATAACTCTTTGCAAGTGTCCTCACAGGATTGACTTAAAGCCATCTATGCTAGTGCAAACAGTACCCCCCCCATGTTTTTACTGTTTGTACTAGCATAGATATTTTGATATATGGGGCCCAGGAATGTGCATTGATCGTCTCTTTTCTTGTTTGTTCTAATGTTTTGGTCAGATCAGAAGCACTTCCACTATTTGTTATAAAGTACTTTAGCCACAAGAGTGCTCCCACAGCCCCCCTGTGAAGTAATGGGAAAAGTCAGCTTCAATTGGATCGGGGTCTGTGAATAGTGTCAACTTTAAATAAATAGGCTTGCCATATATGATGTTGAGTGCGTACCCTGGGGTGGAAAGAGTGTAAGATAGGGGAATGATCATATATACCCCATGGCAGGTGGGATACTTCTGCCATAAATGCAGTCTTTGATTATGAACATGTAATCAAGTCTGGAGAGAGTATTGTGTGTTTTTGAAAGGCATGTATACTCTCTAAGATGAAGCTGCAGGTGTCTCCATGCATCCATCTACTGTTACCCAGAAGTTTACCACTTTAGTTTTATAATATGTGCAGTTGATGTCTGTGGTAAGGATGGAAATCTATATATTAGGGGGTCCATATTCTCCTATATTCACTCTTTGTGCATGTAGTAGGGAGTGGTGAATGGTAATATGTCATATAGTGGATATTGTTTATCTGGGGGTGATCATATAAACCTATAAAAACATAGAGACTCTCTGGTTTTGAAAACCTCTCTTAGAGAAAGGCTTTTTAAAAAAAAAATTTGAACTGAAATAGGGAATTTGCTTAAATTCTTAAAGGAAGGGATACTTACAGTAGCTGCTTCAGAACTATAGCTAGATCCGGACTTGATCTGGTCTTCTTATATAACTTTCTTGTGCTAGATGATATCAAAAGGAAACTCCCAATGTTGACACCTAGACCTTTAAAGTACTAGCAGCTAGTCCGTTACTCAATCCGTCTACTAAAAAGTCTGCCATCATAGGTATGCAAGCTTTGTTAAAAGGTAGATTCCTTTGTCCACACCATGTTGACACATATTACATAGTAACATACTATGTAACCCTACCTAACAGTTGATCCAGAGGAAGGCAAAAAAAACCCAGCTTAAAAAAAAAAATTTGAGGGAGGAAATTCCTTCCTTCCTTCCTTACTCCAAAAGGCAATCAGAAACTACAATATATGTATATATGTATATGTGCCTTGTAAAGTGGGAGAATAATATTTTTAGCCTCACCCACAACTGGGAGCCACACCCTCAACCAGAAACCATGCCTACCTCACCATGGTGGTGTCAAATTATACATGCCGCCTATTACATATTGGTAGCACCTTTTTACAAAGTTTGCCAAAAAATCTAGAAGCGCCCCTGACAGCAGAAGTAGCAGAAGTCATGGCACGGACTGCAGGCAGGCATTCTGGGGGCAGAGATGAATACAGTAAATAGGTGGTTACAATTTCGATGCTGCAATGCATGTCAGCTCATTCCAAAAAGGGACAGATGGACTATGTGCTTACTAGTAGAAGGAACTGTTAACTGGGGGCCCACTAAGGTTCGTGGGGCCTAGTTAATAGCCCAGTTTGCCCAGCCTAAACACCAGCTCTGCATATACTTCATGCTTTCCACTGGTGCTGGCCTGCCTGGTTCTTACATCCTCTTCAAGTTCAATGAGCCCTTTAAGAGCTCACATAGCTGCAGAGGAGACAAGCTTTTAAGTCATTGGTTGAGTCTTCAACATTACAGATGTGACTGATAGCTGCAACCAGGAAGTAATCCATTAATGGTTAAAGACCAAGTCAGGGATCAGAAGGTATAAGGAGCTTTGGGGACTGAGGGACGGTATAAGGGTGTGGGGAAGTGTAGATTTTAGTGGTGAGGATGGACAAATTCTTTAATTCATAATAAAACAGTGCTGACAATAATAGCCTAAGGCCACATTGCATTGTCCAAAAAACATGAATTGTGTTTGCATGCATTTTTTTCTATTTTGTATGTTTCTCTGCACAGCATTGAACATAATGCTGTATGTTTCTCTGCACTTGCGTTTATATTTCCCATGGCACTGTGGGTACAAATGCACAGTGAGATCTGTAGTAGTAGAAAATTGTACCGTGCTAGCCATTGATGAAGTAAAGACATCTTGGATATCTGCACAGAAACAGCAGACAGGATCTCAACACACACAATGTGTGGCATATTACCTTTAATTTCCATTAAAACCTGCTGCTTAAATGGCAAGTCGTTTTAAAGATTTTTCATTGTAATAGTATAATATACCATATATACTCGAGTATAAACCAAGGTTTTCAGGCTTTAAAAATAGCCTGAAAACTCAACCTCAGTTTCTACTCGATAATCTGTATCAATGAGAGTAATCCTGCACACACCTAATCCAATGCAAAGTATAATATGCTGGGTGCAAAATGGCAGACTAAGGCACAATAGTCACAATTCCAAAGATAGTAGATTTTGAGCCATGCACACCAGACTTGCGTGATCCTGTGTACTTTATTTGGTTATACACAGGTACATCAATGTGACATTTCGGTACATAGTACCTTCTTCAGACAAAACTTTATTACAATAAACCATTAAAATAGAACCTTACATAAACCCAGGAAGTGTATCTCTAGTGACACCTAGAGGAGAACATACAAAACACCACAGATATAAATATATAAAATACAAGATAGAAATTTAAGAGATACAAACATAAATATAGATATAAATATAGATACATAAATATATAAATATAGATATAAAACCATTATCTTTTGGGCAGAAAGCAAGACAGTCCTAAATTAGAATTTAATCCTTTGGGATAAAGCGAATCCAAAGTAAAAATCCAAAATGATTCTCTACGAAGCAACAATGATTGTCTGTCCCCACCCCTTGTCATCTGGGGAACATGATCAATGACCATCCCTTTAAGATCAGAGACCAAATGTCTACAGTCAACAAAATGTGAGGCTACAGGAGTGTCCTCATACTTGGCTTTAATTGAAGTGCCACCCTCCTGAGATCTCTGCAAAGCGAGTTTAATATCGCTCCTGTGTCGCTGCATTCTCTTCTTAAACGGGCCAATGGTCTTACCTATGTATATTAGAGAGCAAGGGCATTTTAATACATAAATACAAAACTCAGTAATACAGTTAAAATACCCCCTGATCTTAAAATTCTTCCCTGAATAAGGATGATTAAAAGAGGAACCTGCAATAATAGAATTACAGACGTTGCAATTACAGCATCTGTAACATCCCTTCTTGGTAGAAAAAGAGAAAGGTGTTTTTTTTTTATATTTCGTTACAGGCTCCGCTTGGACCAACATGGAGTACAGAGAAGGGCCTTTCTTATATACACATCTAGGTTTTATTTTCGTTTCCCTGTTGGGATCCCCGGCAATCACTGGCCAATATCTGTCAAGATTGGCCTTGATGATATGGGATTTAGTGTTGAATTTTTGTACAAACGGAACCCCCGTCGCCTCCTTAGATTTATTTTTTGGGTGTTTAGCCTGCATTTTAGCTTTAGTTAATAAAGACTCAGGGTAGTTACGAGCCAAATTTTTTTTTTGTCATAATGTCAAGCTGTTGCTCAGCATCTTGGGCATCATTACAGATACGTAACACCCGCGTAAATTGGGATTTCGGGAGCCCTTTAATCACATGTGGGGATGAAAACTATGTCCCGATAGCATAGTATTCCGGTCAGTAGGTTTCACAAAAAGAGAAGTTTGGAACACACCTTCATGGAGTTTGATCTGTACATCAAGAAAGTTAACAGTTTGGGAGGAAATATTCCTCACAATCTTATTGTCTAAGCTATTAAGAGCTTTCCCATACCATAAACAGGTCATCAATATATCTGTGAATAAATCATTATGATAGATATTACATTCTTCAAGATACCCAATTTACAGATTAGCATATGAAGGTGCTGTCGGGCTTCCCATGGCTGTGCCAATGGTCTGAATGTAGAAGTCATTTTCAAATTTGAAAAAATTATTTTTAAGGATAAAGTCTAAACACTCTATGAGAAATTCAGTAGGTGGAACAGAAACTGAACGTTTTGAAAGAAAATGTCTCGCTGCTTCAAGTCCTTTGTGATGTTCGATATTCGTGTAAAGAGACGTGATGTCCGCAGTAATGAGTAAATAATCTCTATCACATAAGTCAATAGTGAATAATTTCTGCAGGAAATCACCAGTATCTTGTAGGTAAGAGGGGAAATCCTGCACTAGTGGCTTAAGAAAGAAGTCACAGAATGATGATAATGGTTGTGTAATAGAACCAATAGATGAAACAATAGGGCGAAAAGGGGGGTGGACCGGATCCTTATGTATTTTTGGAAGTCCATAAAGAACTGATTTACGAGGATTAGCTTTAAATAAAAATTCATATGCAGTTTGGTCAATCCAGAGTTGATTAAGTGCCATATCCAAAAGATTTTTTAATTAGGTAATAAATGCAAACGACTATCTATGATGTAAGATGGTCTTTGCTCTCTAATATACATAGGGAAGACCATTGGCCCGTTTAAGAAGAGAATGCAGCGACACAGGAGCGATATTAAACTCGCTTTGCAGAGATCTCAGGAGGGTGGCACTTCAATTAAAGCCAAGTATGAGGACACTCCTGTAGCCTCACATTTTGTTGACTGTAGACATTCGGTATCTGATCTTAAAGGGATGGTCATTGATCAATTCTTTCCCCCAGTGGGAGTAGCTGTGCGTCTCTGATGATATTTGTTCTAGTTCAATTTACTTCACACTTTGGGTGTGTCTTTTAGGAGACAGCACGCACCTTATACCACTGGTATCAACTAAATTATCATCATGGAACACATGTTTGCTGAACTCTCCGCCTTAAATGACAAAAGAAAAAAAGAGGCTTCTAGCATTTTTAAGGGGGATAATTCTAACTTAGCGTCAGATAATACCTCCTATTCAAATGACTTTAATAAATTGAGAAATCTATACTATGAACAATCCAAGTTGTGGTGGAACATTAGCTCTTTTGAGAACTATATCACAAACAGAATTGTCCCAAGGGGCCTTAGAAGCCGAATTTTTCCTTCTTCAACACCCCCAGATGAACAATTCAGAGTGGAATGGGAAGCTGCTCTCACTGACTGCTCCCTAAAACTCATGGGTATATTGGTCAAACATGAACATAACAAATTAACTGAAACAGAAAAGGAAATACAAAGGGTACAATCAGTCTTAAGCCCTCAATAAAACAACGAGGACTTAATCAACAAAATAGCTAAACTAAAAACTGATTTAGATCAATTTGAGCGTACACTGATGGAACGTAAAAAACGTAAATAAAATCGAGATAAGAAAGATTTTGATTTAGATACAGTTTACAATTGGACACATCCCAACACAACAACTACAAAAAATATGCAGCCTAACAGGGATCAACCCAAAACTAGGCTAGATGTATCCTCCATTCTCACCACGGACTCAGAATCTGAAAATAATGATTTTTTAGATACCCCCAACCAGTCCATACGAGGCGGGGGGGTAAGAGATCTGAGAAACTGCAAAAAATGGTGTTACAGAGGCAAAAGGTATCAACCCAAATAGATAACGATCAGCTTCAAGTAATAAACCTATCCAGACACCAACTGGATGACAACCACATACAGGTCTTGAAATATGGTTTATCGTTTTCACCAGTAAATAAAGCTGATCATTTCGAAATTGTTAAGGATTTGGTCCTTTTTTGTCGCAAACTTATTTGTAAAATTAAATTTGGTGGTGGAGAAAAAGATACTCTCTGCACATCTGATGACAATGCAATCCTGAAAACATTACAGGACTTAATGAGTGAATCTAATACAGGGGATTTTGATCCATCAGAAACTAAGTTAATCAATGCAGTAAGTGATAACAATGATTTGGAAGCTAAAGTAATAAAAATAAAGTCAAAATTCATGCCAGAATTTTCTAATTACCCTTCGATCCTGGCATTTTTTAATATTACTTGTCATGAAATTATTACTATGAACTCCCCTCACTGTTCTCACAATCTATCCATGTTACAAAGCAAAGCCTTGAAAGAGATACATGGGGTGGAAGGATGTTACAATTAAACCTTCAGACAAGGGAGGCAACATAGTTATCTGGCCAAATGATATGTATAAGATTGAGATAAGAAAAGAATTGACAGACAAAACTACTTATCAGAAGCTATCTTTGAATCCAACCGTCTCCTTTTTAAGAGAGTATAATGCATTGATAACTCAAGCCAAAAATGATAGCCTAACAGTCATAAGGAATGGTTATTCCTTACTGTCACACACCCTCAGATTTTGAACTTATATTTGTTACCAAAAATCCATAAAAATAAAACAATACCGCCTGGTAGACCTATTGTATCAGGGAACGGTAATATCACAGAAAATTTGAGTAAATATGTGGACTGTAAATTGAGACATTATGTGAGACAAATTAATTCCTACGTGAGAGATACATGGAAGTGTTGGCAAAAATTGACTCCCTGCCGATAACAGAAAATACAATTACTGGTCACGGCGACGTTGAGTCACTTTACACCTCCATTGAACATCAACATGGGTTGGCAGCAGTAAGATATTCTTGGAGAAAGACACACTTAACTCAATAAAAAGAACTTATATCTTAACTGCCTCCATTTTGTCCTAACACACAACAATTTCCTCTTTAATAACCAACATTATTTACAAATTAGAGGGACCGCGATGGGCACTTCCTGTGCGCCCACATTGCTAATCTGTTTTTGGGCCATTGGGAAGAAACACAAGTCTTCTTTGACAAAATGGAAACTATCAGGAACATATAATTTTATGGTTAAGATATATTGATGATATCTTTATGATGTGGGAAGGTCCTGAAACCAAATACATGATTTCCTCAATATACTCAACAACAATTCCCTGAATATTAAATTAACGTCAACAATTGACTATCAAAAAATGGATTTTCTGGATATTACGATTTTTAAAAAGGATGGCGGCTTACACACAGACCTTTACCGAAAAAGTACGGCAACTAATAGCACTCTACACCGCTAAGAGCTTCCACCCATCCTAATGTTATACGATCAATCCCTATAGGGAATTCCTAAGACTGCGACATAACTGCTCTGATCAGGGGATTTTTAAAAAACGAGCCTTAGAATTAAAGGAGCTTTTTAAACAGAGAGGATACTCTGGCAATATGATTAAAAAAGCCTATATCAGAGCTCTCAAGACAGATAGGAAGGAGCTCTTGAGACCAAAAGAGAGGAAAAAAAGTACAGATAGTGAGTCAGTTGATTCATTACAAGATATAACTCTATTTACAAAGATATAGAGGGGAGTATATGCCGAAATTGGAACATCTTAATGAGCGATAGACTGATAGCTCCCAAGATTCCATCCAAACCAAGTTTTATATATAAACGAGCACCTACTCTCAGAGACAAGATGGTCTCCAGTCACTTTGTCAAAAAAACAAGTGATACATTCTTATCTAGGAAAGGTACTTTCCAATGTGGCAAATGCTGTATGTGTGATAGAGCCATCCAGAGCGATTCTATAACCGTCAGATTCGGTAAAAATACATACAAATAGCTGTAACACTAACTGCCTAACTAAATTGGTAGTTTACGCTATCACCTGCCCTTGCAACCTGACATATGTAGGTATGACATCACGCAGAATCAAAGATCGACTCATTGAACATGTATCTAATATCAATACAGCCTCTCTGACTAAAGCCCGAGAAGGCAAATTAACTACAGTCGCAGCCCATTTCTTTTCTAAACACAAAAGTTCAGCATCAGAGTTATGCTGGCAAATTTTAGAAAAGTAAATTTGGGAATCCGTGGTGGAGATAGAGATAACAAACTTCTTAAGAAAGAATCCAAGTGGATATTCCTTCTAAATACACTAGCACCGTGCGGTTTGAACGAAAAAATCCAATACAGTGCTTTTCTGTGATTTATCTTCCATAAATTTGAACAATATAGATCACTATCTGATTTAAACACAACAGATAGTAGAGTACATTACTCAATATAAGGAGACGCTTCTGGAATATTACTTACCTATGCGTCGCCGGCTACACGGGTTAATCCTAATACTTACTCTTTTTGAGAAAACGATTTTCCATTTTTTCAGTTTTTAGGTTTTGATACCTTTATTATACTTACCTATATTACTTTAATAAATATATGTGTTCTGATATGGTTCCTGATTGATGTCATTATAGGTCCAGAGTTTTAAATTTATCCTCAATTGAATAGGATTTAGGCAAACTAGTCTGTGTGTTTCATTATTACCATGAACTATATGATAAGGTTAATATTTATTATTAACCCAATGATAATATACACCCTATTACAACCCTTTTGAAGTATTAATGTTCCCAATGTACTTTCCCTCATATACCCCCAAACAACAGGGGGCTACAGTATTAATACTGAGTTTAAGCATACTGGTAACTCAGAGGGATGAACGAATCTGTTGTGTGTTAGAAGGGGAGGTTGCCATGACAACACTTAGTTTACATATGGCCCCCCCCAGTACTGCGTCCGGTGCTGTACCCGACGTGGTTTCTCATCGGTCACAGATCCAGAGATCCGGAGGAGATCTCGGATCCCTGCAGGGACAGGGATCTGTCGAGGTGGATCAGCAATGCAATGTGGCATCGGCTTCCACTGCCGTACCTGTCATCAGCGGGGATGACATGTGGGAGGTGCCGGTTTCCATCTGTGTGCCCCCGCCCTCCTCTTGGAAGATCCATGGAGGGCGGAGGCAGCACTAACAGTTAGGCTTCGGCCACTTGTTACGACACTCCCCCCTCTCAACCAATAGAGGGGAGGTCTCTTCTCCAGTCTATCTCCTGCCCCGTGATTGGTGGCTGTGCTTTTTGAGGGACAGGACCAAATAACGTACCGCACCTAAACACATTTTTATATGTAGGTTTTTTAGATATACTATTAAAAGTTAAGTCTTAATTGCTGTTTCCCATTGTTTGCTACTGTGGTGGGGATACATTTATTGAGTGCATTATATAAGGAGGTTTTCCTTTTCTCTCTTTTTTTTTGATCATTGATCATGTTCCCCAGATGACAAGGGGTGGGGACAGACAATCATTGTTGCTTCGTAGAGAATCATTTTGGATTTTTACTTTTGATTCACTTTATCCCAAAGGATTAAATTCTAATTTAGGACTGTCTTGCTTTCTGCCCAAAAGATAATGGTTTTATATCTATATTTATATATTTATGTATCTATATTTATATCTATATTTATGTTTGTATCTCTTAAATTTCTATCTTGTATTTTATATATTTATATCTGTGGTGTTTTGTATGTTCTCCTCTAGGTGTCACTAGAGATACACTTCCTGGGTTTATATAAGGTTCTATTTTAATGGTTTATTGTAATAAAGTTTTGTCTGAAGAAGGTACTATGTGCATGGCTCAAAATCTACTATCTTCAGTTTCTACTCAGGTAAATAACTTACCTTCTCAGTTATCTGGCGGCCACCAGCGCAGTGACACTTCCCGGCGCAGTGACATCAGGTGGCAGAGCAAAGGATGCAAGTGAGTGGCCGCTGGATTAAATGCAGAGGATGCTGGATTGAAGGCAAGTTAACACTGAACTGGGGGGGCTCAGGCAGGGGGGCACTAATCCCTGCAGTGGCAACTAAAGCATGCTGGGAGTTGTAGTTTCAAAACATCTGGAGTGCCAAGGAATGGGTGTTTCTGTATGGGATTACTGTGTATTTAAAGGGCAACTAATGCCTCAAAATAATACAGATACAGAATCAGGTAAGATGGTATCTATTGTTAAAAAGATTATCTTCTGATTCTGTATTGTTTTGGGGCTTTAGTTTGCCCTTTAAATGGACAGCAGAATTCCCATGCAGTAGGGAATTCTTCTGTCCATTTAAAGGGCAACTAAAGCCTCAAAACAATACAGAATGAGAAGACAGTAGGGGTCATATATTCTACCCTCGGTTTATAATCGAGTCAATCACTTTTACTCCTTTTTAGGTAAAAATAGGTACCTTGGTTTATACTCGAGTATATACGGTACATCAAAAACCTATAGCTCTATATCCGCATAATATTCGCTGACATTTATTAAAAAACACAATTGTTGCTAAAATGGTTTTGCAGCAGTTTTGCATTTGTTTGTGGCAGTTTAGAGGTGTCATTGCAATGAAATTCCAACAAATTGTTGCCTTTCAAAAAAGTTTTGCTAATTTTGCTGTTTTTTGGAAAAAACTTTGACTCCTGCTACACTTTTTGGGGATAAACAATCTTTAATCTATGTAAATTTAAAGTTTGAATAAATGTAAGTTTATTAAAACTTTATGCACAAAATATATGTATCAATAGAAAAGTGGCATGAAATCATGATGCTTTGGGGACAAAAAGTAATGAAGCATGTTAGTTCGCATCATTAAATTCTTTGCTTTGATTCTCTGTGGTCCAGGCTGTGCCAAACGCTTGTAATAGAGCTAAGAGACAGCAGCCATGCCAGCCTTAATTAGAAGCATCAGTGCAGTGTTCTGAAGCAGACATGTTAAAGCAATAGGAACTGACACCTAAATAGATGAAGGATTGTAATTCCTACAGGAATTCAATAAAACAACATTGCATGCAGGTAACATAACATGAATAGAAACATTAATTACATTGCTACAAGAAGTTGCTTGTTAAATCATTTAAGATGGATCACAAGTGACAAATATGTGGGGGAGGATTAAGGTTAAAATTCTAAAAATAAATACATATAATGATTTTTATGTTAAAAAAATTTAATTAATTAATCAGTTAATTTTTAATTAAAGTTTATTTATGGACCTTGATCATTAGTAGGAAATCATTTTCTTCCTTTAGCATAGTATAGTATTTAAGGTTGAATAAAGACATACCTCCATCTAGTAGTTCAACCTTATCAGCAATAGCCACATTTCTTGCCTAACTGTTAATCCAGAATAAGGAAAAAAAACCCAAAAAACCCCCAGTATAAATGTGGAAAAAAATCTCTACAAGTGGCAATCGGAAATTTCCCTGGACCAACTTCAACTTTTTGTATCAATACCAGCAACATGCAGCATACTTTGTTTTTAGAAACGCATACAGCATACACTTTTTATTTTTTTTAAAAACTATCCAAAGAAATTGAAAACTTACAGTCTTAAGGGATATCCATGTGTCCTCTGACATGTTCTATTGGTGAACAATGCCCTAGATAGTTTATTGTATGGCCTGTCAATGTATTTATACACTATACAGTAATCATATCCCTACACAAGTGACTTTTCTCCAGCGTACATAATTGTAACTTATCCAGTCTCTCTTCCATTTCAAAAATGTCCTTTTTCTTTCTTGAATCCATACCTCTCTTTATACAATTGTTTCAGGCAGATCTAGATAGATAGTCACATTGGGCTGATAAGAGGCAAATGAAATTCAATGTTGATGAATCTAAAGAGATGCATTTTGGGCTTAAAAATCCTTGTGTTGCATAATTAATTTGGCTTGAAGAGCCAAATTCCTGTTCTTTCTATTTCTTCTTCTTCCGTTTTATTCTTCTGCTTTTTTGGACTGTATCTCCTCCCACAGTTTTTGAGATAGAGAAATTCGGTACAGACGTACGGAGCATATAGGAGAAGTGTGATATTACCTAGCAAAGGAATCCGTGGAAGCGTTACGGCGTTACTGGCAAATTACGGGCCAATTTTTTTCATAGACTATAATGGTAACAATCCTCAAATGTGGATATTTCAAAACAGTTTGATTCATGGTCATAAACACAAATGATAATACTCCCAACCCCCCACACAGACACAGGTATACCCACCCACTGACCTACCTTTCTATTCCCATGGAAGCCATACTTCTGAACAGTCTTTTCTTGTAATATAGATTCTCTTTTAACTTTTTTCACCTTTCCCAAAGATTTCTTCATCAATGTTTTAGAGTTTAGGGTTGGTTTTGAACCTCATTTAAGGCCTTTCCCATGAGCGATTAGCTCTGAGCGATTTTCTGTTTTAAAGAGATTTTTCTGTTTTTAAGAGAATTGACAGCGTTAAAAACTAAAGCGTTTATTAACTTTGGTTGCAGCCTAGTAAATGTACTAACCTAACACTATTTATTTCTAGGAGGGTGCCTGTGTAAGTAATTAATCACTAGTGTATTTTTATTTTTTTTTACTACTTACTGCTTGAATAAGGTGGTAGGAATTGTTTGAGTAAACTCAAAGCACTGGATTACTAAAACAAATACTTGTGTTTAAAAAACACTGTTACCTGTGGAGCGGGGGCTGGTAGGAGACAAAGGAAAGTTTTTTTTTTTTTTTCTCTCTCTCTCTCTCTGATTGGATGGGGGTGTAACTAATTGGTTTAAATTGGCTGAGGCCTGTTGGCTCTGGTTGGTTTTGAACCTCATTTAAGGCCTTTCCCATGAGCGATTAGCTCTGAGCGATTTCCTGTTTTAAAGAGATTTTTCTGTTTTTAAGAGAATTGACAGCGTTAAAAAACTAATGCGTTTAAAACAAGAAAGCGTTTAAGAACAACACTATTTCTCTGCTGTGTCTCTGCTGTGTATTGCTGTTTAGTATGGACAGTTTTGTTGGGGCCGCGCAATGTGCATCCTGCCGCATGTATGGGATCTTGGAGCAGCCGCCCCAGGGGACCTATGTATGTGTCAGATGTGAGTGGGTTGCCCATTTGGAATCTGAGGTACAAAGTCTAAGGGGTAAACTTGCAGCATTGCAGGACTTGGCAAACCTGGGGGAAATGCAGGTACTGGCAGGGGCCAGTAAACTGGTGGGTGGAGATGGGGCAGATAAGGTGGAGAAGGAAGATAGATTTGTAAGGGTCACCAGGGGAAGTAGGGGACGGAAGGATAGGGGGGCTTCTTCCCAGCTGGTCGATCCCAACAGATTTGCCATTTTAGGTGAAGATGTGGAGGACGATGGCTCGGAAGCAGCATGTATGGAGCGGGCCTTTCCCTTGAGCACCCAGGGGACGGCCATTTCCAATACAAGGGAGGGAGAACTGGGGGCTAGGAAGGATAGACAGGTGGTAGTGGTAGGGGATTCTATTATTAGAAGGGTAGATAGGGTAATCTGTCGCCAGGACCCTGCATGCCGAACAGTGTGTTGTCTGCCTGGTGCTAGGGTTCGACATGTGGTGGATCATGTAGACAGATTATTGGGTGGGGCTGGGAGTGACCCGGCGGTCTTGGTTCACATTGGTGCCAATGACAAAGTTAGAGGTGGAGGTGAGGTCCTTAAAAATGATTTCCGAGAATTAGGGGCCAAGTTAAAAGCAAGGACCTCCAGGGTAGTGATTTCAGAAATACTACCGCAGCCACGTGCTACGCTAGGGAGGCAACGGGAGCTCAGGAGTATAAATGCGCGGCTAAGAGAGTGGTGTAAGGAGATGGGGTTTGGGTTTTTAGAGAACTGGGCTGACTTTTCTGTTGGCTACAGGCTCTTTAGTAGTGACGGATTGCCCCTCAATGGTGATGGTACAACTGTTTTGGGGGAGAAGATGGCTAGGGGGTTGAAGGAGATTTTAAACTAGGTATGGGGGGGAGGGAACGTTTAACTACACAGGGGTAGATAGAGAAGTTAGGGATCTGGGGGCTAGTAACACAACGGAGGGAGGAGAAGGAGGAGGGGGGAGCATAGAGGATAAGGAGGCATGTACGACCATGTATGGAAGTAAATCAATTGATAATCTAAAATGTATGTTTACAAATGCAAGGAGTCTGGCTGGAAAAACCGGCGAACTTGAAATAATAGCGTTAAAGGAAAGGTATGATGTAATTGGTATAGCAGAATCATGGCTTAATAATTCACACTACTGGACAATAAATATTGAAGGGTACTCCTTATTTAGACATGACCGAGTTAATAAGAAAGGAGGAGGAGTATGTATGTATGTTAAACAGGAATTGAAGCCAAATTTAAAAGATGGAATAGATGGGGGAGCAAACGATGCGGCAGAAACATTATGGGTGGAACTGTGTACAGGAAGCAAGAAGGTAGGTAAATTAATTGTTGGAGTGTGTTATAAGCCGCCAAATGCCGGGGAAGAGGTGGAAATGAATCTCCATATGCAGTTGGCGAAGGCTGCTGGTATGGGGCATGTTCTGGTTATGGGGGATTTTAACTACCCTGAAATAGATTGGAGTAATGGAACTGCCAGCACCTCAAAAGGTATAAAGTTCTTAAATTTCCTATATGATGGTAGAAGTTCCTACTAGAAAGAATGCGTTGTTGGATCTGGTGATATCTAATAACCCAGAGCTCATTTTGGAGATGAAGGTAATGGGAAGCTTAGGGAATAGTGACCATGATATAGTGTCATTTAATATAGGTTGCAGAAAACTAAAGTGCACTGGCTTAACAAAAACTTTTAACTTTAGGAAAGCTAATTTTATGCTTTTAAAGGAATCGCTCCTGCTCATAGACTGGGGGGAACTGTTTCTAGGTAAAGATACTGAGCAGATGTGGACCACTTTTAAAGGGATATTAAACTATAACATTTCCAAATCGGTACCTTTAGGAAACAAGTGTAAAAAAATTAGGTCCACTCCTGCATGGCTTAATGCTCAGGTAAAAAGGGAAATGGAAAAAAAGAAAAGGGCTTTTAAAATTTTGAAAGCAGAAGGCACAGAACAGGCTTACAGGGACTTCAAAAGTTGTAATAAAGAGTGCAAGAAAGCAATTAAACTAGCTAAAATAGAAAATGAAATACGGATTGCCGAACAAAGCAAGTCCAACCCCAAGATGTTTTTTAAGTATATAAATGGTAAAAAGATGAGGACTGAGAATGTGGGACCATTAAATAATGGAGCTGAGGTGGTTGTAGAGGATGCCGAAAAGGCTAATCTGCTAAACCGTTTTTTTACATCGGTTTTTACTGTTGAGAATACTTACAGTAGGGATTGTAACAATGTGCAGGGAGGAAATGAAGAGTTTTCACATTGGATAACAGAGGACATGGTACGGAATCAATTAGACAAAGTTAATATCAATAAAGCGCCAGGACCAGATGGATTGCATCCTAGGATTTTAAAAGAGCTTAGTTCAGTTCTAGCAAGACCACTGTGTCTCATCTTTTCAGATTCGCTTTTGTCTGGGGATGTGCCGCTGGATTGGAAAAAAGCCAATGTAATACCAATATTCAAAAAAGGTAGTCGTTCACAGCCTGGTAACTATAGATCTGTAAGCCTAACATCAGTGGTAGGGAAGGTGATGGAAACTTTGTTAAGGGATCATATCCTTGACTTTGTCTCCAGAGATCATCTTATTAGTAGTAGTCAGCATGGATTTATGAGAAATAGATCATGCCAGACAAATTTAATTGTTTTTTATGAAGAAGTGAGTAAGAAGTTAGATTCAGGCACAGCTGTGGATGTGGTATATTTGGATTTTGCAAAAGCCTTTGATACTGTGCCACATAGGCGCCTAATGTATAAACTGAGGACTGTTGGCCTTGAAGAAAACATTTGTTCATGGATAGAGAACTGGTTATTGGACCGCAAACAGAGAGTGGTGGTTAATGGAGCTACATCTATGTGGGCTAAAGTTCTAAGCGGAGTTCCTCAGGGTTCTGTACTGGGGCCGCTTCTGTTTAATCTGTTTATAAATGACTTAGAAGGGGGCATTGAGAGCACTAAATTATGCAGAGCTTTGGAAACTTCCAATGATGTGCAAGTGCTGCAAGCAGACCTAGATAGATTATCAAAATGGGCAGCAGAATGGCAGATGAGATTCAATGTTGATAAATGTAAGGTGATGCATTTGGGATTTAATAATCCCTGTGCCACCTACACCATAAATAACTCTGTGTTAAGTGCATCTGAAATGGAAAAAGATTTGGGGGTTCTGGTAGATAACAGACTTAGCTGTAGCAAACAATGCCAGGTAGCAACAGCTAGAGCTAGCAAGATATTGTCTTGTATAAAGAGGGGAATGGAATCAAGAGAGAAAAATATTATTCTCCCTCTTTACAAGGCACTGGTAAGGCCACATTTGGAATATGCGGTGCAGTTTTGGAATCCCATATACAAAAGGGACATCTTGGAAATTGAGGCAGTTCAGAGAAGGGCAACTAAATTAATAAGGGGAATGGAGGGGCTTGAATATGCAGGCAGATTAGACAAGTTAGGGCGGTTTTACATTGGAGAAGCGGCGGTTGCGTGGGGACATGATAACCTTATACAAATATATTAATGGCCCATACAGTGAACTCTCTGGTGCATTGTTCACTAATAGGTCATATCAGAGGACTCGTGGACATCCTTTAAGGTTGGAAGAAAAGAAGTTTCATCTTCAAGTTAGGAGAGGTTTCTTTACAGTGAGAACGGTGAAACTGTGGAACTGTCTTCCAGCAGAGGTGGTAATGGCAAGTTCATTGAATAACTTTAAAAAAGGCCTGGATAAGTTTCTAAAACTAAAAAATATTGAGAATTACTGGTATTAATGCATATAGATCTGGTTGATCCAGGGATACTTTCCGATTGCCATTTGGAGTCAGGAAGGAATTTTTTCCCACCTTTTTTAGCTGGGGTTTTTTGCCTTCCTCTGGATCAACTGTTAGGTAGGGTTAAAAAAAAAAAAAAAAAAAGGGAATAGGTTGGACTTGATGGACGAATGTCTTTATTCAACCTTAATTACTATGTTACTATGTTACTATGTTACTATGTTACTATGTAGAGTATCCTCTTTTTTCAAAATCTTTGCACATATCTCGTGCTTGCCGCTCAAGAACTCCTTTTTGGGAGCAATTTCTTTTGACTCAAGTCAAAAAAGTTAAAAGGGAATCTATATTACAAGAAAAGACTGTTCAACAAAAAGAGTTTGAGAATATTTGTTTAATCACGAAATACAATGAACAATGGGATGATCTAACTCAAATTCTACGTAAGTACTGGTATCTCATTTCCGAAGATGAGGATCTAAGAGTGTGAAAAAATCCTCATATGATTGCAAGAAAGGCACCCAATTTGAAAGATATCTTATGCCATAGCCATTTCTCTGAAAACAAAAGAAAGGGGATAGAAGAATGGATGGGGATAAAAGTGACCACAGGTAACAGAAAATGTGGTAGATGCAATAGTTGTCAATACAATTCCCAAGAAACATTCTTCGTAGACAAATGGGGAAAGAAACACAAAGTTAGAAGTTTGATTACATGTCAATCATCCAATGTAATATACATGATAAAATGTAAATGTGATAAGAAATATGTAGGAAAAACTAGAAGAACGATGAATACTCAATTTCAGGAAAGGAACCACAAAGAAGCAGTGTTGCAAAGCACGTTTTGGAAAAACATGGAGGTAATCCATGGATCTTTAACTTGGGAACTGGAACACCTCATGGTCTTAATGAAGACAAATTATAATTGTTTTTTGTGACACGCCTCCAGTGCCTACTACAGAACCCACTGGTTTGAGGTTTCATAATGAAATCTATGTAGCTTTTTGAAATCTTAATGTTCTAAATTTTCTATCTCTCGTTCCATCGTTTTTCTATTGTGTCCCACTCCTCTCTTTCTTTTAAGGGGTAATGAGATGATAAGAAACAAGTAATAAAAATAAATAAATTAAATAATATCTTGGTATAAAAAGCATATTTTGATCTGCCACATATAACATTTTGATATACTTGTTTTTAAAGGTTTTTTTGTATCTTATATTATAGGATTTTATGGGTAGTGGGTTCTTTGTATAGAAAGCACTGTCGGCAACAATGTCCACTTGTATAATAAAGTTGTGATTGAACTAGAATTGGGCAGTGACGCCGGATACGTTGTGGTTATTTAAAGATCTAAGAACGCACGTTGCTTCCTTACGCCCTGACAAAGTCACGTGGTCTGTGACGAAGTGCGCGTCGGCGTTTCCTTTAGCTGGGACGGGAGCGGAGTTTCAGGCAGCGGAGTTTCATGTGGAATCGTTGTTACGACTAGGAATGTTTGTGGCCCGTTTGGACATCTGCGTCCCTATCGTGACTGGGTCCTTACCCAGCTAGGGACGGGTATTGTATAATAGGATTGTGGTTCCTACATAGCTCTTTATGTGGTTTTTCTTGGGTCAATGTTTTTGATTAAATTGATATAGAGGCCTTATGTTTATGGCCTATGATGCTAAGTATGACCATTATATATTAAGAATGTCCTAATAGGAGCCTAAACCCCTAGTCTTTGTAGACCTTGTGTTACTGGTCCTCTTTTATATGGGCTATATGAGAACGACACTAAAATAAAGCCCAGTTTATGTATATATACAATAATAGCCCCTCTTTTTCAACAATAAGATGGGGCCAATAAGTATTTGTTCCCTCACATTTAGCCTGACTCCATCCCAGTCTATGTGTGGATATATGTTTGTTTGTATGTGTCTTTGATCAGTATGCTACAGCACTATTTTGTAGGTGCATGTGGATATACATTTAAAGGTTTTCCAAGGGTTTATAATAAGGCATGTTTTTTGTGATGTATAAGTCACCTAACTAAGGTGCAAAAATCAAGTCAGTGAAATGATGATACAGTGCCGGATTACACAAACAGAGCACGCTGTGTAGGCACCACCCTAAAGATATGTATATATCATCTGGGTGAGAGATCTGAACTGACGTAAATCTTCAAACTTATGTGTGGTGCCATATACTTGAATATAATAAGTTGCTAGTTTTAGGTGCCTGTGGATTTTTTGGCACTAAAACACTTTTTTATTATTATTTTTTTTTTTTTGTTATATATCTTTTTTGTTTTATTTATACAAATCACTTAACATATATACATTGAAGGGCATGTCAACTCTTAAAACAAAAAATGGTGACTTGTCGGTTATCTGCATGCAACCCCAATACAAATGCATTTGTATCTAGATATTTAATGATAGGTTACTGTATATTCCTTTCTGGCAAAAAGTGTCATGCTTGAGCATGTGCAGAGGAGGCAGCACATATACATATAAAAATAAGCCCTTTAGACAAAAGTAAAAAAGGGAAACAAGTACATCTGTTTTAACTTTCAAAACAATGCACTTTTTATATAGAGGCTTTGGAGGTGCAGATGGACAAGGCCTCCAGCCCCTTTCTCAAAGGTGAGATGAACTACTACTGGTATATTCAAGGCCGTAAACATGGCTACTCGATCCAATGCCACGTGTGTGCTACTAGTGTTTCCCAACAGTAAGTTCCAAAACAAGCAATAAATCTAATAGTGTAGGGTGCGCAGCGACCAGAAATAATGTCCACAGTGTAGGTTAAAACATAAACTTTATTCCACGAATAACGTTTATGTTTTAACCTACACTGTGGAGTTGGTGGTGATCCAACTGGTGGTGATGATCAACAGTTGGTGGTGATCCAAGGCTGCGCACCCTTCACTATTAGATTTATTGTTCACAGAGGAACGCCGCAGGTGGAACAGCAGTCAAACATTTCAGCATTGCACTGTATGGAGAGAGGGGCCAACTTACTAGAATGGGGACAATTATTATATAGTTAGTAATGCAGGTAATAGAGTGCAAAATATATCTATTGGGGTTGGGCGCAGAACTGATGATTGACCAGTTTTATGTTACTAGACAGTTAAGCCCATTATATAAACGGATGCTAGACAGAGAGTCTCTCTCTCTCTCTCTCTCTTGGCAGTTTAAAGTGGAGAGGATGTACTCATTCGGGTCAGAGAGCTGGATTTATCTCTACTCGTTGTGGATGATCGTGCATTGCCAAGAGACTCCTCTCGCGCATGCGCAGATGCAAAAAGCCACACGGGCACACACGGACATCCCTTAAGATTAGAAGAAAAGGAGTTTAATCTTTCAGTAAGGAGATTTTTTTATACAGTGGGAACATTTACACTGTTGAACTGTCTTCTAAAATATGTGGCAAATTAATTGGATAATTTCAAGAGAGGGCTGGATAAGTTTCTAAAATTGAAAAATATTGAAAATTATAGGTATTAACTCATATAGTTCTGGTAAATCCTGGGATCTTTTCCAATTGCCATTCCCCCTTCATACTGTTTTTTTTTTTTTCCTTGGATCAACTGTTAGGTAGAGTTCAGGACAGGCTTAAAAGGTTAGACTAGATGGACATAAGTCTTTATTCAATATCCAATACTATATTACTATGAGATCACCATTGCAGATAGGTAAGGCAGGAAACAGCAGAACAAATGAGCCGGACTCAAATATAGCACTCACAGAATGTTTGCTACAGCAAAGTATTTTATCTACTAGAACCCTCAAAACATTTTCCAACAGAGATTCCCTTAACACAGACATATAGTATAGGCATGATTGTTTAACAACTAATGCATCAATTTAAATTTCTAAACATATAAATATGTAATTTTTCACATGAGATTCTGCGTGATATTTGCATTTTTATAGACTTTATAGACTGGTAGAAAGATTTGGAAATCTGAGCATCTGCTACAACTAGGGAGAGTTGTGAACATGTGAAAGATCAGAGTACAGTGAAAAGTAATTTCCCTTTTTCATTAGCACAATATAGGACAGTATAAAATGGGTTTTCTTGCTTATTACAATGTACCAATTGAAAAAAATTAATAATCATTTCACTAGAGCAAGGTCTGCAGTTATTTCAGCCAGCCTAGACAAAACATAATGCACCTTTTCCAAACCAAACACTTATGTCTCTTATTCTGCTAAAACTAATAACTCTTGCTAGACCTTTCAGGTGTATATTGGCCAAATCAGCACCCAGGCCAAGGTTTTTTGCGATTTAGCATGTGGTGCCAGTTGGAATTTTTCAACCATGCCCAATTAGTAAACAATACACAACACTGTTCCTAAAACGGCAGAGACATACAAACCCTGATACTGCACCACAACTATAATAATAAAAAAATGACAAAACCATACAAGTATGATACCATAATATATTTATTATTAACCCCCAACATGCTTGTGAAGATTCTCATTCGTCCAGATCATGATATATTTGTTGTATTCAGTTAGAACAACTGGACTTAAAGTTTAGTTCTTGAAGACATTTAGCTAGTCATCCGACTGGCTTTCTCAATTCAGAATGACTTGTACCAGGACCAGTTGCCAATTATTTACCGTGGAAAGCCCCAATTAGCATATCACAGCCAGGTGTTAGGGACCATCTGAATGCAAGGTGTGATTGCATTGTGGCTGTGAGGTGTTATAGCAACTACCCAGGGTAAGGTGTTAAAACAGCATTGTACATGGCAGACACTTTGTGTTGAACACCCCCGCCTATTTTTTTTATCTTAGCCACAGTGCAATCGCGCTTTGCATTCAGAAGATCCCTAACACCTGGCTGTGATATGTTAATTGGGTCGTTACATAATTGCCAACAAGTCATTCTGATTTGAGAAAGCCAATAGGATGACTAGCGAAACATCTTCAGGACCTAAACTTTAAGTCCAGTTGATGTAACTGAATACAAAAGATATTAACCCCCAACATGTGTGTGAAATAAACACTATACACATCTAAAGTGCATAAGTGCCAAAAAATACATCCACTTAAAAACATCAACCAGATAAAATAAACAACCACCATAACCACAAATATGAAAAACCAAAAAGTCTAGTTTTTATAGCATAGATCTTTAATTAAAGCAATAAAAGAATTTTAAATATATAACTAAGCAAAACCTTCTTTTAAGGGCAGGTCCAGCCATAAAATCAAAAAACTTAAATACAGGTAAATCACCCCCCAAAACCCTAAATGGTAAAAGTTTGAAATCTGAAAAATATTATTCTAACCTGAAATCCTGCACAATGTCCTGTTTCTGCTCAGTTATGGATTTGAGTTCTGTCAGTTATGGATTTGACAGTTGACATCACAGCCAATGACTGAATGTTAATCCCCTGTCTGCCTCTTCTGAGCATGCCCAGGCTCAGTACAAGCTCAGTACAGGTTTCTAACATGCTTAGTTTCCATGAGGCTTCCAGAAGCATAGCAGACATACAGTAATGAATTCATAGGATAAAGTATGATATATCAACATATTTTAAAGAGGCCATTCTTTCTAAAAGATGTTCTTATGAGGGTGGAGTTGTCCTTTAAATTTACTCATTTTCTGATCATTTTTATCCATAAATTTCCAGGTCAGTAAATATATAACAAAAATATAAAACTACACTCAATCTTTCAGACAGCTTTTAGTTAATTTAATATTCTGCACCTATACAACATTCCTATTCTTAGATTTTTCTGATGGACAAGAATGGCCGTAAATATATTATCTCAGTGAATTACATATTCCTGAAGCCTTCTAGGCAAGCGCCTTTTCTCCAGCGTACATAATTGTAACTTTTTCAGTCTGTCTTTATATTCAAGATCCCCCAATCTCCTTATTAATTTAGTTGCCCTTCTCTGAACCCTTTCCATTTCAAAGATGTCCTTTTTGTACACAGGATTCCAAAATTGCACTGCATATTCCAAATAAGGCCTTACCAATGCATTGTAAAGAGGGAGAATAACATTTTCTATACCTCTCTTTATACAAGACAAAACCATGCTGGCTATGGCTGTTGCCACCTGGCACTTCTTGCTACCTTAAAGTTTGTTATCCACCAAAATCCAAGATCCCTTTCCAACAGGGATTCACTTAACACAGAGCCATTTATAGTATAAGCAGCACCTTACATTTATCAACATTGAATCTCATCTGCAACTTAGCAGCCCAATGTGAGAATTTATCTAGATCCCCCTGCAATGATTGCACATCCTCTGAAATTTTTATTGGTTGACAAAGTTTTGTGTCATCAGCAAACACAGAAACCTTGCTGACAATACCCACTTCCAAATCATTAATAAATAGATTAAATAGAAGCAGTCCCAACACAAAACCCTGTGGCACCCCACTTAGCACTTTAGTCGATAATGATGAAAGCCCCATTAACAATTACTCTCTGCATCCTATTCATTAACCAATTTTCTATCGATGGACAAATGTGCCTCCCCAGGCCAACAGACCTTAACTTATACATTAGTCGCCTATGGGGGACTGCATCAAAACCCTTTGCAAAATCCAAGTATACTACATACACTGCTATGCCAGAGTCTAAATTTCTACTTACTTCCTCATAAAAGCCAAGCAAGTTAGTTTTACAAGATCTATTCCTCCTAAATCCATGCTGGTTACTACTTATAATGTCAGTTCTTGAAACATACTCTAGAATATGCTCCCTTATTAAACTTTCCAGTATCTTCCCCACCATTGAAGTTAAACTTACAGGCCTGTAATTACCCGGCTGTGAACGACTACCCTTTTTGAATATTGGAATAACATCAGCTTTTTTCCAATCCAGAAGCACACATCCGGACAGGAGGGAATCTTCAAAAATAAGAAACAATGACCTAGATAAAACTGAACTTAGCTCCCTAAGGACCCGAGGATGTATTTTATCCGGTCCAGGAGATTTCTTAATTTTAACCTTATTTAGATGTTTCTGTACCATATCCTCGGGTTAACCAAAGTGTACTTGCATCTTTTATACCATTATTGCTACTATACTCTGTACTATACTCTGCTACTATACTGTATACAATATATAGTGTATATAGCAAAAGACATTTGCTTTATCGCCATGCTCCGTAACTAACTTATCCCTATTAATTAATGGTGCCACATTTTCAGTCCTCATCTTCTTACTATTAATATTCTTAAAAAAATGTTTAGGAATAGTGATACTTTGTTCAGTACAGTATTAATTTTAGCTAGTTTGATTGCTTTCTTACACTACTAGTTACAGTTTTTATACTCCCTAAAGGCCCTTTCCGTTCCCTCGGACTTAAAGGTTTTAAATGCCTTTTTCTTCCTTTCCATTTGCCTCTTTACATCAGAATTCATCCACATGGGCGTGGATTTACTTTTTCTAACATTTATTTCCCAAGGGTATAAATTTAGATGTGAACTGGCTTAAAATCCCCTTGAACACAGTCCACTTCTGTTCAGTACCTTTACCTGATAATACATTATCCCAGTTGACATTTTGAAGAGCTGCTTTTAACCTGGGAAAATTTGCTTTCCCGAAATTAAAAGTCTTTGTTAACCCAGCACATTTGTCCTTTCGATAGCATACTCCAAACGACACTATTTCATGATCAGCCTAAGCCTCCAATTACCTTTCTATCTATAATACGCTCCACAATGTTAGATATTACCAGATTCAACAGAGCTCCTTTTCTAGTAGGAACTTTAACCACCTGTGAGAGAAAATGATCCTGCAGCAAATTCAGGAACTCATCACCCTTTTCTGTGTTGGCAATTCCACTCCACCAATCAATGTCAGGGTAATTAAAGTCCCCCATAATGAGCACACTCCCCAAACTGGCAGGCCTTGCCAACTGCATATGACGCTGACTCATTTGCTCCCTGCTAGCATTTGGCAGCTTATAGCAAACACCAACAATGACATTACCCTCTTTCCTGTTGCCTAATTCCATCCATATTGCCTCTTTAACATCCATATCGCCAGTTACCTCTTCTTTTAAATTTGGCTTTAATTCTTTTTAACATAAACACATACTCCTCCTCCTTTCCTTTTTTCTCTGTCCTTCCTAAACAATGCGTATCCTTCTAAATTTACAGCCCAGTTGAGAGAACTGTTCAACCACGTTTCTGCTATACCTATTACATTATACTTTTCATTCAATGGCATTATCTCCAATTCACCCATTTTGTCAGCCAGGCTTCTCGCATTTGCAAACATACATTTTAGATTATGTATCCTGTAATTTATTTATACAATTTAATACACATGCCTCCCTATCCCCTATGCTAACCCCACCCCCCTTTCCACCAACCACTGGCCATTATTATTATATAGTGAATATTTTAATTTAAACCAGGGTGTGCAGTGGTTATTTTAATTGGTTCAGAAAGTCTGTATGTTTTCCTAGGTGTTATACTAGTTTTATATACCACATGAGAGCGCTAGCGTGTAGTTAGCTCATATGCCAAAACAATGTTAATTGTATGACTCTCTGTGGTATAAAAAATTCTTTACTACATATGTATAAAACTGCTATACAGTGTTACGATTGCAATCATACATTTAGGATCACGATCAGAATTGTACAATTACCTATACAATACCATTGCAGTACTTAATTACCACATGGTATTGTATGGCCTCCCGGTCAGAAGGTTCCGATATGTATGTTTTAAAAGGTGAAAAGTGTTTCTGTTTGAGTTAAAGTGTGTTTGTATATGTGTCTGTTAAGACGTGTTGTAGCGTATGTGTAAATGTGTAAAATCACGTGTGTACAATTTAGTGTGTTATGGGGGGACCATTAATCTACCCAGTATGTGGCACAGAAAACACTAATGGCAGACCTGTGTGGACTTGTTATCAAATTATCAGCTGGTATCAGTATTTTAGGACCACATTGTTTTGTACAATGCAGAAAACCCCCCATAAAGCATCCATCCATCAATGGATGGCATTTTGCAGATGAACCAGTATATAAACACAAGATATGGTTGGTATGGGTAGGGTCAGCAACTATCAATTCAATGTGATGATGTATTGTTCTACACGTTCCAACGAGGCAACACAATAAATCTCTAAAACCATTTTTCTTATTTCCACACATCAGTTACTTACTTATGAACAAGCTGGATTATTAAACTGCAATTAACAATTAACATTGTGAACACATGGTTGCAGGGCAAGAAAATAACTGACACTTCAGGTGAAAGGTATATTAACAGAAAGATGATAGAAATAAAAGAACCTCAAGGGATTTATATTAAAAAGGCATTTAAGGGAATCTAAAATCTCCAAAATGTATTAACGTAAATTTGCAGAAAGAATGGTCTTGAGGACTTTTGCAATATTTTAAAATTATTTTGCAATGTCTTTGAAATAAATTAATTTTTCCCTCAAGTATTTTTGTGGTAGCCTTAAAGGTAATACATTATACAATTATCTTCTCTAATCAAAAGCTATCCGCATGGCTGATAAGCAATTTTATTGGGCCGAAATAGCCCTTAAGCAGCATAATGTCATGTTTGTGGAGCAGCTGCTGTATCTTGAGGCCTGTTCTCCATAGCCACTACAACCACCTACTGTCAGCCAGGAGTGCTTCCTTGCCGACAGTTTAGTTCGAAAATCACCACCTACTAACAGATACATACAAAACTTAAAGAAAGGCGAGGGGGGGGGGTGTAGATTGAAGATGGTGGAGAGGAATAGATTAGATGGAGGAGAATAAACTGAAAGGATAAAAGGCAACAATAGAGTGACAGGGAGAATTATGGATGAAGGGGGTTGATTGGATAGAAAATGGGGAGCAAAATTTAAAGGGTTTGTATACCTCCAAAAGCCAAATTTTCAACAACATGTAAAGGTCCACTACTGCAACACATTTTCCAGATTTGAAATCCGAGCTGTAGATTCTCAGAATTCTTCATTTTAAATAACAGCATGTATAGGGAAAGAACTATCACTCAAAAACTAGGTGTGCTAATTTATGTTCCTTTAGTGACCTCTTACTAGGATCTCCCAACACATGTCAAAACATTTATTAATATAACCCCAAATAAAATGAGCTGATTAATCATATTGGTCTCCTGTCTATCTAATCTATCCTTTTGTCTAATCTATCTATCTATCATTTGCTCTGTCTGTCTATTATATATCAATCTATATATTTATCTGTCTATCTATCTGTCTGTCTGTCTATCTGTATCTATGTGTGTGCCTGTCTGTGTCTGTCTATCTATCTATCTCTATCTATCTACAGGAGGTCACTTACAGGTGCCCCCCCAGCATGTCTACTTGCTTGTTAGAAGGTAGAAGTAGAAGCAGCACCAGGAAGCAGTGTCAGGAAGATATGTCAATGAGCTGTATAGGTTCGGGCTGTGAGGGCTCTTTATTATGTAAAAGGAATGTATCCAGTGTCGGCTGGTTTTACAAGTGGGCAGTTAGGAGCAGTTACTAAACATTGAAAATTCACTAACAAAACAGGCACAGACACACATGTAAGTAACATCATTTTACTACCCTAACATTGTACTTTCAGATTATACAAAGTGAGTATTATGACCCTTTAAGGAGAAATGGATGGAGGAGGGGGTGTACACTGGAATGAGAAAGGGCAAAAGAATGGAATTAAAAAGAAAATGAACAGAAATGGAATAAGATGAGAATAAGGGACCAAAGAGTAGCAGCAAAAAAGAAAAAATGAGTACACAACTAGTATCTCACTAAAGATTGGTTCTGATGCCATAAGAGGTGCAAATGTTTTTTTATGCACAAATTAAAGGGCTCCACGTTCATGGATTAAAACTTCAACTTTATTTGAAAAAGTAAAATCACAGCATCACAGTCAGTCAAGTCACTGCACTATGTTAGAGTGGAGGGGAGGGTAGTAGAGACGAGGCACCACCTTACGCGTTTCGTGACAGAGATGTCACTTCCTCAGAGGATAGGGATACTGGAGAGCAGACCGCTCCGTAACTAGGAATCAGCCATGACGGATGTGTATCATAATGTGCTTTTATTGAAAACACACATATCAATAAGCAAAAGCGAGTGCAATAAATAAATAAAATGGAGGTGCAACAAAAGTAACAGTCTTACGCGTTTCACGGCATCATCAGAGACTGACTAAGGGAGAGTCTTGATGCCACACCTCCCGCACTCCCTTATATATACACACCGGCTCATGCAAGCAAAGGGAGAGGGGGAGGGGGAAAAAAGGAGACAGGAATAAAACTACCTGAGAAAACCAAGCAATATTACAATACTATCACTCCAATAGTGCAATAATGTAATATATACCAAATACATCACCATGTTAAAAACAATATAAAAACTTGAATTTAAATTTACTTTTTTTAACTTTTATTTACATTAAAGAGGCTGAACCAATTCAGTTTGCATTACTACTGAAATAAATACATACAAAACTTAGGTTACATAAGAACTAACTCAATAGATAGAAACATTTATATTATCTTATCTGATTAAGGCATTATATATATATATGTGTGTGTGTGTATCCACCGATCACCATATACACACAGATATAGAATATAAATAAATTAATGAATGGAGACTGTGGAATATGGGACTGCAGGAGGTGTGGCACCTTGCGTGGCACCTTGTGTCACGAAACGCGTAAGGCGGTGCCTCGTCTCTGCTAAGCTGTACTCCACTCTAACAGGGTGCAGCGACTGACTGTGATGCTGTAAATAATTTTACTTTTTCAAATAAAGGTGAAGTTTTAATCCATGAATGTGGAGCCCTATAATTGTATAAATGTTCTATGAGTGCAGCATATAGATGATGGCCCGTGGAGGTACAGCTCCATACATGGAAACTGGTGGAGATATGCTTCCGTGAAGTCGTCTCCCATACTCTGGGTCTGTGTTATTAATTTGCAGCAACCAGTTAGGCAAACTTTTGCACCTTTTATTGCATCAGCCCCGATGGGCATTTTATATCCAGTTATAATTATATGAAACTACAAAGAATGACTGCAAAAATAGTAAAAATTGACATGAGTGAAAGGCTGAAGGGAATGTTTATTTAAACATTCTTGAAATTTTGTCACAACACGGTATGATAGGGGGTATTCACAGACTCCCTCTGATTATGTGTTATCCTGTGATGATATCAAAACAAACTTAAATGTATTTTACTCTCAGAGGGGTGAAAAGAAAGAGAGAGGGGAAGGATGGTTAGGCATCCTTGGGTGTCGGACATCTAATGCACAATTTCTCTATTACATGGGCAAAGGAGGCCAAAAGAACAGATTCTCTTTTTTTCTAAATGTATATATATATATATATATATATATATATATATATATATATATATATATATATAATATAATACAAAAATGTCGGCGGCACTCCGTAACAATAGGGATGATAGTGGGTGCAAGCTTCCAAACAGGCTCCGCAGTCCTGCCAAATATTCAATAGCAAATAGATACGAAGCAGCACTCCTCCATATAAAACACGTTTGTCTTTATTAAATTCTGTCACATGTCAAACAACAAGCGACGTTTCGGGCGTCACAGCGCCCTTTCTCAAGTAACATGTGACTATATATCAACATACATTTTTCAACATTATATAGTGTGTAGACAGGAAGTGACTCACAGCTTCTGCTACCATAGAGACCGTTAACCCTAGTGAGGAGTCCCAAGTTTGAGCGAATCTAGTATAAACTCTCTATACATCCCCCACCTGGTGAGAATACAGATGACATTCAATCGTAAGAGGGCAAACACCATATGTGTATCCATGCTGGTTAGAGAAATAAGTACAAATTGTAATCTTTATTTAACCCACTAGGGGCCAATGTTTTTAATTCTTTAGTCACCAAGTTTCTCGACATTTAAGTCTGTGTTCCCTATCACCCTGAAAGTTTAAGGGAACACTCTCCAATACCATAAACTTCATACCCTCCCTCCATGTCCCTTTTCCACAAAATGCTCGTTAAGGCAAATTCACAAAGTTTTTGGGTCACTGAGGAGTTATGTTGTGAAATACGTGACTTGACTTCTGTGTGGTCCCCCTACATAGAGGAGACCACACGGGCATACAATCACGTTTACTACAAACTTAGAATCACAGGTAAATTTACCCCGTAGTTCAATTTTATTTCCATAAACAGGATGTACAAAATGAGTCTTAATCCTACCATATACAATATATGCAATGACAGCAGGATCCATTCCCTTCTTCCCTCCATCTAACCAAGTACCTTGCGATTTTTTATCATGTTGTACCCGAGTGGAAGTGACCAATTTCCCAATGGTATCATTCCTCCTATATGACATCAGTGGGGGCAAATCGAACTCTCTAACTTTAGGATAAGCCTGCTTCAAAATGGGCCAATGACGCTTCAAGACCCGACCAATCTGAGAGCTTTGATGGGTGAATTGAGACACAAAGGTAAGTCTAGGGGCCCTATCTTTTTTTACTTTATTTAAACCCTCCATCACATTTACTTTTTCTCTTGCTCTATCCAATACCATTTTGGGATATCCCCTCTTTATGAATTTCCTAACCATGTTGTCTGTCTGTTGGGTCCTCACTGTCTGTTCACTGACAACCCTCTTGACCCTAGTAAATTGACTGATAGGTATTGACGTTTTCACATGCTTTGGATGACAGCTGTTATACTGTAATATCTGGTTTCGATCTGTTGGCTTGGTATATAGCTTGGTATGCAACCCTCCATGTTTATACACCATGACATCCAGGAAATGAATTTCCACCTGGCTATCCGTCATGGTGAAAGATATAGCAGGGTGAATCCCATTCAACTCCCAGTGGAACCGCGACAGGGACTCAACGTCACCCCGCCATAAGACGAACACGTCATCTATGAACCTCCACCAGGCCAAACAATTGGCCCGGTAGAGGTCCAGACGACTGACGTGCCCGTCCTCCAGCCATGCCATAAAGGCATTGGCATACGACGGGGCCACATTGGACCCCATCGCGGTCCCCCTGAGCTGTAAAAAGAATTCATCCTGAAACTGAAAATAATTTTGGGTAAGTATGATCTCAAGAGTTTTCATGAAAAATTCAATTTGTTCACTGGGATAATCAGATTCAGATTCAAGAAGCCATCTAGTGGCTTTCATACCATCACTATGGGGAATTGACGTGTACAAACTGGTCACATCAAATGTGACCAGCAATACACCATCATCCATCCCTCCTTCCACATTTTTCAACTTTTCCAAAAAATCCATACTATCCCTCAGGTATGAAGGTTTTTTCCGTGTCAGTGGCCCCAGAACCCTATCCAAAATCGTCGCCAAAGGTGTAAACACACAATCTATACCGGATACTATCGCCCATCCAGGCGGCTCAACAGGATTTTTATGTATCTTAGGCAACGTGTAAAGTAACGGTATCCTGGGACCACTGACACGCAAAACTTCGGACAAGCCCTCCGAGATGATGCCCATCCCTAGGTATCTGTCCAAGTGATCATTAATCAGCTTCTGTATCTTATTAGTGGGGTCACCTTCCAATCTCATATAGACTGCTACATCTGCTAACTGAGACATAATCTCCTGAATGTAATAAGATGTATCCAAAATCACTATCGCCCCACCCTTGTCGGATGGTTTGATAGTGATTTCCTTATTTTGTGCCAGCCTCTTGATCGCTTCCCGTTCTTGTTTAGTTATATTTTCCATACATTTATAACTCACACTTGGATCCTCAATAATACTTTGTATATCTCTCTGTATACTTTTAATATATGTTTCTACCGGGGGATTGGTAGAGGGTGGCACAAATTTACTTTTATTTTTCATGTTAAACATTTCTGGTACCAAACAATTCCTATCATTAATAACTAGCATTTCTCTCTCTGGTTGTTCTGCAAAAAATAATTTTAATCTAATTGCTCTGAAAAATCTGTATAAATCAACATCTAATTTAAACAAGTCCAAATGAGTAGTCGGACAATATCCCAGTCCCTTTGATAGAACCTTATTCTCAATGTCCGTCAGTTGTATCCTGGATAAATTGAAGACTATTTGGTGCTCCGAGTCTTCATTCCTTGGGCTTGCACATTTTGTTTCTTTCTCGCTCCTCCGATGGTGTCGGCCCCCTCTCCGTCTCCTCCTCCCATTTCTCCTGGTTGCTGGAATAAAAAAGCATCATTATTCCTCTGTCCCGTTCCCCTATTCCTTCTAGGGGCTTGGGTCAAATCAGGGGCGGATGTAGAGCGCTTAGGTTGGCCTCTATATGATCCACTTGGTTGATAAGGATCATATTTAGTCCATCTATAGACTCTCCCCAGTTGGTAGTCGGTCTTGTCCCTTTCAAACTTATTCCTTTTATTTTTCTCCCCCTCCTTTTTATATTCCTCCATCTTAGTTTGTAATTTGGCTTTAAGTTCAGTAAAGTCTCCCTCCATCATGCATTCTTTAAGTTTATCCTCCACATTTTCAAGGTCTGCCTCAACCACACTTATTTCCTTTTTAACATACTCAATTGTTAATGTCATCAAATCCATAGAACATTTGTTTAGGATTTGAGCAAAACGTACCTTGTATGCTTCATTATTCGGAAATAAGGTCGGGCGCAGTCCACTCCGTAGACCCCTCGGGATCCACTTGTGGATATAATATTCTGCCAGTGTGATACCATGTAGCTCGAGGTCGATGTGCCTCTTGGATAACACTTCTCGTTGTTTCAACAATCGGGCACTGGAGGGTTGACTCAAAAAGTCGATCCGACCCTGGAAGTCACTCACTATCCTTTGGGCCTCACTGTCCGTGTAGCTGAACACGCCACCTTCTGCTCCATCCATGGCGTCCTCGTGGCGTGTCTCTCTCTATCAGTTCACTTCCGTTCCACGTGATCTGTACGTAATAACGTAGTCCCGCGTCGTGTCGCGAGATCTCGGGTGCAAGGTACTTGGTTAGATGGAGGGAAGAAGGGAATGTATCCATGCTGTCATTGCATATATTGTAATATGGTTATTAAGGGAACTCATTTTGTACATCCTGTTTATGGAAATAAAATTGAACTACGGGGTAAATTTACCTGTGATTCTAAGTTTGTAGTATACGTGATTGTATGCCCGTGTGGTCTCCTCTATGTAGGGGAGACCACACAGAAAGTCAAGTCACGTATTTCACAACATAACTCCTCAGTGACCCAAAAACTTGTGAATTTGCCTTTAGCGAGGCATTTTGTGGAAAAGGGACATGGAGGGAGGGATATGAAGTTTATGGTATTGGAGAGTGTTCCCTTAAACTTTCAGGGTGATAGGGAACACAGACTTAAATGTCGAGAAACTTGGTGGATTAAAGAATTAAAAACATTGGCCCCTAGTGGGTTAAATAAAGATTACAATTTGTACTTATTTCTCTAACCAGCATGGATACACATATGGTGTATGCCCTCTTACGATTGAATGTCATCTGTATTCTCACCAGGTGGGGGAGTATAGGGAGAGGTTGATACTTAGAGTCGCTCAGAACTTGGGACTCCTCACTAGGGTTAACGGTCTCTATGGTAGCAGAAGCTGTGAGTCACTTCCTGTCTACACACTATATAATGTTGAAAAATGTATGTTGATATATAGTCACATGTTACTTGAGAAAGGGCGCTGTGACGCCCGAAACGTCGCTTGTTGTTTGACATGTGACAGAATTTAATAAAGACAAACGTGTTTTATATGGAGGAGTGCTGCTTCGTATCTATTTGCTATTATATATATATATATATATATATATAATCCAAAGTGTGGGCACTCTCCCCCTAGTATGTAACTCCTTTAGAATAGAATACCCCGGTGCCACCAGTAAAGAGATATATACAAATCCTTGAAAAAACCAGTGCACTCATGGGATTTTGTAGTCAAACAAATGCCTTTAATTGGCCATAGTGAAGACTGGCAAAGTTTCGGCCTGGAAACTGGATTTTTTCAAAGATTTGTGTATATATATATATATACATACATATATATGCTATTAATCAATCAACTAGAGACATCGCCACACTTTACAGGGGGCTGCACATAGATACCAATGTACTTGCCAGCGTGTCTTGCTGCAAACAAACAAAAAAGGTTTTATGCAAACTCTAAAGCTTGTTGATTTTTAACAATAATTGCTTATTAGCGGTACAAGAATTTTTTTTTTTTAATTCTGAGCCTGTATTGAAATGTGAGTAACTCTATTCAAGCCCATATACTCTATGGAAGACTTATTCTTCTTCTGAGAAACCGCATAAAAAGATAGATTTCTGTGACAATTAGAAGAAAACAAATCACCAGGAATTGTGCTGTGGCTGCAAATCTAGCCTCCTTTTTCTGTAAACTAATACATAATTAACTGTAACAGGGTTTGGAATGAATGATAAATGACATCAGAGTATTGACCATTTCTCACTTAACCACATTTCCTTTACTGATATGTTACAGTGCATGTTTCCTCATTAAAGGAGAACTAAACTTCGTTTTTTCAGATCCTAATGTGAAAGTTTTTCTCCCCAGAATACCTACACGTTGGAAGATTTTTCTCTAGTTATTTGCATTTAGTAGATATAAGTAATAGATTCTGTAACAAAGGAAGCTTCCATGTTGTTGCCAGTACAACTCATAGCCCATGTTGGTTTCAAAGAGCCACGCCCCCTGACCCCAGGATTCACTGTCTCTATGTGCAGAGTTTCTAGCATCTCTGGCGCACCATGTAAATGCTGTGTGTTTAGGAACAAACAGACCAAGAAGTCACAAGTTCAAATCCCCTAGTTTACTTATGAAACAATATAACATAGTCTACTGTCTGTGTTCAGTGCTTTTTTGTTTGTTTGTTTCCATGTTTCTAGAAAAATATGACGTTTCTACATATGTACAAACTTTATATATAGCAGCTCTGTTATTTATGTACCAACCAGCGTGAATTGCTGACAGCCTTCCAGTAGCAATACAAAATAGTGAACTGATTTTTCTTGCATTTACTTCTATCAGTTGAGAGTTCACCTGTGGCGTGTTCTGCTAAAGTGCTGGGTTAGGAAAAACATCAGACTATTGGGACACAGGTTTGATTCCCCATGTTCCCTTTTTTTGTTTTTATTATGTGTCTAGCAAAAGATAAAGACTCTACATGTACTGGTTCATTACTTATTAGCCCTTGTGGCATAGAGGTAGAAAGCTTTCTTTTTAGAAAGACACAGAATAGAAGGTTGCTGGTTTGATTTCCCATACTTTCTTTTATTTTTTGCTGAAATGTTAAATGTTCTGTTTCTTTCATCCATGCTAGCAAAGACATACACTGTAAAGATTAGTTTTCTTTTTTGTATGAAAAGGATAGGAATTTATCATTGTTAGGGACAGGAGCATTTCTAATTTGTTTACACAAAAACTGCACTGATATCTGTGTTCTGTGCCAGAGGGAGGGATCTTTGAGCTGTAACATGATTGGCTGTTAGCTTCCAGGAAGCAAGACTGCAGTTTCCTGTGAAGTGTCCGGTGCACACTTAGCTGGGTGTTCCCAGATAAGGTGAATTATGGGAGCTGACCCTTAGTACACACATGTTATTTTCATAAATCACCCAGCATGCACAGCAAAGGGAGACATGAGACACAGCTTGTTGTGTGTTTATGAATGTGCTCTGTCTATTGAGACAATGTTGTCTTGGGACTTTAGTTCTCCTTTAAGAAAGTTCACAGAGTTTACTTGATCCTGTTTTATAAACCAGATTTTATTTATTCATCATACTGTTCATCTTTAAACATTTGTATTGTCTTTGGATATTTAAGTAATCCAGTACTGGAGTTCTCTGTGCTTTGGTTAGAAATTTGTGTCAAAGGAATAATAACGGACTCGATTTTTTAATTACCCACCCTTCTATGTAATACTTTACGGGTAAACATTTTTTGGTCACCTTGTTACTGGGAAGCACTTTTACAGTAGATTAATAGGAATTCAGGAGTTACCTTGTACATGGACAAACCACAAATGTTTTGTAAAACTAAGCTTATATTTGCAATACCAACATTTTGCCTGTGAAGCCAAGTGGATTCAATGGGAGGTGTAATTGTGCATCTTTTATGACAACAATCACAAAGTAGTTGAAAGAGGACCATTTTTGTTTCCTGATAAAAGACCAATTAAAGCAATACAATTCATTTAATGACTGTCTCAACTATGAGATTCCCTTTTTCCTGTTTCCCACTCACACTAGGATAATATATACTGTATTATCTCATTTCTTAATATTCAAAATCTTTCTAAAATGATTATGTCCACTGAAGTCTCAGCTTAAAATACCAGCCCAGAGGACAAGAATGCTATTATTTAGGTAGTTTTCCAATTACCAACAGATTATTTTTGTACCTGAATTAATTTCCCTGCTTTACACAAATATTGTTCAGAAAACACATTTGACAGAAAGCAATGAAGGGGTTAAAACACGTCTCTAATTCTTTTCACATTACATTTTCAAAGGAGAACCAAAAATGAAAAAGCAATTGTTTTTTTCACCCAACTTCCCCTTTAAAAGAATTTGCCCACAAACTCCTTTTTATTTTAATAAACCTATAATTATCTTAGGCCTCACCAGTTACAGTCTGATGCACAACTTTAGACAGAATACATTCTGTGAAAAAAACTCTATAAGGGCTACGCCACACTAGCACTTTTTTTGTGCGATTGCACTTGCATTTGCAATTTTAAAAAGATATCGTGGCAATGCACCAAAATCGTGCAATTTCCGGTGCATTGTGATTTGGTAATGCATGCAAACCCACATATTTTTGTGCAATCGCATGTGGCGTTTCCATATCTCAAAAGGAAAAATCGCAATTGCATGTAAATAGCACCGAAATTGCACACCTAATCGCCTGCGATTGACCTAACCTAAACCTATAACCTAAAAGGCTATAAATGCATGATTTGGTCACTGCTGTGGGTTAATTAGTAACCCAAAACTATTATTAACCTCAAAACTATTATTTGTTCTTAAATTAAGGTTTATGTACAGGATGAGTCTATGTGCTCTTTATTTGCATGCTAATGTAAGAGCTAGTGTCTGGTGTAATCTGCCACAGGTATCAAAATCACATGGTATATACATTTCTGGTTTATTAATAGATTCTATTAACCTGTCCGGGTCTTGTTTTCTGTTTTAATATATTTTGTGCTTAAAAACTTGTGAACATGAGGGAGTTTCCATTGTGTGAACTGCCAGTCCCTTGGGGAGTTTCTGGTTTAGGGTTTGGGGAAGAGTTTGTAAGATCTGCTACATTAGTATAAATATCAAGCCCTAAAGAAGGTGCCGTTGTGCAGTAAACCATTGAAAATAAACTTATTATAACAAAAACTGCAATTGTGATTGTTGTTTTTTTTATTATAACAGTATAGTATATAGTCATTTGGGAGCTTTAATTTTAAAAGAAATACAGTATGTGGCATTAGATTTAAAATATACAATCAAAAATGGATTTGGGATCAGTTTGTATCTTGGAAAACTAAAAGCCTGTTCTTGTCAAACCTGTACATAGTATACACAACTTTTTATATTATTTCTGTCAATTCAGAAATGACAATTGTTACTCTTACAGTTTATAAGAAGGGAAAGCAATATGCACAATCTAATTTATACAATTCTCCACTTATTGAAATGTTTGCCATTATCTGAAAGTGTTGTTCTTGCTTAATTGAAAAACAAGTTGAAGATTTGAAGATGAAACATTAGGCTAAATACCTGCTACAACAATAATGTAAATAGTTGCTAAAAAAATATGTGAGAAAGCTATTTTATGAAGAGAAATATTAATAGGTTGTTCAGAGAATGAATAAGGCTTTCAGAATAAAAATATATCTCAAATTTCAATGACAGGACAAATTTTTAGATTTTAATAATTGATTAGTTTAGGTGTTGAATTTCATGAATGATGAAGTGAGAAAAAAGGAAACAAAAACAAACAGTAATTTTTTTTTAAAAAAATTGTTACATTGTGCTGCTAAGTGGCAGGTGAGATTCAATGGTGATGCATTTTGGTCTTAAAAACCCTTGTGCTGCTTATACTATAAATGTCTCTGTGTTAAGTGAATCCCTGCTGAAAAGGGATCCTGGAATTTTGGTGGATAACAAACTTAAAGGTAGCAAGCAGTGCCAGGCGGCAACAGACAGAGCCAGCATGGTATTGTCTTGTATAAAGAGAGGTATGGATTCAAGGGAGGAAAATGTTATTCTCCCTCTTTACAAAGCATTGGTAAGGCATTGTTTAGAGTATGCAGTGCAATTTTAGAATCCTGTGTACAAAAAGGACATCTTGGAGATGGAAACGGTTCAGAGAAGGGCAACTAAATTAATAAAGGGATTGGGGAAGCATGTATATGATAACAGATTGGATAAGTTACAATTATGTACATTAGAGAAAAGGCACTTGCGTGGGGATATGATAACTGTGTATAAATACATTAACGGTCCATTCAAAACACTACCTGGGGCATTGTTTACCAAAATTCAGAGGACACACTGACACCCCTTAAGATTTAAGGAAAATAAGTTTAGTCTTCACTTTGAGAACGGTAAAACTATGGAACTGTCTTCCATTGGACGTTGTGATAGCAGGTTCATTGGATAGTTTAAAAAGAAAGCTGGATGAGTTTCTGAAAACAAGGAATTTGGCAGGTTACTGATATAGTAAAGTTGATCCAGGGATATTTACGAATGCCACTTGGAGTCAGGAAGGGATTGTTTGCCCCTTCATAATTCTGGTGTTGTTTTTGTTAAGGTTTGTTAAGGTTCTTCCGGAAAAGGCCCCCTCTGGACATGGAATCTAAGTGCCTGCTGGTCTTCCCCAGAGCCTCTGATGGTGAGGATGTTGTGCGGCAAAGCAGGCACCAGGTGGCGGCTCCAGATAAAAGCCCCACAAGAGCGAATCCCACAATGCAGAGAAGGCAGCAGGAATAAAAATAAAACGAGACAGGACTGGCAGGAGATAATCAAAGCAACAGGAGGGATAGACAGGTATGTAGACTAAGGTAAAAAACTGGAACAAACTGGCAGGATGTGGAGACCAATATGTAACCTGGACCAAACTGGCAGGTTAGGGAGACCAAGGTGTAATCTGGAAGCTGGAGCAATCTGGCAGGTTGTGGATAGTGATGGCCCAGTTAGCGGATCCGAATCCGCGGTGGATTTACCTCATTCGCGAACAGCGGATATCATGGATTTTCCGGTTTTCCTCCTTCCGAACCTTTCCGAACCGCGTTTTCGAAAATTTTCAAAATTACGAGGACTTCTCGTATTTTCGAGGATTTTTCATTTTAATGGGTGCGCTCGTGGATTTTCACATTTTTCCGAAAATTCGCGGATCCTCGAGCGGACCGGATTTTGCGAAGTTCGGACATCTCTAGTTGTGGAGACCAAGGAGTAATCTAGAGTTGGAGCAAGCTGGCAGGCTATGGAGACCAGGGTGCAATCTGGAAGCTGGAGCAAACTGGCAGGTTATGGAGACCAAGGAATAATCTGGATGCAGAACTAACTAGCAGGACACAGCAGAAGACTGAGCTGAAGAACAGAGTAAAAGTCCTGAACTGGCAGCAAAAGCCAGAACATCATCATGTGCCCGTAAGCCAGCGAATGCATGCGCAAGAAGATGTCCAGACGTTCCCACAGAACCAGGAGAAGGCAGAGACCCGCGTGCCCATGCCCATGTGGAAACACTGGAGCACGCATCACCGGAAGCCTCCTGGCTAGTATAGGAGCATAGCAGTCTTCATCCGGATCAACAATTAGGCAGGAAATGAGGGTATTACTGAGTAGGTTGGACTTGATGGACGTTTGTCTTTATTCAACCTCAAATACTATACTATACAATACTAACTAATTTATAAATGTTAGAAGGTTTTCTGAGTAATATATAAATTGAGCAGGAAAACTAATTCAGGTACAAAGTAAATATGTAAATATCTTTCTATGGTATTACGGTATCTATCTATCAACATCTAGGGGAATATCTATAAAGGTTCGTTAAATTTGGACTTATCGCAATTTATAAAGTGGCGATAACCAGTGGCATTATCACCACCTTTCACCATTTTCGCATATATTGCCACGGTAAATGCTCAATCATATTTATAAAATGGTGAAAAGTGTTGTATTGGGTCCATGGAAGGAGTCAGTACATTGTGGAGTGTTTCTCAATACTAATAACTACCCAGGGGGTTGTTAGAATATTTTCCAGCATTTATTGTAATATGATCTGCGATTTCCTATTTGCATAAGATTGCTTTTTTATGTTCCGATTTTCTTTATTTCCCAGGGTCGAAATAAGGGTCGAAGGGACGTATTTATAAAGGGGCATTATTTTCGCTATTTTTTTTACGCCAAAATTTTGAAAGGCAAAAATTACATGGCAAAAAATAGCCTTAATAATGCTTATGGCGCTTTGATTTTTTCTTTAATGCTATAATAAATGCCTTAACGATATTTGGAGAAAATTCAGGTAAAATTGCAAAAAACGTAACAAAATGCCGAAAATTTGGCAAAAAGGCGAAATAGCACCTCGATATAGCACCTCTTTATAAATAGCGTTAAATAATATCAAAGAGCTATGTCAAAAATAGCTCTGAAATTTCACCTTCTCTGCTTTATAAATATGTCCCTAAATTCACCATATACATTAGTGTTTTTTTTTTTATAAATACCCTTTTTAATGTTGGCCAAATTTTGCTTGCAGTCCTGGTATAGTAATGGCCGACGCTCAAGAGCAATTTCTCTTTTTTTTCCCTGCAATTCCATACTTAACGCAATAAATAAGGCAAAGTTGTCAGTGCACATCGTCGATACTACCGCCATACATTGCCGCATCAATATCTTTTGTGGGGAAAATGAGCAGTTTCATAAATATGGCAAAAATAGCGCTCTTTGCCATTGCGATATCTGTGATACAAAATTGTGATAGCAAAATGCCAAAAATAGTGATCTTTTATAAATATGCCCCCTAGAGTTAGAAATTAAACATTAACAGGGTGATGCACCAAGAGCCACTATCACTTTCAGGTGTTATTGCATGTGAGATATAATAAAGTGATAGTTGGGTCTCAGGGCATCACAATCCTTTGTTAACCTTTGTGAGATTTAAGTTGGAACTAAAAAGTCCCACAAAACTTGTTGTTATAGTTTTGCTATAGTTTTTGTTTGGGGTAGCTGTGTGGGTTAGTTTCACACAAAACTTTATTACATTGGTTACTCAAGTTAGTGTGACTTTGATACCGAATGGTAACAGCAGCTCTTGCTATCTCTCCCTGTTAGTTTATCAGGATACAAAAATGTCTATCAAAATCTTTTTTTGTTGTTGTGGGGGCTTGTCTATTGGTCAAGACAGTAGTGATAGATCATGGTATCTGGGCTGAAGGAATACTCAGAAATCTGAGTATTTCAACCATAATTTAAATGTATGTTTACAAATGAGAGAAACCTGGCTGAAAAAATGGGAGAATTGGAGATAATTGCTTTGACTGAAAATTATGATGTCATTGGTATAGCAAAAAAAAGATTGGAAAGGTGTAAATGTATGTGTGTACTATCTTACTATTACAATTTAAATGACCATCAATAAATGTATACAAAGTATAGCACTGACTTATATTAGTTACAAGACAAAATATACAAACATATAAACTTACTTACAAAGCTGAGATTCCTATTTCAAAATGGTATGGTCAAAATGGGAGCTTAAACCTAACCCCATGTCTGCTCCATGTGAATACTGAAAGGAATTGGTAATCTCAGAATAACATCCAATGATTTGCTGTTTGTAAAACATCTGGTATTCATAGCTAATCCAAAAAATGTTTCTGTGTGCTACACAGGACATAATGTGTATTGTAATGGACATATACACCAAGGCTCCTTATATACCACCTCCAGTCTGCAGGTGGTATCAGTGAGTAATAAAAGACAAGACATCCCTGCTATCTATGGCTAGGAGGAGAGAAATTAAAATTAGATAGAAGTTTGTTTATTGTGATCCCTTGCACAGTGTGATGACTGCAACACAATATCCTGTGTTTAAAATCCTGTTACCACCTGTTGTGAGGACAGATTATTGACAGGCAATTTATCTTATTGGATACAAACTCTGAGACAACAGATAAGTGTACACCAACAAGAACACACAATATACAGGTGTGGTCAAGTTGTGCACCATAGACAGGGACTACTCCATTACTGCACTGTTACTGTTATGTGGGGAAACTGTTTATATTTTGTTATTAAATCATTGCAATACTTTCTGTTAAATGTAATTAAAACTGGTTTATATTGTTTAAATATAATAAGAAAGGAGGAGGAGTATGTATGTATGTTAAACAGGAATTGAAGCCAAATTTAAAAGATGGAATAGATGGGGGAGCAAACGATGCGGCAGAAACATTATGGGTGGAACTGTGTACAGGAAGCAAGAAGGTAGGTAAATTAATTGTTGGAGTGTGTTATAAGCCACCAAATGCCGGGGAAGAGGTGGAAATGAATCTCCATATGCAGTTGGCGAAGGCTGCTGGTATGGGGCATGTTCTGGTTATGGGGGATTTTAACTACCCTGAAATAGATTGGAGTAATGGAACTGCCAGCACCTCAAAAGGTATAAAGTTCTTAAATTTCCTATATGAGCATTTTCTTTCACAGATGGTAGAAGTTCCTACTAGAAAGAATGCGTTGTTGGATCTGGTGATATCTAATAACCCAGAGCTCATTTTGGAGATGAAGGTAATGGGAAGCTTAGGGAATAGTGACCATGATATAGTGTCATTTAATATAGGTTGCAGAAAACTAAAGTGCACTGGCTTAACAAAAACTTTTAACTTTAGGAAAGCTAATTTTATGCTTTTAAAGGAATCGCTCCTGCTCATAGACTGGGGGGAACTGTTTCTAGGTAAAGATACTGAGCAGATGTGGACCACTTTTAAAGGGATATTAAACTATAACATTTCCAAATCGGTACCTTTAGGAAACAAGTGTAAAAAAATTAGGTCCACTCCTGCATGGCTTAATGCTCAGGTAAAAAGGGAAATGGAAAAAAAGAAAAGGGCTTTTAAAATTTTGAAAGCAGAAGGCACAGAACAGGCTTACAGGGACTTCAAAAGTTGTAATAAAGAGTGCAAGAAAGCAATTAAACTAGCTAAAATAGAAAATGAAACACGGATTGCCGAACAAAGCAAGTCCAACCCCAAGATGTTTTTTAAGTATATAAATGGTAAAAAAATGAGGACTGAGAATGTGGGACCATTAAATAATGGAGCTGAGGTGGTTGTAGAGGATGCCGAAAAGGCTAATCTGCTAAACCGTTTTTTTACATCGGTTTTTACTGCTGAGAATCCTTACAGTAGGGATTGTAACAATGTGCAGGGAGGAAATGAAGAGTTTTCACATTGGATAACAGAGGATATGGTACGGTATCAATTAGACAAAGTTAATATCAATAAAGCGCCAGGACCAGATGGATTGCATCCTAGGATTTTAAAAGAGCTTAGTTCAGTTCTAGCAAGACCACTGTGTCTCATCTTTTCAGATTCGCTTTTGTCTGGGGATGTGCCACTGGATTGGAAAAAAGCCAATGTAATACCAATATTCAAAAAAGGTAGTCGTTCACAGCCTGGTAACTATAGACCTGTAAGCCTAACATCAGTGGTAGGGAAGGTGATGGAAACTTTGTTAAGGGATCATATCCTTGACTTTGTCTCCAGAGATCATCTTATTAGTAGTAGTCAGCATGGATTTATGAGAAATAGATCATGCCAGACAAATTTAATTGGTTTTTATGAAGAAGTGAGTAAGAAGTTAGATTCAGGCACAGCTGTGGATGTGGTATATTTGGATTTTGCAAAAGCCTTTGATACTGTGCCACATAGGCGCCTAATGTATAAACTGAGGACTGTTGGCCTTGAAGAAAACATTTGTTCATGGATAGAGAACTGGTTATTGGACCGCAAACAGAGAGTGGTGGTTAATGGAGCTACATCTATGTGGGCTAAAGTTCTAAGCGGAGTTCCTCAGGGTTCTGTACTGGGGCCGCTTCTGTTTAATCTGTTTATAAATGACTTAGAAGGGGGCATTGAGAGCACTAAATTATGCAGAGCTTTGGAAACTTCCAATGATGTGCAAGTGCTGCAAGCAGACCTAGATAGATTATCAAAATGGGCAGCAGAATGGCAGATGAGATTCAATGTTGATAAATGTAAGGTGATGCATTTGGGATTTAATAATCCCTGTGCCACCTACACCATAAATAACTCTGTGTTAAGTGCATCTGAAATGGAAAAAGATTTGGGGGTTCTGGTAGATAACAGACTTAGCTGTAGCAAACAATGCCAGGTAGCAACAGCTAGAGCTAGCAAGATCTTGTCTTGTATAAAGAGGGGAATGGAATCAAGAGAGAAAAATATTATTCTCCCTCTTTACAAGGCACTGGTAAGGCCACATTTGGAATATGCGGTGCAGTTTTGGAATCCCATATACAAAAGGGACATCTTGGAAATTGAGGCAGTTCAGAGAAGGGCAACTAAATTAATAAGGGGAATGGAGGGGCTTGAATATGCAGGCAGATTAGACAAGTTAGGGCGGTTTTACATTGGAGAAGCGGCGGTTGCGTGGGGACATGATAACCTTATACAAATATATTAATGGCCCATACAGTGAACTCTCTGGTGCATTGTTCACTAATAGGTCATATCAGAGGACTCGTGGACATCCTTTAAGGTTGGAAGAAAAGAAGTTTCATCTTCAAGTTAGGAGAGGTTTCTTTACAGTGAGAACGGTAAAACTGTGGAACTGTCTTCCAGCAGAGGTGGTAATGGCAAGTTCATTGAATAACTTTAAAAAAGGCCTGGATAAGTTTCTAAAACTAAAAAATATTGAGAATTACTGGTATTAATGCATATAGATCTGGTTGATCCAGGGATACTTTCCGATTGCCGTGTGGAGTCAGGAAGGAATTTTTTCCCCCCTTTTTTAGCTGGGGTTTTTTGCCTTCCTCTGGATCAACTGTTAGGTAGGGTTAAAAAAAATAAATAAAAAAAAAAAAAGTGAATAGGTTGGACTTGATGGACGAATGTCTTTATTCAACCTTAATTACTATGTTACTATGTTACTATGTAAAGAATGTAACTACACTGCCTGCTTTGTGCCAGACCAGCAGAGTAACCCACAGTGTGCCATGCTGCCCATAATCATTCCATAAAGCAGTGATCTGGTACAAATTGGTGGCAGCGGTGCTGGTAATACCATTTATTCTCCCTGTTTTCTCTGTATTTGAATTGGCAGTCTCAGTGCTCGCTTGCAAGTGCTTAGCCTTTTGCTTAGTGGTAAAGCCAGGCAGGTATACCAAGGATTTAATACTAAAATAAAAAGCAGTTATCAGTTATTAAAAAGTTGTAAATCTGAAACTTTGGTTCCTCTGGATGCTGGTGTCTGAGTAACATTTTAAAATATACCTCTGTAAAGATTCTACTGTATATCCACTGGATCCACACATAGCAGAACATACACACACATAATTTCCATTATATATATATATATATATATATATATATATATATATATATCTATATATCTCTAAGTTTTAGATTTCCCTCTCTTGGACTTTGAGGCAGAGTTTGGGTTGTTCTTACATAGGTCTGATAGTAACGATATGTGGGTCATTGAATTAATCTGATTGTATCCCGGCCATACTATATAAGACGTAGTTTGGGCTGTGATATTATGCCCCTAGAGGAGACTGCTAGTTTAAATCGGCATCCAACGGGCTTGAAAGATTTTGTAGTTTTAGAAGTGGGAGGGCCCGATACATAGTTGTAGTCTTGTGATAGGTTCCGAGTAGTCACATGACTCTAAGTTTCTTGGACACCCCCCTGACTCGATTGTTGATATGGCATCTTAGCTACTCCAATGTAAGTTACACAATCCGGTTTGGCTAAAGTTTACATAGACGGTGGGAATCCTGTCTAACAGCGGAGATGATCCGCCTGATGGGTTGGTATATGGCCCATTGATAGAGAGAGGACCATGACTATTTATATATGCCGAGGATTGCCTGAACTGACAGGTAGCTTCTGAGTAATGTAGTTTTTGAGGGATTATATGTAATGTGAATTTAATATGGTCACCACTAGAAAATAAGAGATCTACAGTTACACGATTAGTTTTAAATTTTGTATTGTTTTTAATGTTATTTCTAGCACTCAACATTTTTAGGGCACGTAGCACTTTATCATGTGATTACAAGTGAAGTAGTGTGTTAATTAGTACTTGAAAATATGTAGTCACTTTATGTTGTTGATTGGATGGCTGCTCACTCATGGGGGGGAGTGGTTTGGGATGTGGGTTTAAAAACTGTAATGTTGCACTGTGTGTTTGATTCTGATGATGAAGGCCATAAATGGCACCTGAAACCATTTGATCGCTTGATTAAAATGTGTTCGTGTTGAAGTCCTGTGAGTGGTCCAAGATTCTTTCTTTGATATATATATATATATATATATATAGATATATATATATATATAATAATATATATATATATCATATATATATATATATATATATATATATATACTAGCAAAAGTGTGCCCTTTGGTGCACAGTGGAAATTCTGTGTGTATGTTTTGCTATGTGTAGATGCAGTGCTCACAGGAACCATCAGGAAACATCCAGGGGGGCAATAAATAAAATAAGTCTGAAGGTCCTGAAAAAAACCCCAAGCAATCGTATTATATTAAATGAACAAACACAACACACACTTATACCCTCCCTTACCTATACAAACTGCCAGCTAGAATATAGAGGGTCTATGTGGAATAAACCTGCATGTCTGAGAACAGACCTAGGCAATCTAAACAGCACCTTTGGGCAATCAAAAGCAGCCCATACATATATGCGATTTTTCCCCGCAACATTAGACCAATCCTGCCAGAACCACCTGTCGGTGGCATGGAAAAATTGGAAACTCGGTTCCAGCAGAATCGATCTAATATTGCAGGAGCGCTTGGTTGGGTTATTAAAATCGGATATATGTATGGCCACCTTAAATCCTATACAGTATCCTGATTAACATAAAAGGTTCATACTTATTAGTAATTACCACAACAAGTTCCAGATTTACAGTCACTATGGGGTTAGGACTTGGTAGCACAAAATACTGATTGAATAAACATGTTAGGGAGAGGTGTGGATAGAGGAGATAAAAGCTCTACACAGAGTATAAAATTAAATAGAGCCGTCTTATAATAGACGGTACCTCATAAAATCATGTTATTATAAGAGCATTGTCCTAACAATCTAGCATATAAACACATATTTCTCACTTAAAGAAATGGGTGGGGACATGTAAAGTATCTTATTTATTGCTTGTGGCAAAGGCATGTGTCTAGATGTAATACAGCCTAATGGTATAGAGCAGGTGTGTTTAACTTGTGACCTTTCACGTGTTTGAAAACCACAATTCCCAGCATTCTCTGTTTGCAGTTTTTTCTTAATATCCTGCAGCTAAGGCATCTGTCTAGATCTAATAAAACCTAAGCTTGTGACCTTTCACATGTTTGAAAACTACAAATCCCAGCATTCTCTGTTTTGCAGTTAGCATCTTCTTAATGAACTTTTCACATGTTTAAAAACGACACTTCCCAGCATTCCCTAACTGCACAGAATTCTGGAAAATTTAGTTTTCATACATCCTGGAATAAAGACATTTTCCAGACATTAAAAGCCCACGGTCATGCTATAGCCAAGGGTTTAAGGATGCAAGTGATTCATCTGCCCTTTCCTTACATCCATACATATAAGACTATTGGATTAGGGAAGCATTATATGGGTCGATCAGTTGGCACGACATTAAGGCTCGCTTTGCAGCGGCAGCGGGAGTACCGAAGAATTACGGTAAAGTAATTTACCAGAGGTTGTGTGCCTCTTTACACATAAGTATTTAACACAAGCTTATAGCTAATATGTGGGTGAGATTCACCCAAAATCGCACAGCCTCTGGTAAATCCCGTATGGGAGATTTGCCCAGAGAGCTTGTGCCGCTGGGTGAATATACCTGTTAGTCATAAACCTTACCATATTTGCCCTCACTTACCAAATACCACCTACCTCGCATTTATAATCCATGAAGTCTAAAGGTTCGTACACACATGCGATTGCGGGTGCCGATGCACGCCGTGAACGAAAGGCCATTTCGGCCAATAGTCGTGCCGTAAATCAACAGAACGGACACTTCGGCCGTTCGTACACATTGTGTGTCACGGGTTGGCACCCGTGATCGCATGTGCATACGAACCTTAAGGCTGGGTAAACAAACTGGTAAACCAGTTACGAACTGATAGTGCCATGGATCAGTCGGCTGGAAATATGTGATGGTGTGGGGCGGCCAGCCGTGACCGAGTATCAGACAAATGGGTTAGTTAGTAAATTACGGCCGATCATGCAGTTCGCTCTGGGACCACATGATCATTCTGTCACATGCAATGCTGACTGCAGCCACTGTTGCTGTGACCAACAGTAATCTGTCCTGGCAGAGCTCTCACTCAAAGCAGATACTCAGTTGGGACACATGACAGTGCTACATGTATCCAGACTAAATGGTATTAACCTGTAGATCTGAACACAGATCCAGGTAATCCTGCCACAATGTGTAATTCAATCTGAACAGCACCATTGGACATCCTGAGGCCCTATATAGGATCCAGAATAACATGCTAGGTTCATAATTATTGGTATTTACCACAGCAAGTTCCAAATTTACACTCATTATGGGGTTAGGAAACACAGGATAATAATTAGCTTTACAAGTTATGAAGAGGTTTGGATAAAGGAGCTAAAAGCTCCCCACAGAGTATAAAATGAAATACAGCCTTCTTATAACTGAAGGTACCTGGCAGCCTCATGTTTAATATATTAATATTGGGGGAAAAGGGGAAAAACTGGCTATTTCTTTAAGAATGCTGGGTAGTTTCAGAGACGTGGAAAGTCATTAAAACCTTTACAGACACTACTTCCTGTCTAGCAAACAGAAACTGGATTGTCTCATTACTTTCTATGGAGAGGGGAGGGGGGAGTAAATGTGAGAATCTGAAGAATTTTCTAATTGGCTAAGACTGTCATATGTTTTACAAACAGCACATAAACTGGGCGTAATACATAAACTGGGTGTAATACAGGAACTTCCTTACACTTCCTGTCTTGTCATGGACAGTGCCTTTTTTTTGATTTGCTAACAGTGTAAGATCAGAACCTCTCATTGGATGTTAGTAAAATTCCACTTCCTTTTAGTGTCTACATGGAGACCCTGTAGATATCCTGGAGGTGTGGCTTAACCTATCATTTTGAGTTTTCCATTCAAACTTAGGGGTGTCCAGTAAAGTAAGTATACTTTATTAATTGTATATCACTTGTTTTGTAACTCAGTAGTAGGTAGTGGTACTATACTATGTATAGTGTAATTTCTTATGGTGATTTTAATTAAATAGTGATAATTACACACATACATATAGACATTTCCTATGTGTAATAGTGTTATATTACCCCCACCTAATTAGTTTCTCCTAAAACCTCAATGCAATCACCGTAAAAATATAAATGTATTTATATAATATAAGGGATATATATATTTAAGTATATGTAATGGCTAAAAATAAGGAATAATTCAAATAAATATTAAAAAAACAGAATGAGTACACCGGGTAGTGAAATAAGATTCCCACCTCCCAATATTGTTTATGTGAGGAGCACCAGTTCGAAATAAACAGCTTCCTCTGTGCTTCAGCATTATCTTTAATACAGGAAAGCCCAAGACAGTTTCCTAAAAGATGAAAACATTGACACTCCTCAATGAATTGATATTTCAATCCTACCTTCCAGTCCAGGTAATTTTAATTTTTAAAAAGTAAAATCTTACAGTGTACAGTAGTTGTCCATTAAATTTATTAGGGAATTTCAATTATGCCACATCATTATACATCAAATATTGTACCCAACTATAGGGTTATTTAACACTATTACACTTAAGGCTCTGTTTATAAACCTGCAGCATAGGAAAAGTCGCAACCACAATCACACATTTACGACCACAGCCACAAAATACCGCTGTGGTTAAACACTACCGCTGTGGTACTGTATAGGAGATATCGCGTGGTGGTAATAGGTAGTACTATAGCATACAGTATAGGTATTTTACGTTGTATGACCATGGACGTTAATGTACAGCCGCAAACATAAATGTACCTCTGCAGCAGTAAAATTCAGCCCAAAAGCAAAAAGCGCTATTTTGCCATACTGCGCCTTTATAAAAGACATTCCTATTATTTATACTTTTTTTCAATTTAATTTTATGTAGATTCTTGGGCATTCTCTTTTTGGATATTTCTTTTGAAGGTATAGGTTAATTTCAGCTATGCTACCTCCCTGTGTACACAGAGCTCGCTGGCTCTAACTGTTGAGAAATGGACAATCTCAACCCCATCTGCCTCTATAGAGAAAGGCAGGGGGGGCATCAGGCCAGTCTGCCAATCAGCAAGGGTGGCTTTCACAGGTAAGTGTAGAGCTGCTGCAATGACCTATTTCTATAGCACATAAGGAGGTAGGAATAAGTTCTCCTACAGTACCAACTTGTGAATTATAGAGATTCCCCTAGCATATACTTAATACATTCGGTTTACTGTCCCTTTAAATGAGAGCAAAATGGAGGCAGGAATACATAGAATTATAGATTAGGGGCATAGTTTTTAGGGCATAGTTGATTTTTTACGCAGTCTTGCATTCCCCTGTAATAGTGAATTAAAGTAAAAGTAGATATTTTTAACACTAGCGATACAGCAGTCACTCTAACAAAGCAATTCAAATCAGGTTTTTGTAAAGGTTACATTTTTGCAGTTTTCAGGGTGAAAGAGAACTCTTTACATCATGAAAAATTTTAAAATTAAATAATTATGGTGGCAAACTTCCCTTATTTGTCTTTCCTGAAATAAAGCTGACTGAATGTCTCATCTAAAGCATTTCTTTTGTTATTTATCCAAAATGAAGACTTTCCTTTACTCATTGTTGCAGAAACACATCAATCTTAGAAGATATTTTGTTCTGTGTACTGCATAGGTCATTTTATTGTAGATTTCTACCATTATACAGATTATTAATTCAGTGAAAAATCAGAATCAACAAAGTTAGCATGAAAAGTGTTCAGGTGTATTTCTTCTATTGTTGAAATGGATAGATCTTTTAAAAGGCATGTCCACCCTAATAATTTTTTTAATATACTATAGCCCCAACTGTCATGTTGGAATGTTAAAAAAAAGTTTTAGAACGTTACTTACAGCCCCTTGATCCTCTGGCACATTGATCAGGCTCCCTGCTTGCTGGAACTTGCAAGCAGAGGGCCAGACCAGCAGCTGCATCTGTGATTGGCTAAGTATTAGCCAATCACAGATGCGGCTGCCAACAATGGAGAGCGTCGCTGGAACGAAGGGTGTAAGTAGCATTCTAAATTAAAAAAAAAAAAAAAATAACAAGGAGGTTGTGGGTGGACTGGGATGCTCTTCACTACAGAAAAAGCATTAACCACTAGGTGGATGGCCAACAATAGATGGATCAGGATGGTGGGAGGGAGGGGAGGAAAGGGCTCCCCTGCACTTGCCTCTGACCTCTCAGAGGACAAGGAGGAGGCAGAAACCTTTTAGACAGGAAGACAGCTACTACTCTTCAGTTTTCTGGACAAGCACAGCAGGAGAACCATAAGGAGTAGGGATGTAAGGTAAGGATGTTTTTAAACTATACAGTGGTGCCAGTTGTGGGTTAAATTTTGCTAATAGAAGATATTATGGGTCTCATATTCCGGGAGCCTTAATTGCTCTGAGTAAGTCCACCAAGCAGAATAGGTCCTCAGGAAGGACCTATTCTGGACCTGAGGAAGGGGGTTGGACCCCCCGAAACGTTGTGTATCTGGCCTGTATGTTGAGCACTCAATAAATGAAAATTTGCTGTTAACTGTTACTTGAGTGTGCCTCCCTGCATGTTCTATATAGAATAGGTCCTCACCCTGGGTGCTATCACTGGCAGAGTGGGTGGGGGGGCTTAATTACCTTTACGTTATTTTTAAAAGCATTAATTTGTTGGGAAACACACTTATTGCAATTACAAATTAACCCAAAGCTCCTTCTACAGCAATGCATCATAACAGCAATGAGTAAAATATATAGTGGATAATATACCCCCCTACTGTAAATTATAAGGATATAAGAAATCACCAAGAAGTTCTGTGTCCATTTGAAAGCACGAGGATGCATAAAAAGGTCACTGAACACCAAGGCTACTTTCTATATGTTAGTTTTATTTATTAGATAATTAGAAATGATAACCTGGCCCCTGTCCTAAAGACAGGCAGACAGAACTTGGGAGTATCAATTTGTGGCTTAGATGTTGCTGTAAGGAGGAGGGGTTTGGGTTTTTGGACTGGGCTGACTTATATGTCGGTTACAGGTTCTTTAGTTGTATCTCATTGATGATGTTGCAGCTGTTTTGAGAGGGTTAAAGGAAATTTTAAAAATAAGTATGGGGAGGGTACTATGGACCCTACATAAACAAATGTTTTTTTCTTAATTGAACCTAACCTACAATTTACTGTGGTAGATTGTGGAGTAATGAATTTGGGTGTAAATAAGAAAATGGGGAGGGAGTAGGGGGTGTCATAGAAGTTAGGGAAGCATGTACATCAAAATGTGTAAATCAAATAAATGATAATACTCTAAAATGTATATTTACAAATGCAAGAAGCCTAGCGGGAAAAATTGGAGAATTTGAACTAATAGCTTAAAAAAAAGTGTGATGTCATTACTATAGCAGAAACATAACTAAATGTATTTATGTTAAACAACAATTGAAACAACATGGATGGAGCAATGCATGGAAAGTAAATTTACTTACTGTTAAAATCCTAGCCGAGTGCTAGCAAATAGGAGTAAATTTACCTCCATGTGCAGATGGGAAAGAGAACAACTTTGGGTCATGCTCTAGTCAAGGAGAATTTGTGAGTAAGAACTAAATTCTGGCGTTGCAGTAGATATGATAAACTTATTTATAACTATAGGTCTGTTGGCATTTAAAAAAGACATTTGTACATCAAAAGAGAATTAATAAATAGATCACATACAGAGAATAGTTTTCAACACAGCCTCATTCTAATCTATAATGAAATACATGTAAGCAGCCCTTACACTAAGATCAACAAAACAAATGGTAAAATAATAATTTGGAAGAATTCTCTTATATACTAATCTATGTATATATGCACGGACGCATTTGCTTGATGGCATCACAATGTGGGGTTTGATAGTAGTTTATACTAATAGGCAATTGAAAGAATCCAAAATTCTTTATTTAAACAACAGATACAACGTTTCCCTGAGGAAGGGACAGGGCGCCCCAAAACGTTGTATCTGTTGTTTAAATAAAGAATTTTGGATTCACCAACATATTGTGCTCCCCTATATCTTCTTGTGCTATGATTACACAGGACCCGGAAGTCTGCAGTATGTTTCACTGCATATCTGCATAAGCTTTTACTTTAGTTTGATTTCAAAGGAGCATTTTTAAAGCCCAGTTCACTGACTGTTCAACAGGTTCAGTATTTAAATATATTACAGTCTGATGACTGCATATAAACTGTTGCAGAATGGGGATAACAATGCACAGAAACAGCATTTCTATGTTAGAATTATGTGTAGCTACCGTACACTCAGTTAATGTCCAAGAAGAGGAAGTAAACCAGACAAATCAGGCTGTCAAATCTCTTTTATGCATTTAAATAACCTTCTCCTTATTGTAGGTTAGGTTCAATTAAGAAAAAAACATTTGTTTATGTAGGCCACTACGTGAAAAGTCTTAATATCCCTGACAGAATGCATTAATACATATTATACTGTATTATTGTGTTATAACTGGTGTGTAAAATGGAATAAACTAACAGAGAGGCCCAGATGAGCTTCTATTTGATCTACTAAATGATTAAATAAAATCACATTCTCTGTGATATTTTCCCCAATACTTTGTCTGTGATTACAAGCTTAGTAGAAATAAGGGCAAGCCACTTTCATTTTATGTTTACGCATTGAAAAATGCGATTCTTATCATAAATGTCTAATGTTCTGTGCAGCTTATAAAATTTTATTTTTATTACTATTTTATTACTATGATCTTTAAGAAAATTGCCACCCATGCAAAAGTAAATGGAGCAGCTCAGATTGTGTTACATTTTCAATTACAACTACATTATGGAATTTCTAGCCAGTGCTAACACGTAATGGATTCCTTGTATCCGTGATGGATACAAAGGCAAATAGTTTGTTTAAGTGAAGCGGAAAGAAGACTAGTAGAAGAGGATCTCTTCATTGTAGACCGAAAAGGAAAAAGGTAAGAATGCAGGCAAAAAAGGCAAATAGGTTGAGGTTTTTAGCTATTTCCTCCTGAATACCAAATTTTAGTTTGAGGTGTAGACATTTCAGAAATGTCCAGCCCTTAACATTACTACATTTGCTGGAAGACAGTTCATATTTTCACCGTTTTCACTGAAGTGCCTTAGAATTTAGGTGTGCATTTTAAGTAACTGGAAGTTTTTTATCTTCTGTTTGAAATTCAATGGCATTATACAGTATATTTAACTAAATAATACTGGTATTCATAATATACTGCAGTTCTGGTTGATCCTGGGATACTTTCCGTTTGCCATTTGGAGTCGGGAAGAAATCCCCCCCCCTTTTTTTAGCTGGGTTTTTTGCCTCTCTCAACTGTTAAACAACGGTTAAAAAGGAGGGTAAAAAGGTTGGACTTGATGGATGGATGTCTTTATTCAACCTCAATTACTATGGTACTATCTAATCAGGATCTTCAGTGGTGGTTTTCCTGACTTTCCACTTAACAAAAGTCATTAGACAATAATATTACCACAAAAAATTAAATTGATGGTAGTATACTTCCAATTCTGCTTGCTAATTGCAAAACCATCCCTTCATGATTGATGTGGTCAATTGGCCAGCCATTCCGTTTTCTTGCTTATTATTGTTTACAGTTTCTTCCTTCGTGTTTCCTACACAGAAGAACAAGCACTGGAGAAAAAGTGCACAAAATAATATCTTAGCTTGGTTTGACCACCAAGACACAACATTTTCATTGAATATGTTGTAGTAGGTTTTAGAGGCCTCTTATTTACCTAATCTGATTAAAGAGTACCATATAGAATTTAAAAGTATGTTTTAATTAATATTTTATTTTAAATAATAACATTTTGTATAAAAGGTGTCTGTTTTATTAGAGAGATATACAGTAGCACTATTAAAAATATAAAATATATATAAGATGCCCTCGTGCCCAGCTCACACAGACAGGTACATATAAGATGACTCTGGTTTAGATGCCCTATGCACATTTAAAGATGAGGGTTCAGATCCTTCCAACCCTTACCCCAAAAGGGCTTATAAATCTAATATCGTCAGAAATTTTTGGAAGATCACCTGATAAAGGGGGAGGAGCCCCCTAAACATTGTGTGCTACTGATGTGTTGATGGTTCAATAAATGTTTAGTACATTACACTTTTTGTTGTGCGATCTTCCATAAATTTCTGACTATATTACAAATAAGATGCCCTCATGCCCAGCTCACACAGATAGGTACATATAAGATGCCCTTATGCACAGCTCACAAAAACTGCAGGATCCACCAAGACACAATATTTACGATGAATATGTTGTAGGTTTTAGAGGCCTCTAATTTACATAATCTGATTAAAGGGACAGTTCAGTGGAAATTATCAATATTTGTTAAATTGTTAGTTTGTGTAATGCATACCTAGCTATTCGCTCCCATTTTGAAAAATCAGTGGATTTCATACCCTTTGCTGTTCCCTGCTGTTGACATTAGTGAGCTGCCATTTCAGGTTCTAACGGTCCTTTTATATTGTGTAACTCCTCTCACACCCACACTCCTTTCAATCTTCCAAGGTGCTGCTTCCCTCAACTGCTCAACCATAGGCAGTACAATCGTAGTATGAATTAGTAGCAGGGAGGCGCACTCAGACAAGATATATATCAATATTTATTGTAATAAAGAGGTGCACAACGTTTTATAATAACAATATAACAATATTATATTACTAGGTTATTATATGGTTATTATATTACTAGGGTATTATAATAATCCAAACGTTTGTATAGCTGCCCCTAGCCAGGATTCAAACCCTGGTCTCCCATGTCAAAGGTGGTGCCTTTAACCAATACACTATCCAGACACAACATTACACTCCACTACATTCTAGAGTTAGTAAACGGCCCGTAAATTAGATAATTATCGCATTTACGATCAAAAGTCTGGAAACATCGAAAGTCCGACAAATCCAGGTCCGGGATAGTTCGAGAAGACCGAGTCTGTTCGAAGTCATAAAGTTCAGGTCCAGTTCGAGTCCGAGTCCATCCCTAGTCGCAAAGAAGAATGGGAAAGCCGGTTCTGGTAGGATTGGTCTAATCTTGTGGGATTGCTCAGTCTGGTAAGTAAAATTGTCCTAATGTTCGTCAACCGTAAGTCACATTTTTATCAAACACTTCTATTTGTACTATTCTAGACAGGAAGTGACAACATTCTCTTAAAGAGATATTAACCTCATATGTCAAAATCGAGCCTGGGAAGTAACCAAGAGTAAGGGACCATCTAGAGAAGATATGTTATCTGTAACAGAAACATACAATGTATAGTAGAGAACACCTTTATAGAAAGAGATATAAATCATAATCAAAAGTACTGAAAGGGAGGCACACTCCAAAAGTGCTTTACAGCATAACTTATTTATTCAGTGCTGAACAAATTCCAAAATACACACAACATTTCGGGGGCTCTCCCCCTTCCTCAGGTGTCACCTTGTTTATGCTGTAAAGCACTTTTGGAGTGTGCCTCCCTTTCAGAACTTTTGATTATAACCTTTACCGTTTCGTGGCATGGAGATAGGTGAGTGCACCTCAAAACTTACCTGTTACAACTCTACACCCTTGGTTTACACAGATATAAATAATAGTCTTTGTTCAGACCTAAGGGCTCTAAAGACTTCATGGTTCCTACACCTCCTAGAGGTGTTAGTAGAGAATTTGAGCTTAAATGCAGAAAACAATCCCAGTGGCCATGTTTTGAATTTTTAGCATTCACTTAAATGTATCAGTTTTTCTTATGTTTCTTCTAATGCTTACACTATTTTTCTAATGGTCTGTTTCCATTTTGTGCTGAGATTAAAATCAAATATCCACTGGCAATCTGTACAATTTTCTGAAAGCATTAAGAGATGCTACAAGTTTAAGCATATTTCTATTTTAGAAATGACAATGGTTTTCTATTTAACTCCCATCTGACCATAGAAAGCTATCATCTATGATCTCAGAGGATGGAACCTATACTTCAGAATGCATTTTTCTAGAAAGCTGTCATCTCGCACATTTGCTATTATTGTCAGTGTTTTTTTGTTTTTTTTCATCAGTGGACATATAAGAAAACATGCATTCATCTAGTTGTCATCCTGCCACAACTAGATCATTGAAAACTGACTAATGGTCTGTTGTGTTTGCATTGTAGTTGACAGATACAATAACTTTGATGTTATGTGCCTGAAAACAATTTTTAGAAATATTCTCTGTAGATCACTGTTATGACTAATATTAAAAGAAAAGTATAACTTTGTAAATATTGTGTGTAGGTGACCATCATAATAAATGCAAAAGATTAAAAATCTGTTAATAAAACACTAAACGGGACTATGCAGTAGTGAAAGGTTACTGTAGATTTAATTGCTAATATTTATCTTATTCTGTGCCCCATTTTCAAACACATTTCATTACTTTCTCTTTAACAATTACTAAAGAAAGAATAAGATATTGTGTGAAGATCCATAAATGGGTAGGGGTGGTGTTCATAAAACCCAATTGGCCTCATTTACTGAGAAGAGCTGTGGCCACGCAGAGCTCTCTCCTGCTCTTAAAGTTGCGCTAACTAATTTACCATCGGTTAGCTAAATTTGAAGCCTCATTTTGCCGGCAGCCATCGCAAGCCTATTTACCAGAGGCTGCCTGGCTGATTGCACGATTGCAACAGATTGCAGCAGATAGCTGACATTAAATACTTATGTGCGGGTGAGATTCACCCAAAGACACACAGCCTCTGGTAAATACGATACGGGACATTTGCCCAGAGAGCTTGCGGCTCTGGGTGAATTTCCCCCCCAGGAACCTGAAATGCTTGTTGAATTCTTGCATGAACCAACACAAAATGCTACAAAAGTTTGGATGTTTAGCTCCACCATTCGTGGTAGATTACTGTTGGATTCCATTAAATTTCAATCAGAAAAACAGTTGTGAGTGGCCATTTTAAGAACTGTGAGCATGGTGAGCTGCTATTGCTCTCATTTGCCATGATTTATCTGATGTACCAAGCCATATGTGGCTCTCTGTAAAGAAGCAGTGTAAGTATAGATCGGATAAGTTTTCCTGCAAATACCTATGGCGGTTGGGGGTGGGAAAGGGAGCCCTACACTACAGCAAAATTTGTAAAAAGGGGTGGTTCGTACACATGTGCAATCGCCCGACCAACAACGCAAAATGTGTACAAACGGGCGTCTTGGCCAATAATCGTCCCGTGTATGGGAACTTTATTGTCCGGAATGGCCGTTCGTTCGGAGATCATTGCCCAATCCCCCGGGTGGATCTCCAAACAAGGGCCCATACGCGGGACGATCCTGTGCTAATGCTTATTATGGGTGACACAATTTTCCAGAATGCATACATTGAAGTGTTAATAAAAATTCAAAATGGTAATAGCTATTATTTCATTAACCAATCATATTTTAAAAATGTAAGTGCCGAGAAGAGGGAGCGGTTTCGAGCTGCGGCACCCCCTAAGCCCAAAAAGACACTTGTATGTGCGGGATCCCTGCCTTTGGAGGTTGTTGACCCCCTGCTAACCCCCTATGGGGCATTCCACTAGCGGGACATTCTCCTCACATCCCAGCAGCCCCTCACACCTCATCTCGCCCCCTCACGCACAGAGCGCCCCCCTAAGCCATGATGGCACCAAACCTCCCACTCGTCAGCAGCCACAACACACAACACCCCCCTTCCCAGCACCCCACAACATTTCCAAAGTTGGCAAACCCATAAGCGCAAGAGAAAACTTTGGCCAATTGCTAAGGCCACTATGTTTGGGTTACATCCATTTTAAAGATCACTATTTTACATTGTTGCTGCAAAATTTTAAATTGTATGTTTGTGATTAAGATAACAGTAATAGATTAATAAACTGGAGGGCTTAATAATCAGCCTGAAAATCCAACCTCGGTTTATACTCGAGTCAGACACTTTCAGCAACTTACTTTGAATCCGGACGCTGCTCGCTCGCTTCCTCCCTGCCTGTTCTGGCGGGCCAGCTGACGCCGCTGCCCGTCGCAGAGTAGTGACGTCAGCCGGTGCACCAGTAGAGGGAGCGAGCGAGCGGTGGACAGAGTCTATATGGATGGATCACTAAGGATTTTCACTTCAGTCACTAAGTGACTGAATCACTTCAATAAGGATTGGTTGCTGCTTGCAGAAGGATGCCCACTACAGAGGGATGCACACTTACTAGTAAGCCCACTGAACTGTGGGGGAGGGTGAGTGTGCAGATGTTTGGAAACTACAACTCCCAGCTACTAAAGCATGCTGTGAGTTGTAGTTTCCAGATATCTGGAGTGGCTTTAGTTGTCTTTTAAATGGACAGCAGAATTCGCATACAGTAATTGCCAAATCCAATATGGCTATTACTGTATGGGACTACTGTATGGGAAATCTTCTGTCCTTTTAAAGGGCAACTAAAGCCTCAAAACAATACAGAATCAGAAGAAGGTTATATATTGTTACCTTTTGATTCCTTTATTGTTTTGAGGCTTTAGCTGCCCTTTAAATAGACAGCAGAATTCCCATACAGTAGTCCCATACAGTAGTAAAATTTGTGGTGAAGTCTGATGGCAAAAAAGTGAAAATAATGCCCCTTTATAAAAATGTCCCTTAGACCACCATTCGACTTTATTGGTAAATAAAGAAATCAGCGATCTTAAAAAAGTGAGAAAAAAACCCTCAGATTGCATTACAGTAAATGCTGGAAAATAGTCTAACACCCCCATGGGGACTTATTAGTATTGAGAAACACTCCACAATAAACTGACACCTTCCATGGACCCATTGGCAGGATTGATATATGGCCACTTATGCATTTTTGCCTCCTCAGACTTGGATTTTTAATGGCTGAACTTAACGCAATAAAATACTTTTTGCCATTTTATTAATATGCTTGATCAGTTACCGCAGCGATGTATGATGAAAAGCGAAAAGTAGCGGTAATGACGTTTCACCACTGGCTATCACTGCTTCATAAATTGCAAAAACCCTGCCAGGTCACAGGGTGTTGTTCCAGTTGGGTCTACATCAAGACACAGCTGAATGCATTTCAGCCCAATACAGAGTGGGCTTCCTCCGTAGCTCCGGAGATTGATATTTAGTAGGGATTTTTAATTGTATTGTGTTTGGACAAGATTTATATCTCTACAAAGAACTAGTTTGAAAGTCTGTAATTCATGTATGTATAAAAGACCATTACAGATTCTAAAATTATATAGCTTGTGAGGGGTTTTTCTGTGTTGTAGGGGTGTTTATCTTGAAAAATGGAAGCTGTTTAAAATAAAGTGAAGTTTAATTTTTTTTTACATAATTACAGTGCATGTATGCATTGGTCCTATTTGGGGCTGTTAATATAGTTTACATAGTTCTGTTTCCTTCTATACAGGAAAAGTGGTGTGCCTACATATATCTGGAGAATCAGAGTACATTTACAAACAGATTTTAAGTTTGTAAATTTAAAAATGTATGCAAATAAAAATGCACAAATCCAATGAAATCTCCAGAAAAGTTTTGCAATTCTGTTTTTTATTTAATGTACACTATGTGACAAAAAAAGATATAAGGAGGGGATGTAATACTAGCTTCTACGCTCCTCTTACCTCCCTAGTTCACGTGATGCAGAAATCCTTAAAGAGGAACTGTGGTCCAAAAATGACTTTAGGTAAAATTGATAGGAGTTGCTCTCCTGAGAGTTTTTGCAATTATTTCCATGTTTTTATTTTTTTTAGTTTTGAAGATATTTACATTTTTGTGTGTGATTGACAGCAGCATTACCAGGCCCCCTGCACTTCTGCTTCTGCTCTGAAACCATGTCAGTCAATCTGCCTGGTCCCTCCCACTCATGGACCCCATGGTCCCCCCAGTTGCAAGCCCCCCGGCCCATTCCCTTACAGCCCATGTGGCCTGCCCACTCAAGGGTGCCTAAGCCCTGCCCACCCGTGGGTGTCTAACCCCACCCACCACAGGTGTCTAAGCCCCATCCACTCACGGGTGTCTAAGCCCCGCCACTCATGGGTGCCTAGGCCCTGCCCACTCGTGGGTGTCTAAGGCCCCCCCTCACAGGTGCTGTGGGCACTCTTACACCCCCCACCCCACCCCAAAAAACTCTGTGGAAACGCCTTTTAGGCAGAGTGAGAACTGCCTGAAAAGGCTTGTTCACACTGTGAGAGAGAATGCTGTAGATTCCCTTACCTTCTCTGCAGCTGCAGGTCCTTCACACAGCAGAGAGAAGGAGGGACTTCCTGTCTCCCTCACACACTGAGGGAGTCTGAGGCTGTGCACTGTGCAGGCGAAGCCTCAGGAATGTCACATATCAGATTCCCACCCATTAACTTTCTAGTCAGTCATTTCTGTGTATCTTGGGCTGTGGAGCACGTGGAGAGGTGGTTGATGGCTCGTTTTAAAGGTAGGAAACTGGCCTTTCATTTAAACTCAACTTGTTTGGAGACCACAGTTCCCCTTTAAGCAAGATTTACTGAATTGTGGAATCTGGAAAGTTGACAATATAATATCTCTATTTAAAAAGCTTTAGTTAAAATATCAGTTAAACCCAGGCTTCCTAATGTAATATCGGGTTAGCATGGGTTTAACTCTTTTTGGCAGTTAGAGGCCGGAATTACATCTCCCTGATAATGTACTTTACTTTTTGTGGGCTTTCCTAGTATAAAACTTCATTAAACCATATGAGTGCAAAATGCAGAAAATTCTTTTCTGCCACAGAAAGGCTGACAAGTGGAAAAACTGTCTGGCACTGAAAGGGTTACTAAATTAAGCATTACATGGCAGAAAAAAACCCCAACAGACATGACAAACTTTAGTGTCTGTGCTCCAATGATTGCTTTGACTAAATAAAAATGAGGATTTTAGTAAATTGATTTAAAGATCAAAACCGAAATGAAAGGGATTTATGTAACAATATTACTCTGATATTCTTAACTATCATGAAAAGGTCTCATTTTCTGCAATGTGTATAGGAAAAATATAGTAGGTTTATCTTATCCACATATACTTTATTGATTTTTATATTTCTAATTAAATGTGAAAATGCTTTATAATGATTTAAGTTTGAATGAAAATGAAAATCTCACTTTATGTTTTGCAAATGATAAAACCTACAGGGAGATTCAATAAAAGTCCTAATAGTTAAAAATGGCGCTTATTTTGCTCCAACCAATCAGATATTATTTAACATTTGAAAGCTAACATCTGATTGGTTGGGGCAAAATTAGCACCATTTTTAATGATAAAAACTTTAATTGAATGACCCTGCATATTTATATCAATAATGTTGGCACCGCATAAATAAGAAAAGGGAAAGATTTAACAGGAAACATACAGTGCCGGCTATAGGAAAGACAAATCTCATGCCTTCCTTTTGCCTTCCTTCCTTTACCTGGCAAAGGAAATAATGTACATTTGAACAATCTCATTGTCCCAAAAACATAATTAAAGTGGAACTGAAAGCCATCAATATTGAAGCAATAAAGTTAGGGTATGGGAGGCTATTAGAACAACAACAAAAAAATCTTTATATTTAAAGCCACAGCTATCCAGTAATTTACAGTTATTTTTACAGTGTACATACAGTTTAACTTGCAAATCATAATAATGTACAAAAGAAGAAATACAGACTCTACAGTACATACCAGCTCACTCTAATTTGTAGAAAAAATAGTAATATTTTTAGATGTTTTTAATTTAATTTTTGTAATCATTTTCCCCAGATGAAATAAAGTATTACTTAAAGGTGAAGTTCAGTGCAAATACATATGCTTTTCAGAAAAAAGAGCAGTATTTTTTCATCCCAATGACCTTAATCTGCCAATTCAGCATTTTGTCTGTGTATAAATAAATGCAACTGAAATCTACCCCAAAAGGGCTTATAAATCTAATATCGTCAGAAATTTTTGGAAGATCACCTGATAAAGGGGAGGAGCCCCCTAAACATTGTGTGCTCTTGATGTGTTGATGGTTCAATAAATGTTTAGTACATTACACTTTTTGTTGTGCGATCTTCCATAAATTTCTGACTATATTACAAATAAGATGCCCTCATGCCCAGCTCACACAGATAGTACATATAAGATGCCCTTATGCACAGCTCACAAAAACTGCAGGATCCACCAAGACACAATATTTACGATGAATATGTTGTAGGTTTTAGAGGCCTCTAATTTACATAATCTGATTAAAGGGACAGTTCAGTGGAAATTATCAATATTTGTTAAATTGTTAGTTTGTGTAATGCATACCTAGCTATTCGCTCCCATTTTGAAAAATCAGTGGATTTCATACCCTTTGCTGTTCCCTGCTGTTGACATTAGTGGCTGCCATTTCAGGTTCTAACGGTCCTTTTATTGTGTAACTCCTCTCACACCCACACTCCTTTCAACTTCCAAGGTGCTGCTTCCCTCAACTGCTCACCACCTAGGCATATACATACGTAGTATGAATTAGTAGCAGGGAGGCGCACTCAGACAAGATATATATCAATATTTATTGTAATAAAGAGGTGCACAACGTTTTAAATAAAACAATATAACAATATTATATACTAGTTATTATATGGTTATTAATTACTAGGGTATTATAAAATCCAAACGTTTGTATAGCTGCCCCTAGCCAGGATTCAAACCCTGGTCTCCATGTCAAAGGTGGTGCCTTTAACCAATACACTATCCAGACACCAACATTACACTCCACTACATTCTAGAGTTAGTAACACGGCCCGTAAATTAGATAATTATCGCATTTACGATCAAAAGTCTGAAAACACGAAGTCCGACAAATCCAGGTCCGGGATAGTTCGAGAAGACCGAGTCTGTTCGAAGTCATAAAGTTCAGGTCCAGTTCGAGTCCGAGTCCATCCCTAGTCGCAAGAAGAATGGGAAAGCCGGTTCTGGTAGGATTGGTCTAATCTTGTGGGATTGCTCATTCTGGTAAGTAAATTGTCCTAATGTTTCGTCAACCGTAAGTCACATTTTTATCAAACACTTCTATTTGTACTATTCTAGACAGGAATGACAACATTCTCTTAAAGAGATATTAACCTCATATGTCAAAATCGAGCCTGGAAGTAACCAAGAGTAAGGGACCATCTAGAGAAGATATGTTTATCTGTAACAGAAACATACAATGTATAGTAGAGAACACCTTTATAGAAAGAGATATAAATCATAATCAAAAGTACTGAAAGGGAGGCACCCTCCAAAAGTGCTTTACAGCATAACTTATTTATTCAGTGCTGAACAATTCCAAAATACACACAACATTTCGGGGGCTCTCCCCCTTCCTCAGGTGTCACCTTGTTTATGCTGTAAAGCACTTTTGGAGTGTGCCTCCCTTTCAGAACTTTTGATTATAACCTTTACCGTTTCGTGGCATGGAGATAGGTGAGTGCACTCAAAACTTACCTGTTACAACTCTACACACACCTTGGTTAACACAATATAAATAATAGTCTTTGTTCAGACCTAAGGGCTCTAAAGACTTCATGGTTCCTACACCTCCTAAGGTGTTAGTAGAGAATTTGAGCTTAAATGCGAAAACAATCCAGTGGCCATGTTTTAATTTTTAGCATTCACTTAAATGTATCAGTTTTTCTTATGTTTCTTCTAATGCTTACACTATTTTTCTAATGGTCTGTTTCCATTTTGTGCTGAGATTAAAATCAATATCCACTGGCAATCTGTACAATTTTCTGAAAGCATTAAGAGATGCTACAAGTTTAAGCATATTTCATATTTAGAAATGACAATGGTTTCTATTTAACTCCCATCTGACCATAGAAAGCTATCATCTATGATCTCAGAGGATGGAACCTATACTTCAGAATGCATTTTTCTAGAAAGCTGTCATCTCGCACATTTGCTATTATTTCAGTGTTTTTTTTTTTTTTTCATCAGTGGACATATAAGAAAACATGCATTCATCTAGTTGTCATCCTGCCACACTAGATCATTGAAAACTGACTAATGGTCGTTGTGTTGCATGTAGTTGACAGATACAATAACTTTGATTTATGTGCCTGAAACAATTTTTAGAAATATTCTCTGTAGATCACTGTTATGACTAATATTAAAAGAAAAGTATAACTTTGTAAATATTGTGTGTAGGTGACCATCATAATAAATGCAAAAGATTAAAATCTGTTAATAAAACACTAAACGGGACTATGCAGTAGTGAAAGGTTACTGTAGATTTAATTGCTAATATTTATCTTATTCTGTGCCCCATTTTCAAACACATTTCATTCTTTCTCTTTAACAATTACAAAGAAAGAATAAGATATTGTGTGAAGATCCATAATGGGTAGGGGTGGTGTTCATAAAACCCAATTGGCCTCTTACTGAGAAAGCTGTGGCCACGCAGAGCTCTCTCCTGCTCTAAAGTTGCGCTAACTAATTTACCATCGGTTAGCTAAATTTGAAGCCTCATTTTGCCGGCAGCCATCGCAAGCCTATTTACCAGAGGCTCCTGGCTGATTGCACGATTGCAACAGATTGCAGCAGATAGCTGACATTAAATACTTATGTGCGGGTGAGATTCACCCAAAGACACCACGCCTCTGGTAAATACGATACGGGACATTTGCCCAGAGAGCTTGCGGCTCTGGGTGAATTCCCCCCCAGGAACCTGAAATGCTTGTTGAATTCTTGCATGAACCAACACAAATGCTACAAAAGTTTGGATGTTTAGCTCCACCATTCGTGGTAGATTACTGTTGGATTCCATTAATTTCAATCAGAAAACAGTTGTAGTGGCCATTTTAAGAACTGTGAGCATGGTGAGCTGCTATGCTCTCATTTGCCATGATTTATCTGATGTACCAAGCCATTGTGGCTCTCTGTAAAGAAGCAGTGTAAGTAAGATCGGATAAGTTTTCCTGCAAATACCTATGGCGGTTGGGGGTGGGAAAGGGAGCCCTACACTACAGCAAAATTTGTAAAAGGGGTGGTTCGTACACATGTGCAATCGCCCACCAACAACGCAAAATGTGTACAAACGGGCGTCTTGGCCATAATCGTCCCGTGTATGGAACTTTATTGTCCGGAATGGCCGTTCGTTCGGAGATCATTGCCCAATCCCCCGGGTGGATCTCCAAACAAGGGCCCATACGCGGACGATCCTGTGCTAATGCTTATTATGGGTGACACAATTTTCCAGAATGCATACATGAAGTGTTAATAAAATTCAAAATGGTATAGCTATTATTTCATTAACCAATCATATTTTAAAAATGTAAGTGCCGAGAAGAGGGAGCGGTTTCGAGCTGCGGCACCCCCTAAGCCCAAAAAGACACTGGTATGTGCGGGATCCCTGCCTTTGGAGGTTGTTGACCCCCTGCTAACCCCCTATGGGCATTCCACTAGCGGGACATTCTCCTCACATCCCAGCAGCCCCTCACACCTCATCTCGCCCCCTCACGCACAGAGCGCCCCCCTAAGCCATGATGGCACCAAACTCCCACTCGTCAGCAGCCACAACACACAACACCCCCCTTCCAGCACCCCACAACATTTCCAAAGTTGGCAAACCCATAACGCAAGAGAAAACTTTGGCCAATTGCTAAGGCCACTATGTTTGGGTTACATCCATTTTAAAGATCACTATTTTACATTGTTGCTGCAAAATTTTAAATTGTATGTTTGTGATTAAGATAACAGTAATAGATTATAAACTGGAGGGCTTAATAATCAGCCTGAAAATCCAACCTCGGTTATACGCGAGTCAGACACTTTCAGCAACTTACTTTGAATCCGGACGCTGCTCGCTCGCTTCCTCCCCTGCCTGTTCTGGCGGCCAGCTGACGCCGCTGCCGTCGTGCAGAGTAGTGACGTCAGCCGGTGCACCAGTAGAGGAGGCGAGCGAGCGGTGGACAGAGTCTATATGGATGGATCACTAAGGATTTTCACTTCAGTCACTAAGTGACTGAATCACTTCAATAGGATTGGTTGCTGCTTGCAGAAGGATGCCCACTACAGAGGGATGCACACTTACTATAAGCCCACTGAACTGTGGGGGAGGGTGAGTGTGCAGATGTTTGGAAACTACAACTCCCAGCTACTAAAGCATGCTGTGAGTTGTAGTTTCCAGATATCTGGAGTGGCTTTAGTTGTCTTTTAAATGACAGCAGAATTCGCATACAGTAATTGCCAAATCCAATATGGCTATTACTGTATGGGACTACTGTATGGGAAATCTTCTGTCCTTTTAAGGGCAACTAAACCTCAAAACAATACAGAATCAGAAGAAGGTTATATATTGTTACCTTTTGATTCCTTTATTGTTTTGAGGCTTTAGCTGCCCTTTAAATAGACAGCAGAATTCCCATACAGTAGTCCCATACAGTAGTAAAATTTGTGGTAGTCGATGGCAAAAAAGTGAAAATAATGCCCCTTTATAAAAATGTCCCTTAGACCATTTCGACTTATTGGTAAATAAAGAAATCAGCATCTTAAAAAAGTGAGAAAAAAACCCTCAGATTGCTTACAGTAAATGCTGGAAAATAGTCTAACACCCCCATGGGGACTTATTAGTATTGAGAAACACTCCACAATAAACTGACACCTTCCATGGACCCATTGGCAGGATGTATATATGGCCACTTATGCATTTTTGCCTCCTCAGACTTGGATTTTAATGGCTGAACTTAACGCAATAAATACTTTTTGCCATTTTATTAATGCTTGATCAGTTACCGCAGCGATGTATGATGAAAAGCGAAAAGTAGCGGTAATGACGTTTCACCACTGGCTATCACTGCTTCATAAATTGCAAAACCCTCCGGTCACAGGGTGTTGTTCCAGTTGGGTCTACATCAAGACACAGCTGAATGCATTTCAGCCCAATACAGAGTGGGCTTCCTCCGTAGCTCCGGATTGATATTTAGTAGGGATTTTTAATTGTATTGTGTTTGGACAAGATTTATATCTCTACAAAGAACTAGTTTGAAAGTCTGTAATTCATGTATGTATAAAAGACATTACAGATTCTAAAATTATATAGCTTGTGAGGGGTTTTTCTGTGTTGTAGGGGTGTTATCTTGAAAAATGGAAGCTGTTTAAAATAAGTGAAGTTTATTTTTTTTTACATAATTACAGTGCATGTATGCATTGGTCCTATTTGGGGCTGTTTAATATAGTTTACATAGTTCTGTTTCCTTCTATACAGGAAAAGTGGTGTGCCTACATATATCTGGAGAATCAGAGTACATTTACAAACAGATTTTAAGTTTGTAAATTTAAAAATGTTAAATAAAAATGCACAAATCCAATGAAATCTCCAGAAAAGTTTTGCAATTCTGTTTTTTTTAATGTACACTATGTGACAAAAAAAATAAAGGAGGGGATGTAATACTAGCTTCTACGCTCCTCTTACCTCCCTAGTTCACGTGATGCAGAAATCCTTAAGAGAACTGTGGTCCAAAAATGACTTTAGGAATTGATAGGAGTTGCTCTCCTGAGAGTTTTTGCAATTCATTTCCATTGTTTATTTTTTTTAGTTTTGAAGATATTTACATTTTTGTGTGTGATATGACAGCAGCATTACCAGGCCCCCTGCACTTCCTGCTTCCTGCTCTGAAACCATGTCAGTCAATCTGCCCTGGTCCCTCCCACTCATGGACCCCATGGTCCCCCCAGTTCAACCCCCCTTGCCCATTCCCTTACAGCCCCTGTGGCCCTGCCCACTCAAGGGTGCCTAAGCCCTGCCCACCCGTGGGTGTCTAATCCCCACCCACCCACAGTGTCTAAGCCCCATCCACTCACGGGTGTCTAAGCCCCGCCCACTCATGGGTGCCTAGGCCCTGCCCACTCGTGGGTGTCTAAGGCCCCCCCTCACAGGTGCTGTGGGCCACTCTTACACCCCCCACCCCACCCCAAAAACTCTGTGGAAACACCTTTTCAGGCAGAGTGAGAACTCTGCCTAAAAGGCTGTTTTCACACTGTGAGAGAGAATGGCTGTAGATTCCCTTACCTTCTCTGCAGCTGCAGGTCCTTCACCACGCAAGAGAAGGAGGGACTTCCTGTCTCCCTCACACCTGAGGGAGTCTGAGGCTGTGCACTGTGCAGGCGAAGCCTCAGGAATGTCACATATCAGATTCCACCCATTAACTTTCTAGTCAGTCATTTCTGTGTATCTTGGGCTGTGGAGCACGTGGAGAGGTGGTTGATGGCTCGTTTTAAGGTAGGAAACTGGCCTTTCATTTAAACTCAACTTGTTTGGAACCACAGTTCCCCTTTAAGCAAGATTTACTGAATTTGGGATCTGGAAAGTTGACAATATAATATCTCTTTTAAAAAGCTTTAGTTAAAATATCAGTTAAACCCAGGCTTCCTAATGTAATATCGGGTTAGCATGGGTTTAACTCTTTTTGGCAGTTAGAGGCCGGAATTACATCTCCCTGATAATGTACTTTACTTTTTGTGGGCTTTCCTAGTATAAAACTTCATTAAACCATATGAGTGCAAAATGCAGAAAATTCTTTTCTGCCACAGAAAGGCTGACAAGTGGAAAAACTGTCTGGCACTGAAAGGGTTACTAAATTAAGCATTACATGGCAGAAAAAAAACCCAACAGACATGACAAACTTTAGTGTCTGTGCTCCAATGATTGCTTTGACTAAATAAAATGAGGATTTTAGTAAATTGATTTAAAGATCAAAACCGAAATGAAAGGGATTTATGTAACAATATTACTCTGATATTCTTAACTATCATGAAAAGGTCTCATTTTCTGCAATGTGTATAGGAAAAATATAGTAGGTTTATTATCCACATATACTTTATTGATTTTTATATTTCATTAAATGTGAAAATGCTTTATAATGATTTAAGTTTGAATGAAAATGAAAATCTCACTTTATGTTTTGCAAATATAAAACCTACAGGGAGATCAATAAAAGTCCTAATAGTTAAAAATGGCGCTTATTTTGCTCCACCAATCAGATATTATTTAACATTTGAAAGCTAACATCTGATTGGTTGGGCAAAATTAGCACCATTTTTAAGATAAAAACTTTAATTGAATGACCCTGCATATTTATATCAATAATGTTGGCACCGCATAAATAAGAAAAGGGAAAGATTTAACAGGAAACATACAGTGCCGGCTATAGGAAAGACAATCTCTGCCTTCCTTTTGCCTTCCTTCCTTTACCTGGCAAAGGAAATAATGTACATTGAACAATCTCATTGTCCCAAAAACATAATTAAAGTGGAACTGAAAGCCATCAATATTGAAGCAATAAAGTTGGGGTATGGGAGGCTATTAGAACAACAAAAAAAAATCTTTATATTTAAGCCACAGCTACCCAGTAATTTACAGTTTTTTTACAGTGTACATACATTTTACTTGCAAATCATAATAATGTACAAAAGAAGAAATACAGACTCTACAGTATATGCCAGCTCATGTTCAGTGGAAATTATCAATATTTGTAAATCGTTAGTTTCTGTAATGCATACTTTTTTCTACATATTCTCTCCCATTTTGAAAAATCAGTTGATTTAATACCTTTTGCTGTTCCCTGCTGTTGAAAGTAGTGAGCTGACATTTCAGGTTCTAACGGTCCTTCTTATTCCTTCTTCTTCCCAAGATGCACTACATTCTTGGAATGTTCCTAACAGTAATTTCTACTGATTGGCTGTTGGATGGGTCAAATGTGCTCAGATCTCTACTGAGCAACTGAATCAACCCAGGCGCTGGGTCAAGGGCAAGACCATAACGGTCTCTGCTAGGGGTCCTGGAAACAGGAAGTCAATATTTCAGTTGCATTTATTTATACACAGACAAAATGCTGAATTGGCAGATTAAGGTCATTGGGATGAAAAAATACTGCTCTTTTTTCTGAAAAGCATATGTATTGCACTGAACTTCACCTTTAAGTAATACTTTATTTCATCTGGGGAAATGATTACAAAATTAAATTAAAAACATCTAAAAATATTACTATTTTTTCTACAAATTAGAGTGAGCTGGTATGTACTGTAGAGTTCGTATTTCTTCTTTTGTACATTATTATGATTTGCAGTTAAACTGTATGTACACTGTAAAATAACTAAATTACTGGATATCTTGGGGCTTTAAATATAAAGATTTTTTTGTTGTTGTTCTAATAGCCTCTAATAGCCTCTAATAGGCTGTCCTTCCTCTATTAGTAACAACAATCATATAAGTGTTTAAAATAGCATATAATTAGAGTAGTGCTTAGCCATCTACTAAGGGGCATATTTATAAAGGTTCGTTAACTTTTCGCGGCCGTTTTCGCGGACATTAACGCATAAATCCGTTTACCGCGATTTATAAAGGTCCGAAAACGGCCGCGAAAAGTTAACGAAGCGTTAACCTTTCGCGCCGATACTTACCTGTTACCGCCGCTTCTATTTATAAAGCGGCGGTACTGGTTTCGCTCGGCTAGTATCGGCTGTTTTACTTCGCCACCTTGAAGGAGGCGAAGTCAGCCGATACTAACCTCCCGCGGCGGGGATGGGCAGGCAACCTGCGGCGGGTGGTCGCACCCGCCCCGGGAGACACGCCCACCCTGCCCACACCCCCGCGGCGGCAGCGGCGACCACCCGCCGCCGCCGCCACTTCCCAGCAGCCCCTCCCAACCCGTTCCCCGTTCGCGGCAATCTCGGAACGGGAGGCTAGGAGGGGCTGCCGGGAAGGGGCCGCAGCAGGTGGTCGCGACCACCCGCCGCGCACCCCCTCCCCGGCAACCCCTACAACCCCCCCAACCCCCCCGCCCCCGCCGAGCCCACAGAAGGGACGGGGGGGAGCCGCGGGGGGGGGGGTGGAGGCTCCCTCCAGCGGGGCCCTGAGAAGGGCCTTTTGGGGCTTAGGGGGTCCCGCAGCTCGAACCGGGACCCCCCTCCCCGGCCCTTACAAGGGCCCTTGCGGCACTGACAAGTGCCTTTGGCGGGGGTCCCGCAGCTGAAACCGGGACCCCCAGTGCGGCTCTTAAAAGAGCCCTTGGGCGACGTCTTCTTTCTTCCAGTCCCGGCGACACCAGCTCCGCCGAGGCCGCCGACCCCCGAGAGGTACCCCAACGAGGCCGATGTTGCCGGCGTCTTGATCCGACGCGACGTCTTCGGGCTGGCGACACCAACCCCACTCAGGTCGCCGATGCCAGGCAGACTCACTGCGGCCGCCAGTGAGCCCGCTGGCACCGCCGGCCTCAGCGGAGCCGATGTTGCCAGCCGCTTCTTTCTTCTTTCTTCAGCCATCTACTGCGATGGCATCTGAGTTCCTCGGCGGAAAGCTCCTCTTTATATAGGTTTGCAGAAATCCATAATCCGTTTCTGATTGGTCAATTTTTAATACTTGCTTTACATTAACCAATCAGATTTCAGAACTTTCCAGACCACACCGCGGGGGGTGTGGGCGGGGTAGGAGCGGCGTCGGGAAGGGATTTTAAGTCCCTTCGCGGCGATACTATACAGTATCGCCGCGAAGGGGCTTAAAATTACCGCAGCACATCGCGGCCGCGATAGGTATCGCGGGAATAGCGCTCGCCGTTATAAATACGGCGATAGCGCTATTTTTGCGGCCGCGATGCGGCGGTAATTTTTTTGCGATATTATCGATTCTTTATAAATATGCCCCTAAGGGTTAGGTCCCACTATCACACACAGCAGGGTATGCAGGATTTTTGCAATGCGCTGTTGTACGTGATACTCCATGTGCAATGCATTCCAGGCCATTTTAATGTTATTGGCACTCATGGGATCCACATGAAAAGTTGTGCACGCATGCAACCCAATAATGGACTGGACCGCAGCGCACATAGTGGAAACTACCTGGTAGCATTGTTCTGGCAATGCGAACCAGAAGCGTGAACAGAGCGAAAATCGAACTCTGACACACAGTTGTGGGACCTAGTCTTAAGTCACCCAAGCTAATACCCCGTCTACAAGTGTGTGTCGTGGAACCAAGTCAATGGGGGAAAAAAATCCAAAGAAATTGCAATGGTAACTTACCATGTAGATGGCTCAGGGACCTGGAAAATGGTCTGGGGAACATGTATCAAAGTCTACAATTATTAAAAAACACTGTCAAGTACTAAAAACATGCATTTCCTGTTTTGGTATTTCAAAATTTTTTGAAATTTTTAATTTCCAAAATTAATTTTTTGAAATCTTTCTAGAAATTTTCGGAAATTTTGGAGATTCTCGACTTTTCGAAAAGTTTTGAACACCGCTCGGAATAATCAGAAAGTGAAATTCCGGAAAATCCGCTAAATCTGCGGAAATCCGCCTTGAAACAGAGTTCAGATCCACAATCTGGTCCATCTCTATACCTCACCTGGTTGCCACCACACATGTTTGACATTCATATAAACAAAATAAGTTTATCTTGGTCTCGTCATACCGCAGGACATAGTTTCAGTAATCCGTGTCCTTAGAATGCTTGTCTTCAGCAAAGTTTTTGCAAGCATCTTAAGAAGTCTTCCTTCTGGGACAACAGCCATGCAGTCTAAGTTGATGCTGTGCGGGATATATGGTGTGAGCATTAACAGGCTGACCTCCCTCCCCTTTAACTTTTGCAGTAATGGTGGCAATACTCTAGTATGTCTATTTGCAAAAGACAACCTCTGGATATGATGCTGCCCCTGGTAACTCAACTTCTTTTCTTGTCCATGACGAGGCCTGAGTTTAACCTGTCCTGCTTTAAAGCAGCCATTCTTCTTTCAGATCCTCAGTTTTCGTTACCATAAGGTACCATATTCATCTTCCAGTGACCAGTATGACCAGTATGAGAGAGTGTGAGAGTGATAACACCAAATTTAACACAACTGCTCCCCAATAACACCTGAGACCTAACACTAACGTGTCACATGACACCGGGAAGGAAAAATGGCTAAATGGGCATAATACATTAATGGCTGTGTGTTGAGTTATTTTGAGGGGACAGCAAATTCACACTTTTACACAAGCTGTACACTGACTACTTTACATTGTATCAAAGTGTCATATCTTCAGTATTGTCCCATAAAAAGGTACAACATTTAACCTTTAAATGCTAATTTTTTTCAGATAGAGCTGTGCAGAGATGCCCTCATTAAAATCATGTCAGCGCAGGTATAGTTGTTTCAAAAACTTTTTTAACACCATTTTCATCTAATGAATCTTTTTTAGTCATTAGTGCAAGGGTTATTGGATAAATACATGAGAGCAAGTAGGGCATGGATATAATCCTACTGTTATTAAATAATGACTAAATTATGGGGGTGGTTACCAGTAGTCCTCTTTGGGGGGGGGTGAAGAATATAAACCTTTGCAATCCATGTCTTTGTGGGGGTAATTAGAATTGCTGGGTTTTTTTATGCTCTTCTCTTTATTGTGTGTTGGACTGGGGAAATAAAATTCCGAAAGACATTTAAAACTTTTTCACAATGTCATTGTTAGAATTCAATTTAGACTATCCTGCTTTTGCTTTTTGCAGTCATGTTGCTTTTTGAATAGAATAATTCTGTGCCAACTAAAGCCATGTATTTTTCTCAGACTAGCATTAATTGAATCCGCCCTTTAGTAAATAGGCCCTATATTGTTCAATAAGTGCTTCAAACCACAGGTTTCCAATACTAGTATCATATAAATTAGAGATAACTGCTAGCTTACCTTGGCTGAACAAAAATGATACCTTAAAGCTTTTATTAAATCTGTAAAATCTTAAATAGACATTCTTATAGTAACAACCTTTATCTGTCCAGCTCTCCAAGGCATGAATAAATATTGCATTTTCATCCACATCTTTTAGGTACCTCATGATATTTCCAGGAATTAACATGTCTTAAATAGAAGGCTTTGATTTAAAGGCAAAGTAGCCTTTAATGCTTTTGCTGATGAGCCTTATTAATTTATCAAAATATCACAGGCTGACATTGAGAGATATATCAATATTTATAATATATATACATAGTAACATAGTAATTGAAGTTGAATAAAGACATACGTCCATCAAGTCAACCTTTTCACACCTCTTTTTTAACCCAATCCAACAGTTATGCAGAGAAAGGCAAAAAAAAAAAAAAAAAACCCAGCTAAAAAAAAGGGGGGGGGGGATTCCTTTCTGACCAAATGGCAATCGGAAAGTATCCCTGGATCAACCAGAACTACAGTATATGTATTTATACAAATAAAACTCAATATTTTTTAGTTCTAGAAACGTATCTATCTTACTTTAAAAACTATTCAGTGAACTTGCCATTAAAGGGGAACTGTGGTCCAAAAATGACTTTAGGTAAATTGATAGGAATTGCTCCCCTGGGAATTTTTGCAATTTATTTCCATTGTTTATTTTGCATAGTTTTGAAGATATTTACATTTCTGTGTGTGATATGGCAGCAGCCATGTCCCCAGGTCCCCTGCACTTCCTGCTTCCTGCTCTGAAACTGTCAGTCAATCTGTCCTGTGTCTCCTCCTCCCCATTTTAGGCCTCCCTGGTACCTCCCACTCATGGACCTCATGGTCCCTCCAGTTGCAAGCCCCCCATGGCCCATTATCTTACAGCCCAATGTGGCCCCGCCCACGCGTGAGTGTCTAAGCCCCGCCCACTCACGGGTGCCGTGGGTTACTCAGACCCCCCTTACCTTCTCTGTCAGGACTTCCCACAACAGAGAGGAGGAGGGACTTCCTGTCTCCCTCACGCACTGAGGGAGTCTGAGGCTGTGCTCGCTGGTGGCACTGTGCAGGAAAAGCCTTAGGAATGTCACTTGTCAGCCTCCCACCGATTAACTTTCTGGCCAGTCATTTCTTTATATCTTGGGCTTTGGAGCATGTAGAGAGGTGGTTGAAGGCTCGTTTTAAAGGTAAGAAACTGGCCTTTCATTTAAACTTGTTTGGAGACCACAGTTCCCCTTTAACACATCTGCTGGAAGACAGTTCCACAGTCTCACCATTCTTCTTTTCTTAAAAATCTTAAAGCATGCCCACGTGTCCTCTGATATGATATTAGTGAACAATGCACCAGAGTTTATTGTATATTTGTATTTTAATATATTAATATATTTGTATAAAGTGATCATATCCCCACGTAAACAGCTCTAACTTGTATAATGTGCCTGCATAGTCAGGCCCCTCCATTCCCTTTATTATTTTAGTTGTCCTACTCTGAACTGCTTCCATTTCTGAGATGTCCCTTTTGCATATGGGATTCCAAAACTGTACTGCTATTCCAAATGAGGCCTTACCAGTTTCTTTTGTATAGTGGGAGAATAATATTCTTCTCTCTTGAATCTATTCCCCATTTAATACAAGACAATACCTTTCTAGCTCTAGCCCTTGCTGTCTGGCATTGTTTGCTACAGCTAAGTCTGTTATTGTTATGTACCGATCTTACCTTTTTCTGGAAATGTCAATGTATGCATGTGTCAGGATCTGGCGTCCTGTGCCTTCTCTCCTGGACCTATAGGGAGGTCCGGTCGTCTATTTGTGCACACATGCATGCACACGCGTGTGTGCCGCGGGTTGATGATGCGGCCGGTCCTATTTCAGCCCTCCATGCTGTCCTGGCTCTTACAGCAAGTTCAGTGTTGTTAGCTCAGTTCTCAAGCCTTGCTTTATGCTTATTTGTGATCCTTCTGATTCCCGATTGATAGTTTGTTCTCCATATTTACCAGTTTGCTCCTGCTTCCAGTTCAACCTAGGTCTCAATATCTGCCAGTTTGCTCCTGCTTCCAGTTCAACCCTGGTCTCCATATCTGCCAATGTGTTCCCACTACCTCCTCCGCATTATGGGATTGGCTTTTGTGGGACTCTCCTTTGGAGCTGCGTCCTGGTGCCTGTTTGCCGCACAACATCCATCAGAGGCTCTGGGGATAACTGGAAGGTACTTTGACGGGGGGGGGGGGCATAGGAGTCCTTTACGGAAGAACCTTATCAGTTATCTACCAGACCCCCAATTCTTTTTCCATTAGAGATTCACTTAACACAGTTATTTATGGTGTAGGTTGAACCATGATTGTTAAACCCCAAATGCATCACCTTACATTTATCAACATTGAATCTCATCTGCCATTTTGCTGCCCATTTTGCTAATCTATCTAGGTCTGCTTGCAGCAATTGCACATTATTTGATGTTTCCAGAGCTCTGCATAAGTTTAATGTCATCTAAGTCATTTATAAACAGATTAAAAAGGGGCCCTAGTACTGAGCCCTGAGGCACTCTACTTAGAACTTTATCCCACATAGATGTAGCTCCATTGACCCCTGCTCTTTGTTTGCGATCTAATAACCAATTGTCTATCCATGAACAAATGTTTTTTTTTAGGCCAACAGTACTCAGTTTATACATTAGTCGCCTATGTGGCACAGTATCAAAAGCTTTAGCAAAATCCAAGTATACTACATGATTGTAGAAAAAAAAAACAAGTAAATTTGTCTGGCACAATCTTTTTCTAATAAATCCATGATGACTACTACTTATAAGATTAGTTCTGGAGAAAAGTCTAGGATATGATCTCCTAACAAATTTTCCAGCTCCCTTCCTACTTCTGATGGTAGGCTTACAGGTCTGTAGTTACCAGGCTGGGAATGACTACCTGTTAAGATTCTTCCAGAATAGGCTTGTATGAGACCCCCTCTGGACACGGAATCTAAGTTCCTGCCGGTCTGTGAGGCAAAGCAGGCACCAGGTTGTGGCTCCAGATAACAGCCCCACAAGAGCCAATTCCACAATGCACAGAAGGCAGCAGAAATAGAAAGCCAAGACAGGACTGGCAGGAGACAATCAAAGCAGTGAGTATGGACAACAGGACATACCGGTAGCTGGAGGGATGGAATGGTATGAAGACAGATTGGCGCTGGAAACTGGAAAGAACTGGCAGAATATGCAGACCAAGATATAATCTGGAAACTGGCAGGATATGAAGACCAATATGTAAACTGGAAGCTGGAGTAACCTGGCAGGGTATGGAGACCAATGTGTAAACTAGAAGCTGGAGCATGCTGGCAAGTTATGAAGACCAAGATACAATCTGGGAGCTGGAGCAAGATGGCAGGGTATGGAGACCAATATACAAACTGGAAGCTAGAGCAAGCTGGCAGGCAATGGAGACCAGGATGCAAACTGGAAGCTGGAGCAAGCTGGCAGGAAACAGCAGAAGAGGGCGCTGAAGAACAAAGGAAAAGCCCTGAACTGGTAGCAAAAGCCATAAACAGCGTGGAGGGCTATATAGGGCTGGATGCGTCATCTTCCTGTGAAGCGTGCTCAGGACGACAGCCAGACCTGACAGAGGACCTGGAAGGAGACCGGGATCCATGGCACCCAGGCACTGGTCAGATCATGACATGCACACCCACATGGGAACTCAGGCGCGCATCTACGTGACAAGGTAAGTCTAGGACCCTGACACTACCTTTTTTGATTATTGGTATTACATTTTTTGCTTTTTTCAAATCCAGTGGCACATCACCAGACAAAAGTGAATCTGAAAAGATAAGATCCGAGGAAGTATTTCCTCCGGTCCTGGGGCTTTATTGTTGTTAACTTTGTCTAATTGCTTCCGTACCATATCCTTTGTGAGCCAGAGTGAATAATCCTCATTTATACCCTTCATATTATTACAGTCCCTGCTATAAGGACTTAGGTTCTCTTTTTAAGATTATCAATTAATTTACCTGTAACAAATTGGTCCTCACAGGTACACTTTCAGGAGGAAGCCAAGGTCTATAGGCTCAGATACTAGAACAGATGAGGCTGATGGGAATTGTATGCTAGACACCAAAGTTCTGCTGGGAACTGGATACCAGGATGCTGCTGGGAACTGTATGCTTGATGTGCTGCTGGGAACTGGATACCAAGATGCTGCTGGGAACTGTATACTGGATAAGCTGCTGGGAACTGGAAACCAAGATGCTGCTGGGAACTGTATGCTGGATAAGCTGCTGGAAACTGGAAACCAAGATGCTGTTGGGAACAGTTTGCTGGATAACAAGAAGCTTCTGGAACTGTATGCTGGAAACCCAGAAAGAAGAAGCTGGAGCAGGCTAGGTAAGTAGAAGCACTGGATAAGGCAGGGTATGTAGACACAGGAACGGGCTAGGTAAGTAGTCCGGGGTAGCCGGGGTAGCGAAAGCTACAATCAGATGCTGGGCACAGGAGGCATAGGAGGCCGTTGCAACAGCATCCTGACGTCATGACGCCGTCCACCCAGAAAAGCGCAGCTGTCCCCATCTCCTCCCTCCATTATCTTATTAGCCCTCGATCCCTAACTCATCTATCTACCCCTGTGTAGTCCATCCTATCCCCCCCATACCTCCAACACCCTAGCCATCTTCTCCCCCAAAAGAGTCTGTAGCCAACAGAAAAGTCAGCCCAGTTCTCTAAAAACACAAACCCCATCTCCTTACACCACCCTTTTAGCCACTCATTAATACTCCTAAGCTCCCTTTGCCTCTCTAGTGTAGCACATGGCTGCGGTAGTATTTCTAAAAACACTAACCTTGAGGTCCTTACCTCTAACTTTGTTATTGGCATCAATATGAACCAAGACTGCTGAGTCACTCCCAGCCCTATCTACACAATCCACCTCATGTTAAACCCTAGCACCAGGCAGGCAACACATGCATGTAGGGTCATGGCGGCAGATCACCCTGTCTACCTTTCTAATAATGGAGTCCCCTGTAACACATGCCTATCCTTTCTAGCCCCCAGTTCTCCCTTCCATGCATTAGAGATGGCAGTACCCTGTGTGGGAATGGCCCGCTCCATGCATGCTACTTCTGAGCCGTCGTCCTCCACATCTTAACCTAAAACGGCAAATCTGTTGGGATCATCTAGCTGGGAAGAAGCAACTCTACCCTTCTGTCCCCTACTTTCCCTGGTGAAACCTTACAAATCTATCTATGTTATCAAATCTATTTGGTAATGCCAGTAACTGCATTTCCCACAGGTTTGCCAAGCCCTGCATTGCTGCAAGTTTCTCCATTAGATTCTGCACCTCAGATTCTTAATGAGCAACCCACTCACATCTGACACATACATAGATCCCTTGGGACCTATGGGAATTTCATTACATTCTGGAAGCCATGGGAGCCTGAAGCAGCTGCTCCAACATCCTATGCATGTGGCAGGATGTACACTGTGGAGCTTTTCAGACTACGGTAAGTTACCTAAGCATGGTTAAATGGCTTTTCTTTGTTGTGATCATGTGATATGGGTCCTAGGAATGTGCATTGATTATCTTTTCTTTGTTTATTATTGTATTTAAAATTTAAGTTTCTTTATGTTCCTGTTAATCCAGACAAAGACTAAACCATTATTTACATTTCTTAAAGGACAAGTTCAATCAACACTAAAATGTATATAAAATGTAATTACTCCCCCCCAACCCCATATACCTAAAGATCACAATACTTTTTGTATCAGAGAAACACAATGGCTATTAACCTTTTGTAAACATCTCATTTAAATATTGTTTTAGAATTAGGTAACATTGCTTACCAATAAATAATCACGCTTACCGTACATTAGCGATGAATGCAAAGTAAGGAATATTTGTTCTTCTTGTGCTGTGAAATGAATGCAAGGGAACTTAAAACAAAATAAGTTACACAGGGAATATGGGAATATGATGATGATAAATTATTCTATTCCATGCTTTTATTCATTTTGCCTCTTTCTAACAATATGTTGCAAACAGTATAAAAGCGGTTTATAGAGCCTCACGTTGTTCTTGTGTAAGAAAATTAGACAGTGTAAATCAAACAATAAACAAGATAAAGATACAAAGTTCTATTATCATTGAATGCAGAGCAGATATCAGTATAAATCATCTTGCAGTCTGCCATTTCATTTCAGAATTGTTCTATTTTGAATAATAGGCTTGTTTCATATGCTTCTAAAGATTTCTAGCATTCACACAAATGCAAAGTCATTAATTATTGAATTATTGGTTGCATGCTCATCGCTGATAGAAGTTAACGAGAAAACTGTCAGCCATTATAAATGCATTTAATCACTTGTGTAGATATATTTCCAGTAATTTTAATCTTTTAAGTTCCCTGGGTTAGTTCTTGCAACTTCATGTATAACAGAATAAATGCACACAGTTCTTTTATTTATTTATTTTTTTAAAACACTGTTTTTGTTAATGAAATATTTATTTTATATATATTTAATTTTACAGGGGAACAGTGTGTAAGGAGAGATAGACTTGGAGCAGCCACAAAACTTCAGGGCCCCTGACACCCCCCCTCCTATGTGCACAAAAGCTCCGTAATATTTTCAAACAGCTGATTGCGTGTATGCAGTAAAGATACGTGCGACCAGCTGTTTAAAAGACCAGAACCGAACTTCCGGTTAGGCCCCAGTCTTTTACATTTGCGTGTATGTTTACTTCATACGCATGACCAGCTATTTAAAAAAAGCTGATCGCTGAGCTTTGCTGCAATGATTGCAGGCCCATTTACCTTTTACCCTTATCCCGGGGGCTGGGGCGTTGTTACTGATTTGGAGTTTTGCTGCAATCTTGGTTTTGTAAAATTGCAAGTTTTTTCAATATCTTGTTTTGCACAACATTTTTCCTTCCTTCAGGAACCATTTGTCAGAGTGTGTTGCAAACAAAAAAACCCTAACATTGAAGTAGGGATAGACAGAGTGTTGAACATTGCTTTTTGGGCTCTATTTATAAACCTGCTGTATTGGACATTACCACCGGTTGTTTAATACTGCCACAGTATCCTATGGCGGATAGGGCGTGGAAGCAAAATACTGCGGTTATTATTGCAAAACCACCGTACAAAAAAAAGGAGCATTGTAAAAATAAAGATGGCATTTTAAAATATTGACAATCTCCCTTTAAGTTTCTGCTCCCATAATGCCTCCCTTTGGTGTTTGGTTACTTGTACTCAAGAGTGGTGGTAATTCCAAAATATTTGTTTGATTTTGTTCTGTTTGGCACAGTTTTTACAGCAATAGATTACTGTAACATTTTAATCAATTGACTAAAAATTTTTCTCCTTTATTTTGTATTATTTATTTTTAATTAAAGAAAATGTACGTATATACTGTATTTGTTTATAAAGTACCCCTTTCATTGGATCAAATGAAATCCAACTATAAATAATACCCTTAAAATCGGCGCGGTACTACGTAGTAGCGACCCAATTAAAATGCAGAATTAAGCCTCAGCTGCTCAAGAAACCTACAGAACAACACAAACATCCCCTTCACTGCCGGAAGATGACTTTAAGAGAAAGCTGCCTGCAGCTGCCCACTTACTGTTTTGGTGGGGGAGGTATGCGAGTGTTGCACAGCAGATTTCCCTGCTCAGTGTTTTTTGGGGGACGGTGTAATGTTAGCAAGGCAGGCTGGGGGGATACGATGGCAGTGTGGGTAAGTGGCAGATGAGGGTATGGTGACCAATGCCGGGGGTTGATGGCAGAGGGAGCTATGAGAAGTGAGGGTTTTAGGACTGTGCTTGGGGTGGTGGTAGTGGCAGGAGGTCAGTAAAAGCATGAGGTAGGGGGGAAGGTGGTATACTCGGGTAAATTATAATAAATAATACACCCCCTACTAAAAATTATAAGGATATTAGAAGGTACCTTGGAAGCCTGTGGCCTTGTGTTTGGTCACGGAACCCCTCTGTGACTTCTAATATCCTTATAATTTACATTAGGGGGTGTATTATTCACTATATAATCATCATGGATGTCCTCTCATCCACAAGATACATTACCCACCTTCTTTACTCCTTTGTGGGCCCTTGACTATCTCCTCCTATACTACTGCATTAAGAAAGTTAGAGTGAGTGTTGGCTTTCTAGAATGGAAGGAAGTAAAGTGAGAATGCATGTGTCAAATTTTTGCAGCAATTACTTACAAAGGATGCTAGTACTGTCTATACAGTTATACAGCTATACAAAAAAATGGCATAAACTATAAGAAAGCTCCATAAATAGGTTAAGGATATACAAGTTTGTATAAGTCTTATATACATTACGGTATATATATAGCCGTATATAAATTATGGATGAATAGATATAGGTGTGGCATGCCTTGACACATTACAACTGAGATCTCTGCCCTGGAAAGCTTACAATCTAAGTGAAAATATATTGGTATTATCTACAACATATATAAATTCCTGCCCAAAAAAATGTTAGCAACCACACATATCTTAAGTAATTATTAATAATCCCCCATAACTCATAAATAGAGATGGGATCCGGGTTCGACACGAAACCCCTCGGTTCCGAAACCCAAAAGATCCGTCCGGACAGATCCCCTGGATTTCAGACTTGGGAAGACATTTTTGCTAATTTTCGAAAGTACGGGGCTATTTTCGAAATCTAGCCTCGAACATTTGAAATTTATCGAAAATAAGATCGGAGAACATTTACTCCGATCGTATTTTCGAAAATCGACCATTCAAGGCTATTTTCGATAATTTTCAAAAAATAGCCTTGAACATTCGAAAATCTTCGAAAATACGATCAGAAACTCGAAAATGGTCTCCAATCGTATTTTTAATAATTTTCGAACGTTCGAGGCTATTTCAAAAATTACCTAAAATTTGTTCCGGTTTCGGATCTTCGTAAACGGAACGAAACTAGTGAGTTTTGGCCATCTCTACTCATTAACAGGATTGCTTCTTACCTTTGTGTCGCACACTCTACACATGTGTTAGTAACCAATTTCTCATTCTGCCACCCAAGGCACTTAACTTGCCTAATAGCACAAGTGCCCAGTCTTTTTGCTATAAAAGAAGCTAAACAATAGCCTAACTTACTGCAAATAAGTTTAAAAATAAAATACGAATGAAGAAATACATGTGTAAAATTTTTTCTTTTGAACATTTAGCATTTTCCAGATTTACCTGTTAAGACCTTTTAAAAAAGTGCTGAGCTGCAAAAATTTGCCATTGAAATGTTGTATGTGATATTGTCCAACATTTATTATATAACCTGAAAAAAACTTTAAACAAAAGCTAAAATATTTGTGTTGCTCTTATACTTGTGTAACAATTCTCTTTTAGTATTGTCCTGTAATGTTTTTTATTTACTGCTTTATTTATTGCGTTGCTTACATTTTTATTGCAGGCAAAGAAAGGAGGAGGGAAAAAAGAACAACACAGATTTTTTTGTCAAATTGTCTCTTTGGAAAATATTGTAAAAAAAAAAAAAGAACATAGTTTTATTTTGTCTATAGAAAATGAACCCCCCCCCCATTCAAAACCGATCCTTTATAATACAATATTTATGTAACTCAACATTGTAACATTGTTATGAATAAAGCAAATCTGTTCAGTAAAATTCAGAGGTTACAATAATCTTTTTAATGCTTAAAGGGTTATCAACATTTACCGTATATGCCGGCGTATAAGACGACTGGGCATATAAGACGACCCCCCAACTTTTCCAGTTAAAATATAGAGTTTGGGATATACTCACCGTATAAGACTACCCCTCTTTCTACGCATCCCAACACCTCCTTCTCTGACATTGGTAAACACAGACATCATGCCTCCTTTATCCATCTGGCCCACCCCTGTATCCAGCCGCTCGCATGAGTAGCAGCCAAACGCAGCCTCCTGGTTCCTGATTACATAATCCAGCAATCCACCTCCAGCCCGTCCCACAGTTTCCTCCAGCAAATGTCACTATGCTCCCTGCGTGTCAGTCAGCTGACCACCGAACCAGGAAGCTGCCCCGCCGCACCATTCGGTTTCTCCACTGCAGGTAATTGTGGCTTAAGGCAGTGACACCCGGCGTATAAGACGACCCCCGACTTTTCAGAACATTATAAGGGGCTAAAAAGTAGTTTTGTACGCAGGAATATACAGTATATAGAACAAATAGTCAATTTGACTGCACTCCACTCACCGCTTTGCAATGCCCAGGTGCTACTCCATACACATACACATACACAGTTATATATATATATATTTCTTATTTAAAGGCAAAATAAGAAATATATATATACTTACTGCTGGCTATAATAATGACTTACTGCTGGCTATAATAATAGTTACTATAACAAATAGAGGCTATAATTAAATTATTTTAAATGTTAGAAAACATAAGGCCGAAAAGGCAAAGAACACTAAGCAAAAAAGTACATCAGGTGCAGGTGGTGTTGATATTACAGCAGGCCCCACAATATAAGTGTATGAAATTATATTACATTGGGAAGTGGATGATTACTGTCCATTATTGCATTTCCCCAATTTTCTCATACTCCGAAACTCCACCTTTACCTAAAGCAAAAGCTATTCTGTTACTGCAGCACGGGAGCCAGGAAGGAAGGTATGGTGTGCTTAACACACTTTGGATCTCGTAAGGTTTCGAACTAATTATAAAGTTAAGTAGTGTAAAATCTACACTACTGCAATCTTGCATTGGATAGCATAGGTTTTATGCTTATTTGGGCTATACCACCCTCTTTACTGAATCTCCCCTACCAACGGTGTCTTTACATAAGATAATGTTAACATAATGTTCAAGGAAGTTTACAAAATAAACGACTGCCTAGGCAACACAGATTTTAACATGATGAGGTAGGGGGTTCAGTTTTGCACCACATTTCAACTTCTTCACTAGTCAGTGCTAGCAACAAATTCCTGTCTGTAAGTGACTTGTGACTGCTGTTACAAATAATGATGTCCTGACATGGACAGTGACACCCACATTAACTATTATAATGTTTCTTAACTTGAATAAATATAGTAGTTGTTACTTTGTGCATAATTATATGTATGTATGTATGTATATGTTTATTTATATAGTGCCACTTGGGGACGCAGCGTTGTACAGTATTAAAATACAATAAAGTCATACAAGGGGGATAAATACATAGATAGTTCAGTACATAAATATATAACTTATATAAATAGAAGTGCTAGGGCTTTGCCACAAGAGTAATGAGGTCCCTGCCCCGAAGAGCTTACAATCTAGTTAGGTGGGTAACACACAGATACAATGGAATGGGTATAAGTGCTGGAGTGAGACTTATGCAGTGCAAATAAAACAATCAAATACTGTGCTGGTTACCAGATAGGTTGCATATGTATGACTGATTTATGATTAAAATCGTTAAGTCATACAGTGGCCTTAGACAAATACAGACTGAATAAAAACCAAACAGGAGATAACAACTTGGCCCAGTTTGCAAAGAACGAGTTAGTGCTAGAAGCATGGGTCAGGATTAGGGTACTGGAACTAGGGTTTGGTGTGGGAATTTGGGAAGAAAAAACAGAAAAGGCAGAAAATCTAAGAACAAGGCAATCTTGACCTCCAATGATAAAATGATGGGAATAGAAACATACTGATTGTGGTTATATGTGTCACAAAAACACCCTACACATTTACAATTGTTCCCTGTTGCCTAGGCAGTATGTTACAGTAGGTGAAAGAAAGCAGTGAGTGGTAAGTGCTATGAAATTTGAACTGGTAAAATGGTGTAATAATCCTGGGTGGATCTACCACCCCAGCAATTATGCCAAAGGAGGCGAGTTTGTCAGCTTACCTCATGAAAACAGTACCCTAGGGGGCAGCATACATTATGTTAGATTTAATTTCGAATAGTTTTGAATTCAATATACTAATATATTAATATATTATCTCTTATCTATTTGAATTTCCATGCATGTTATTCTTTTCTAGCAATCACCTGTATTTTGGCTGATTAGCAGCAATATAGATTTTGCTACCAAAGTGACTGTGAGTGTTTTATGCTTGAAGACTTATAGAATTATAGGTTGGTGGATGTGCAAAGGTGTCAGTTTCTTTTAATGGAATTGTCAGTAAAACAAGCTTAACTGACCACTGAGTAAAATAAATCACCACAGTGAAATCGACCAAACAATTCTTTGAAGATGTTCTGCACATGACCTTCATGACTCAAATAACTAATTTGATGTTTCTGTCAAACTGTGGGTGATCAGGAGACAGGTTTCCTTTTTCTGATTTACTGGTTCTTTTTTTCAGATCATTTGCATTAGAGCTTATGAATTGTCTTTTATTGCTAGCCCTGCATTTCTAACATAAATATTTCAATCATTAGTTTATTCCCATTAAAAAAAAAAAATTGATTAAAAGAGAACTACTGTATGGTGCCCATAGAGCCTAACATTGAAAACAATATATATAATTTATGTCTGTCATGTCAAGCTGAATTTTGCAATGTATTTTACGTTATTCTAGCAGACCAAATATTTATTTGGTACCAGTCCAATGTGTGACTAGAAATCTGTAGACCCTCTAGCAAAAGTTAGGCTCCTCTCCCCTTCACATTGACAGTTATTTATTAATTAACAATTGACAGGGTTTCTTGGGAACAACAGTAGAGGTTCATTCAAATTTTTCTTATGCCAAGAATAACAGGCTGAAAAACACTTTCTTTAAAAAAAATTAACAAATATAGTTAGAATAACATAGTGGACACACATTTCTGGTGTTTCCAAACACCAAGCAGTCTGGGGCTATTGCCCCACAACTACTGCGACAATCATATGTGACTGTAAAACAAGCAAATTCTGTTGCAAAGGCAGAAACTGCACAGTGAGGTATTAAAGGCTATCTCCACCCAGCAGAGGAGTGGAATCATCAGCCATGTCTGTGATTGGCTAGCCGGCAGCCAAGTGGCTAAGAGGTTGGTGTAAGGAAATGGGGTTTGGGATTTAACTTTTTAGAGAACTAAGGTGACTTTTCTGTTGGCAACAGGCTCTTTATTAGGCCTTACTGATCAGGGTGCAGCTATTTTGAGGGAAGAGATGACTAGAAAGTTTAAAGTGCATGTCCACCCCCAAAACTAAATTCTTACCATACATCTCTGCTCGAAATGGTTCTCCTGCAATGTCTGCCCAAAGTGAAGTGAAAGTGAAGAGCAGAAACCTGACGTTTCCTCTGCAAGGTTTCTGGCTTGCTCAATGGAGCCCTTTTCCCCTTCCCTCCCGATCCCTGTTTGCTGCCGTGTTTCCTGGCATGAAAACATTTTTCAATATTGTTGGGGACCCTATCCCACCCCCAAGCGCTATATTTTTTTGTAAAAAATCCTGTAAAACTGTACTTACAGAGCCTCATTACCCTGGTGTTCTACACTGCCGGCAGCAGCTTCTGTGATTGGCTGCCTCTCAGCCAATCATGGACGCGGCTGCCGGTCCGGCCCCCTGCTTGTGGTTTCATGCAAGCAGAGGGCCGGATCTGAACGTCGGGAGAATGAAGCTCAGTAAGTACAGTTCAGATTTTTTTTTTTTACAATCAAATATAGCGGTTGGGGGTGGGATAGGGTCCCCTACACCAGAATTTTTTTTATAAGTGGTGGAGATACCCTTTAAGGAGATTTTAAACTAGGTATGGGGCAAGGGCTTTTGGGACTACACTGGGGTAGATATAGTGGTACAGATTCTGGGTGTAATAAGATAATGGAGGGATGGAGTAGTATTGAGCGGAAGGCATATAAATCAAAGTGAGAAAACAAGTTAAAAGATAATCTAAAATGTATGTTTACAAATAAAAGTCTGTCTGGAAAAACTAGAGAACTAGAATTAATAGCTTTAAAAGAAAAGTATTATGGAATGAGTATAGCAGAAACATTGCTAAATGATTCACATGACTGGGCAGTAAATTAGCAAGGATACTTGGTTAGACATAATAGAGAAAGAGGGGCTATGTACAGTATGTATTTTAAACACGAGTTAGCATATGTCTATCTAGTCCAATATACTCAGCAATACCCACATTTAGTGCCTAACGACAAAAAAAAAAAAAAAAAACTAGTATGAAGGGTAAAAACATTCCTTCCTAACTCCAAGTGAGAGTTGAAAATATCCATGGATCAACTCCAACTTTATGTATCAATACCAGTAAAAAGAAACTATCCAATGAACCTGCTACATTTAACAGAAGACAGTTCCATAGTTTTACCATTCTCACAAAGAAAAAACCCATCTGAACTTAAAGACTAAAGTTCTTTTCTTCCAGTTTTAAGGGATGTCTGAATAGTCTCTGAAATGTTCTATTGGTGAATGATTGTTTATTGTATGGCCAATAAATGTATGTGATCATATACCCATGCAAGTGTCTTTTCTCTAGTGTTGCTTTCCTCTGCATATACTTTAGAGAATCCTAGTCAGTATAGCAGTGGCTTTAATAATATAAAGGGTATAAAAAAGTAATATTTACTCTGATTGACAGAGGGTATGGTATAGTATGATAGAGGTCACATTTATGCTTTGGCTTTGGGTACTCTGTGTATGTTAGAACTTACTTTATCTTTTTCTGTTAACTTTTCAATTCATGCTGGCCAGCAAAACTTTCGATCTTTCTCTCTCCTTTTTCTCTAACATCATTCACTTACCTTTAGCATGTTTAGAACTCAGGTGTTCATTATGTATGAGTATGCAAAGAGTTAACATTTGCAAGCAGTGCAAAAGTTGGTTAATACACATTCCATTTATTTTGTTTTTCGTTTTTAGTCACTTAATGTGACTGGTTGGACGATTTATTCAGTGCAACATATTATCTGATCCTTGGATGCTTTTGAGGTTATCCATTTCCTATAGATATGCCATTAGAGTGCCCCTGTAGTTTTTCTACAGGGTAGAGTGGGTTTCTCATGGTTTGGGTTATCTCCAACCATCCTCACTCATTTCTTGTTATAGTTTCATTACCCATTACACCACCACTTATTTAGTGGGTATATGGCACCTTTAGGTTAACTATACTTATACCCATATTAAGTATGGATGTTAAGCGTTATATAAATTATTTGTTAAGTTGTATTTATTTGGAAATGTAAGTCTTTCTGTTAATTGGACAATGTGAGGAGAGGTTGTTTTTTTTTAAACTCCTCCTATGGTGGGTCAGTGTGTGATTTTAACTTCATGCTTAAAAAAGGATCCATGTAAGATCCGAAACTGAAATAAAAGTTGTTTGCAGTGGAATACTGTGTGGAGTCTCCTTCCAATCCTATTCTGATTGCTGTAACTACTGCTGGGACCGGGGCAGATGGGAGTAGAGACCCATAAATCTAAACCAGAAGTGTGGGAAACACCAAACCAAAGATTATTGTGATTTTAACTGTAGTTTGCATCAACCTGGAGGAGACATTGCGCTGCCTATAGAAAATAAAGATTTATCAAGGAATTATCTGCTTCAGTTTGTACCTTTCCAGTAAAGAACCCATCTCATTTGGTGTCAGAAGTGGGATGTTTTTCATTGTTGATAAAAGCATGAAGGAATGTTACAATATTAATGCTGTAGTATGCAGTGAATTGCTACAAAATATACTTTCAAGGTACAAGCAAGGAAAGTTAAAAGGGTAATACACCTCATAGGAAACAGCTAGCAATAAGGAGGTATTTTGAAACCAATTACTATGTCTGATGAAACTGCTGAGGCACACCTGTGTTCAAATGTTTTACAAGATGTTTATAGTATTTGAGGTTGAATAAAGACATACGTCCATCCAGTCCAACCCATCTAGCAATATCCTCATTTCCTGCCTAACTGTTGATCCAGAGGAAGGCAACCCCCCCCCCCCACCAAATTTATGAAGGGGGAAAAAATTCCTTCCTGACTCCAAGTGGCAATCGGAAATTTCCCTGGATCAACTCTACTTTATGTATTAATACCAGTAATTTGCAACATTCCTTGTTTGCAGAAACTCATCCAGCTTTTTTTTGAAACTGACCAATGAACCTGCCATAACAACGTCCACTGGAAGACAGTTCCATAGCTTTACCATTCTCAACCGAAAAACCCTTTCCAAGCTTGAAGCCTAAACCTTTTTTCTTCAAGTCTTAAGGGATGTCTTCGTGTCCTCTGACATGTTCTATTGGTGAACACAAATGTATTTATACACAGTAATCATATCCCCACAAGCGCCTTTTCTCCAGCGTACATAATTGTAACTTTTCCAGTCTCTCTTCATATTCAAGCTCCCCTAATCCCCTTATTAATTTAGTTGCCCTTCTCTGAACCCTTTCCATTTCAAAGATGTCCTTTTTGTACACAGGATACCAAAATTACACTGCATATTCCAAATGAGGCCTTACCAATGCTTTGTAAAGAGGGAGAATTACATTTTCCTCCCTTGAATCCATACCTCTCTTTATACAAGACAATACCATGCTGGCTCTGGCTGTTGCTGCCTGGCACTGCTTGCTACCTTTAAGTTTGTTATCCACCAAAACTCCAAGATCCCTTTCCATCAGGGATTCACTTACCACAGAGCCATTTATAGTATAAGTAGCACAAACATGTTTAAGTTCAAAATGCATCATCTTACATTTATCAACATTAAATTTCATCTGCCACTTAGCAGCCCAATGTGACAATCTATCTAGATCCCCCTGCAACGATTGCACATCCTCTGAGGTTTTTAATGGTCGACAAAGTTTTGTGTCGTCAGCAAACACAGAAACCTTGCTGACAATACCCACTTCCAAATCAATAATAAATAGATTAAATAGAAGCGGCCCAACACAGAACCCTGTGGCACCCCACTTGGCACTTTAGTCCATAATGATGAAGCCCCATTTACAACTACTCTCTGCATCCTATTCATAAACCAATTTTCTATGCATGTACAAATGTGACTCCCCAGACCAACAGACCTCAGTTATACATTAGTCGCTTATGGGGACTGTATCAAAAGCCTTTGCAAAATCCAAGTAAACTACATCTACTGCTATGCCAGTCTAAATTTCTGCTTACTTCCTCATAAAAGCCAAGCACGTTAGTTTGAGCAGATCTATTCCTCCTAAATCCATGCTGGTTACTACTTATAATGTCAGTCCTCGAAACATACTCTAGAACATGTTCCCTTATTAAACTTTCCAGGATCTTCCCCACCACTGAAGTTAAATGTATAGGCCTGTAATTACTTGGCTGTGAACGACTACCCTTTTTGAATATTGGAATAACATCAGCCTTTTTCCATCCAGAGGCACACCACCGGACATGAGAGAATCTGCAAAAATAAGAAAACTGGCCTAGTATAAACTGAACTTAGGATGTATTTTATCCAGGCCAGGAGATTTATTAATATTAACCTTATTTAGTTCTTTCTGTATCATATCCTGCACTTGAATCTTTTATACCATTATTGCTACTATACTATTCTATGATATCTGTACTTGGATCTTCTATAGTGTATATTAAGGGAAAAAAATATTTAAGACATTTGCTTTATTGCCATCCTCCATAACTAACTTATCCCCATTAATTAATGGTGCCACACTCTCAGTCCTCATCTTCTTACTATTAATATACTTAAAAATGTTTTGTAGTGATGCTTTGTTCAGCTATCCTAATTTCATTATTAATTTTAGCTAGTTTGATTGCTTTCTTACACTCCTTACAGTTACAGTTTTTATAATCCCTAAAGGCCCTTTCCGTTCCCTCAGCCTTAAAGGTTTTAAATGCCTTTTTCTTCCATTCCATTTGCCTCTTTACATCAGAATTCAGCCACATGGATTTATTTTTACATTTATTTCCCAAGGGTATAAATTTAGATGTGAACTGGCTTAAAATCTCCTTGAACACAGTCCACTTCTTACCTTTACCTTATAATACATTATCCCAGTTCATATTGTGAAGAGCAGCTTTTAACCTGGGAAAATTTGCCTTCCAGAAATTAAAAGTCTTTGTTAAACCAGGGCACTTTTCCTTTCGATAACAAAGTCCAAATGCCACTATTTCATGGTCACTATTCCCTAAGCCTCCAGTTACCTTTATATCTATAATGCGCTCCTAGTTTTCAGATATTACCAGATCCAACAGAGCTCCTTTTCTGGTAGGAACCTCAACAACCTGTGAGAGAAAATTATCCTGCAACAAATTCAGGGAACTCATTGCCTTTTTCTGTGATGGCAGTTCCACCACACCATCAATGTCAGGGTAATTAAAGTCCCCCATAATGAGCACACTCCCCAAACTGCACCCTTGCCAACTGCATATGAAGTTGACTCACCTCCTCTCTGCTAGCATTTGGTGGCTTATAGCAGACACCAACAATGACATTACCCCCTTTCCTGTTGCCTTATTCCACCCATATTGCCTCCACTTTAACATCCATATCACCAGTTATCTCTTCTTTTAAATTTGGCTTCAATTCTTTTTTAACATAAACATATACTCCTCCCCCTTTCCTTTTTTCTCTGCCCTGCCTAAACAAGGCATATCCTTCTAAATTTATAACCCAATCGTGAGAACTGTTCAACCACGTTTCTGCTATACCTATTACATCATACTTTTCATTCAATGCCATAATTTCCAATTCACCCATTTTGTCAGCCAGGCTTCTTGCATTTGCAAACATACATTTTAGATTATGATCCTATAATTTATTCATACACTTTAATACACATGCCTCCCTATCCCCTATCCTAGCCCCACCCCCCTTTCCACCCACAACTGGCCTATCTACACTCTGCTTTCCTCCTGGGCTATCTATCCCAATGAGACTGCTAATACCCTCCCCCCCAAACCTAGTTTAAAATCTCCTCCAACCCTCTAGCCATCTTCTCCCCTAAAACAGCCATCAGTGAGGTGCAACACATCCCTACTAAAGAGCCTGTAGCTGACAGCAAAGTCTGCCCAGTTCTCAATAAACCCAAACCCTTCTTCCTTACACCACTCTCTTAGCCACGCATTAATGCTCCTAAGCTCCCACTGTCTCCCTGGCTTAGCATGTGGCTGTGGTAGTGTTTCTGAAAACACTACCCTGGAGGTCCTTGCTTTTACCTTGGCCCCTAGCTCTCGGAAATCATGTTTTAGGACCTCACCTCCTCCTCTAACTTTGTCATTGGCACCAATGTGAACCAAGACCGCCGGGTCACACCCGGCCCCACCCAATAATCTGTCTACACGATCCACCACATGCCGAACCCTAACACCAGGCAGGCAACACACAGTTCGGTAGGGTAGGGTATTGGCGGCAGATTACCCTATCTACCTTCCTTATAATGGAGTCCCCTACCACTACCCCCTGCCTAGCATTCTTGATCCTAAGTTCCTCCTCCCTTGTATCAAGATGGCAGTCCCCTGGGTGCTCAAGGGACTAGCCCCCTCCATACACGCTAATTCCGAGGTGTACTCGTCCACCTAAGGCGGCAAATCTCTTAGGATGGGCAATCTGGAAAGAAGCCACCCTACACTTCTGTCCCCCACTTCCCCTAGTAACCCTAACAAAACTACCTCCCATCTTCCCTGTCCTACGTCCACCCACCTTTATACTGGCCCCAGCCAGTGCCTGCTGACCCCCCATTTCTGCCAATCCCCACAATGCTGTAAGCTGCCCCCTTAGACTCTCCCACCTCAGCTTCCAAACGGCAACCCCTCACACCTGACACAGACAGGTCCCTGGAACATCTGCTCCAGGTTCCTATACATGTGGCAGGATGCACATTGCATGGTACCGACAAAACTGTCCCTTCTAATACACCACACCAGTTTCACTCACAGAAAACTTCCATTTGTTAGGTCCAAACCACAGGTACAACCAATGTGAATCCTATTTAACTAATAGACCCCAGCCCCCACACCAATTAGTGCAAGAGCCAGGAAAAGAGGGGAAAAAAACACTTATTAACCCTTTCACAGCCTGTTTGTGATTACAACAGGTGCAATACTAGAATATAGAAGCCCAGAGCACCCCTTTACTGGAAAAAAAAAAAAGATTAATCTGTTACGCACACACAGTCCTTAACACAGTACAAACAATCCTTATTTTCAAACTTATTTTCAAACTTTCACACACACCATACAACCATCAAATGATTAAATGTCCTTCTTTTTCTATGTCCTTTGAGATAAAGGTCCTTAAGAGAAAGGGACGCTTTCACTCTAGTTCATTTCACTCACAGGAAACTTCCTTTTGTTAGGTCCAAACCACAGGTACAACAAATGTGAATCCTATTTAACTAATAGGCCCCAGCCCCCACACCAATTAGTCCAAGAGCCAGGAAGAGAGGGGGAAAAAACCCAAAACACTTATTAACCCTTTCACAACCTGTTTGTGATTACAACAGGTGCAATACTAGAATATAGAAGCCCAGCGCACCCCTTTAAATGGAAGAAGAAAGATTAATCTCTTACTGCACACACAGTCCTTAATACAATACAAACAATCCTTATTTTAAAACTTATTTTCAACTTTAAAACAGACAAAAAAAAAAACACAACCATACAACCATCAAATGATTAAATGTCCTTCTTTTTCTATGTCCTTGAGATCAAGGTCCTTAAGAGAAATTGACACTTTCACTTTAGTTCGTTTCACTCACAGGAAACTTCCTTTTGTTAGGTCCAAACCGATGTTAGATGTGCTTGATGTTAGACCTAAAATACTCCCCAAAACTACCCAGCTGGAAGCAAAGCATAAACCTGCAGAGGATATTACAGCCATGCTTAAATTGATGATTTTGCAACAGTCTGAGGCTGACACTAAAAGGATAGCAGCAGAGGAGAGAAGGCAAAAACAAGAGGAAATCCGACTTACACAGGAGAGTTTAATTTTGAGCAAGAAAGATGATGGCAGGATCAAAATTGCAAACATCAGATTAAAATAGTTATGATGCAGGAGCAGCATAAACAGCAACTACAATCTCTGCAATAAAAAAATAACTGAGAGACATACCCAACCAGTGGAGCCCCTAGTGGTGAGAGATATGAAATACCCAAAATGACGGCAGAGGATGATATTGAATCCTATTTCACTATGTTTGAGAGAGTGGCTAGAGCCAGTAACTGGCCACCAGAACCAAATTTGTATGGGAGTTCTTTGAGCATTGCAGATGCTGCTAATTATACTGCTGTAAAGGAAGCTATATTGAGGTGTTATGATATTAGCAAAGAAACTTTCAGGAGATACCGCTACAGTGACACAGATGGGCTCCATGAAGCCTTTGCACACTTAAAGGAATTGTTTCAAAAATGGATCTATCCAGATAATAAAACTAAAGAACAGATTCTAAATGTAATTGTTATGGAACAATTCTTGAACATCCTGCGAGAACTTATCTAAGCACCTTGTTAAAATGGCTTCTTATCTCTACTGGAATGGTGACATTGATGAGGAGCAGTTTGAGGATAAAACCCAAAACTGGGTATAAGGGTAAACCAATTAATGGTGGCAGAAAAATATCGTGAAGAAATCCTCAAACTGGCTCATGAAAATCCTATGGCTGGTAACATGGGTAGAGAGAAAACTCTTGAACGGTTTCTCAACTGCCTTTTCTGGCCTGGGGTACAAAGTGATGTCCAAAAATTATGTGACACATGTTCTACATGTCAGATGACAGCACCCATTAAGCATGGGGATAAAGCACCACTAATTCTCATATCCTTGGTTTACAATGCTTTAGAAAAAATTGCCATGGATGTTGTTGGCCAAGAAGTAGAAAGGGTAACAAATATATCTTGGTAGTTTGTGACTATTGTACTCATAACCCAGAAGTTGTCCCCTTAAGCAGTGTTACGGCAAAAAGGGTTGCTGAGGAAGTAGTAAAAACTTTTCGTCAAGTGGGTATCCCTAAAGTTGTGTTGATTAATCAGGGTACAAATTTCACTTCAACATTTAAAAAAAAACTTTACAATCTTTTGGGTGTCGAAATAGGGAAAGCAAGTCCATATCATCCTCAAACACATGGACTTGTTGAGAGAATGAATTAAATTCTAAAGTGTATGATTCAGAAATTTGAAGCAGATGACCCAAAACATTGGGACAAATGGCTACCATACTTAATGTTTGCATATAGAGGGGTTCCTCAAATGTCAATAGGTTTCCCTCCATTTGTATGGTAAAGGTATCTTGGATGTTATTAAAGAAATTTGGATTGATGGTAGCTCAGAGCCACAAAATGTAATATCATACAATACAAGTATGAGAGAAAGTTGGTCAAGAATAATGGAGTTGGCTCTAGATAATTTAAATGAAGCACAAAATAGACAAAAACAATGGTATGATCATAGATCAAGGAAAACAAACTGTTAGCTATGTGGCAGGGTCCTTTTGTAAATAATTTGTTAAATAGGCCCTGTTGATTATGAGATTATGAGTGCCTATGGTTAAGGACTTACGGGTCCTGTTTTCCTTTCCCGGTGACTTCGGAAGGTGCGGAACCTGTTTATTTATTTGACTTACCTTGGATGTTGGGGTCCTTGCGACGGACCTGGGGCTTCCGGCTCCCGGGTCACACGGAGACTGCGGTAAGCCTTACCCACTAACTACATAATCTTTATACTGCACAGCTGATCAGGCGATTGGTCTGGGGTAGTATACACCCGGACCACCTACCTACTTGAGTAAGGACTGTTTTAATGATTAATTATTTATATTGTGGGGTTGAGCCCGAGAATGCTATATTTTACCTGTTGATTATCAGGTTGCAATGCCAGGTAGACGTAAAAAAACAGTGTATCACATCAATTTACTCGGGAAATCGAAGGAAAAGAAAGAGAAAACTGCTTTTCTGGACATCAAAGAATGTGTCTCAGATATGGCACATGAGGCCTATCAAAGTTTCGAGGTTAAGGAAAAACTTCCAAATGAGGTCAAGGTAGGGAACCTTACTAATAAGCAGAATAATGATCTGGTTAGTTTGCTGTGTAAATACAAAGACACATTGGTCAAAACTCCTGGATGTACTGATTTGATTAGTCATGTGATTGACACAGGTGGGCCTAGACCTATTCGATAAAGACCCTACAGAATTCCTGAAAACTACAGAAGTGTAATTGATAAGGAATAAGGAAAGATAAAATGTTGGAACTTGGTGTTATAGAGCCCTCAAAAAGGGAATAGTCTCCCCTATTGTTTTGGTACCAAAACAGTCAGGAGAACAATGATTCTGTATTGACTATCATAAAATCAAGTATCAAAATTTTATTCCTATACCCAGAATTGAAGATATAATTGACCATTTGGGAAATGCCAAATTTATAACTACTTTGGATTTAACCAAAGGCTACTGGCAAATTCTTTTAGATGAGGAATCTAAGGCTAAGACTGCTTTTAGCACAGGTAAAGGTCTTTTTCAATGTATTACTATGCCATTTGGTCTTCATGGTGCCCCAGCATAATTTCAGTGGCTAATGGATTAGGATTAGCAGGATATTACAGGAAGTTCATTCCTAATTTCTCCACAATTGCAGCACCTCTGACAGATCTGATTAAATAACCAAAAAGTAATAAGGTTATATGGAGTCCGGATTGTGAAAAATCTTTTGCTGAAATTAAACAAATTCTCTGCAGTATTCCTGTTTTAAAAAGCCCAGATTTTTCTAAACCCTTTATTACATAATATTTGAGGTTGAATAAAGACAGACGTCCATCAAGTCCAACCTATTCACCCTTTTTTTTAACCATACCTAACAGTTGATCCAGAGGAAGGCAAAAAAAACCAGCTAAAAAGGGGGGGTGAAATTCCTTCCTGACGGCAATCGGAAAGTATCCCTGGATCAACCAGGTCTATATGTTATTAATACCAGTAATTCTCAATATTTTTTAGTTTTAGAAATTTATCCAGGCCTTTTTTAAAGCTATTTAATGAACTTGCCATTACCACATCTGCTGGAAGACAGTTCCACATTTTCACCACTCTCACTGTAAAGAAACCTTTCCTAACCTGAAGATGAAACTTCTTTTCTTCCAACCTTAAAGGATGTCCACGAGTCCTGTGATATGACCTATTAGTGAACAATGCATATATATCCCCACGCAAACATCGCTTCTCCAGTGTAAACAGCCCTAACTTGTCTAATCTGCCTGCATATTCAAGCCCCTTCCCTTATTAATTTAGTTGCCCTTCTCTGAATCTTTTTCCATTTCCAACATGTCCCTTTTGTATATGGGATTCCAAAACTGCACTGCATATTCCAAATGAGGCCTTACCAGTGCCTTGTAAAGAGGGATAATAATATCTTTCTCTCTTGAATCTATTCCCCTCTTTATACAAGACAATATCTTGCTATCTCTAGCCGTTGCTATCTGGCATTGTGTGTTATCTGTTATCTATCAGAACCCCCAAAATCTTTTTCCATTACAGTTGCACACAGAGTTATTTATGGTGTAGGTGGCACAGGGATTATTAAATCTCAAATGCATCACCTTACATTTAGGTCTGCTTGCAACACTTGCACATCATTTGAAGTTTCCAAAGCTTCCAAAGCTCTGCATAGTTTAGTGTCATCAGCAAACACTGAGACCTTGACTAGGCCTATGATTAAGGACGATTAGGTCCAAAATGCGTCAGGCGTGGATCAATAAAACTGTTATCCTGATGTAACATTGCAGCGTGGTTTCTTCCATCCGGTTACTTTGTGTGGAGTGCGGAGCTTGTTCTTATCTTCTTTACTACTGGGTATCTCCTTCCTAACTTTCATATGCAGTCATTAAGTCATGTCTTAATGTAAAGAATGATGTCAATGTTAATGCCAATAAGCTCAAGTGCTGTAAATTAACTTTCTATCAGTGAGTGCTGCATGTACTAGTGTTATATGCACTCCCCTTAAATATAATGTAAATTAAATTGTAATTTAAAAGTGCCAAGGAAGATGTTATAAATCAATAATATTTATTATAATATTAAATCTAGAAAAGGACTTATACTCTATGTGAAAAAAAGACCAAAACCCATACAGCTAAACCGCACAGGTAAATAGGTTAGTGTGATATGTGTAAGACTGAAACTTCTGAGGCTCTGGGTACATGAGACAGAATATGTTTATGGAACACTATACTGGCCAAGTAATTGACAGCTAGTGTAGTAACTTACAGATCTCTGGTTCCTCACCTAGCTTTTCATTGTCAGAAAATGGGAGACTGAGAAAAGAGTACAGTGTAAATTTCAGTATTGCTTAATAGAATGTTAGAAAAAAAACTTTTTTTTCCAATTAATAAAGGTTTATAGTTACTCTATTGCAAAATTTCCTAGTTTTGCTGTAACTCAGTGGGTCCACAATGTCTACAAATATCTGGTCCTTTTTTTTTAGAGTTCTACAGGGTTATTCAATAAAAGTTCTTATCGTTTAAAATGGTGCTTAGTTTTCCCCAACCAATCAGATGTTAGCTTTCAAATGTTAAATAAGATCTGATTGGTTGGGGCAAAATTAGCACCATTTTAAATGACAAGAACTTTTATTGAATCTCCCTGATAGTATGAACTTTTTTTGGTGTTAATTTTACTGCTATGAGCCTTCTACCATTTGCATCACATTTGCATATTTCTGTTGTTGTGCTTGATAATTTCTTATGTTATATGATATACTATCAGGTTATGAAGTACTTATAAAAAGAATAAGCAGAATAATTGTTCCATTATCCTACCTGCCTTCCACCAAATGCGCTCATTCATAAATATAATAGGAACTTCAGATGTTTCTAAGCTCATTATATTTTCTTTATCTCATTCTGATTCCTATTGCTGGTGATTTTGCTCCAATTATGTAACTGCTCAATGACTTCATAAATCAATTCAGAATTACATTATTGTGCATTTTAAGCATCATAAGGCTTCACAATGGAATCTACCTTGTAACTTTCCTGGAATCGTCAGACCTGAAAACTGAAACACCTTAATATATATAGAATGAATAATTTAGATTAAGGTTGGGTGTGTTTTATTCCCATTAACTTTCTAATACCCATTTAAAATTTTACTATCAAAACATTACAAAATTCTGTGCTATCATATCAGTGCAAAATTAGATAATCCAACGAATGTAACAGCAAGGAGCACACTACTTCTTGGGAATTTCACAGTTTATTCAGTGCAAAACAAAACCACTACGTATTGGTTGTAGTGGTTTTGTTTTGCACTGAATAAACTGTGAAATTTACAAGAAGTAGTGTGCTCCTCTTGCTGTTACACTTAGGGGGTATGGAGGATTGCACCTACAGTCTACTAGGCCAAAGCCATTGGCAGTGTGCTAGAGTGGCTTCAAATTGGATTCAAAAATAGAAATAGCATGCTTTTTATGAAACACCACATACTAATATAATTATTGCTTATAGGTTTGCTGTTGTTTTTTTTGTCTTATATCATACTATACCAAGTCACTTTGTATTTACAAACAAAAAGATATATAGGTATGTAGGTTTCAAATGTAATTTAAGAATATTGAATCTCCCTGTAAAAGTTTAAACAAATAATAGCATTACTATATAATTCCCTCGATCAACAATAGTGTTTTTGATAACAATGTAATTTTAATTATATTCTTATTTTGTATTCAATAAAATATTATTCGAAAAAACATTACATCATATTCACCAGACACACTTCTTCACCAGTTGGCGAGATGAGTACCTTGCCTTGGGTCGCAAAATCTGTCTGGCAGCAGTTTGCCAGTTGCCACCCAAGAGTTACATTCCAATCAATGTAGGTGGCAGCAACCCTTTCCTGTCTGGGGAAGCACAATCTGATGGAGAGCAAAAATCTGAAGTGGAAAATTAATTTGCCCTATAGAATGGCAAATATATTTAGTTTACCATTTACTGGTTCCAGTGCATAATCACTTCCAAACTTGGAATTTTTGCCAATGCTGCTTTAAGATGAGAATGTCCCTTTAAATCTAAGAATAGTTTTGTAAGAAGATTAAAGATGCCAAGGTTGTGACATAAAAAATAATTATATTCTATATCTATGAATATCTCTTTTTGTACATGAATTTGCCATACTTACCGTACTTGTTTTTAGGTTGTAATGCTCTGCGTAAAGTATATGTATTGTAACAGATTAATTATTCAGAAAGCCAGATGTGTTCTTTCCATCCTAATGCACCAGTGGCCAATTTCTATTTTCTTTCAACCTGCAATATATCCATTATATAAATGAACTTTTTGTTTAATTAATCTCTTTAATTAGACTGGTTTAATTGCTATTCTATACCTTCAGAGCTAAAAAGGTAAATCTTTGATAAAAGTCAGAACCTCTAAAAGGAACTATTTAAAATACCAATGGAGAGATTCAAAATTGGCGCTAACTCCGTTGCAGAAAGTTACAGCGATAATATGACATCAGTTTCCGTTTGCTTCTATTTATAAGTGGTGGTAACTGAGCTCTGGCGTTAACCTTGGCCGTTTCAATTGGCAAAGTTGAAGAAAACGGGCGAGATCACCACCAGAGAAGGCAGGGATGTACGATGTTGCTGACCTCTTCTTTCTTCTGCCATCAACTGCGATGACTTCTGAACTCTGCAGGGTTTGCACCTCTTTATATAGGCTTGCCTTCAGGACTTAATCCAATTCTGATTGGTTAATTTTCAATGCTTGCTGTCATGTGATTATACAGTAACCAATCATATTTGTTGTCAGGGCCACAAGGGCACTTGTAAGTGCCGCAAGGCACTTATAAGAGCCGGGAATAGAGGTTCCCGGGTTTAAGCCATGGGACCCCTTAAGCCCCTTGTCAGGGCCGCAAGGGTACTTCTGAGTGCTGCAAGGGCCCTTCCAAGGGTCGGGGAAGGGGGGGTCTCGGTTCGAGCTGTGGGACCCTTAAGCTCCAAAACGCACTTCTCAGTGCCCCCACTGGAGGGTCCCTCCACCCCCTCAGTGAGCCCCTCTCTTCCCCTCCCTGTGGACATATGGGGCAGGGGGCTGGGAAGGTGTATGTGTGTGGCGGCTGGTCTCCTCTGCCGGGAGCGAGGGCGAGGTGGGCATACACCCCTGCCCTCACCGTAGAGGACGAGGGCGGGGTGGGGTACACCCCACCTGCCCCCTCTGGCGTCAGATGCGACCACCCACGGCGCAGTCCTTTCCCACCAGCCCCTCCCAGCCCCCTGCTCCATACATCAGGATTTGAGCCCTTCGCCGTGATAGTATACTTACCGCATTGTGCTAAGTATATTATAGTGGTGAAAAGAGCTCAAATTACTGGCGCACATTGCCACAGTGTTGGTTTTCACTGTGATATTGATCGTCTTTATAAATATTTTTTCGCAACGATTTGCTTCTGTAGCTTAGGGCGCAGCAAATAGTCTCCACTGAGGTACAGAGTTACATGGGTTGCACATTTGAATCAAGTTGAATTTTACATTTTGGGAAGATAAAATCAAGAGTGATTTGTCCTGCTGCAAGCTGATCTAGTGTATTTATTAATCGTACATTGTTTGTAGATAATAATAGGATTCCATTAGTTTTATTATTTTTGTACATTTGTTTTCTCTCTTTGTTCAATACTTTCCTCTACCATTTGGTTCAGGTATCATAAACCCAGGGATTTTTGTAGTATCTCTTCAGACTGGAGGCCTCCAAACAAGCCGGGGTTCTGATAAGGTGGACAATTTGACCTCTGAGAGAAATTAAAATAACAGGTTTTAATAATTGCCATAACTTGGTTTCTACAATAAGGATACTATCCAAAATGGATTCTGGTGGACGGGAGAATCCCGTGGGACCCAAACACCATACCTCTAGGCCTTAGGGTATCCCAAAAACTCACTTTAAACCATTACAAACACATACATATGGTAGATGTGTCATGTTCTGTGTCTATCAACTGGTAAATTCATGACAATAATTAATTTAGTGATTTCCAGTTGGTAGCACGAGGGACCACTGAGATATGAATTTACCAAGAATAATTTTACTGCGGGTGTGTCTTCCAAAGGTAGTCAAATATGTGATACACCCTCAGTCCAGCCTACACCTGTTGGTGATTAGTCAGGGGTAAATCTTTAACCCCCCTTTTGCCTGAGGGTAGATAAGGAGCTGCACAGGCAATGGAAAGAAGCTTATGCAACATCAAAATGGATTTTTGGAGCCAGGAACTCTTATTTTCATCAAGGGACTTACTCATTTAAAGGACTTTTACATACCATATAAGTATTTTGTAAATACCACTGACACCGTTTTTTTGTTTTTTTTATTAAACGATATATATAAATCGTAAGCGGAGTCTCCTAGTGCTCTAACAGAACTAAGTTACAAAATAAATTTGGTAATCAGTTTATAAAAACCCTAGGGCCCTATTTATAAAGATCGGTATCGTTATCGTAAAATACCGATCGTTATCGTAAAATAAGACCAGGTTTTTACCGATAACGACCGTTATTTACCGATAACGACCGTTATTTACCGATATCGTTAAATACCGGTCATTATCGATAAATACCGGTCGTTATTTACCGATAACTATCGGTAAATAACGGTCGTTATCGGTAAATAACGGTCGTTATCGGTAAAAACCCGGTCGTTGTTTTACGATAACGATCGGTATTTTACGATAACGATAACGATCTTTTATAAATAGGGCCCTATAAGCCCTATATATGTGATATAGGTGCTGTGGGTGCAAAATAATAATCAAAAATACGGTGAGTCTCAGATAACTGAAACTCTGACAAGGATGCCCCACTTTACTCAGAGACTTCTAAAGGTACTCACCCGGGCATAAGGCAAGGAAATATTAACCCCAAAAATAGACATGGGGAAAAAAGGTTATAAAGTGATGATGTTAAATGAAACCTTCCAACATAACATGAAAAAATGTATCAAAATGTATCGTTTATTTTATTCAAAATGTATCAAACACTAAAAGTTCCTACCACAACTATACATATACTAAACAACATCTGGGCGTCCCCAGGAACAATAGATCTTTACTTACAAGAGTCTCCAAGTTCAGCAACAATTGTGAGTATAAAGTAAAGTGCATAGATTAATAGCAATAGTTACTAAACATGAGCAAGCAGCAAGTAGGTTAAAGGGCACATCCGCGCAACCTCCCCATCTCAGAGGTCGGGATAACCCACACCTAACAAATAGCAGGCTGGAGGCAAAATAGCAAAAAAGAAGGTACGTATATCTACCACAGAAGTATAACTCACCATGCATCAACAGACATCCGATGTTGAGCCGCGATGAATCCCTCCGCCTCCAGACCGCTACCTCAGGAAACCCCGGTCTCACCTAAACGCTCATCCTCGCTGTAGCTCGCTTAGCTCCAAACCTTACTGATTTGTTATGTTGGCATGACTTGGGTACTCTCCAAAACTGACCCGTTTCGGAAAGACACACCCTACTTCTCCGGGTCTAATTAGTTTACACAGAAGGAAGTTAGACTCCTCCCTTAATCTGTCCCTGAGCAGATTGCTATGTATGTCGTCTTTGTCATTTCGTCTTCTGCTGCCCTGATACGTCTTGTCCTGCGCCCCTCCTCCCCCCCCCTCCCCCCCTTGGCAGTAAGTCCCTAATTCCCCCCGCCACCCCCGCCGACCCGCTCTGTTTCGTCCTGCAGGCTCCCGCCTGTTGTCGTTCCCTACAGGCTTCGTTTCAGCTCCAGCTATTTTCAGCCATCTCCTTTTTGACTTTGACACTTATCTATACCCCGCCAATCTTCCTTCTTATCGCTGTGTACACCAACCCACTTCCTCACCCCCCTCAGCCTTACATCCAACACGCAACCCCACCACTCACCGGAGCTTTTGCCCAGGCCTCCAAACCCTCTTTTTTTATTCCCGTAGCACCCACCTCCTACCGGCCGCAACCCCCAATAACCAAGACCACCGTGTCCTCGATGACACATGCATTCTATCGAACCCGGGAACAATAAACCCATCGTGCCCCCGCACTCCCGCTTATTGTTAAATGGCCCAATCCCTTAACTGCCCTACAGTGCTCCTGAACACAACCAAGAATCACCTCAATCATCCCCCACGCAACCCGCCCCCCACGCACGTTTCTCCAGCGCCAGACATGACCATTGGCACCACTTTCGCGTACCTCTTCTCGAATAGCATAACGCTCCCCCCACACAACTCCCCCTTATTAACATGTTGTGCGCAACTTTTAACACTCAGAACCTTTCAAACACCAATAGAAACAGCCAACCTACACACTCCTTCCCCAACATTATACGGCACCCCCAACACCTTACCACCCAGCCAACCACATGCTTACTGCAAAAACCCCACCCACATGAAACCTACCGATCTGACAAACAGGGACATAATTTCCCAATAACCTCTTTTTTATACAAGACAATACCATGCTGGCTCTGGCTGTTGCCGCCTGGCACTGCTGTGCTACCTTTAAGTTTTTTATCCACCAAAACTCCAAGATCTCTTTTTAATGGATTAACTTAACACAGAGCCATTTATAGTATAAGCAGCACAAGGATTTTTAAGTCCAAAATGCATCACCTTACATTATCAACATTGAATCTCATCTGCCACTTAGCAGAACAATGTGACAATCTATCTAGATCCCCCAGCAACAATTGCACATCCTCTGAAGTTTTTAATGGTCGACAAAGTTTTGAGTCATCAGAAAACACAGAAACCTTGCTGAAAATACCCCCTCCAAATCATTAATAAATAGATTAAATAGAAGCAGCCCCGACACAGAACCCTGTGGCACCCACTTAGCATTTAGTCCATAATGATAGCCCCATTAACAACTACTCTCTGCATCCTATTCATTAACCAATTTTCTATCCATGTACAAATGTGCCTCCCCAGACCAACAGACCTTAGCTTATACATTAGTCGCCTATGGGGGACTGTATCAAAAGCCTTTGCAAAATCCAAGTATACTACAGCTACTGCTATGCCAGAGTCTAAATTTCTACTCACTTCCTCATAAAAGCCAAGCAAGTTAGTTTGACAAGATCTATTCCTCCTAAATCCATGCTGGTTACTACATATAATGTCTGTCCTTGAAACACACTCTAGAATATGTTCCCTTATTAAGCTTTCCAGCATCTTCCCCACCACTGAAGTTAAACTTACAAGCCTAAAATTACTAGCTGGTTTTACCCAGCTTTTTGAAATTGGAATAACATCAGGCCTTTTCTAATCCAGAGGCACACATCCGGAGATGAGGGAATCTGCAAAAATAAGAAACAATGGCCTAGATAAAATGGAACTTAGCTCCCTAATGACCCTAAAATGTATTTATACCGGTCCAGGAGATTTATAATATTAACCTTATTTAGTTTTTTCTGTACCATATCCTCGGTTAACTAAAGAACACTGCATTTTTTATACCATTATTGCTACTATACTCTATGATATCTATACTTGGATCTCTTCTATAGTGTATACTGAGGGAAAAAAAATATTTAAGACATTTGTTTTATCGCCATCCTCCGTAACTAACTTATCCCCATTAATTAATGGTGCCACATTTTCAGTCCTAATTAATATACTTAAAAAGTTTTAGGCTTAGTGAAGATTGTTCAGCTATCCTAACTTCATTATTAATTTTAGCTAGTTTGATTGCTTTCTTACACTCCTTGTTACAGTTTTTATAATCCCTAAAGGCCCTTTCCTTTTCCCTCTGACTTAAACGGTTTTAAATGCCTTTTTCTTCCTTTCCATTTGCCTCTTTACATCAGAATTCAGCCACATGGGCGCGGATTTATTTTTTTTTTACATTTATTTATTTATTTCCCAAGGGTATAAATTTAGATGTGAAATGGATTAAAATTCCATTAAACACAATCCACTTCTGTTCAGTAACTTTACCTGATAATACCTTATCCTGAAGAGCTACTTTTAACTTGGGATCAATCAATGTCAGGGTAATTAAAGTCCCCCATAATGAGCACACTCCCTAAACTTGCAGCCCTTGCCAACTGCATATGAAGTTGACTCACCTCCTCTCTGATAGCATTTGGCGGCTTATAGCAGACACCAACAATCACATTACCCCCTTTCCTGTTGTCTAATTCCACCCATTTGTCCTCTGCTTTAACATCCATATCGCCAGTTATCTATTCTTTTAAATTTGGCTTCAATTCTTTTTTAACATAAACACTCCTCGCTCTTTCCTTTTTTCTCTGTCCTGCCTAAACATATCCTTCTAAATTTACAGCCCAGTCGTGAGAACTGTTCAACCATGTTTCTGATATACTTATTACATCATACTTTTCATTCAACACCATTATCTTCAATTCACCCAATTTGTCAGCCAGGCTTCTTGCATTTGCAAACATACATTTTAGATTATGATCCTGTAATTTATTCATACACTTTAAAACACATGCCTCCCTACCCCCTATGCTAGCCCCACCCCCCTTTCCACCCGCCACTGGTCTATCTAAACCCTGCTTTCCTCCTGGGCAGTGAGACCGGGGTAGATAGATTTAGCAGCAGGGAGGATTTCCCTTCCTGTTTAAGATTTTTTTTTTTGCCTCCCTCTGATTTGCCTGTTAGGTAGGGTTAAAGAGGAGGATAAAGGTTGGACTAGATGGACGTATGTCTTTATTTAACTTCAGTAGTTTTATTTGCCTGTTGTTGTTTTGTTTTTGACACATAAGTCTATATTCTGAAAGTATTTTTAAAAAATGTATTCTACTTGGATTATTATTATTATTATTAAGGATTTGATCAAAAATATATTAAGATATTTATAATACTTTGAAATTGATTTGTTGTTACAGATAATTATAAAACACAACAATATATATGCCAATATCGGCATAATTTAATATTTAGATAATCGTATATATTGACTTTGACCATGTTCGTTTTTGTTGTTCTCACAATTTTTTTTCATTTATTCTTATTTTATTCTAAACTGAGAGTCTGCCTGAAAGATCTCTTCCAAGAAAAAAAATTCTGAAATGCTATACATAGGGACTACGTATGGAAAGCTGTATAACAAAAGTAATAATATGCCCACTTACTAACATTATCATTTAACAGTAAAAAGAGTTAAAAAAAAAAAAAAATCAAAGAAAATAGAGGTGGTGGTAGTGGTGTGGTGGGGAGACACCCATTATCTGCCATGTACGATGCTGTTTTAACGCCTTTTCCTGAGCGTTTTGACAAGACCTGCTGCTGATACCTCGGTTGCCTAAAACTGACTTAACCCCCTTTTTACCAGTAAAAACTTATTTTGTATGGAAATGAACAGGCAGACACACAATCCTTTTGGGTGAAATAAATGGCCACAGCTTTATTGACACATTATAACATCATGTGATCAATTAATTAGCCAAATTATAAATTTGCATCCTTGCATATTAATTAGATGTAAAACCCCAACTAGCCGTAGCCATTGCTAAATGCCAAGCATCTGGATCCCCAGAGTGCATGTAACGGCTCAACATAACCCCTGCAAGGATGCCCCCGCCACCAGGAGTTGCTGTATACCTACACGGAACTCCGTCCGCTACCCAACAAATACAGTGCCTGTTCTATTCCATCTCGCAAACCTATTAAGAAGATATCGAGCCCGATATCATTCAGATGTACCCCATCTTGCCTCATCAGGGACCTATTATCGCCCTCCAACTGGCGATGCCTGATTACAACACCCCCTTGGGATCTCACGAATCTGGAGATTCTGGTGTTGATAACCCTCCTGGCCTTATTCCACCACTCCCTGATCTTTTGCCCCTTGCCAGTGCACCCTGGGAACGACCTCTGACCATACTATAATCAATTGTGTTTGCTGACGACACAAAACTTTGTCGACCATTAAAAACTTCAGAGGATGTGCAAGGGGATCTAGATAGATTGTCACATTGGGCTGCTAAGTGGCAGATGAAATTCAATGTTGATAAATGTAAGGTGATGCATTTTGGACTTAAAAATACTTGTGCTACTTATACTATAAATGGCTCTGTGTTAAGTGAATCCCTGTAAAGGGATCTTGGAGTTTTGGTGGATAACAAACTTAAAGGTAGCAAGCAGTGCCAGGCGGCAACAGCCAGAGCCAGCATGGTATTGTCTTGTATAAAGAGAGGTATGGATTCAAGGGAGGAAAATGTAATTCTCCCTCTTTACAAAGCATTGGTAAGGCCTCATTTGGAATCTGCAGTGCAATTTTGGAATCCTGTGTATGAAAAGGACATCTTTGAAATGGAAAGGGTTCAAAGAAGGGCAACTAAATTAATAAGGGGATTGGGGGAGCTTGAATGTGAAGAGAGACTGGAAAAGTTACAATTATGTATGCTGGAGAAAAGGCGCTTGCGTGGGGATATGATTATTGTGTATAAATACATTAACGGGCCATACAATAAACTATCTGGGGCATTGTTCACCAACAGAACATGTTAAAGGACACAAGGACATCCCTTAAGATTGAAGAAAAAAGGTTTAGGCTTCAAGCTCGGAAAGGGTTTTTCACTGTGAGAACGGTAAAGCTATGGAACTGTCTTCCAGTGGACGTTGTTATGGCAGGTTCATTGGTCAGTTTAAAAAAAAAGCTGGATGAGTTTCTGCAAACAAGGAATGTTGCAAGTTACTGGTATTGATACATAAAGTAGAGTTGATCCAGGGAAATTTCTAATTGCAATGAATTTTTTCCCCCTTCATAAATTTGGTGTTTTTTTTGCCTTCCTCTGGATCAACAGTTAGGCAGTAAATGAGGATATTGCTAGATTGGTTGAACTGGATGGACGTATGTCTTTATTCACCCTCAAATACTATACTATACTATACTATACTATATTAATTCTCTAAAAAATTGACGAAAGCGCTGCAGATCAGCCTTCATTAGAAATAGAAGATCTGACAAACGGTTCTTACAGAGGTCGTTCCCAGCCGCGTGGATCACTAATACCGTGGACCCTGGATCCGCTCTGCTAATTTTCACAACCTCTAGCAGAACCTGGCTCCAAATTAAACCCCTAATCCCTTTCCAATAAAGTGAAGTCATCTGGAATCCCAGGTACCTTCCTCTGGGTCGTATTTCAGCTTGTTGCGCAGCCCAGAATAGGTAAGAGTGCCCCACTAGTCAAACCGAAGGTTGGCGAACACCTGGAATAAAAAACAATCAATTAATAACCAGTTCTGGGTAAATGTACTTCGCTACGCAGTTAGATCTCCACCTTCCGAGCCTGCGCACCCTATCCTCGGAAAAACCTAGGGAATGGTCCTCTGTTGAAGCTTCTATTCTAAATGAGTGTGTTCCGAATTCTTTCGGTTGGAGGCCCAAGTATCCTAAAGCTTTGCGTAATATCGCCTCAAACTGATAACAAGACAAAGGGAGGCCATTCTGATGGGCCAGGAACGACAGTGAAGGGGATCTAATGTCCGCAAACTTAGCGACTGCTTTGACTGGGCACCAGGTGGACTTTAAAGGGGATATAGAAAACCAACTTCCTTCCCCAAAGGGGTCTGTTTTAGATCTCTTTATTCTGACCATCATGTTTGGCTCTAAAGGACACATTTCGTTCCAAACATTTTAGAACTAAATACCTAAGCAGCGCTAGCACTGGTAAGGAGGAACTCGTTAGGTTGTTGATCGCATAAACCACACTCTCATTGTCCGTCCAGAATCTGATCTTTTTATTCTGAATTTTTTCGCCCCATAGTTCTATTGCCACCACAATGGGGAAGAGTTCAAGGAGAGTGAGGTTCCTGCAATGGCCCATTTCCTTCCAGGAGAGGGGCCATTCTGCGGCGCACCAATTGGGGCCCAGAATGGCCCTGAAACCCACGGAGCCTGCTGCGTTCATGTAAAGTTGTATTTCGGTATTAGTTTCTTCTTCCTCCTGAAAACAAGTCCTACCATTGTAATTTGCTAAAAAGGTATGCCACACCAGTAGGTCGCTACGCAACTCCCTAGTTATTCGTACGTGGTGGTGAGCTGCAGTCACCCCCTGGGTGGCTAGCGATAATCTCCTGGAGAATACCCTTCCCATTGGCGTCTAGCATGCCCTAGATTTTAGCTGCTGGTAATCTGAACTCCATCTTAACTGTGTCTATCTCGATACCCAGAAAAGACAGCACCGTTACTGGACCTACGGCTTTTTCCTCAGATATGGGCACAACAGTTGGTTAACAGTTGGAGTTGCAACCACGGGTGGGGTGGGCTCCTCCCTCAGGTTCGGCAACTGGGGGCGGTGTACCTCGCCTCTTGCGAGCTGAGAGGGGTGTACCGTGTTAAAAGCCTTCAACAGGCCCTCAGTTGCTGCCCTGTGCCTAGGGGTGTTAGCCCTAACTATTCGTGCCCCCCGTGGTCTGCAGTAGGAGTGTGGGGGACTGGGACTCAAACGGACGGGAGCGTTGGGGCGGCGTACGGGCCTACCAGCCGTCTGGCTGGCAGATCTAGTCTGGGGGCGAGCCCCCACGGGGGTGCCACCAGCCGGTGGGACCCCTTCCAAAATTCCCTGCAGCCACCCTGCCCCCTCCGTGTTGATCCTCTCCCTTACCCTCTCCAACATCTGCTCTGCATCAGCCATCTTCAGCTGCCTCGAATTCCTGACTCACTGAAAGCCTGTCTTGTTTGGTTGCTCTGAACAGGAAGAGAGATTCTCCTCCTGGTAGCAATTCTACAAAATGGTGCCTGCTACCTCGTGTCCTGTCCCTTTTATAGACCCGGTGACGTCATCCTCCCGGCTCTCGTGAGACCAGCCGCGGCCAATCCGCGAGTGTGACGCAGCATAATGACATCATGCGCTCGGCCGCGACCGAACCCAGCACAGAGCACAGGGGGAGGCGGAGCTAAGACACTGCACTACAACTCCCAGCATCCTTGCGGGAGCGGTGCCGCAGGTCAGACGCTCCGGCCCCCTAACTCGGGTCGGAGCTACCACACCTCTTAGCCACAATGCAATGCAACACCTGAATGCAACACCTTGCATTCAGGAGGTCCCTGACACCTGGATGTTATATGCTGATTGGGACCTTCCAGGATATTTATTGCCAACAGATTAATGTACAAGTCATTCTGAATTGAGAAAGCCAGTCGGATGACTAGCGAAACATCTTCAAGAACTAAATTTAAAGTCCACTTGAACTGTAAGGGTAATTTTAAATGAAAGATACTTGAACTAGAATAACTGGGAGCTTCCATAATTTCCCTGGAACCTTCCTTAAGCCACCAATTCAAAGGTGTTAGTTCTCACGCTATAAAGTAAAGCAAAAACTAATGCTTTGGGGAATTCAATCGGATGCCTGTGTAAAATAGCAAATAGCACAGGCCCCCTCAATAGAGTACATTAACCAATGGTAACCCGACATTACATTGGGTTTAACGCCTTTAAAGCTGATACTGGCTAATATTGAATCTCCCCTAAATGTTTACTAAAAAGCACATACATCTTAGAAGTATAGTAAAAAACATGGATATTTTGCAAATATGAGGCTGCCCTTATATTTGCAAATCTGCATACCCTCTTCTAATCAGTATATTGACAAAACAATACAAAATAATTTGCCTGTGTAATTTTTTTTACACAAAAGGTATAAAAAAAAATCATTTAATGCAAAATAAGGGTATGGTTGTGTAAGCCAGTTATAGATATCCTGACTACTCTTTTTTTTTTTTAACACTACGAATAGCAGATGCTAGAGATTAATTACCACACCAACATTTGCTGAGGTATGACAATAAAGGTATTATTTTTTTTTTATAATTTATAATGAAATTATAGATTTATTGATTGATAATAATAAAAATAATATTTTAAATGCTGTTGTAGGAGTACAATAATGTTTTAACCAATTATCAGCATTTTTGGGGGTTTTAGATGCCAAGGAAAGATTGTAGTTAATATACAAATAATTATGACTGAACAAATAATACAGGATGTACAGGTTGTGTTATTTTATTAGACACAATAGCATTCAGTTGAGTTACTGCAGCCAACTAGAACTCAGTCAATAAGTCAATAATAATTATTAAAATCAAAGCATGGTGGGGGGTGCAACTTGCATTCCTCAAACAGATTTTACATTTGTTTTTCTCAAACATTTAGTAATCTTTGAACATACTGTCAGGATCTCTCCTTACCTTGCTCCTCTTTGGCTGGTCTCCTGGTATAGCAAGTGAAAGGTCCACTGCTAGATGTTTGTTCCCACTCTGGCTTCCTTACCTTTCCTGAGTCCTGTTCCTGAGTCCTGCATTTTTGAAGTAACTGTACAGTTCTTAGGTTTGGACATTTCCCCAGAGGGCATCTCTCTGGGTACTAGTAAGTAAACCACTATCCTAGATTGGCCAGCTCCCTCTTTTAGAGAGGAAGTCCAGCACTTTTTGGGACTTGATCATTTTTCCCGGAAGTTTATGAAGAACTTGTTCTTCCTATTACAAACCTCACACAGAAAATTATAAAATTTTACTGAACTTTGGAGGCCCCAGATGTTTCAACTCTATTAACCAAAGGTTTACTTCTGCCCCTATCTTAATTTACCCTGATCCAATCAAACCATTTATTTTGGAAGTCAATGCCTCTGACTCTGCAGTTGGAGCCATTCTTCCCCAACGTTTCAAGGATAAAGACCTTTACCTTAGCTTTTCTCTCTCGGAAAGTGTCCCCTACAAGAAGAATTGTGATATTGTAGAAAAAGAGTTATTTTCAATTAATTGCATTTGAACAGTAGTGCTACCTTCTGGAGGGGGCAATCCATTCAATCTTAGTCTACACTGAGCATAACAATCTAAAACATCTCAGAACAGGCCCCCGGCAAGCTAGATGTACTATTAGTTGTCTATTTAACTTCCATATAACATATCATCCTGGGTCAAAGAATGGTAAACCTGATGCTCTCTCCTGGTTATTTTCTTTAGATCTCCCTGAATTCTGTGCACCAGAGACTATTGTAAATCAACTTTCTCTTTGTGGAACCTGAACTCCTTGCTCATGTCCATTCCAGCACAGATCTTCTCCAGCAGGTGCTACAAATAACCCATGACCATTTTATTGCCGGCCACATTGGTTTTAAATGTACCATGGAACTTGCCTCATGCCAGTTCTGGTTGCCTAATCTACACAAGGACTGTAGAATGTATGTTTATACCTGTGATATTTGTTTACAAAATAAATCCCCACACAGTAAACCAGCTACTTGCTGTTTCCTCGGTCCTTCTCAAAACACCCTTGGATTCATATTTCTCTGGATTTCATTGTCAAACCTACTTCTGTTCAAGCCATTAACACCATACTATTTGTGGTGGGATTTTCCAAAATGGCTCATTTTATTCGTCTCACTGGCCTTCCTTTTTCGTCCAAATTATCAGTCATTTTCATCAAAGAAATCGTCCGATCATCGAGACTCATCCCTTTTGTTTACTCCACAAAATGGTTTTCATCTATCCAAGTCATCTTCTTTCTCCACTCCTGCAGTACAACTTATAACTATGTTACTCTTCCAAGAAATTGGGGCCCAGTTTTTATAGGTCCATTCACTATTGTTGAACAGATTAATGAATTCGCTTACAAGCTCAAACTACCTCCTTCTTTTAGAATTCATTGAGTTTTTCATGTGTCTTTTTTCATGCCTACTCCATAGGGTTCCCCTGTCATTGTAGATGGTAAGGAAGAATTGGAGATTGAGTTTATCTTGAGTGTTCAAAGTAGAGGACAAGGGAAATTAAATGGAAAGATTTTGAGGTCAAAGAAAATTCTTGGCAACCTGTAAGGAATCTTCTTCCTTGACTAATTCAGGACTTATTCAGGACACAAACCAGTAAATTCTGATTTAAAGGTCATCCAGTATGAGCGCATGCGCAAACGAGTGAATGCATAACTGCACAAATATTTGCACGTGCGCACCAGCGTGGCGCCAGATTCAAAAGGTCCAGAAAGTGACAGGGACACTTCTGGATGTTTGTTCTCACACTTGGGGCCATATTTATAAAGCGCGGTATCGCAATTTAGCGATACTGCTCGTTATTGGTAATGCACAACAGTTATAGAATAGATTCTGGCAAATGAGCTATAAAGTTTAAGAAAAGTTTAAGACTAGTATAGATGGGTTTTTACAGTGAATTGGATTTTAATTACACATGCTTAAACCACACTTTCAGCTCAGAAATCAGTTTTAGCATTAGCAATGTCATTCATATCTTGAATTAAAATAATTTCAACTGACAGTAACATTGTTTGTCAGGTTGTTCAAAAGCCATAAAGTTTATCCTATGGCTCAGACAACTAGTTGTAACATAGTACAATGGTTCTTAAATGTGTTATATTACACACTTTTGATCAAGGCACGTGTATGTTTTTAAAATATAAAATATTGATTGAGGTATGCATTAACCATTACAGTTAATATTTTCAAAAAAGCTTATAAAATGAATGTAGTTTAACCTTTCCATGCCATGGATCATAGCTCATAAAGGGCCATATTTATAAACACGCGGTATCGCAATTTAGTGTTATTGGTAATCTATGACAGCAACCATAAATGCACAGCCGTGATCATACATTTACACCGTTAATTAACGAACATTCAGTGATAGAATACCATTGCGTTATCGTTGATTTACGATACCAACCATAAATTAATGATTGTTAAACTGATTGGAAATTAACGATCATTAAACAGATTGTTAAAGGTGCAGTATCGTTAAAAAGCACATTATAAATATGGCCTGTTGTCTGTGTATAAAAGTACCATACTCTCTAACAGTTAAAAATGGCATTGGGGATTATGTAATATTAACCCATCAATAGCTGTAACCATATAAGAAGCTGTCCCTTTATTACCCCCACTAATTGCAGTGTTGGTAGAATTCAGTGTTGGTAGAGTTAAGTTGGAATCTAGGGACCTTATTTGTAAAGTTTATTGATCGTCAAACCAATCGTTAATTTCCGATCGATTTAGCGATTGTTAATTTACAATCATTATCGTTAATTAACTATAACAATTGTAAATCTACGATAACGCAACCGTAGATTTACAATGCCAATAAAATACCATAAAATACTATATCTGTTGTATTCAATTAGATCAACTGGACTTAAAGTTTATTTCTTGAAGATGTTTTGCTAGTCATCCGACTGGCTTTCTCAATTCAGAATGACTTGTACAAGAATCTGTGGCAATTATGTACCCTGGAAAATCCCAATTAGCATATCACAGCCAAGTGATGTGTGGTGTTAAGGGCATGATTGCATAGTGGCTAAGAGGTGTTATAGGAACGCCCAGAGTAAGGTGTCAAAACTTACTCTGCATTGTACATGGCAGACAGTTGGTGTCGAATTATTTTCACATAAATGGCCTCCTTGACACCTCTCTTGAACAAGTCACATTCCTTTGACAATATGTTAACATTACAATTTTCAACGGTATGTCTTTTATCCTTAAGATGCAGGTACACGGCCCGAGTCCTGACCTGAGGAATTGGCTCTTCTGTGCTGGGCCATACGTTGATGCAGTTGCTATTTGGTCTCCCCCACATACAAATCAGAGCATTCTTCACTGCACTGCACTGCGTATATGATGTCGCTTTTCTTGTGTTTCGGTATTAGGTCTTTTGGATGTACCAATTGCTGCCTCAGTGTGTTGTTTGGTTTAAAGCAGACAGGGATACGGTGTTAAAGCATAATTGACACAGATTCTTGTACAAGTCATTCTGAATTGAGAAAGCCAGTCAGATGACTAGCGAAACGTCTTCAAGATCTAAACTTCAAGTCCAGTTGATCTAATTGAATATAACAGACATATCATGACCTGGATGAATGAGAACCTTCACAAGCACCATAGAATACTGTTTAAAAACTACAAAATTTAAACTCCCAAATTATGTTTTGACCATTAAAACTTTGGCAATCAGTGAGAACAGACAGTAAAGATCCTATCCAATATACTATAAGATGAATGCAAAGAATATGGATCAGATTTTTCCAGCGGCCTGGCTGCCACTTCTTTTAATGTGCCACCTGAGGTTTTGCCTCACATTGCCACATTAGAGAGGCATCCCTGACATACACGCATACAGATACACATGCATGCACACACATACACGCATGCATGCAGACACACATACATGTAGACACACATACATATATGCATACATAGAGACACACACATGCATGCAGACAGACATACACATATGCATACAGACACCCACATGCATGCAGACACACACATACACACATGCATGCACACCCACACATACAGACATGTATCCACACTCACACATACACATATGCATCCACACCCACATGCAGACACACACTCAGAAACCTCCCTCGACCTACATCACACTTGTCACAGAGCCAACTCCTTCCCACTCTCAGCAGGCACAGGTGGTTGTCTCAGTGTCCTCACTTCCTATCCACTGTGCACTGTCAGGTATGAATAAAGTTGGGGGGGGAAATGGAACTTCAATTTTTTAAAAAACTTTATTCATACCTGACAGCCAGGACATTGCAGGGAATAAGCTGATAGCAGTTTCTTCGGCATTGTGATTTTCTGTAAAACTTTTGCGTGACCACAAAGCCACCTATTAGCTGGAGTAAAAAGGCTTGTTATTGTGATACCTGTGCAACTGCCACAAACCCCTTCTTAAAGTCACACAAACCTTTTTTTATTAGTAGCAGTAGTATTTAGCTTAGGAACCAGAAGTGCATTTTTCTGTAAGTACATTGGGCTTTTGTATAGTGCAGTTTATATAGGATTGGAACCTTATGTCAGTGCAAAATTTTGTCTAGCACTTTCCAGCATTACAATGCTGGTATTTTCCAGTAACTTTCCCCCCCAGATACAAGACTACTTTTAGAGGGAATGAGGATCACACTCCCTGTTTATTCATTGGAACAAAGATAGATTCTATTAAATAGTGAGCATTGCATCCCTAGAACAATGAATAAGTGTAATATTTATACAAATCTGATTTTTATAGCTCAGACCAAATTAAATAATCTACTATATGGGATTTTATTTTAATAAATAAGTCAAGGCAGGTTCATTCATTGCTTTCCCTTTCCCTACATTAGGAGGTAACAGTGTAACCAGTTGGAAGATTAGTTAGTTTTGTTTCTTTTTCGATCCCTTGGCAGGTTCAGCCTTTACCAGTTGTTCCATTTTTACAACAGAAGGACTGGGGATGCATTCCTTAGGCTAAATTACAACAATGTTATATTTTACCCCTCTGCTTTTTCTTAGCTGGCTGTACAGTATGGATTAGGAAGATACATTTAAAGGGTATGTCCACTCCTCAAAATAACTTCTGCTTGCTTCTCCACGCACAGAAGCAAGTAAAAGGGGTCAGACCGGCAGAGTCTCCTGTGATTGGCTGAAACATTGCGCCTCAGCCAAGGGATAGACCTAAGGAATCTATCCCTTAGATCCTTGTTCAGTCCAGAGAGCAGGGCTCTGAGTTCTCATTCTCATTCCAATATCTCCTTTTATGATAAAAGTGTTTCCATGAGCACCATAACTTTTTGGTACTTCAGGCTATGTCCTTGCAGGAATATAGATCAATATAGACACCTTTTTTTCTTTTCCTGATATTTGTTTTTTAAAAAAAAAGTATATACATATTCTTCAATATAATGAACTTTGTCTATTAACTATATGGATTTATAAGAAGAAGATTTAATTATTTTGTAAATTCTAGTTGCTAGATACAAATAGCTACTGTTTATCAGGAAGTAAAGTTAGAATGAAAAATAGTATGATCAAACACTCCTAGAAAAATAATTATAGCAGCTAATAAATAGGAAAAATCAATTACTGCAATAAATTGAGTTTATAATGTTGATATCTTGTACCCACTTTCATACAGTACCATGAATGTAATTTTTGTTGAAAAAGGTACAACCAGGCTCACAATTATGATGCAGTTGTTAGGATTTCTGCTATTTTTGTTTCTCCCTGCTGGTGGCAATGGATTCTTGGGGCCATATTTATAAAGTTGTGGTATCGCTTTTTAGCGATACTGTGACTTTAATGATCGGTATCGTAATGTATCATTATTTCTTTGTCTTTATCCATTATTTATTGTTAGTTAGTTAGTGAGGGTTTATGTTTGCTGGACTGGGGTTTGTCACACTGTGGTTATATTTTGTTTGGTTTATTTTTTGGTTGTGAATAAACATTATGGGAGATTCAATAAAAGTTCTTATCGTTTAAAATGGTGCTAATTTTGCCCCAACCAATCAGATCTTATTTAACATTTGACAGCTAACATCTTATTGGTTGGGGCAAAATTGGCACCATTTTAAAGAAAAAGAACTTTTATTGAATAACCCTGTTTTTTTCTTTCACTTCTGATGTCTCACTGCAGCAATCAGTTAATTTCCTAGTTCCGGCTGCTTAGCAGCTCAAGAGCATTACAGCAGTTTTGCTAAAAAAAAATCTTTTGCACATTTTTACAAAATACAATGAACAGCATTTTCCAAATCTTCTTGCTCAAACACGAGAAATCAGTCTAAACCAATAGATACTTTATTCACTACCTCTTTAAAAATCCTAAACAAAAATCCATAGGTTAACAAGCTTTTTAACCTATGAAATTTTTACAGTTGTTTGTTTCTATCTTTCTAATATTAGATAATCAATCATACAGTATCTTCTGCAGTTTCCTAAAATAGTTTTCCTATTCTAGTGCTATAAGCTTTCATATGTCGATTTGATTGACGTGTATGCAAAGCTATTTTAATGATTTGGTGCAAAATACGATACAGTAACATTATATACAATACTCTCACTCAAAGGCATTGGGCTGGAGAAAATGGAATGCTATCATTTGTGAGCAACTTGATCAGGTATTGGAACTAATTGGTTGTGTTTTATAACATTCATTTCACATTTATTATAATATCTGTAACATGCTAATTGCCCAAGAGAGCTTGCATGCATGCTGAGCAAGGTTATCAATCAATAGATTTAACATCACAAAGCACATGGAATTTTTAATTGACATAGTCTAACGTGTTTTGTAATCTATTCTTTAAAACGTTTCAAAAGTTGGTTTTTTTTTTAGTATCTCACTTTAAATCAAATTTGTAAGGAACTGTGTTATGGGATCCAGGGGCATAACTACCAGGGGAGCAAGGAGAGCAACCACAAGGTTGCCTGGAAGCAAAGGGGGCCCCATCTTCTCATTTTTCCTATGACAGATATAGCCTCCTCCCAGAAAACCACTGTGGATGAAGCACAGATAGGGGCCCCATAATTGTTTTGCAGGGGGGCCCAGTGATTCCTAGTTATGCCACTGTAGTGATCATACTCGGATAAGTGTTTTTCTGTGTGGCCAAATAAATATTGTCACAGATTCTCTGTATAATGTTTGGTTCTTGGATTTGAGTTGTATTTCTCATTCACTTGCTATAGCTTCTGTCATTTTAAAGAAATTTATGTGGACAGAATCATCTCTTGGTAAGGCTTTGGGGCCATTTTGATTAGATTGATTTGATTAGAGATGATCTAAATCCAAACACAAACTTGGTTTCAAAGGAGATTTCACAGAATGTCAGATTTCTGACGTATTCGGATTTTTCTGAACCACAAAACTATTTTAATAAAAATTATTTTAGAAATTTTCATGAATTTTTTTCATGAAACTACTATTCGGACTGCTAAAACAGGAAGTGCATGAAGTTTCCGGTAACGGATGATATTTTTTTTTATAGATTTTGGGTATTGATATGTGTTCCCCAGACCATTTTCCAGGTCCTTGAGCCATTTACAGTGAGTTACCATTGCTATTTATCCTTTTATTTTAGGCAGAATTTTGAGATTTCCATTGACATGAATGGGTCCGCATGAGGATTTTTTCCAAAAATTATTAAGGCATTTTTTAGGTATTGAAGTATTTTTTTTTCTTTACATATTCAGAGAGGTGGTATGATAAGAGAGATTCCACTGTTATTTTAACATTATCAGCATTGCTCTAATATTTTGTAGACTTTTGCACATTTCTTCATATTATTTGTACTTTGCCTCCCAGTTCAGCACCCATGGATTGGAGAATTTGTATCAGAGATTCAGTTTAGCTACAGGGCTACTGGGATTTTGTATTAGATATTGTGTGATAGAATTGATGGATCTCAACAGAGATGTCACATGTCATGAGATGAAAAAAAAATACTAACAAGTTGGTGTGATGATAGATTTGGCCTAGAAGAATCCTTTTGCTTAGGATTCTTATTCTTATTTTCTTGTATATTGTGCCATTTTTGAGTCACATCTTGTCCACATTTCCTCTTCAGTATAAAAAGTTTGTAGATTTGTTTGAGACAGTACAGGGATTTACAGACACCCTGTGCCATATTGCGAGGCTGCAGAACGTTCCCGTCTGCTGTGCATAGGAAGAATGCTCGGGACTGTGTGCATCCTGATCTTTGAAAAATGACAGACAGGATCTTGCATGAGGTTGCTTTACTGGTGGGGCGCTGGCTGGTAGTCTCAAAAATATTTCCTTACCTGTCATGGTCCTGCAGATCAAAATTGTGAATCAGTGGCACCCTTCACACACAGACAAAATCCTGACACACTAAGCCTTAATTTAGTTTCTATATTTCTGTATACTGTGCTGCCCTGTCTGTGCATTACAATTTACATAATGACATATGCACGATATATACTTGTACACAGTGCAGAAACTGAATAACCGTAAGCCCTTTTAGAATGTTTAAATGTGCTAAGTTTTTTTCCTGCTGCCTTTCTTTATGGAGGCATTTTTGCGCATTTCTTCTTTTCAAAACGGGGCTACGTTGTGTTGGGTGAATGTGCTTGGTGACAGGTACAAATCATGCACAGGGTGCCATTTAGCCTAAAGTACACACACTAGCGATAAAGCCCAATACTGTTGCATCTGACAGTATCGGGGCTTTATCAGCAGTGTGTGTTGCGGCTTTCCCAAAGGAGCGCGTGGCCGAACATTCGTGTTGGCCTCATGGTCGTTCGGGAAAGAACGCAAATTTTCCTCGCCCGTGGTAGACTCCCTATAGAGGGAGTTGACTGAAGTTAAGGGATCACACAGTCCTGACGCACAGTCTTGCAGATCCTGTCTGTCATTTTTTAAAAATCTGTCATGTGTGTACTCAGCTTTAGGCCGGCCCTGATTGCAGTGTCCCAAATGCACTCCAAAGAACTAACAGGGCAATGAACCGAGAGCTGCAATCGATGCAAAGAGCCCAGCGATGTTACATGCCAATAATGGCTCTCAGAGCATCGCTATTTGCCATTTTTCTATCTTGACAATTTTAAAGTGCCGTAATAGTATGCTGCTTTTGGAGGCTGCGCGGTTAACTTTCGCTTTTGCCACGTAGCCACCCCAATGAAGGAGTTTAAGTCACGCTAATCGATATAACATTGGTTAGCATGACACAAACTCCAAAACATCGCCCGGTAAATCTTAAAACAATAAAAAGTCATTCACTCAAGCTGTTTCCACCCACAGGGCCATTTTTAGTAAATACCTTAATACTGTATGACCTAATAGACACACCACCACCTCCGATAACATTTGCATATCATTACCTCTTCCAATCATGTCCAAGATAAGAGCCAATACTTAAATGGAAAGTTCATGGGAAAATACCAATATTTTAAACAAATTTGTTTGTATTATGCATCAGTTGATTTTATACCCATTGCTGTTCCCTGCTGTTGACATTAGTGAGCTGCCATTTCAGGTTCCAACGGTCCTTCTTCTTCCTAGGATGCACCACTTCCTTGGAATGTTCCTAACAGTAATTTTTACTGATTGGCTGTTGGATGTGTCAAACATGCTCAGATCTCTACTGAATAACTGGATCAACCCAGGCGCTGGGTCAACCATTATAGTCTCTACTAGGGGTCCTGCAAACAAGAAGTCAGTATTTTGGTCGCATTTATTTTTACACAGACAAAATGTTGAATGGGCACCTAAAGGTCATTTGGATTGAAAATTTCTGCTCTTTTTTCTTAAAAGCATATGTATTTGCACTGAACTTTCCCTTTAAAGGGTAACTGTGGTCTCCATTCAAGTGCCTTCCATTCACAGTGCTAGTTGGAAACACCATCCTTTTTACTGCTATATGTTTGGATAGATTGCAACTACAAGCATGATCCTGGAGTCGTTTCAAATGTAGGAAGGTGCTCTTGAAATTTAAACCTTTAAATAATACATACCAGTGAAAATAAACATGGAGGTCACTATTCCAGCAGAGAGGCAATAGTGAGTTAACTCCGGGGCTAAGTTGTGTTTTTAGAGTTATTAGTGCTTTTCTGCAGCCAAAATTCTGTGTACATAGGCTAATGGCCGCTAATGTGACAGCAAGCAACCCTGGAACCAAGCTTGTTGTAACTTTTGTTGAAAAAAGGCATTAAGTAAGTCTTACATATATATGTAATGTATATGTATAGTTTAAAATACGGAAGTTTCATTTTTAAGCTATCTTTAAAGATCATTTCTCTAAACCAATTTTGTTATCCTTTATGTTATCTTTATTTTCCCAGCCCACCTCTAACTGCAAGCAAGATACCTTTGTGAACTTAGGATAAAATAAAACCGGACAACTTGCAGCACAGGTATTCATACAACTTAAGCTAGGTATACACAATCCAATAATTTTGCCCAACCGACCGTCATTTCAGTGTTTCGGTTGGTCGGGTCGAATTATTGTATGATGGCTTTTTGCTGCCTCGATCGACCGCCGACCCTCTATGGACCACAAAATCGGTTGCGCCTAACTGTCAGACGCTGCTGCTTTTGCCGCAACCGACAGTCCTTCCTCCTGGACGACCAGTTGAAAGCCTCGAACGGTCGTCAGGAGTAAGGATTGTATAGTGTGTACCAGCCTTTACAAATACAATTTGTACATCATATAAGCTGGGGGTTACATCTCTACCAGCACTTTAGATAATATGTTTTTTTATGTATACCTTGATGGATTACATTCTGAATAACAAAACTTGCTAATGGTTTGTTCACATAAGAACTGTGGGTACATTTGTAATTATGTACCATAACGTGCCAGTTTACTTATGGGTTATAAATCAAAACCAGTCAGATTCATCTCCTAATTAGAAGCTGTGTATTCAGAATAGCCTAATTACTTTCTCTCTTTTGTTTGTCATATGTGCCCTTCTCAAAAACTATTCACATATCAGTGTATAACATTACTGCATAATTAACCTTTCTCCTTTTATCTCAACTCCCCCAAACCAGCCATCATTAATTAGGAGCTAGCAATGCTATGCATTCTCAACTGATAATGATATCTTAATGATTTGGTCTATCCCTGTGACAATTTACTTTACATGAGATAATTCAAACTCAAAGGCATGGTAAATCATGTCTGTTTACCAAAGATATTTTTAATCTGTTACAAAAGCCTTTTTAACCAGTTCATTACCAGCTGAATTTCCATCTTAGTGCATGCTCAATGCCAGAAAACTCCCTTGTGCTCCTTATCTGCCAGGTTTCCGTGATGCAGTAACTTAAGGTTCATATTCACATGGGATCACAGTTACCGACCCGCAACGCACAATGCGTAAGAACAGCCATTTCGGCCGATAATCGGCCGTTCGGTCAGGCATCATTACCCTACTAGCCAGGTGGATCTTCGAACAAGCGTCCATTTCGGGCGATAAAGTGCCCATATATGGCATGATTATCACTACAAACTTTTACTCCAACCACCCCTTTGATTAGTCTTTTCAAAGATTGGAAAATTCAGCCAAGAAGATTATATTGTATCCAAAAGAGAGGCTAGGGGAAACTAGATTGGTAACAGCTTGTTGCTCTTTGGCAAAATTTTGATTAGCATTCTTCACATTTGATGGTGCCCAATGTGTTTGCCTATGAAACAGCCCAGAGTACCATGACAATTTGACACACTCAGTCACACATACTGTAAGGCACTCAGCCTCTCTTAGTAATGAAGACAAACTCATGCAAACACACTCAGCCACACACTCCTAGTAGCAGACAATATTGGTCATGCAGAAACTCTCAGCCACAAAGACACATTCTCAATCATGCAGACATGCTCAGTCACACAGACATTCTCAGTCACACAGACATTTGAGATTGGCAATCAATCAGCCAAAATGTAAGTGTCATTAATAAAAAATAACACAACAGAAACCACAACACTCAAGATACATGATCCAATAAAAGAACGAGCCACCGCCATTGCCCAAAATTTTACATATATTTTATGACTTTTTTACAATGTATTATATCAATCTAAAATGAATTCTACCCAGAAACAATTTACGATTACCTAGGAGATGTGACACTTTCACATTTGACACCTATCCAAAAACAGATTTAATGTTGGGAATTCACAGAGGAAGAGATGTTAGAGACTATAGAAGATTTATAAAAGCCCCAGATAAAAAAAGACTACCAATAGATATCTGTAAGAAATATGGAACAGTATTGGCCCCACATCTGCCAGATCTGTATACAATAGTAGAGACACAAGGGGTATTTCCCTACTCCTTTTATGAGGACAATATTATAGTATTACCAAAACCCTGGAAAATACCCACTGATTGTAATTCCTACAGACCTATTTCCCTCTTAAATGATGATAATGTATTTGTATATGTATATATGTATGTATGTATGTATGTATTTTATTTCTTATATAGCGCTACATATTCCGCAGCGCTTTACAATTATTTATTCAATGATTATAAAACCCTCACAAAAATGTTGGCAAAAAAGGTTTCAGGGAGTCATAACAAAAATTATTCACCCAATCCCGACTGGATTGATGCCAGGTAAGGCTACCGCTATTAACATTCATAAAGCTTTCAGCTACAAGTAGATCATGATAGCAAAGGCAATAGGGTTATTCTATCCCTTGACGCTCAGAAAGCATATGATTCTGTGGATTGGAAGTTTCTTTGCCTCCACAAATTTGGTTTTAGTGATACTTTCATTTACTGGATCCAGATACTTTATCTATAATCTAAAGGTTTATACACCTGTCCGTTGTGTGCACCAAGCAACAACCCGCGCGTGTGTATTTGTTCGGTCAGGGGTCGTTTGTCGATTGGCCTGGTGGGTCGCCAAATGACCCCCAACTTAACAAATACACACGCATGATTCTCGACGTTCCTCACACAAATGCATCGTTGTTGGGGGTGCATCTTGCTCGGTGCACACATCGGACGTGTGTACAAACCTTTAGTTTTATGTATCAGTTAAAGGGTATCTCCACTGGTAAAAACAAAATTTTGGTATTCAGTTTTATTAAAGAATTGGGGGGTAAAGGAGCTGTGTCTTGCTGTACCTCCCGTTCTTCAATAAAACCTGCAGGAGCCGGGAACGAAGGTAAGGTACTTACCTTTTCGCTCGCTGAATCACCAGCTGACTGTAATCTCCTATTAGGTCTAGTCAGAAGAAAAATTTTAAAGAAATAGCTAGTAATTAGGAGGATCCACCTTATTAAAAGTATACTGCTATACAAAATCCTTAATTTAATTTCACATTCGGCATATTACATCCCTTACACTTTCTTCACTGCACTAAATGGCTTACTGGTATCCTTTTTTGGGGGGAGCAGGGCGAGTTAAACTACAAACACTTGAAAATCCTAAATTAAACACCCATCAATAGGGATCCTTAGAACTCAAGGACAGCAAGGGCCCTATTTATAAAAGATCGATATCGTTATCGAAAAAATACAGATCATTATCGTAAATTACCGATCGTTATCGGAAAATAACGATCGTTATCGGAAAATACTGATCGTTATTTTACGATAACGATCGGTATTTTACAATAACGATCGCTATTTTTCGATAACGATATCGATCTTTTATAAATAGGGCCCCAAGTTTCTTGTGTCTATACACTAGACTGATTCAAACGGGAAACATTATGACACATGATGGGGAAATGGTCTATTCATATAACGACTATATAACCAACCTGTAGGGAAAACTTAACCAAAACATATTTTAGAATACCCAATAGCCAACAATCGACTCATACAATTCTACATCTTCCACCAGGCATACATAGCCCTAGGACAAATTTGGGGGGAAATTGTCCCTTGCCCCAAGTGTCAACAAATATACCAATATATGTGGATTTTTAGCACTTAATATAGACTTGCCCATCAATACAGAGATACTGGGGAGAGGTGATGAACTTGTTGTCCAAGGTTATGCAAAGACATACTGATCCCTCGGATAAATTATGTGTACTATTCCTAGCTAAGAATGAAGAATGGGGTAAATACCAAGCTATCCTCCTAAAAGAAAAGTTTTGAAATGGATGGCTACACACAATTAATAGTTGAAATTGATTAACAATCCGCTCCTGTATAAAAAATATGTATATACCCATATTACCAAAGACCACACCAGATAGAGATGGTACAGATGGAGAAATATAAAGCATGGTACACACCATACAATATTTTGGCCCTGATCGATTGTTAGTTCAGTGTATCGGTCAAACGTGCCCAAATAATTGCATGTTTTTTTGACCTTTCGTTCATCCAAATCGGACAAACACACGATCGGACATGTCTGAAAACCATGGCCGATCATGCAGTCAGATGAGGACTGGGACCTTTTGGCCTGGGGGGCAAATACAACCAAGTGACAGTATATCGCAACATTTTTGACCACGCTCACTTTTCTAAGGTCACACAGTTTCTTTAGGTTATGCCCATTTTTAATACCACTATTTCCATTTTACATTATTGCCTGCAACATGACAGCACTGGCTAATGAAATTGAGGGCTGAAAATACTGGATAATGAATCAGAGTGCTGACGACACTGGCTAATCAACTGGAGGGCTCACAACACTGGCTAATAAACTCAAGGGCTGATGACACTGGCTAAGGAACTGGAGGGCTGTCAAACACTGCTAATAAACTGGAGGTCTGACTGGTAAAAGATCTGAAGGAGGAGTTTCATGTTCCTTGCCCATGTTAGATTTAGAGGCATACGCTGTTCCTTTACAAGCATGTAACTTACTTATAGCTTTTGCGGCAGCCCAAATTTTTATTGGAGACCAGCCCGGGGGGCATTTGCCCCTCAGCCTACTGGGCCAGTCCTCCCTTGCATGATGCAGTCCTCTATGGACTCGGTTGCGGTAAACTGTCGGTCGGGCCACTTTATTCACAACCGACAGTCCTTTCTCCTGGCTGACCAGTCAGAAGACCCGAATGGTAGGTCAGGAGGAAACATTGCATGGTGCCTACCATGCTTAAGACAATAAAAGTTAAGTATAGTATAGTATAGTATTTGAGGTTGAATAAAGACATATGCCCATTTAGTCCAACCTAATCAGCAATTCCCACATTTCCTGCCTAACAGTTGATCCAGAGGAAGGCAAAAAAAAAAACCTTTATAAATGGGAAAAAATAAATTCCTTCCTGTGGCAATCTGAAATATTCCTAACTCATCCAACCTTTTTTTTTTAAAACTATTAAACTATCCAATATTTGCCATCACCGCGTCCACTTGAAGACAGTTCCATTGTTTTACCATCCTCACAGTGAAAACCCTTTTGAACTAAACTTCTTTTCTTCCAATCTAAAGGGATGTCCAGGTGTCCTCTGTCATGTTCTATTTGTGAACATTGCCCCAGATAGTTTATCCAATCTGTCTTCATATATTTAAGCTTAAGCTTAATTTAGTTTCCCTTCTCAAAACCCTTTCCAGTGTTTTCTCTTTCCAGTAACTGTTTTGTTGAACAACACACAGGTTCTGTGGATAACTATATGATACAAGATACCAATACTAACCCATTGGAAAATGCTATACCACACTACTAAAAAATTATAATGTTATGATATAATACTTTATATAAATTGCAAAACATATTCCCTGTAATGACTAAAATGCTGGTGTAATAAAAACTAATTAAAAACTAATTTAAAAAAAATTATCTGGCTAATAATGCTAAAAATGATGTGCCGAATATAGTTATTGAATTTGGGGGGAGGCAACTGACTAGTTCCCCTAATGTTATTTTTATTACGGTTTTTGGAAAGTAAATCAGGGAAATGTGTTTTAAAATAAACTTTTATCCTCTGTTGTGCAACTGGAGGTTTTGCCATTTCATCTGTTGCTTTAGCAGTTTTTTGTTTATCCCTTGTATATTCTTCATTTTAATTTAATTGTTTGTGACAGAAGCTCGATTAAAGGAATACCATCTTAATTGATTTATATGGAAAATGTCCAATTCTAATGTCTTTTGGACATGCATTCTGTTGGTTACATTTTTAAATAGATAATAATCATAGCAAATTGTGTAAATGATGGCACTGGAACTATTATCATTTAATATTTATATTGCTGCCAATAAAATTGTTGCAAATCTGCATATACACAAGCGAGGAGAATGAGCAAGCATATGTTTAAAATGCTATATATACACAAGGCAATAAGATTGTACATAGATATGTGAACATGGGTAATGTCTCAGCAATAAAATAAATCTTCCTTTAAAAAGCCAGTTTAGTCACAGTTTATACATACACATACACAGAAAAAAAAGAGCCTATTAAACCAAAAAGTAATTACGCTATAACAGTTCAATAAACACACATCTGCTTATGTTGTAGCATTCCTGTTGTAATGTACATTTGGAAAAACTAAATAAAAGGCATTTTGCTAGGATTTATGAAAATAATGTACAGAGAGCCAAGCATCATTCTTTACCTACCATGTTATCCTGATGCAGTCCATAGCCAATCATAATGATTCCAATTTATACTTAAACTTATACTAAAAGGACAACTCCACCCTCATAATGACACCTTTTAGAAAGAACGGCCCCTTTAAAATATGTTGAGATTTCCAACTTTTATGTCCGTGTTACCTTACGGAATGCATTAACTGACACCACTGGAACCCGTAAGATAAGGAGTGCATAGGGTAGCACCTCAATTTAAAAAGCATTTGTTTTTGTGCTACTAGGTAGCACAAAAACGAACGCTATCAATTTTACATGAGGTGCCTGTGGCATTAATTCAAAAATGGATTTAACCCCATGTTAACGCGATATTACATCAGGAAGCGTGGGTTTAATCCATTTTACCTACTATTAAATCTCCCCAGGGCTGCCTCTCTAATGAGGCAATGTGAGGCAAGAAACTCAGGTAACACTCACCTGAGTAACACCTCACAGTAACAGAGTCGGCAGTGAGGCCATTTAAAATGCCCATGCCATTTCCCATTGGAGCATAATGACCATCCCCATACCCTTCTCTAACAGGTTCAGTGGACTTAACATACCAGGATAACACTTAGACAGATTCAGTGGACTTAACATGATTGCCAGCATATCATCACACTTACTTAGACACACAAACTTCACCCAACCCAACATGTAGAGTCCACTGTCCACACTCTCAAGACAAGAGGGCTAACTCCGGTGCCTGTATTTATCTGTCGGACCAGGCTGATGTCACTGTCTCACTTACCACCTGGCGTCAGCAGATTGTGTGACAAGCAGCGAGTAGTGAGGTCAGCAGGGCCCAGCAGATAAATAGAGGCGCTGGAATTACTCTATATTAGGGGGAGATAGCATTTGGACTTTTGGCACAGGTGCCAAAAAGTCTACAGATGCCCCTGAATCTCCGTGATACATATCTCAGTACAATTTTACATGTTTCAAGTTACCTAGATTTCATGAGTAAGGGACTGAGAAATAAATGTGACATAAACCTGAAGAAATCCTCACTCAATCAAGATTTCACGTTATAGAGTAAACACACACAATCATAATATTAGATAAAGTAAGCAAGCACTTTCTTTTTAGGTTATTTATAATACACAATAGACACTTACCAAAAAAACCTTTACAGAATTAAACTATAAAATTTGGAACCTCCTACTTTGCTCACAATAATTTATTGTCTTCATGTGTTTAAAACCTTTATTGAAGTGGCTGTAAAAGTACTGCAATAATTTCAGAACTGAATCATGTGTTTTGAAAATGTATTGCCATATATACCTATTTATACAGGATTGTCCTGACTGCAGGGACAAAATCCTGAGTTCCACAGTCAGGGCTGAGATCCCGCCCAACAGAAGGAACTGGCAGCCCTGCCCCTTGAATGCCCATTCTTCACCCGTTATACCCCTAACTCTGCCTCCTGCTGCTGTCTCAGAATTCCCACTCTTCACTCCCAGCATGCATGCTGTCAGCATGACATCGCCACCACGCCTTCTCCCTGGGTACACACAAGCAGATTTTTAGGCCCAAACTGTTCTGTTGAAAAATTTGTCCGGCGGCCTATGGTTTTGGTACATCAGATATGTCGTTAAATCACTGCCAATCATGTGGTTTCCTATGGTCTGTATGATTGGCCATGGCAGCTTTCACTATGATTGACAGTTCCAGCCAACTGCTCTCTAGCAGCAAACGGTTGGTCAGGACGAAAAATCTTATTTACGGATTTTCGAATATTCTATTGTAATATTCCATTTTTAAACACAATTTTTTTTTTTAAATTGGATTTTCCATTTTCTAATGTACATTTTTCAATGATATTATATATCCTAAAGTAAATGTGATTCTTGCCATATTGACCAGTATTTTAGACACAATAAATTGTATTTTTGAAATAACCTACATATGGTCTCTTGGACAGTAGATTTATTGTTTATTTTTTTATATATATATTTGTATATATTCTTAATCAATTGGTTCATAATTTATTGAATAAAATAAGTGCATGACAAGGGATGATCAAGTTAAATGAGGTTAAGCCAGAATTGTTAGGTATTCCTTTGTGTAAATACAATTAAAAACACTGCCCAGACTTTTATTTTGGTTTGAGCAATAAGAAATGTGCCTTTTTCAGTAATTCTTGATGTTTCACATCTGTTCATCATCACAGCAATCTGGGCCTAATAGCCCCTAAATATTAACCAAAGGAAATTATAAAGATTGAAGAGTAATTTAAAAATTTACCATGCTTGAATTTAGCATAGTAGTATTATAAACACTATGTGTGTCTGTAGTATTGGAATATTGGAATAAAGTAATTATTATCATTTATTTTATTGTTTATATAGCAAATAGATGCTAATAGTTCAGCTTAAAATGCCCACAAACCTTTTGTTATTAGTAATTATTTAAAAGTGCTGTGGTTGTAGAATACTGCACAGTGCTGATATTTTATGATTGCAGTAAAGTAGCGATATCACTGCTTAATAAATATCCCCTATGTGTTTGTGTTTATGTATTTTATTTGGTTCACAGGTCACTAAGGCCCGATTTGTAAAGGCATGGTATCGCTTTTTAGCGAACAGTTTAACAATTGTTAATTTACAATCATTATCATCAATTAACAATTTTAAATTACTGCTAATGACTGTAAATCTACGATAAGGCTATCATAGAGTTACGATCCTCATAGAATACCATTGCGGTAGTTTACTAGCCAGGGTTAAGGCAGCCCATTTGGAAAGTACCATTGGAAAAAGGGAGATGTTTCTACATAACCTGCACCTTTCCTAAAGCCAAAAGTTCATTGCATGTGTCCCTTCTACTAACATAAAACCATTTAGCATCTGTACAGCACTTCACCCCCACTCTGTAATAATCACTCTATGTGTGATATATCACTACATAACTTATACCTATTTTCTCAACAAGAGTGCGCAAACTTCTATTAACTTTTATATTAGCTATATAAAGAATATTATATAGAATATTATATAATTAAGCCACATTTAATATACAACAATAAATAACAATTATTGTTGTATATTAAATGTGGCTTAATAAAGGCCCCATGAGTAAGGGCCAAAACGTTGCCTACTGTTGCACAGCCAATAAAGGCTTAATTATTGGGGGGGGGGGGAACCTGTGTGCACCTAAGATTTCTATAAATAGCTATTTGCATATTGTCATTAATTTTGCTGTTGGCAGATTATAAGATTATAGGAATATAGGCATGGTATTGTGATCACGTCTATTAATTAAACACAAAAATACAATAGGAAAGGGTCATTTACTTTGACTGCTACAAGTAAGACACATTAGGTAAAAAAATTGACACATAATAAGAAAATAAATTACCCTGTAAATATCATATACAAGCATAACTGTTTTCTAATGCTGCTAAACAAGAAAACTGTGGGTCATTTTTTTTGTTGGCTCAACACTTTCACGGAGATTCAATAAAAGTTCTTATCGTTTTAAATGGTGCTAATTTTGCCCCAACCAACCAGAACTTATGTAACATTTGAAAGCTAACATCTGATTGGTTGGGGCAAAATTAGCACCATTTTAAATGATAAGAACTTTTATTGAATAACCCCCTTTGTACTTTAGCAGCTAAGCATTCTAAACTGCTGCAGTTTGAATCAAACATCGACTTATGTGCTTTCCCCTTTTCAAACTTCAATTTCTGAATTATTTTCCATAAAGAAGAAAAATATTTACTTAACCCCCTCCCCCAAATGTATTGATTATATTATTTATGTTGTCCTACAAGGTGCTAAAATTACTTCTATTTGGTTTTTGGAGAAGCTGTGCCCACTCTTGGGTCTTCTTGCATGAGCATGCTGTATTAGTAGCAAGGAAAATACTGTAAGTAACTTATTGGGTGGACATCAATTTAATGATCACTGGGGTGCTGGATGTTTTGTGTTTAGCTAAATGATATTACATTTGGATGAGAGGTCGACAATATAGCATTAAACACTTTAATGGATATTCTGATGTGGAAGAAAGTCTACAATTTTAAAAATGTGGGATATGTGTTTGAAATCGTTATGTATGAAATGTGGATGAAAATCTAAAGAATTAAACATGGCTGTCACAGGACACCCTGCGTGAGGCTGTGGGAAATAAGACAAACAGGGAAACATAAGCTCTTTTGAAATTGGAGGAGCTGGTCTGTTGCTGCTGGAGTTTCATGATCTTCTCCTCCTACTTGGCTCCTGGATCCCTTGCTCTCATGATAAGAGATAAGATAGTGTTAATCAGCTCATAGCTACAAGATACTGCCTCAGCATGTATTCTAGCATTCTCTTGTCTGTATGCTTCACCTTCTCATATGGGCTAAAGCTGCTCTATTTATTCCTTCATTCTCTTTGAATTGCAAATATGCAAACCTTCAACCAACAGCCAATCATCAGGAGTATTGAACAGCAGACCAATCAGCAATTAGCTTAACTTTCTCTGACTATCAGGAGCCGGACTAATGACTTTCCTACAGGCAAATCCAGGAGTTTTACTTATTAAGACATCTTGTGGGAAAAGGGCTAACTGCATATTCCTAACAGTATGCTTGGTGCATTTTACATATAGATTATGCACATAGAAGATAAACAATGTTGTATTATTTATTAAAGACTGGGCACCGCACTCTCTCCCTTAACATAGCATTCATTATTTAATTGGTGCACATAGTTGCAAAAAAAGGGGAGTAGCCTGTCTTTGAGATGTAGCACCACAGCACAATGTTTTGAGGGGTAAGCCCTCTTTTTTACATTTAATAGTTTGTTAATGTACAGTAATTATATAGTTTTACTATGTAAATAAACATGATTGTAAAACTAAGACAATTTTTTTTTCATATAACAAAATATAATTTACTCTTGTTACATGTACTTAGTTGGTATGTGATACCTGTTAGCAGGTATGTGATACATGTTAGAGTTTTTAAAAAGATTTGTAAGTAAAATCAGCTGACTATTTTGTTTTGCCCCAGGAAGGTTGTATGCAATTCACATTGGTAAAATAAACTGCAGGGTAACAAGCAGCTTTCAAAGTCTTACTAGGGCCTTCCATATTAGTGTGGAAAATGTGCAAAAAGAAAGTGAATACTGGGGTCAGGGGGAGGGGGAGTGGTTCTTTGAAGACTACATGGGCTGTGAGTTTTACTGGCAACAGCTTGAAAGCCTTCTTAGTTACAGAATGTATTACTTACATGTACTAAATGCAACTGACTAGAGAAGAATCTTACAATGTTTAGGTGTTCAGAGGATTAAAAGAAAATAAGTTCATTTCTCCTTTAAATATAGGTCCATGAGTCATGTGAGACAAATATTGAACAATTTTAGAATTCTGACATTAGTAATCGTAAATGTAAAAGAGAGTAATATTTTCATGATAATTACTGTTACTTGTTGCTCTATACTAATATAAACAAAGGCATGTTGACATTTCAGGTTAAACCAAATTTATCGAAAAAAAAATAGATCGTTTTTTATAAAGTTAGGAAAATACAAACATTTCTATTTTGAAGTAGAATTGAACTACTATAAACTGTGAGATATGTATGTATTCCCGTATTCCCTAGATCTGTGTAAAAAGATATTTGAATGTAAAAAAATATCATTACAATAAATATTGCACTGTATTCTTTAGTTGTTTGAAAAAGGCACTTTACTTGAAAAACAATAATTGCTATATCAAAGCTATCGTTCAGAATTCACTGGATCTGCTGGTTTACTGCAATCATACCCCCCACTCATCTATGTTTAACAAGATTATGACCAGTCATCAGCGCCTACAAGAAATAATAAATTTGCCAGATCTAGGCTAAAAAAATGTTTTGGGGAAGAAATGTAATTGAAATTTTAAATAATTATGAAATTTTTTAGCATAATGATTAAGTTGAAAAGTTTGCAGGGAATTAAAAATTCCACCAAAACTTAAAACTCTGTTGGAGCTCCATGATTACTTAACAGGTATAGTATAGTATAGTATAGTATAGCATAGTATTTGAACTTAGTATCATATTTGAGGTTGGATAAAGACATACGTCCATCCAGTTCAACCTAATGAGCAATACCCACATTTCCTGCCTGAATCTGTTGATTTCCTGCCTGAAACTGTTGATCCAGAGGAAGGCAAAAACAAAAACACACCAGAATTAGGGGAGGGAAGGGGAAGGGAAAAAAAATCCTTCCTGACTCCAAGTGGCAATCGGAAATATCCCTAGATAAGCTCTGGATTTAGCAGCTGCAGAGCAGTTTTTACTGGTTACCAGTGTTCTGTATTAAACAGAGGAGAGACACAGACCAACCATGCTAAGTTGAAAGATAAGTTTAATATCTCATAAATAAATGCTGTTGCAGCAGAGGCTAAAGTAGCCATTACGGTTACAAACACAAACTTAATATTACCCAATATGCCCTAAGTAAATGATAAAAGATATCTTTGTTTTAACTGATGCAAATAAATGAACAGTGATACTAACCTGTAATAGAGGAGAGACACAGACACAACATGCTCAGTTGAAAGCTAATTTTAATATGAGCATGATAGCACACTCTCCTCATTATACCATCAGAAAGAACCTGGAGCTCCTTCTATCTTGGAGGCCAAGTAAATCAACTGTTACAGAGGCAAGCTGGTATTCTTCCATAAGTCATTGGCCATGACTGCTGGTTGCAACCAGGAAGATAGCTGGCATCAGGAGAAGATCACAGCAGAGATAAGTGGGTTTAAAGAGCTTCATGGAGTGGTAAGCCAGTATGATGATCTCCGGGGTTTGTTGTATGTGGACAGTAAGTAAAGATTTTAATGTTGGGGTGGACACACCCTGTAACCTCAATGGGAGGCAAATTGTTACAATTAACATGTTATTTCGAAGCCTAGTTGCCATAGGAAAAGTCTTCATATTACATAGGAAGCTGACAAATGGCATGGGGATATGGAACATTGGCCAAAATCGTTTTTAAAAATAATTTACAAGCAATGTTTTTTGGCCTTTTCTGTACTGAAATGCACATTGCGGAAAGTTTTATAAACGGTCCATTAAAAAATCTCACTGCTGCACACATTGCTGTCAAAAAATAAAGTTGTTTTCATGAAAATGTAACCGCTAGGGATGAAAAAATTGTTTCGTTTTTGTTCCACCTTTGTCCATGTGTAGTGTGAACGAGGCCTAAGGAATGCAGTATGACAGCTTCCCCCCATATTCATCAATACAAAAACTATAAAGAATAAATGTTGGCTAGTGAATTGGCTGGCATGATGATTGATTGAGTGGCTAGCATGCTGCCACTCAGTCAATCACAGAGAGCAAACTCCAAATGATGTGCAATTGGCCTAGATAGATTATCAAAATAGGCAGCAGAATGTCAGATGAGATTCAATGTTGATAAAATTAAGGTGATGCATTTGGGGTTTACCAATCCTTGTGCCATCTACACCTTAAATAACTCTGTTAAGTGAATCACTAATGGAAAAAGATTTAGGAGTTCTGGTAGATAACAGACTGTAGTAAACAATTGCTAGAGTTACCAAGATATTTTCTTGTAAGAGGGGAAGAGAGAAAATATTATTATCCCTCTTTACAAGGCACTAGAGATGGCCGAACTTCATAAAGTTCGGTCCGTTTTTGAACTTTCGAACTTCAGTAAAAGTTCGAAAGTTCGAATTCGGACCCATTAAAGTCAATGGGAGAGTGATAGTTCGAAAATTTCGGATGATTAACAGCTAAACTAACAATGGTAATTTACTGTAAATGGCTGTGGCACCTGGAAATGGTCTGGGGAACAATTATCGGGTTTTGCGCAAGCTACATTTGAGGGTTACGGCCAATTCAAGGGTTAACAAACATTACTTTTAAGGGTTAGCGAAAATAGAACTATAAATTCGAGGATTACCAAAAACTAATTATACTTTCGAGGGTTAGCGAACCATACATTCTAGGGTTAGCGAAAACAATCCATACATTTAACCCTTTCACTGCCACAGATCGTATATTCACGATCTGTGCAGTGAATGACCCAACTGCCACAGATCGTGAATATACGATCTGTGGCTTCCCCGGTAATAAAAAAAAATTGCCCCCCGCCAGGGGCGATCGGGGGGCAGCATTCAACTGCCCCCCTAGCCCCCTTGATCCCCCCTCAGTTGCGTCCAAATCCGAGGGGGGGATCGGAAGTTACGGTACCTTTTTGCCGTGACCGTATAGGGAGGAATCCGGTCCCACATTGAGTTCATCCGGACAGCTTTACTATACATTTTGTGAATGGAACTCAAAGTTCCATTCACAAATAGGATTTTTTCTAAGTCTTTGCTACTTAGCGAAGACTTAGAAAAAAAATGGGGACAGAGATCAAAATTTGGTGATCACTTCTGATCACCAAATTATTGATCTTTGCCAATGAATGAAAAATCACTTCCTGGAAAATAATTTCCAGGAAGTGATTTTTCTGATCGGATTTCGAATTGGATCTTTGGAAATGATCCCCCCAAAAAAGGGGAAATGCACACAAAATAAAATCTTAAAGTGATACACACACCTTTTTTTTTTTAACCTAAAAACTATAAATTAGCAAAATAAATTGTCTTCTCCAAGCTTCCCAATGTCCCCGGTAATATCGCTAAAGTAAACGCAGATCATTATTTGTTCGATTTCAAGGGAAACTAAGCCTATTTTAGAAGGGAATTTTGCAGAGGTACCAAAAAAAGACCGGATTGAATTTTTAGGATCAGTAAAAGTTTGCAAAAACTTGTGGGACTCTCCGTACTAACTGCTTTTCACTAAAATACCATTAAAAGGGGGAGTGGGGATAGGTGTGGGGGTGGGTTGTGGCTTTTTTTATTTTTTCTTGTAATTGCAATTGCGCATGGATCCCATTTGAGCTAGTTGGTGGCCCCGTCTCTGTTTGCACCCACCCTTATGGCATACCGTTTGATTCAGGACATGTGGGAGATTGCCATTTTAGTGGGTTTTTTTACTTGCCGAGTGGGTTTAGGTAGGATTTCAACCATTGAGTCCTCTTATTTTATTTTTTCACAAAATCTCCTAAAAGCACAGAGTTCTATGAATAACAGCGTCTGGAATTCTTCATGTATATACGAAAGCATGATACCATCACGTAGCTGAAGGTGTGTAGCTTCCAAAAATATATAGTTTGTGGGGGGTATTTCCAAGTTGATTAGGTTGTTCAAATTACAGAACACTTTGATTTTTTTCTTGTAATTGGACTTGTGCATGCGTCCCATTTGAGCTAGTTGGTGGCCACATCTCTGTGTGCACCCTCACATATGGCATACCGTTTGATGCAAGATATGTGGGAGATTGACATTTAGTGGGTTTTTTTGCTTGTCAAAAGGGTTTAGGTAGGATTTCAACCCTTGAATCATCTTAATTTATTTTTCACAAAACCTCCTAAAAACACAGACTTCTTTGGATCAGTGGGTCTGGAATTCTTCATGTATGTATGAAAGAATGGCATCGTAACGTAGCTGAAGGTGTGTAGATTCCAAAAATATATAGTTTGTGGGGGGAATTTCCATGTTTCGGGACTGTTTCCTTAGAAAAAGTGTAGGCTGTTCAAATTACAGAGCACTTTGATTCTTTCTTGTAATTGCATTTGTACATGCGTCCCATTTGAGCTAGTTGGTGGCCACATCTCTGTGTGCATCCACGCATATGGCATAACGTTTGATTCAGAACATGTGGGAGATTGATATTTAGTGGGGGGTTTTATTTGTGGGGGGCATTTCCAAGTTTTGGGGCTGTATGAAATTACAGAGCACTTTGATTTTTTTCTTGTAATTACACTTGTGCATGCGTCCGATTTGAGCTAGTTGGTGGCCCTCTGTGTACATCCCGCATATGGGAATACTGTTTTGATTCAGAACATGTGGAGAGTGATATTTAGTGGGGGGTTTAATTTGTGGGGGGCATTTCCAAGTTTTGAGGCTGTTTGAGATTACAGACAACTTTGATTTTTTTCTTGTAATTACACTTGTGCATGTGTCCCATTTGAGCTAGTTGGTGGCCACGTCTCTGTGTGCACCCACACATATGGCATACCGTTTGATGCAGGATATGTGGGAGATTAACATTTTGCTTGTCAAAAGGATTTAGGTAGGATTTCAACCCTTGAATCATCTTATTTTATTTTTCACAAAACCTCCTAAAAACACGGATTTCTTTGGATCAGTGGGTCTGGAATTCTTCATGTATGCATGAAAGCATGGCATCGTAACGTAGCTGAAGGTGTGTAGATTCAAAAAATATATAGTTTGTGGGGGGAATTAGAAAAAGTGTAGGCTGTTCAAATTACAGAGCACTTTGATTCTTTCTTGTAATTGCATTTGTGCATGCGTCCCATTTGAGCTAGTTGGTGGCCACGTCTCTGTGTGCATCCATGCATATGGCATAACGTTTGATTCAGAACATGTGGGACATTAATATTTAGTGGGGGGGTTTATTTGTGGGGGGCATTTCCAAGTTTTGGGGCTGTTTGAAATTACAGAGCACTTTGATTTTTTTCTTGTAATTACACTTGTGCATGTGTCCAATTTGAGCTAGTTGGTGGCCACGTCTCTGTGTGCACCCACACATAAGGCATACCGTTTGATGCAGGATATGTGGGAGATTGACATTTAGTGGGTTTTTTGCTTGTCAAAAGGGTTTAGGTAGGATTTCAACCCTTGAATCATCTTATTTTATTTTTCACAAAACCTCCTTAAAACACGGACTTCTTTGGATCAGTGGGTCTGGAATTCTTCATGTATGCATGAAAGCATGGCATCGTAACGTAGCTGAAGGTGTGTAGATTCCAAAAATATATAGTTTGTGGGGTGAATTTCCATGTTTCGAGACTGTTTCCTTAGAAGAAGTGTAGGCTGTTCAAATTACAGAGCACTTTGATTCTTTCTTGTAATTGCATTTGTGCATGCGTCCTATTTGAGCTAGTTGGTGGCCACGTCTCTGTGTGCATCCACGCATATGGCATAACGTTTGATTGAGAACATGTGGGACATTAATATTTAGTGGGGGGGTTTATTTGTGGGGGGCATTTCCAAGTTTTGGGGCTGTTTGAAATTACAGAGCACTTTGATTCAGAACATGTGGGAGAGTGATATTAAGTGGGAGGGGTTTATTTGTGGGAGGCATTTCCAAGTTTTGGGGCTGTTTGAAATTACAGACAACTTTGATTTTTTTCTTGTAATTACACTTGTGCATGCGTCCCATTTGAGCTAGTTGATGGCCACGTCTCTGTGTGCACCCTCACATATGGCATACCGTTTGATGCAGGATATGTGGGAGATTGACATTTAGTGGTTTTTTTTGCTTGTCAAAAGGGTTTAGGTAGGATTTCAACCCTTGAATCATCTTATTTTATTTTTCACAAAACCTCCTAAAAACACGGACTTCTTTGGATCAGTGGGTCTGGAATCCTTCATGTATGCATGAAAGCATGGCATCGTAACGTAGCTGAAGGTGTGTAGATTCCAAAAATATATAGTTTGTGGGGGGAATTTCCATGTTTTAAGACTGTTTCCTTAGAAAAAGTGTAGGCTGTTCAAATTACAGAGCACTTTGATTCTTTCTTGTTATTGCATTTGTGCATGCGTCCCATTTCAGCTAGTTGGTGGCCACGTCTCTGTGTGCATCCACTCCTATGGCATAACGTTTGATTCAGAACATGTGGGAGATTAATATTTAGTGGGGGGTTAGTGGGGGTTTTTATGTATGTATGAAAGCATGGTATCTTAACATAGCTGAAGGTGTGTAGATTCCAAAAATATATAGTTTGTGGGGGGAATTTCCATGTTTCGGGACTGTTTCCTTAGAAAAAGTGTAGGCTGTTCAAATTACAGAGCACTTTGATTCTTTCTTGTAATTGCATTTGTGCATGCGTCCCATTTGAGCTAGTTGGTGGCCACGTCTCTGTGTGCATCCATGCATATGGCATAACGTTTGATTCAGAACATGTGGGAGATTGATATTTAGTGGGGGGTTTTATTTGTGGGGGGCATTTCCAAGTTTTGGGGCTGTTTGAAATTACAGAGCATGTGTCCGATTTGAGCTAGTTGGTAGCCACGTCTCTGTGTACATCCACGCATATGGCATACTGTTTGATTCAGAACATGTGGGAGAGTGATATTTAGTGGGAGGGGTTTATTTGTGGGAGGCATTTCCAAGTTTTGGGGCTGTTTGAAATTACAGACAACTGATTTTTTTCTTGTAATTACACTTGTGCATGCGTCCCATTTGAGCTAGTTGATGGCCACGTCTCTGTGTGCACCCACACATATGGCATACCGTTTGATGCACGATATGTGGAAGATTGACATTTAGTGGGTTTTTTTGCTTGTCAAAAGGGTTTAGGTAGGATTTCAACCCTTGAATCATCTTATTTTATTTTTCACAAAACCTCCTAAAAACATGGACTTCTTTGGATCAGTGGGTCTGGAATCCTTCATGTATGCATGAAGCATGGCATCCGTAACGTAGCTGAAGGTGTGTAGATTCCAAAAAATATAGTTTGTGGGGGGAATTTCCATGTTTTAAACGTTTCTTAGAAAAAGTGTAGGCTGTTCAATTACAAGCACTTTGATTCTTTCTTGTAATTGCATTTGTGCATGCGTCCCATTTGAGCTAGTTGGTGGCCACTCTCTTTGTGCATCCACGCATATGGCATAACGTTTGATTCAGACACGTGGAGATTATATTTAGTGGGGGGTTTTATTTGTGGGGGGCATTTCCAAGTTTTGGGGCTGTTTGAATTACAGAGACTTTGATTTTTTTCTTGTAATTACACTTGTGCATGCTTCCCATTTGAGCTAGTTGGTGGCCACGTCGCTGTGTGCACCCACACATATGGCATACCGTTTGATGCAGATATGTGGGAGATTGACATTTAGTGGGGTTTTTTGCTTGTCAAGTTGGTTTAGGTAGGATTTCAATCCTTGAATCATCTTATTTTATTTTCCACAAACCTCCTAAAACACAGCGTTCTTTGGATCACTGGGTCTGGAATTCTTCATGTATGTATGAAAGCATGGCATCGTAACGTAGCTGAAGGTGTGTAGATTCCAAAAATGTATAGTTTGTGGGGTGAATTTCCATGTTTCTGGACTGTTTCCTTAGAAAAAGGGTAGGCTGTTCAAATTACAGAGCACTTTGATTTTTTCTTGTAATTGCATTTGTGCATGCGTCCCATTTGAGCTAGTTGGTGGCCACGTCTCTGTGTACATCCACACATAGGGCATACCGTTTGTTTTAGAAAATGTTGAAGATTGATATTTAGTTGGGGGTTTTATTTGTGGGGGGCATTTCCAAGTTTTGGGGCTGTTTGAAATTACAGAGCACTTTGATTTTTTTCTTGTAATTACACTTGTGCATGTGTCCCATTTGAGCTAGTTGGTGGCCATGTCCCTGTGTACATCCACGCATATGGCATACTGTTTGATTCAGGGCATTTGGAAGATTTTTTACATGACATGGAAAATTGCCATGATTTTTAACTTTGAATTGTATTTTTATAAATTTTTCCTGAAAATCTGGTAAAAAAGCGAAATTTTACATGAAACTGCGCCCATACCATTGGTGGTATGCATAAAGGAATCACACCATTGTGTAGCTGAAGGTGTGTAGATTCCAAGAATATATAGTTTGGGGGGGTATTTCTAATATAGAGGGGTGTTTAGTCTGACAAATCTGAAAAGATGCTGTTATTGGGCCATTGTTCATTGGCTCACTTTGTGGCTAGTTGATTCCACGTTTGCGTGTGTAACCATACATAGGGCATACCATTTGATTCAGGACATTTGGGAGATTGATATTTGGTAACTTTTTTTTACATTACTTGGGATTTTGGCATGATTTCTACCTTTGAGAGTGTTTTTTTTCAAATTTTTCAGAAAATCTGCTAAAACTGTGAACTTCTACGAAGAACTGCGCCCACACCATTGATGGTACAAATGAACAAACTACAGAATTTCGTAGATAAAGGTGTGTGGATTTGAGAAATATATGGTTTGTGGGGGTGGTTTTGTGGGGAAAAATTGCAGACTGTTCAAATTCATATGGCATACCGTTTGATTCAGGACATTTGGGAGATTGATATTTAGTAACTTTTTTTTACATTCCATGAGGTTTTGGCATGATTTCTACCTTTTGAAGTTGTTTTTTGTTCATTTTTTCAGACAAATGCGAACTTCTACGAAGAACTGCGCCCACACCATTGATGGTATGAATGATCAAACTACAGTGTTACATAGCTGAAGGTGTGTAGATTTCAGGAATATATAGTTTGTGGGGGTTATTTCTAAGTTACGGGGGTGTTTTGTGGAAAAAACTGCAGACTCTCCAAATTCTGAGTTGGCTAAATATTTTCGCTGTTTCTGAGCCAACGTGCATTGTCTCACTTTGTGGCTTTTCACTTCCACATCCACGTGTGTAACCACACATATGGCATACCGTTTGATTCAGGACATTTGGGAGATTGATATTTAGTAACTTTTTTTTACATTCCATGAAGTTTTGGCATGATTTCTACCTTTTGAAGTTGTTTTTTGTTCATTTTTTCAGACAAATGCGAACTTCTACGAAGAACTGCGCCCACACCATTGATGGTATGAATGAACAAACTACAGTGTTACATAGCTGAAGGTGTGTAGATTTCAGGAATATATAGTTTGTGGGGGTTATTTCTAAGTTACGGGGGTGTTTTGTGGAAAAAATTGCAGACTGTCCAAATTCGGAATTGGCTAAATATTTTTGCCATTTCTGAGCCATCGTGCATTGTCTCACTTTGTGGCTTTTCGCTTCCACGTCCGCGTGTGTAACCACACATATGGCATACCGTTTGATTCAGGACATTTGGAAGATTGGTATTTGGTAACTTTTTTTTACATTCCATGGGGTTTTGGCATGATTTCTACCTTTTTGAATGTTGTTTGATGTTCATTTTTGGGGGGGGGAAAAAAAAATCTGGTAAAAGTGCAAACTTCTACGAAGAACTGCGCCCACACCATTGATGGTATGAATGAACGAACTACAGTGTTACATAGCTGAAGGTGGAGGCTGAAGGTGTAGATTTCAGGAATATATAGTTTGTGGGGGGTATTTCTGAGATGGGGGGTGTTTTGTGGAAAAACTGCAGACTGTTCAATACAAAACTGGCTAATTTTGTTTTGGTGCTACTGACATTTGGCACTGGTCACGCTCTGGGTTAGTTGGTAGCCATGTCTCTGGGTACCCCTGAATGTGGCATACCGTTTTATTCGGGAGGGGTTAGGCTTTCATATTTGAGATGCATTTGAACTTTCCTCCACAGTTTTTAGCTGAAATTCACATTTGATTTAGTCTCTGATTTTCCAGTGAGGAAAAAAGGAAAATGTGAGAAAATAACTTACAATTGGACGAAGAGCTGCATCTGGTATCTGCATTTTAATTGAACTTACCTCACTCATAAAATCTTGTGGTGTGTAGTTTCTAAAAATATCTCACTTGTGGGGATATTTTTGTTAATTTGGTAGATATTCTATGTTAACTGTCAGTAGTGGTTATACATTTTAATTTGGTGTATTGTTCTAGAAGGTGCAGTTTTAGTTTGGGGGGGTCTCCTGTACAGGAAAAGTTGGGTACCTACATTATCTGTATCGTTGTACTCGGGAGTATCAGAGCTTTTAGAAAGTAGATTTTTGTGTGTAACCTTAAGATAACTATAAGTAAAAATGGGAAAAATCCATGAAAATTTGCAAATTTTTCATTTTTCTACATATTTTACCCATATTCTAATAAATTTCCAGAAAAGTTACAATTTTGTTACCATGTTAAAGTCCACTTTGTGCTGAAAAAACAATGTATAATATTCCTGTTCTGCAAGGTTTCCTACTGTAAAATTAAGGGCAAAATCCTGAAAATTCTGTTGGCAGTTAACGCAAAAAAAATGAAATTCTCCTGGCGGTGAAAGGGTTAAGGGTTTACCGAAAACAAACAATACTTTCGAGGGTTATCAAACGAAACATTCTAGGGTTATCGAATGGCTCTAAATTCGATAATTACATTTTTTTTTTGATAATTATCCAAAATACAGCCGCGAGTCCAAAAAACAAACTATTCAAACTTGAACTAGTTTGAATGTTCGAGTTCGTCCAAACCATACAGTTTTTCTCAAACGGTTCGAGTTCTGTTTTGTGTCCATCACTACAAAGCACTGGTAAAGTCTCATATGGAATATGCAGTGCAGTTTTGGAATCCCTATACAAAGAAACATCTTGGAAATGGAAGCAGTTCAGAGAAGCAACTAATAATAAAGGAATGGCAGACAGGTTAGAACAATAGGGCTGTTTTTCAATGGAGAAGCAATGTTTGCGTGGGGATATGATCTCTTTATACAATATATTAATGGGCCATACTTAGCTAATAGGTCATATCAGAGGACTCGTGGACTTCCTTTAAGATTAGAACAAAAGAATTTTATCTTCAGGTTAGGAAAGGTTTCTTTACAGTGAAAGTTGAAACTGTGAAACTGTCTTCCAACAGATGTGTAATGGCAAGTTTTTAAATAGCTTAAAAGCGGCCTAGATGTTTCTAAAACTAAAAAATATTGAGAATTACTGGTACTAATACATATACTGTAGTTCTGGTTGATCCAGGGATACTTCCGATTGCTGTATGGTCAGAAGAAATTCCACTCACCCCCACCCCCTTTTTAGGAGGGGGGGTAGGTAGGGTTAGGTAGGGTTAAAAGTAGGAAGGGAAAGGGAAGGGAAAGTAGGGGGGAAAGGTTGGACTGATGGACGTATGTCTTTATTCAACCTCAATTACTATGTACTATGTAATTCACCTATAAATATGACCTATAGTTTTTCTAGTCAAAGTTGTGAACAGTTACAAGTAAATGTAATTCATTATCATACTTATGTTTACTTTTTTTTTTTTATAAGTATTTCTTTTTGGGAAAAGTTTCAACTTATTTTTTCTCATTTAGATCTGCCTTTACTTTTTACTTGAGTGTGATAGATTTATGTGACAGGTCAAAATGATGCGTGCACCAAGCATCACCAGTGAAAGAATAGCAGGGAGATTCAATAAAAGTTCTTATCGTTTAAATTGGTGCTATTTTGCCCCAACCAATCAGAACTTGTAACATTTGAAAGCTAATATCTGATTGGTTTGGGCAAAATCAGCACCATTTTAAATGATAAGAACTTTATTGAATAACCCCGTATGTTCTAAATGTACCCGAGATCACAGCTGAGTTGCTGGTGGCGCACCATGTAAATGCTGTGTTTTTGAGAACCACCACCCCAAGAATTCATAAGTTCTATTCCCGAGTTTTACTTATGAAACAATATAACATAGTCCTAACCGCCCAGTTTATTGCTCTTTTGTTAGTTTGTTCCATGTTTCTAGAAAAATATAAAGTTTCTACATATGTAAAAACTTTATATATAGCAGCTCTGTTATTATTTACCAACCAGTGTGATGCTGGTTGGTAACAGCATTCACTTTTTTTATTTTGTTAATGGACTGACTTAACATGCTAGTAACTAGAATGAAGTGCCCCCCAAACACAGAACTTCAGTGTTCTTCTCTTACTGCTCCCCCTGAAGACTGGACCAGGGCCACTATATCCACTGCATTCCATCTCCCCCTGACCTTGCATCATTATAGTGGAATGGGTTTGAATCCTCACACAGACAGAAATGACCTAAAATGGAGCAGGCACCAGTGAGCTTTTTTAATGCCAAGATACACTCTGATTTTTATCAGGGGTGCTGCCCAGAGCTAAATTTTCCCTTTACTTTCATTACAGCAGCAGGGTAAAGCCCAGATACTAAAGCTCATCCCCCTTATCCAGGAATAGAATGGTTCAACCTATACACCTGGTCCATAAAAGTAATTATTTCATTTCTTGGTTGTCTAGTAAACAACCTGCCATTTTATTAGTGGGATTATTTTACTGAAACATCGAGGAAATTGTGCAGTATGTTTTCTGAAATGTGTTTAACATTTTACGCAATGCCCCTGACAGAGTTAACTAGGTCTGCATAAAGGGTTTTTGATACTAAGGGTTAGTTTGTTGGGACTAACCAGGCGCCACCTGTGCCAAAGGGAACTACTAAAATATGGAAAATACTGCTGCGCTTTAGGCAAGTCTAGCCCTCAAATGAAATTTAGATCAGTAAATCACCCCCAATCACTCCCCAAAACCCTAAAATGTAGCAGTTTGAAATCTGAAATATTTGAGTCTAACCTGAAATCCTGCACAATGTCCTGTTGCCCCTGTTTTCTTTTTTCTGTTATTTTCCATTTAGCAACTGTCAGTTATGGATTTGACAGTTGACATCACACGCCATTGACTGATATGTTAATCCCCTAGCTGCATCTTCTGAGAAGGCCCAAGCTCAGTACAGGTTTTCTAAATTGCTCAGTTCCATGACACACCCAGAGCAAAGCAGGCATACAGTAATGAATTCATAGGGCAAAGTAGGATATATCAACATATTTTAAAAGGCCATTCTTTCCAAAAGATGTTATTATGTGGTGGAGTTGTCCTTCAAATATACTGTATAAAAATATGTATGTAGCTCCTCGCACACCCAAACTCCTTTAAATCTTCCCAGGTGCGGCTTCCCCCAACTGCTCAACCATAAGCAGTACAAACGTGATTACCATATAATAGCAGGGAGCGCACTCAGAAAGATATATAACGATATTTATTGTGAACAAGTGGTGCACAACGTTTTGGGCTTCCCCCTTTCTCAGGTGCATAAAACAACATACCATGTGATACATTAAATACAAACATGTCCCTCCTACTAAGGGGAGGGCAATTTCATCAGACATACTGTGCATGAAAACATTTATAGTGTAAACAATTTGTTGATACATTAATAATATAACAGATAAACCATCTTATACACTAATTTATATTATATACTCAGAAACCTTACAGTAGTGTTTGTATTAAAAAGTTACTCTACAACAATGCATATTGTCTAATATCATAAAAGGGAAATTTATATAACTTAAAACCAGTGCATTTGTCTCTTACCCTTTTTGGCAAAATGCTTGTGCTAGTGCAAGCATTATATATGGCTCTTCCCTTATTCCCAAAATGCTTGTGCTAGTGCAAGCATTATATATGGCTCTTCCCTTATTCCCCAAAGTGCTTGTGCTAGTGCATCATTAAACATATAAAGTGCTTATTGAATACTATATTAATTAAAAATATTAAAACTCACACCATTAGAACTATTTGCTTATAAACCTTATTTCTATTAATACTTATATAAAAAATTCTGTATATCCTATGACCCTTCCTTTTTCTTGTTTCTTTTCAGATATTCTTGTCACTTGGTAACCTGTTAATCAAAGGATTACGGTAAGTATCATACCGCTTATTCTTATTAGTTGTTTCTTTAGCTTTTTTACTATATATATTATCCCTTTGGTTATATCTTATAGGAAGCATCTCAGTTCATCTCTTCATTTAGCCCTTTAGGATGTAGGTGGTACCTCTCTCTGTAATAATTTTATTTTATAATCCCCGCCTCTTGTGATTTTCCCACCACCTCCAACACCATCCATCTCACCTGTGCTGCATTATGTCCCTGTTCTTTGAATGTTTAGACACAGAGGTGACCCTTTCATTTTTTTCCAATACATACATCTTGTAATATCTCGTTTATGTTCCCATATGCGTGTCCTAACTTGTCTCTTGTTTTTCCAAAGTATGCGAGGCCGCACGGGCACTTCAGCATATAAATGACCCCTATAGTTAAACAGCTGGCAAAGTGTCTTAACTTTATCAAGTTGCCTTGTAGATGTGCCACACTCTCCCCTTTAAGATCGCAGTACAACACCTGACAATTTAAAGCAAGGAAAAGTACCTACTTTTTTGGTACTTAATGGTCTCTGTGTCTTTGTAACTCTTAAAGTCAGAGTGTACTAGCTGGTTTCCCAAACTATTGCTCTTTTTATAGAGAATAATGGTTTTCGTTTAAAGAGTGTCCTATTTGTTCGTCATTACTTAGGACACTCCAATACTTATTCACAATCTGCCTGATTTTCTGAGACTGTTTGCTAAATGTCGTTACAAACGGTATCAACGTATCTTCCACCCTTTTTGTTGTAATTTTTAAGCAGTTGTTGTCTAGGTGTTTTTAATGCTTTTGTGGCAGCCTCACCTATCCACTTTTTGTGGTATCCTCTCTGTTTAAATTATAGGACATCTCTTCAATCCTATCTTCACAGGTTTTATCCTCTGACACATTCTCCTCCTACTTCAAACTGACCCAATGGTATGCCCTTAATGGTACTTTTAGGATGGAAACTTGAAGCCAACAGCTTTATTCCTATCCGTAGGCTTTCACATATAGGTACGTTTCGAGATTGGAGGAGGTCTTTTTCACCATAACATCAAGGAATGGTATTCCTCTTGGTCATAATTCACAAGTAATTTAAGATGTTCATGCCATAAATTTATACTCTATATATGACTCTTTAAGTTCAAATTCGTGCCTGACCATAGTAAAAAATATTGTCCACAAAGACGTGCAGAGTATAAATTTATGGTATGAACATCTTAAATTTACTGTGAATTATGACCAAGATGAAATACCGTTCCTTGATGTTATGGTGAAAAAGACCTCCTCCACTCTCGAAACTGACCTATATGTAAAGCCTACGATAGGAATAATATGCTGTTGGCTTCAAGTTTCCATCCTAAAATTACCATAGGGCATACCTTGGGTCAGTTTTTGAGAGTAAGGAGGATGTGTCAGAGTAAAAACCTGTGAAGATAGGATTGAAGAGATGTCCTATAAATTTAAACAGAGAGGATACCACAAAAAGTGGATAGGGTGAGGCTGCCACAAAAGCATTAAAAACTAGACAACAACTACTTAAAATAAAACAAAAGGGTGGAAGTATGTTGAAACCGTTTGTAATGACATTTAGCAAACAGTCTCAGAAAATCAAGCAGATTGTAATAATTATTGGAGTGTCCAGTGTCTCTTTAACGAAAACCATTATTCTCTTATAAAGAGCAATGTTTGGGAAACCAGCTAGTACACTCTGACTTTAAGAGTAACAAAGACACACAGAGACATTGAGTACCAAAAAGTAGGTACATTTCCTTGCTTAAATTGTCAGGTGTGTACTGCGATCATTAAAGGGGAGAGTGTGGCACATCCTTCACAAGGCAACTTGATAAAGTAAGACACTTTGCCAGCGGTTTAACTATGGGGGTCATTTATATGCTAAAGTGCCCGTGCGGCCTCGCATACGTTGGAAAAACAAAGAGACAAGTTAGGACCCGCATATGGGAACATAAACGAGATATTACAAGATGTAATTTGGAAAAAATGAAAGGGTCCCTCGTGCTAAACATTTCAAAGAACAGGGACATAATGCGCACAGGTGAATGGATGGTGTTGGAGTGTGGGGAAAATCACCAAGAGGCGGGGATTATAAATAATTATTACAGAGAGAGGTACACCCTACACCTAAAGGGCTAAATGAAGAGATGAACATAGTGCTTCCTATAAGATATAACCAAAGGGATAATATATATAGTAAAAAAGCTTAAGAAACAACTAATAAGAATAAGGCTGTATATACTTACCGTAATTCTTTGATTAACAGGTTACCAAGCTGACAAGAATATCTGAAAAGAAACAAAAAAAAGGAAGGGTCATAGGAATATACAGAATTTTTATATATAGTATTAAAATAGGTTTATAAGCAAATAGTTTCTAATGGTGTGAGTTTTAATATTTTTTATTAAATATGTATTCAATAAGCACATTATATGTTAAATGATGCACTAGCACAGCACTTTTGGAATAAGGGAAGAGCCATATATAAGTCTTGCACAGCACAGCCCTTTGGGGAATAAGGGAAGAGCCTATATAATGCTTGCACTAGCACAAGCACTTTTGGGAATAAGGGAAGAGCCATATTAATGCTTGCACTAGCACAAGCACTTTTGCCAAAAGGGTAAGAGCCAAATGCACTGGTTTTAAGTATATATAAATTTCACTTTTTATGATATTAGACATATGCATTGTTGTAGAGTAACTTTTAATACAAACACTACTGTAAGGTTTCTGAGTATATAATATAATTAGAGTTATAAGATGGTTTATCTGTTTATAATATATAGTGGCCTGGATTAAATGGGAGCAACAGTGGATTATATCCTATAAAAATCACTCAACTACGTAGTTGAGTGATTTTATAAATATTCACCACTGCTGCTCCCATACTGTATGTCTGTCCTCCTTCCACAACCTTCCCTGTCAAACCAACCAAGAAAAAACACAGATAAAAACACACAGACCTTTTCTGTGTAGAAAATCCTTCTGAGTCCTCCATCTCAAATGTTCTGTCACCCGATAACCTTTTAAATCCTCTCAGCCATAGATTCAACTTCTGCCTGGTTCAGTCCGTCAAGTGAGGTTAAACAGAGCGGCTCTTCCAGCTACTGACAACTTGAGCGGGAATCAGTACCGGAAGTCATTAGCTGAACAGCCGCTCTGTTTAACCTCACTTGCACGGACTGAACGAGGCTGAAGTTGAATCATGCTGACAGGATTTAAAGTTACCGGGTGAGAGATACATTTCAGATGGAGGACTCAGAAGGATTTTCTGCACAGTAGGTCTGTGTGTTTTATCAATCTTTTTTTTCTTCCAGGTTTTGACAGGAAAGTGCCGGGAAGTGGAGGAGAATTCCAGAAAAAGACAGTTAAAGTTAAGTCTGGTATGTATTCCTTCTATTTATTTTATTTACTAATTTTATTGCAGGGCTGACAGGGAATATAGCTTGTTTATTACTTAGGGAAAGAAAAAACACGGAGACTAGCCATCAATAAATTTTTTAAACTTATTATTTATAGAAATAATACGCCCCATTACAGTGTGATATAAGGTTTATAAAGTCAACTCGGAGTTCCCTGTCCGTATAAAGCACTCGACTCGGTCTCGTGCTTTATATGGCCAGGAACTCCTCGGTGACTTTATATCCTTATATCACACTGTAAGGGGCGCATTATCCCTTATATTATTAATGTATCAAACCAAATTGTATTACATATGTTTTCACATGCCAGTATGCTGATGAAATTGCCCTCCCCTTAGTAGGAGGGACATTTTTGTATTAATGTATCACATGGTATGCTGTTTTATGCACCTGAAAGGGGGAAGCCCCCAAACCGTTTGTGCACTGCTTGTTCACAATAAATATTGTTATATATCTTTTCTGAGTGCGCCCCCTGCTATTATATGTATAAAATATATTCCACACACTTGGAGTTCATAGCCAGAAGCTACTATGTACCAAAGAACAAAAATCAATAAAAATAGAAGAATCCAATGCTTTTCCAACAATATATCTTATATGACATTATACATAAATTTGTAAATCACAAAAAACACAATTTAATATTAAATGTCCTTTTGGACAAGTATTTTATGGTTGCATGTATATCAAACTATATAATATATCATTTCAACCACAAAACACATTAAAACTATTAAATATTATATAAATCCATAGATCAGGTGACTGAGTAAACTCAAAAAACAACTTGCATTTAAATGTTTGAATAAAGAAAGCTCTTTCAGAGCCTCTAGTTTTCCTCACCTCTGGGCTTACTGGCAGCTGAGTATCATTCACTTGTTTCTTCTTCTCTCCTCTCCTGGCACGCCCCCAAGTTAACCGTCCTCCCCTTTCCTATTTGGCGAATATCGAGAAAGAGCATGCATCGCATTCAAAGAAAACTGTGCCGCAAGATCTTGAGCATCTCTCTAAGAGGCGCGTCGCACAAGCAGGCAATCAGGGCAAGCTTTGCTGTTTCTATAGTATCGTAGTCTCCTTGCTCCTTCCATATGCCACACTCTGTTGAATCTGTGCTGCGATACTGTTCTTGTGTGGAACCTGCCATGTGTCATCATTTAATGTGCTTGGTTAGGTTATTCTGTAATGGTGATGGGTAGGCGCATGTGAGGAGTTGGCTAACTGGTGGGAAATGTTATAGGATGAGATAAATAGATATTCTAGATGAAATGGCTTGAAACGTGTGGGTGTTGGGTGGATTTGTTGGAGATTAGAGACGGGGAATAAGTGGAGATTATTATATGGCTATTTATGTGAATATCGCCGTTTGATATGGTATTCTGAGGGGTAATTTTATGACGCGGGATCGTTTATGTCTTAACTAAGTGTTTGTGTTTGGGGGGGAACACAATATTTAAAATGTTTCATAGGAGTCTATTTGGCCCCCCCCCCACTAGCGGGAACTAAATGCGGTTGTGTTTATGCATAGAGGAGTTCTGTGAGTACATATATAGATGATGTATTTATGGTCTGGGGGTGTCCCAGTAATATATTGATTGATTTTTTGCTCACTCAAATAAGCCCTCAAACGTTTGTTGTTGTGTTCAGTCTAGACTGGTTTTAACACTGTGTTTTATTATGGATATATTGTAGTAGATATTTATGTATTGCACTTGCTTGTGAAGGTTCTCATTCATCCAGGTCATGGTATATCTGTTTTTTTCAATTAGATCAACCGGACTTGAAGTTTAGTTCTTGAAGACGTTTCGCTAGTCATCCGATCGCTTTTCTCATTCTGAACTGAGAAAGCCTCGGATGACTAGCGAAACGTCTTCAAGAACTAAACTTCAAGTCCGGTTGATCTAATTGAATACATAGATATGTTGTATTGCACTTTATTGGAACTGTGGCTTTTTTGATCATTCCCCCTTATTGTAACTGTGTTATCTAGTAGTCCGACACTTCCGGTGACCAGCTCTGCTGAGAGATCCTTCCCCCTTGTTTGGATATCCAGTTCGGAAGTGTGCCAGTTGAGGATCACGACCGGCAGCTGAGCGAAGACGCGCGAGGTTAGAGTTCCTTAAAGAGTGCCGGAGATGTACGGTGTTTGTGGAAGGAGGGAGTGCAGACTGACTTATCCCGCTTGCTGCCTGAGATTGTGGCTGTGTGTCTATCATGATAGGGGGGGGGGATCCAGTACATGGTAGGATAAACTGGATGGCGTATGTCTTTATTTAACCTCAAATACTAAACTATACAACTATACAATTCTATCTATACTATCTATACTATACTATATCCATTGTGCCTGGGTTATATCCACCGTGCCTTGGTGCCATTACCATGGTACAAAATTAACATGGATAAGGACAGAGGGTGTGTCAAAACCTTTACCATAGTGTTTCAGCCACGCTCCAGCAGGTCAAGGTTCTCATTTAATCTGCTACTTTCCAGTGACACTCCCAGCAATAGAGTAACCCTGTGCGAGTTATACAACAGCTGAGTAAAAGTAGAGAAACTGCTTTATAGATGGTATGTGGGTCATTAGCCAGGGCCACTTTTACCATTAAGCAGAGGTGAACATTTGTCTCAGGCAGCACCCCTGCACTGAAGAACAATGGCGGCGACAGGCAGTAGTGGGAAAAAGATTGTTCCTTAGTAAGAGAATATATGTTGTTAAAATCATGTTATATGGTTGGTTAGCTTTAGTGAGTTTGTTAAGCAAGGTTACACTACATGGGTTGTTAGGGGCCCTGCTGAAGAAGTCTCCCTTGACATGGTGAAGGCTTACAAATCTTTTGGCCAAATCTTTTATAATACAGAAAGTATGGCATTAATAATGTATTGTAACAGTTGAACCAACATGTAAAGCACACAGCATAACAGTAGGAATGGTGTGGGAGCCGGCTCATCTCGGGAGGTGTAGTGAGCGCTGGAATGACCCCCACTTTTTCTTTTTTCGTTGAGCAGTATGCTCCTGATCCGCAAACCGTGATGTATTTTGTATAGATGTAAAGCACGGCATAAATAAGTTATTTTGATTTGAGCAACAAAACCTAAAGGAGGCAATATGGTATTGGCACACCAAGCTGTTTGAGAAAGGGATGCAATATCTTGTTCAAGGAATTTACATTATTTCTAATTGACTGTCGAGGGACTGTTTAAATACCTATGGATAGGAGTTTCAAAGTTGTAACATTTTAGCCACACTAAAACCAGTCCACCATTAAAGCCACACACCCACTTTAACACAGCGGCTATGCGACACGCCTGGAATAATTAAAGGCGGCATTCAAAATTTTGGCTCAGGCAGCAAAAGCCTTAGAAGTGCCCCTGGTCATTAGCCTAAAAAATGCAAGAGCATTAGAGCAAATGCAAACAAAAATAGCTGTGTTTGTTTGTTTATCAGCTTCTCATTCAATATCTTTTGGTACTGAATAGGATTACAATCAATGGTAAGGACATACAACCAGTGCCTTCCCGATGTTTGGCATCCATTTTTGTGGCTGCAGAGAGCATGATGTGGAATGCGTGAAAGTGCTGAAGATGCAAGTCGGGCATCCTGTTTTGCTTACCAAATTGTTTCCACTATCAATGAAAAATGTTTTTCCTAGACACCATACTAAAACACACATTTACCAAAACACCACAAATTCACTGACAGATATGTTTTTTGCAATTTTTTTTATCTCATATGTTTTATAAAGTATTTATGTATAAGATTTATATACATTTATCAAAGATTACATGAATGTAAACAATAGCTATCAAACATTTTGTACATGTGTATTATTTCCAAGTGAGTTTATATAATAAAAAGAAAAACACAACCTGTAACTAGTAAAGTAGTACTAGAGTAATATATAGTATTCAGCTGCAATTTTTCAACTATTTTTTACATGTCATTTATTAGAATATAATGTAATATGACTTTAACTACATAGGTCAAAGATTAGCTCATCATAATCTTGTCAATATACCACTTTCCCAGTGTCTGTAAAAGGCAAAGATATATATATTTTCATGTCCATGTTCTTATTAAGAATATTTTTAATTAATTGAATGGATGTATGACCGGGGTTCCCCATTCCTGGTGATCCAATATTTTAATTATTGTACAAACGTGATATATGATGGTTTTTAAACTCATCTGGGTATAATTCTAGATCTAGGTAAATCGTGCAATGCTTGGGTTAGCTAATACATGGTATTGGTAATTGTTTTGATCAATAGAAAGCCTTGTAGCACAAAGCCTTTTTATTTTTGGGCATTCCCACCATATACGAATTATTGATCCAATATTTTTGCAATTCCTCAACATCCGGGCGAAGTTTCTGTGAACCTTTGTGTATGGTTTTAGAGAGTTCTATAAAATCTCATACAAAGCTTCTTATTTATTTCCCAATGGGATATGCACTTAGACATTTAAAAGTATGCTTAAAGCCTTTTCCCATTTTTCTTTATCTATATTTTCTGTAAGTCTTTTTCTCCCATTTGGTCACATAATTTAAGAATTGAAATGTATTTTTTCTCTCCAATGACCATAAAACTTAAAAGTAATGCCTTCTGACTTTTTGGTCATTTAAGCATACTCTGTTAATCATGATATTGAGGGTTTGCTATGTTGGGTATTTTGCAAATAGCTTATTATCTGATGGTGGTGTAGAGATGTCCGAACTTCGAAAAATCCGGTCCGCGCGAGGATCCGCGGATTTTCGAAAAAATCCGTAAATTCGAAATCCGCGAGCGGACCCGTTAAAAACGTATTAAAATGAAAGTTCGGCAAAATCCGCATTAAAAGTGGTCTAAATAGCCTTGGTAATGTTAACTTAATCACTCAGGGACCTGGTAATGTCCTTAGAAACACGTATCAATGCCTACAATACCTAAATTACAGTCCGCTAGCGAGAACAGTATTTTTCGAAAATCGAGGATTTCCGTAAAACGAGGATCTCCGTAAAACCGAGGATTTCCGTAAGTCCGCGAATCTCCGTAAACCGAGGATTTTCGTAAAAACGAGTTTCCGTGAACGAGGATTTTTCGTAAAAACGAGGAACCGGAACTTCCTTCCTGCAAAATGGCATCTTCTGTTAGGCAGCTGTAGGCCATGAGGTACCTCCTGTCCAGGGGGTATGATGACTTCCCCCCTGGAACGTATCGTGTGCAGCGCAAAAAGCGCAGGATCATGGAGGGGCTGCAGCGACGGATCCTGCGCCGCTTTGGCTACCAGACCACTGTCTCTACCCTCCAGAGACAGTGGTCGGATCTCAAGAGGCAGAGGCCTCAATATGTGGCAGCCGTACGGCAGATGATGAAGGCAAGTACACTTTTATTATATTACTGTATTGTAATAAGTAGTAAAATTTTTAATTCACTTCTGACAAAAAACATATTTATATATATGTTTTTAAAAACATCAATAATCCTTAAATTGGCTTGAGAGAGAGAGAGATCCAAGTTCTTTGTATTTCTCATTCACTGGTTTATTATTACATTATTATTCTCTTATATTATTCAATATCACCCTATTTAAAGGTAAGTAAAGTCAAAAATAAAATCACTGAAAGTGACTTTATTTAACATAACACATATAAATTCAAATGATACCCACACATAGACACAGGTAAACACACTTGGTGGCCCACCCTTCCATTTCCATGGCAGCCTTATTTAAAGGCTAAGTAAAGTTAAAATGAAATCGATCATTAAAATTGATTCTTTTATCTTATAATACACACTGATACCCACACATAGACACAGTTAAACACACTTTACTGGCCAACCCTTTTAGTTACATGCAGCCCTATTTGAAGGGAAAGTAAAGTCAAAAATAAAATGTTGATTTTTAACCTCCAAAATTAAAAATGTTTGTGTTACCCACAAAATCTTACAGATACAAGTACACACAGCTACTGATGCTCCCCTACACCCAACCAAACTTTTCCCTTTCCGTGCTAACAATACACACAATAAAAATATAAGTACTAGCCAGAATAAGATATGAAATCATTGCCATAGAAAATTATGACTTTTAAGAAAAACTATAACATATTGCCTTATTTAATCTGTATTTCAAGCAGAATTCAAAGTATATAATTAAATATATCCTTTAGATATATCATTCATTAGTATTTTTTTATTTAATTTGCAGGGGAATCTTCCTCGATACCCCACCCCCACCACCGTCCCCGCCATAAGGAAGAATGTAAGCGCAGCCTATTGAAAAAATGTTTTTTTTTCTAAATCTTTCATTTGTCAGGCCACATTACAGCGACACACCCAGTGCGAGCGCTCCAGAAACAAGCATACAAGCCGTGTTTCCGGTGCGCTCATGTGTATTGCCGTGCGAGTGCAGTACGATAGCATAATTGTGCAAAATTGAGGATCACATAATTGTCCACACTATTGTGTGCTTTTTAACACGTTGAATGTCCAACCCCTTTATCCAAATGTTTTGCATAATTTTTGACAACTTCTCCGAGAATTGTTTTAGTAAATGTATACGAACATTTAATGACAGTGAGAGTTAAAATAAATTCCTTTTTTTTTTTTTTTAGCACTACCACCAACTAGCCCCCCGGGCTCTCCATTGCCCCCACCGGGCAGTCCATCGCCCGAAGTGGAGGCACCTGCACCAGCCAGACACGTAAGTGCATCCTAAGCATTTTTTTATCTTTTTATTGACCTTGATTGTCAGAAATAATTAGTGAAATTATCAGCCATAATTAAGTGAATTTATTATTTCACTGATAAAAATTTTTGTTAAAAAAAAATGCACACTCCATTATTTGGTTTGAGAGCAGATCACATTTCTTCTCATTTCTCATTCCCATTTATTGTCCCCGACTCGGGGCTGTATCTTGTCCTCAGTTTTTGAGCTTAAGTTACGAAATTCGGTCCAAACCTCAAAATTGTGCCAAGAATGTTCACTACATACGCCTTTTAGGAAATGTTCTTATACATGTAATATATTACTAATGGATTGGACGGTGATTGTTGAAATAAACATTTTTTTTTCTACAGGCCCCTCCACCTTCTCCATGCCCTCCACCCCTCGGGGGAGGGGGGGGGGAGATGCCATTTTGCAGGAAGGAAGTTCCGGTTCCTCGTTTTTACGAAAATCCTCGTTCTTACGAAATCCTCGTTTTTACGAAAATCCCGTTTTACGGAGATTCGCGGACTTACGGAAATCCTCGGTTTTACGGAGATCCTCGTTTTACGGAAATCCTCGTATTTTCGAAAAAACTGTTCTCGCTAGCGGACGTATTTTTAGGTATTGTAGGCATTGATACGTGTTTCTAAGGACATTACCCGTGTCCCTGAGTGATTAAGTTAACATTACCAAGGCTATTAGACCACTTAATGCGATTTTGCCGAACTTTCTTTATTTTAATACTTTTTAACGGTCCGCTCGCGGATTTTTCGAATACGGATTTTTTCGAAAATCCGCGGATCCTCGCGCGGACCGGATTTTTCGAAGTTCGGACATCTCTACCCACCATCAGATAAGACTAATCTTGCAAAAATACCCAACATAGCAAACCCTCAATATCATGATTTAACAGAGCTATGCTTAAATGACCAAAAAGTCAGAAAGGGCACTTACTTTAAGTTTTATGGTCTTATTGGAGAGAAAAATACATTTCAATTCTTAAATTATGTGACCAAATGGGAAAAAGACTTACAGATAAATATAGATAAAGAAAATGGGAAAAGGCTTTTAAGCATACTTTTAAAATGTCTAAGTGCATATCCCATTGGGAAATAAATAAGAAGCTTTGTATGAAGATTTTATAGAACTCCTAAAACCATACACAAATGGTTCACAGAAACTTCGCCCGTATGTTGGAGAATTGCAAAATATTGGATCATTAATTCGTATATGGTGGGAATGCCCAAAATAAAAAGGCTTTGTGCTCAAGGCTTCTATTTGATCAAAACAATTACCAATACCAATTTATGCAACCCAAGCATTGCACGATTTAACCTAGATCTAATTATACCCAGATGAGTGTAAAAACCATCATATATCACGTTTGTACAATAATTAAAATATTGATCACCAGGAATTGGGGAACCCCGGTCATACATCCATTCATTTAATTAAAAATATTCTTAATAAGAACATGGAACATGAAAATATATATACTTTGCCTTTTACAGACACTGGAAATGTGGTATATTGATTCAAGATTAATGATGAGCTAATCTTTGACCTATGTAGTTAAAGTCATATTACATTATATTCTAATATGATTCATGTAAAAATATTGAAAATTGCAGCTGAATACTATATATTTACTACTAGTACTACTTTACTAGTTACAGGTTGTGTTTTTTCTTTTTTATTATATAAACTCACTTGGAAATAACTACATGTAACAAAATGTTGATAGCATATTGTTTACATTCATGTAATCTCTTTGATAAATGTATTATAATTTCTTATACATAAATACTTTAATAAAATATGAGATAAAAAAAATTGCAAAACATACTGTCAGTGAATTTGTGGTGTTTTTGGTAAATGTGTGTTTAGTATGGTGTCTAGGAAAAACATTTTTCATATTGATAGTGGAAACAATTTGGTACAGCAAAACAGGATGCCCGCCTGCATCTCTCAGCAATTCCCGCATTCACATCATGCTCTCTGCAGCACACAAAAATGGAGCCAACATCTGAAGGCACTGGTTGTATGTTCCTTACCATTGATTGTAATCCTATTCTACCAAAAGATATTGAATGAGAAGCTGTATAACAAACAAACCAGCTATTTTTGTGTTGCATTTGCTCTATGCTCTTGCATTTTTTTTAGGCTAATGACCAGGGGCACTTCTAAGGCTTTTTGCTGCCTGAGCCAAACTTTTGAATGCCGCCTTTAATTATTTCCAGGCGTGTCGCATAGCCCTGTGTTAAAGTGGGTGTGGCTTTAATGGTGGACTTGGTTTAGTGTGGCTAAAATGTTACAACTTTGAAACTCCTATCACATAGGTATTTAAACAGTCCCTCAACAGTCAATTAGAAATAATGTAAATTCCTTGAAACAGATAGCATCCCTTCTCAAACAGCGTTGTGTTGCCACTACCATATTGCTCCTTTCAGGTTTTTGTTGCTCAATCAAAATAACTTATTTATAGCCTGTGCTTTACTCTATACAAAAATACTCACGGTTTTGCGGATCAGAGCATACTGCTCAACGAAAAAGAAAAAGTGGGGTCACTTCCAGGCTCACTACACCTCCAGATGAGCCGGCTCCCACACCATTCCTACTGTTTATGCTGTGCTTTACATTTTGGTTCAACTGTTTACAATACATATTAATGCCATACTTTCTGTATTATAAAAGATTTTGGCCAAAAGATTTGTAAGCCTTCCACCAATGTCAGGTAGACTCTTTCAGCAGGGCCCTAACTAACCCATGTAGTGTAACCTGCTTAACAAACTCACTAAAGCTAACCTAACCATATACATGATTTTAACAACATCATATCTCTTACAGGAACAATCTTTTTTTCCCACTACTGCCTGTCTGCCGCCATTGTTCTTCAGTGCAGGGGTGCTGCCTGAGACAAATGTCTCACTCTGCTTAATGGTAAAAGTGGCCCTGCTAATGACCCCATTACCATCTATAAAGCAGTGTTCCTACTTTTTACTCAGCTGTTGTATAACTCGCACAGGGTTACTCTATGCTGGGAGTGTCACTGTAAAGTAGCAGATTAATGAGAACCTTGACCATGCCTGAGCGTGGCTGAAACACACTATGGTAAAGGTTTTGACACACCCTCTGTCCTTATCCATGTAATGTTTGTACCATGGTAATGGCACCAAGGCACGGGGTATATAACCCAGGCACAATGGATATAGTATAGTATAGAAAGTATAGAATAGAATTGTAAGTGTTGTATAGTTTTATTTTGAGGTTAAATAAAGACATACGCCCATCCAGTTCATCCTAATGTACTGGATCCCCCCCCCCTATCACTGATAGACACAAAACACAGCCACAATCTCAGGCAGCAAGCGGGATAAGTCATCTGCAGCTCCCTCCTTCCACAAACACCGTACATCTCGGCACTCTTTAAGGAACTCTAACCTCGCGGCGTCTTCTAGCTCCGGTCACGTGATCCTCACTGGCACACTCTCCGAACTGGATATCCAAAACAGGGGGAAGGATCTCTCCAGCAAGCTGGCTCACCGGAAGTGTCGGACCTAAGATACACAGTTACAATAAGGGAATGATCAAAAAAGCCACAGTTCCAATAAGTGCAATACATATCTATTGTATTCAATTAGTCAACCGACTTGAAGTTTAGTTCTTGAAGACGTTTCGCTAGTCATCCGACTGGCTTTCTCAGTTCAGAATGAGAAAGGCAGTCGGATGACTAGCAAACGTCTTCAAGAACTAAACTTCAAGTCCGGTTGATCTAATTGAATACACAGATATACCATGACCTGGATGATGAGAACCTTCACAGCAGTGCAATACATAAATATCTACTACAATATACCATAATAAAACACAGTGTTAAACCCGTCTAGACTGAACACAACAACAAACTGTTTGAGGACTTATTTAGGTGAGCAATAAAATCAATCAATATATTCTGGGGACCCCCCAGACCATAAATACATCATCTATATATGTACTCACAGAACTCCTTATGCATAAACACAGCATTTTTCCCCTTCTGGCCATATATAGACCGGCGTAGTTCTGCGCTGGGGGGGGGGCCTTTGAATATGAAAAGCATTCCTTAAATTTAAAATAGTTTCCCCCCAAAACAAACATTAAACGATCCCCCAGGAAGTCATAGTCATATTTAAGGGAAACATAGTCAAAATAAATTTTTGATAAATCATCAAAAATTAGCGCCCCCCACTTCAGCAATTTCCATCTATAAGCTCATTCCTTATTCATAATCCTAGTTTGTGGCCATTCTCCACCAAATATTCCCCTAAACCCCCCATTTCAGCAATTTCCATCTATATTCCATTCCTGCTCTGCCTGGTCCCCTCCTAAATGTTTCCTCCACCAACTCCTCCCACACACAACCCCCCCAGACCCCAGTTTCAGCCATTTCATCTAATTCTTTCTCATCCATAAATTCCCCCTAGCCCTCCCTTCCCCCAAGTCCTCAAACAACTCCCTCCTGCAAAGACCACCCTTTATAGGCATATTACCTATATGTATGACACCTACCAGCTTAAATTGAGGCAGGTTCCACAAATTATCCTGCACAGATTCAACAAGTGTGCGCATATGTGATCATATGCGATGTGGCTATGAGGAGCAGGACTCGTCACTATAGAAACAGCAAAGCTTTGCCCTGATTGCCTGCTTTGCGACGCCCTCTAGAGAGATGCTCAAGATCTGCGCACAGTTTTCTTTGAATGCGCATGCATGCTCTTTCTCGCATATTCGCCAATAGAAAGGGAGGACGGTTAACTTGGGCGGGGCCAGGAGAGGAAGAAACAAGTGAATGAGTACTCAGCTGCCAGTAAGCCCAGAGGTGAGAAACTAGAGGCTCTGAAAGAGCTTTCTTTATTCAAACATTTAAATGCAAGTTGTTTTTTGAGTTTACTCAGTCACCTGCATCTATGGATTTTATATATATTTATAGTTTTATGTGTTTTGTGGTTGAAATGATATATTTATTAGTTTGATATACATGCAACCATAAAATACCTTGTCCAAAGGTACTTTAATATTAAATTGTGTATTTTTGTGTTTACAAATTATCTGTATATGTCATTATAGATAATTGTTGGAAAAGCATTGGATCTTCTATTTTTATTGATTATTTGTTCTTTGGTACATAGTAGCTTCTGGCTATGAACTCCAAGTGCGTGATATATTTTTTATACATATAATAGCAGGAGGCGCACTCAGAAAAGATATATAACAATATTTATTGTGAACAAGCAGTGCACAACGTTTTGGGGCTTCCCCCTTCCTCAGTGCATAAAACAGCATACCATGTGATACATTAAATACAAACATGTCCCTCCTACTAAGGGGAGGGCAATTTCATCAGACATACTGTGCATGAAAACATTTATAGTGTAATACAATTTGGTTGATACATTAATAATAAAAAGGGATAATGCGCCCCTTACGTGTGATATAAAGTATAAAGTCACCGAGGAGTTCCCTGGCCAATAAAAGCACGAGACCGAAGGTCGAGTGCTTTTATACGGACAGGGAACTCCGAGTTGACTTTATCAATAAGGGAAGAGCCATATATAATGCTTGCACTAGCACAAGCACTTTTGCCAAAAAGGGTAAGAGACAAATGCACTGGTTTTAAGTATATATAAATTTCACTTTTTATGATATTAGACAATATGCATTGTTGTAGAGTAACTTTTTAATACAAACACTACTGTAAGGTTTCTGAGTATATAATATAAATTAGAGTTATAAGATGGTTTATCTGTTATATTATTAATGTATCAACCAAATTGTATTACACTATAAATGTTTTCATGCACAGTATGTCTGATGAAATTGCCCTCCCCTTAGTAGGAGGGACATGTTTGTATTTAATGTATCACATGGTATGCTGTTTTATGCACCTGAGGAAGGGGGAAGCCCCAAAACGTTGTGCACTGCTTGTTCACAATAAATATTGTTATATATCTTTTCTGAGTGCGCCTCCCTGCTATTATATGTATAAAAATATATCCAAGCACTTGGAGTTCATAGCCAGAAGCTACTATGTACCAAAGAACAAATAATCAATAAAAAATAGAAGAATCCAATGCTTTTCCAACAATATATCTATAATGACATATACAGTATAATTTGTAAATCACAAAAATACACAATTTAATATTAAATGTACCTTTGGACAAGGTATTTTATGGTTGCATGTATATCAAACTATATAATATATCATTTCAACCACAAAACACATTAAAACTATTAAATATTATATAAAATCCATAGATGCAGGTGACTGAGTAAACTCAAAAAACAACTTGCATTTAAATGTTTGAATAAAGAAAGCTCTTTCAGAGCCTCTAGTTTCCTCACCTCTGGGCTTACTGGCAGCTGAGTACTCATTCACTTGTTTCTTCCTCTCCTGGCACGCCCCCAAGTTAACCGTCCTCCCCTTTCCTATTTGGCGAATATGCGAGAAAGAGCATGCATGCGCATTCAAAGAAAACTGTGCCGCAGATCTTGAGCATCTCTCTAGAGGCGCGTCGCACAAGCAGGCAATCAGGGCAAAGCTTTGCTGTTTCTATAGTGACGAGTCCTGCTCCTCATAGCCACATCGCATATGATCACATATGCGCACCACTTGTTGAATCTGTGCAGGATACTTTGTGGAACCTGCCTCAATTTAAGCTTGGTAGGTGTCATACATATAGGTAATATGCCTATAAAGGGTGGTCTTTGCAGGAGGGAGTTGTTTGAGGACTTGGGGGAAAGGGAGGGCTAGGGGGAAATTTATGGATGAGAAATAGAATTCTAGATGAAATGGCTGAAACTGGGGTCTGGGGTGGGTTGTGTGTGGGAGGAGTTGGTGGAGGAAACATTTAGGAGGGGACCAGGCAGAGCAGGAATGGAATATTAGATGGAAATTGCTGAAATGGGGGGTTTAGGGGAATATTTGGTGGAGAATGGCCACAAACTAGGATTATGAATAAGGAATGAGCTTATAGATGGAAATTGCTGAAGTGGGGGGGCGCTAATTTTTTGATGATTTATCAAAAATTTATTTTGACTATAGTTTCCCTTTAAATATGACTATGACTTCCTGGGGGATCGTTTAATGTTTGTTTTGGGGGGGAAACTATTTTAAATTTAAGGAATGCTTTTCATATTCAAAGGCCCCCCCCCCCCAGCGCAGAACTACGCCGGTCTATATATGGCCAGAAGGGGAAAAAATGCTGTGTTTATGCATAAGGAGTTCTGTGAGTACATATATAGATGATGTATTTATGGTCTGGGGGGTCCCCAGAATATATTGATTGATTTTATTGCTCACCTAAATAAGTCCTCAAACAGTTTGTTGTTGTGTTCAGTCTAGACTGGGTTTAACACTGTGTTTTATTATGGATATATTGTAGTAGATATTTATGTATTGCACTTGCTTGTGAAGGTTCTCATTCATCCAGGTCATGGTATATCTGTTGTATTCAATTAGATCAACCGGACTTGAAGTTTAGTTCTTGAAGACGTTTCGCTAGTCATCCGAATGCCTTATAATATGAACTGAAGGAAAGCCAGTCGGATGACTAGCGGAAAGTCTTCAAGAACTAAACTTCAAGTCCGGTTGATCTAATTGAATACAATAGATATGTATTGCACTTATTGGAACTGTGGCTTTTTTGATCATTCCCCCTTATTGTAACTGTGTATCTAGTAGGTCCGACACTTCCGGTGAGCCAGCTCTGCTGGAGAGATCCTTCCCCCTGTTTTGGATATCCAGTTCGGAGAGTGTGCCAGTGAGGATCACGTGACCGGAGCTAGAAGACGCCGCGAGGTTAGAGTTCCTTAAAGAGTGCCGAGATGTACGGTGTTTGTGGAAGGAGGGAGCTGCAGACTGACTTATCCCGCTTGCTGCCTGAGATTGTGGCTGTGTTTTGTGTCTATCAGTGATAGGGGGGGGGGATCCAGTACATGTAGGATGAACTGGATGGGCGTATGTCTTTATTTAACCTCAAATACTAAACTATACAACACTATACAATTCTATTCTATACTATTCTATACTATACTATATCCATTGTGCCTGGGTTATATCCACCGTGCCTTGGTGCCATTACCATGGTACAAACATTAACATGGATAAGGACAGAGGGTGTGTCAAAACCTTTACCATAGTGTTTCAGCCACGCTCCAGGCATGGTCAAGGTTCTCATTTAATCTGCTACTTTACAGTGACACTCCCAGCATAGAGTAACCCTGTGCGAGTTATACAACAGCTGAGTAAAAAGTAGGAACACTGCTTTATAGATGGTAATGGGGTCATTAGCAGGGCCACTTTTACCATTAAGCAGAGTGAGACATTTGTCTCAGGCAGCACCCCTGCACTGAAGAACAATGGCGGCAGACAGGCAGTAGTGGGAAAAAAAGATTGTTCCTTAGTAAGAGATATGATGTTGTTAAAATCATGTTATATGGTTAGGTTAGCTTTAGTGAGTTTGTTAAGCAAGGTTACACTACATGGGTTAGTTAGGGCCCTGCTGAAAGAGTCTACCTTGACATGGTGGAAGGCTTACAAATCTTTTGGCCAAAATCTTTTATAATACAGAAAGTATGGCATTAATAATGTATTGTAACAGTTGAACCAACATGTAAAGCACAGCATAAACAGTAGGAATGGTGTGGGAGCCGGCTCATCTCGGAGGTGTAGTGAGCGCTGGAAGTGACCCCACTTTTTCTTTTTTCGTTGAGCAGTATGCTCCTGATCCGCAAACCGTGAGTATTTTTGTATAGATGTAAAGCACAGGCTATAAAATAAGTTATTTTGATTTGAGCAACAAAAACCTGAAAGGAGCAATATGGTAGTGGCAACACAAGCTGTTTGAGAAAGGGATGCAATATCTGTTTCAAGGAATTTACATTATTTCTAATTGACTGTCTGAGGGACTGTTTAAATACCTATGTGATAGGAGTTTCAAAGTTGTAACATTTTAGCCACACTAAAACCAAGTCCACCATTAAAGCCACACCCACTTTAACACAGCGGCTATGCGACACGCCTGGAAATAATTAAAGGCGGCATTCAAAAGTTTGGCTCAGGCAGCAAAAGCCTTAGAAGTGCCCCTGGTCATTAGCCTAAAAAAAATGCAAGAGCATTAGAGCAAATGCAACACAAAAATAGCTGGTTTTGTTTGTTATACAGCTTCTCATTCAATATCTTTTGGTACTGAATAGGATTACAATCAATGGTAAGGACATACAACCAGTGCCTTTCCAGATGTTTGGCATCCATTTTTGGTGCTGCAGAGAGCATGATGTGGAATGCTGGGAATTGCTGAGAGATGCAAGTCGGGCATCCTGTTTTGCTGTACCAAATTGTTTCCACTATCAATATGAAAAATGTTTTTCCTAGACACCATACTAAAACACACATTTACCAAAAACACCACAAATTCACTGACAGATATGTTTTGCAATTTTTTTTATCTCATATGTTTTATTAAAGTATTTATGTATAAGAAATTTATAATACATTTATCAAAGAGATTACATGAATGTAAACAATATGCTATCAACATTTTGTTACATGTAGTTATTTCCAAGTGAGTTTATATAATAAAAAAGAAAAACACAACCTGTAACTAGTAAAGTAGTACTAGTAGTAAATATATAGTATTCAGCTGCAATTTTCAACTATTTTTTACATTGAATCATTTATTAGAATATAATGTAATATGACTTTAACTACATAGGTCAAAGATTAGCTCATCATTAATCTTGAATCAATATACCACATTTCCCAGTGTCTGTAAAAGGCAAAGATATATATATTTTCATGTTCCATGTTCTTATTAAGAATATTTTTAATTAAATTGAATGGATGTATGACCGGGGTTCCCCAATTCCTGGTGATCAATATTTTAATTATTGTACAAACGTGATATATGATGGTTTTACACTCATCTGGGTATAATTCTAGATCTAGGTTAAATCGTGCAATGCTTGGGTTAGCTAATACATTGGTATTGGTAATTGTTTTGATCAAATAGAAAGCCTTGTAGCACAAAGCCTTTTTATTTTTGGGCATTCCCACCATATACGAATTAATGATCCAATATTTTTGCAATTCCTCCAACATACGGGCGAAGTTTCTGTGAACCATTTGTGTATGGTTTTAGGAGTTCTATAAAATCTCATACAAAGCTTCTTATTTATTTCCCAATGGGATATGCACTTAGACATTTTAAAAGTATGCTTAAAAGCCTTTTCCCATTTTTCTTTATCTATATTTATCTGTAAGTCTTTTTCCCATTTGGTCACATAATTTAAGAATTGAAATGTATTTTTCTCTCCAATAAGACCATAAAACTTAAAAGTAATGCCCTTTCTGACTTTTTGGTCATTTAAGCATAGCTCTGTTAAATCATGATATTGAGGGTTTGCTATGTTGGGTATTTTTGCAAGATAGCTTATTATCTGATGGTGGGTAGAGATGTCCGAACTTCGAAAAATCCGGTCCGCGCGAGGATCCGCGGATTTTCGAAAAAATCCGTAAATTCGAAAATCCGCGAGCGGACCCGTTAAAACGTATTAAAATGAAAGTTCGGCAAAATCCGCATTAAAAGTGGTCTAAATAGCCTTGGTAATGTTAACTTAATCACTCAGGGACCTGGGTAATGTCCTTAGAAACACGTATCAATGCCTACAATACCTAAAAATTACAGTCCGCTAGCGAGAACAGTATTTTTCGAAAATACGAGGATTTCCGTAAAAACGAGGATCTCCGTAAAACCGAGGATTTCCGTAAGTCCGCGAATCTCCGTAAAAACGAGGATTTTCGTAAAAACGAGGATTTCCGTAAGAACGAGGATTTTCGTAAAAACGAGGAACCGGAACTTCCTTCCTGCAAAATGGCATCTTCTGTTAGGCAGCTGTATGCCATGAGGTACCTCCTGTCCAGGGGGTATGATGACTTCCCCCCTGGAACGTATCGTGTGCAGCGCAAAAAGCGCAGGATCATGGAGGGGCTGCAGCGACGGATCCTGCGCCGCTTTGGCTACCAGACCACTGTCTCTACCCTCCAGAGACAGTGGTCGGATCTCAAGAGGCAGAGGCCTCAATATGTGGCAGCCGTACGGCAGATGATGGAAGGCAAGTACACTTTTTATTATATTACTGTATTGTAATAAGTAGTAAAATATTTTAATTCACTTCTGACAAAAAACATATTTATATATATGTTTTTAAAAACATCAATAATCCTTAAATTTGGCTTGAGAGAGAGAGAGATCCAAGTTCTTTGTATTTCTCATTCACTGGTTATTATTACATTATTATTCTTCTTATATTATTCAATATCAGCCCTATTTAAAGGGTAAGTAAAGTCAAAAAATAAATCACTGAAAAGTGACTTTATTTAACATAACACATATAAATTCAAAATGATACCCACACATAGACACAGGTAAACACACTTGGTGGCCCACCCTTCCATTTCCATGGCAGCCTTATTTAAAGGCTAAGTAAAGTTAAAAATGAAATCGATCATTAAAAATTGATTTCTTTTTATCTTATAAATACACACTGATACCCACACATAGACACAGTTAAACACACTTTACTGGCCCACCCTTTTAGTTACATGGCAGCCCTATTTGAAGGGAAAGTAAAGTCAAAAATAAAATGTTGATTTTTACACTCCAAAATTAAAAATGTTGTGTTACCCACAAAATCTATACAGATACAAGTACACACAGCTACTGATGCTCCCCTACACCCAACCAACTTTTCCCTTTCCGTGGCTACAATACACACAATAAAAATATAAGTACTTAGCCAGAATAAGGTATGAAATCATTGCCATAGAAATATGATTGACTTTTAAAGAAACTATAACATATTGCCTTATTTAATCTGTATTTTCAAGCAGAATTCAAAGTATATAATTAAATATATCCTTTAGATATATCATTCATTATGTATTTTTTTATTTTAATTTGCAGGGGAATCTTCCTCGGATACCCCACCCCCACCACCGTCCCCGCCAGAGGAAGAATGTAAGCGCAGCCTATTGAAAAAATGTTTTTTTTCTAAATCTTTCATTTGTCCAAGGCCACATTACAGCGCACACCAGTGCGAGCGCTCCAGAAACAAGCATACAAGCGCGTGTTTCCGGTGCGCTCATGTGTATTGCCGTGCGAGTGCAGTACGATAGCATAATTGTGCAAAAATTGAGGATCACATTAATTGTGCCACACTATTGTGTGCTTTTTAACACGTTGATATGTCCAACCCCTTTATCCAAATGTTTGCATAATTTTTGACAACTTCTCCGAGAATTGTTTTAGTAAATGTATACGAACATTTAATGACAGTGAGAGTTAAAATAAATTTCCTTTTTTTTTTAGCACTACCACCAACTAGCCCCCCGGGCTCTCCATTGCCCCCACCGGGCAGTCCATCGCCCGAAGTGGAGGCACCTGGCACCAGCCAGACACGTAAGTGCATCCTAAGCAATTTTTTTATCTTTTTATTGACCTTGATTGTCAGCAAATAATTAGTGAAATTATCAGTCATAATTAAGTGAATTTTATTATTTCACTGATAAAAATTTTTGTTAAAAAAAATGCAACAAATCCATTAATTTGGTTTGAGAGACAGATCACAGTTCTTCTCATTTCTCATTCCCATTTATTGTCCCCGACTCTGGGCTGTATCTTGTCCCTCAGTTTTTGAGCTTAAGTTACGAAATTCGGTCCAAACATCCAAAATTGTCCAAGAAATGTTCACTACATAGCCTTTTAGGAAATGTTCTTATACATGTAATATATTACTAATGGATTGGACGGTGATTGTTGAAATAAAACATTTTTTTTTCTACAGGCCCTCCACCTTCTCCATGCCCTCCACCCTCTCCAGCCCCTCCAGACTCTCCACCCTCTCCAGCCCCTCCAGCACCTCCAGCCTCTCCAGTCCCTCTGGCGGCCATGCTTGAGAATCGTAAGTAAATCATATGCAACGTTAATGAAATGTTATGTACAAGACTATTAATATCTGTATTTTCCCAGTGTAAAATCCACGCTACTTGATGCAACATTGGGTACTGTGGGTTTGACAATGCTTTTATGGGGGGTGCACCACTTCCAAAAAATTTGTATGTAGCACAGTCCTAGTGATATAAAACCAAGAATGTTCTGATAAAATTTAGCAATAAACGTAATGTTTTATGCCAGCATTACCTACTGCTGTTTATCAGTGATCCCCCATGATGCAATAATATCGCTTTAAGTGGAAGTTCAGTGATAATATATATACTTTTAAGAAAAAAAGAGCAGTATTTATCCATCCCAATGACCTTAATCTGCCCATTCATCAATCAGCATTGTGTCTGTGTATAAATAAATGCAACGGAAATAATGACTTCGTGTTTGCAGGACCCCTAATAGAGACCGTTATGGTCTTGCCCTTGACCCAGTCCCTGGGTTGATTCAGTTGGTCAGTAGAGATCTGAGCATGTGTAACCCATCCAACAGCCAATCAGTAGAAATCACTGTTACCATAACTAGGTATGCATAATATAAACTAAGAATTTTAGAAATAATGATGTCTTATACTGAGCTTTCCTTTTTATGACATACCGCAACATTATAGCATTGCAGTACCATGTATGTGTAAGTAGTTATCAGGTGCAAAATTGCATCTACCGCATGGTGCTTTAGGAAATGTGCTCAAACATCTTCAACACAATTCTCTCAATATCTTCCTCCACAGAACTACAGAGCATGCGGCGGGAGATGCGCCACATGGTGCGGCGCCTGGACCGCCGCCTGGACCGCCGCCTGACCAGACTGGAGAGGAGGGTACCCCAGTAACCCCAGTGTTTTTTTTGTTTGTGTTTTTTTGTATATAGTTGTAAAAAAAAAGAAAAATTATATATATATATATAAAAACTGTTAAAAAAAATGTTTTTGGGCTTTATTTTTTGATATATCAAATTATTCAGATAGATTCATAATCAATTTTTATTTGAAAAATTAAAATACACATATCTTTTTAGCTAGCTATATGTCTGGTACTTATAATTGTATATACCTTACCATTAATGCAATTACACACACCACATTGGCCACATTCCCCTATATAGTAGTTTGCACACAACAAGGGAAAGAAGGCGATGGGGGTACTGGGTTACATAATGTCCACTGCGGTTTGCCACCATTGTTGTGGGGCCAGGCAGGCTTAGCCCCACTGGACATACCCCTCACCCCATTGGCTACTCTCCCTCAGAGTATGCTTCATGCAAGGGAAAGCAGGTGAAAGGGTAAGGCTTCATAGGAAAAGCACCATTGAGTTACAGCAGGCACACTGCAGTTTGCCACCATTGTTGTGGGGCCAGGCAGGCTTGGCCCCACTGGACATACCCCTCATCCCATTGGCTACTCTCCCTCAAGGTATGCTTCGTGCAAGGGAAAGCAGGTGAAAGGGTAAGTAAGGCTTCGTAGGAACAGCAACCATTGAGTTACAGCAGGCCAACTGCAGTTTGCCACCATTGTTGTGGGCCAGGCAGGCTTGGCCCCACTGGACATACCCCTCACCCATGGCTACTCTCCCTCAAGGTATGCTTCGTGCAAGGGAAAGCAGGTGAAAGGGTAAGGCTTCGTAGGAACAGCAACCATTGAGTTACAGCAGGCCAACTGCAGTTTGCCACCATTGTGTTGGGCCAGGCAGGCTTGGCCCTCTGGACTACCCTCACCCCATTGGCTTCTCTCCCCAGAGTATGCTTCGTGCAAGGGAAAGCAGGTGAATGTGTAGGAAACAGCACCATTTAGTTACAGCAGGCCCACACTTGTAATATGGGTACTGCTCTTGGGCTAGGCAGGATTGACCCAGAGCTGAAAACATTAGCCACAGAGTACACTGTCAGCTACACAAAACACACAGACACGGACACAAGCTCAAAAGCGCAAAAATCTCTCTCCAACTCCTCCAAACTGTCAGGTCTCCACTAAACACACTCCAACACACTGACAAAATGTCGCCTGTGAAGCAGCCTTTTATACCCAGGGGGCTGGCAATAATCATGTTAGCTGCCATTGGCTAATTTTAGTCATGTGGCTTGCTCCGTCTTGAAAATAATCCCCAAAGCGAATTTACAAGAATTTCTCGTTTTTTAAACGAAATTCTCGTAATTACGAGAATCCGCGTAATTACGAGGATCTTCGGTTTTTCCGGGTCCTGAAAGATCGTAGATTCTCGTAATTACGGGGATACTCGTATTTTCGAAAATTTTTGGGAAAAAAAAAAATCCGCGGTTCGGAAGTTCGGAAGGCGGAAAATCCGGAAAATCCGGAATAGTCCGCCGTTCGCGGACGTGATAAATCCGCGGCGGACCCAGGTTCGGGTCCGCGAACCGGCCATCTCTAATGGTGGGTAAGCCAATCTCTTATATTTATTTTGAATTTTTTAACTTTCGAGTTAATTGATCCCAATTTGTTGTTTTCAAGTTTGGAATACATCTAGAGAGGCTGTTCAGTGTTATATATGGTAAGTATGAGGATAGTAGAGTGTGTTGTTTTACCATTTTCTTCCAGATTTCATTTGTGCAGTCATTTGCTAGTGAGTTCTCCAACTATTTCAAAAGTTGCTTAGTGTGGCAACATAATTTACGCGTGTCAATCCCTGCAGCGTGTCCGCTACACGCTGAACCATCCAGCAGGAACCAAAGCAGGGAGACACAGGCAAAACACAGTTTTGCAATCCAAAGTGATTTTTTAGTGCTGCTTAAACAGGGTCACAACATGTTTCGAACGTGCAAGTGTTCACTTGAGAAAGAACGCTTGCACGTTCGAAACGTGTTATGACCCTCTTTAAGCAGCAAAAAAAAATCACTTTGGATTGCAAAACTGTGTTTTGCCTTTGTCTCCCTGCTTTTGCTTTGGTTCCTGCTAATTGCTAGTGAGTTGTCTATTGGGGTTTTCGTCCTAAGCTATTATGTCAAGATTGTGGTATATCTTTATTCATAGTTATTTCTATATTGACCCACTTCTTATTTGAATCATTGTTAATCCAGGTGCGCATTTGTTCCATGGTTGCTTCATAATATTCTCCAATGATTGGAAAACTTACTCTCCGCCTCTGTTATTGGGTCTGTTTTTTGGGGTTAGTATGTTAGTATGATAATTCTTGTTTTTTTATTGTCCCATAGGAAAGCATTGATTTTAGATTGGATCTTTGCAAATAGGAACCCGGAATATACATAAGGATAGTCCTAAATTTATATAATAGTTTGGTTAATAGTATCATTTTGATGGTTGCTATCTTGTTGAGCCAGGTATTTACAGGGCGAAACACCAACGGGCGCATCGATCCTGTTTTGGAGTTTAAGTCTTGCTAACCGATGTTATATCGGTTATTGTGACTTAAAATCGTTCCTTACGGTGGCTGTGTGGCTAACGCAAAAGTTAACAGCGCAGCCGCCGAAAGTGATGTTATATGCCAAAATCTGCTAATAGCTGGCGTTGAAAGTGCCGGAATAGAACAGCACCAGATAGCGATGTTCCAAGCGCCAGACTGTTTGCACTGGGTTGCCGATAGCGGCGCTCGTTGCATTGCCCTGTTAGTTGTCCATAAGGAAAGTTCTTCTATTTTTGGAATGATGGAATAGAAATTAATTTGTAATAAATTTTTATTTGTGTGGTTTTTATTTTATTCCTAAGTATTTAATGGGAATCGTTAGACCATTTGTATTCATATTTCGCAGACAGAAAAATTTTTAATGCCATGGAGACATGTATTCCTAGTATATATGATTTGGTGTCATTACTTTTGTAGTAGGTGATTTTGTTAAACTGGTTAAAAGTTTTTTGTAGATGTATCATAGAGGTTATGGGCTGATCGCAAGGATTATATAGTCGGCATATAGCCCTATTTTATGTTCCTCTTTGCCAATTGTAATTCCCTTAATTTTGTGATTTCCTTTAATTCAGCTAAGGGTTCCATTGCCATGTCAAAAATGATTGGCGAGAGAGGGCAGTCCTGTCCAAGTTTGAGATGTAGACAGATGCAGTCGGGTTTTTGTATAATGTCAGAATTGCATTATTGATCCATCCTTTGATATAATATTTTTCAATTGTCTTTTGTATGTATGTCCAATTTAGTCTGTTGAATGCTTTTTCTGCATCCAATGTTAATATCAGAGTTGTGAGCTTCCTTTTTTCAGACCATTCTATGATATTTATAAATCTTCTTGCATTATCTCCCGATTGGCGATCTGGAATAAAATCTACTTGATCTGCTGTTATAAGTTGGGAAAGGAATGGTTGCAATCTATTGGTGATTACTTGGAGAATATTTTGATGTCGCTATTTAGTAGGGAGATGGGTCTGTAATTTTGTATCAGATTAAAATTTAGGTTAGATTTGGGTATAGGTACTACATTATACTTTCAGCATTTCTTCTGGGAAGCCATTTTCCTCAACAGCAACGTTAAAATCTTTGACTAGATTAGGGGCAAGTATGCCTGAATATATTTTAAAGTATTCGTTAATATATCCATCATTTCCAGGAGCTTTGTTTTTTGGTAGATCGGATGTTGCTTTCTTGACTTCTGATAGTTTAATTGGATTGTTTATTGATTGTAATTGTGCATCTGTGAGTGTGGGTATTTTTATTTTTTCTAGAAATGTATCAATTTCTTCTGTTGGTATGTATGTTTTATTCTGTTTTAAATTATAGAGTGTTTGACAGTAGTCAGCAAATTGATTTGCTATCTCTTTGGGGTTATATATTTTGTTGTTATTTTTGTCCTGTACAAAAGCAATTTTGTTTCTATTGATCTTATGTTTAAATTTGTTAGCTAGTATTTGACTTGCTTTGGGTCCTTGCATGTAAAATTCTGTGTTTAGTCTTCTCAAGTGTTTATCATACTTGAGTAGTTCCAATTGCTGTATTTTGTCTTTTACTGTATTTAAATAGATTAGACTTATGTCCATTCCATATAGCAAATGTGCGAGCTAGGTCATTATTGTTGAATTTGAAGTATTCTCTGGTTGCTTCTTCTATTTTTTGTTTTGTATCAGGTTGGTTTACAAGTTATGGGTTTAATTTAAGAAATTAAGAAATTATTTGATTTTCCTTGAGAGTGAAAGTAACTGGGGCGAGAATTAGTTCTCGTTAAGATTTGGGCTTTGGAGAAGTCTTGGAGTAATTTTTCATCAGTTAATAATGTGTCTAGTCATGGATTTTGGAAAAGTATGTGAAGTCTCTATCGAGAGGGTGTAGTATTCTCCATGTAACCTATAGATTTTCTTTTTTAAGGGTGTCTAAAAGTTGTGTTTTGTTTCTTTTTGGATTGCCTGTAGTATCTATTGAAGCATCTAGTACACTGTTAAAATCTCCTGTTATGATTATGTTGTTATGTTGAAAGTAATTGGGTTTTTAATTGCGATTGCAACTCCTCTTTGCTTTTTGTTAAAGGATGCTATATAGATGTGAGAGAATTTTTTGTTATTCAGGAAGGGTGTTCATGTTTTTTTAGAAGATGTGTCTCTTGTATGCATAATATATCAATCTTATTTTGTAGAGTTTACTTCCATAGGTTGTGTCTTTTGAATTATATGTAAAAATTATATGTTTACATTTTCAATACTAGATTAATCCTTGTGTGTTTGGATTTTCATCCTAACCACATTCTATTTAACTGATAGAATTGTGGTTAGGATCCTTATATTTCAGGTTATTTTTGTTTATTTTATATTATATTTTGGTTTTGCAGCCATTTGTGTGATATTTAAACTTGTTGTGAATCATGTTTAATTGTTCGGTAAATATATTTACCTCTTATTTTATTGGGGGGGAATATATGTAGGGCTAACTTGCTTTAGCTGTATTCCTCTTATATTCCGTGATGTGTATATAAAAGAATCTTGCATATATTAAATCAAAGGAGCAATATTTTCCAGCATTCCTTGTTAATCAATATATACATTTGCATAACAATTAATTAACTTACTGTACATGGTATCTTAGTTGCATAAAAGAGAAAAGAGAGAGAAAAAAAAATATTTTTGCATCTTTATCAATCATATATTAGTTACTCAATAGCTTATTCATATATATGTTATATGGTTCTCTCATACCTCTTATTGCAGACATTTTTTTTTCTCAAGTGGACAGATATAGTTTTCGGGAATCACATTTCAGACATCTGATCCACAGCCCAAATTTTGTATCTACTTTTTCATTATTGCCCTCTCCTTCTCCCCCTCTCTCATCCTTGTTCCCACAGACAGCTTTTTAATATTTTTAACCATTTATAGATTTTAGTTACTGAACTTCTAATTTGTCATTATTTCCTGTTTTATATTAATCTTGTATATATTCCAGGTTAGTCTGATGTTTTAGGGACAAACCATTCCTGTTCCATTCTTTCTGGGGATTTCTTGGATGTGGTAGGGATTGGAGTTGTAGGTTTCCAGATTCCCCATTTACACATCAGGTTAGTGGCAACCTCTAACTGTTGTCAATGTGTGTGATGAGTCGGCATACGTTATATTTAAAATTTTGCAATATGCAAATTTTTGTATTCCTCTGGGATATTATTTCTTTGTCTTGCAGCTCAAACAATTTGAGCTTTTATTTAAGTGAATTCTCATTATTACGTCTCTGAGGGCTGTAATAGGAGCCATTTTTGGGAAGTCTGTGGATCCGATCTATTACCAGATCAATCTCGTAGCATCTGGTAGGATTGCTTTAAATAACGTAATAGTATATTCCATTAATTGTTGATTTTTAATGCTTTTTGGAATGCCTCTGATTTTTAAGTTATTCCTTTGGCTCCAATTTTCCATGTCTGTTATTTTGGCTTGTAGTTCTGAAACTGTGTCTTGTAAAGCATTCTGGGAGTCAGTTAGCTCGTTATAGGCATTTGTGAATTCCCCAAACTTGTACTCAATATGTGAGGTTCTGTCTCCAATGCTTATAACGTCTTATCAGAAATTAATATAGAGAAGTCCGATATAAGGGCTTTATGTTGTGGACTAATCAGTCATGCAAGACTAATCATGTGGGTAGTCCAGCCACTAAAGCTCCATCCTGGTTGTTGAAGCTGCCAAGTACAGCGGCTGCATAAATCTTGAACAATCTCCCACCCAATAATCTGTCTACACAATCCACCACATGCCGAACCCTAGCACCAGGCAGGCAACACACAGTTCGGCATGTAGGGTCTTGGGGGCAGATTACCCTATCTACCTTCCTTATAATGGAGTCCCCTACCACTACCACCTGCCTTGCATTCCTGACCCTTTGTTTCTCCTCCCTTGTATCAGAGATGGCAGTCCCCTGGGTGCTCAAGGGACTAGCCCCCTCCATACACGCTAGTTCCGAGGTGTCCTCCTCCACTTCATTACCTAAGGCGGAAAATCTGTTGGGATGGATAATCTGGGAATCTGCTGCTGCCTTTGTTATTCTATCAGAGGCCTCTGCCATGAGTGTTTTTTAATGCTGCTTCATGGCGAGCGAGTTTGAAATTGTACAATCCTCCTCCCACAGGTGCTCTCAGTTCCTGACTGATTGGGAGAGGAGTGTTACAGCTGTTAGAGGTAAAAGTAAAAGACACACACACACACACACACACACACACACACACACACACACACACACACACACACACACACACACACACACACACACACACACCAAGAACCACTCAGCCAGGGAGTATAATCAGAGGACTCCATTAACAGCTAAGGGCTTGGCTTCTTCCCATTACCTCCAATCTCCAATTTTTGGATATTACCAATCATGAGGGACTCCAGTGCTGCTCGCCCTTCCTGCAAATCCTGTGACTGCCAGGTACAGCGCTGTGCTCGCATGACACACTTAAAAATGTAAACCAAAAAGATGACAGGCTGCCACCAGCACCTTTCAGGCTTTAACAGAGGCACGCACCATGAGCAATATTTTCATATTGCTTCATGGCGGGAGCAGCCCTGGTAGTAGGATAGTAGTACGTATATGACACTAGGGCTATAAAGTCAGTCCAAAAGTTTTTCGACTTCAACTCTATTGTTAATTTATTAATATATCTTGAGTGAAAGAATTTAAGAGACAACATACAAGGTATTTTATCACTGCCAGTACACCGAGTGTGCTTTATATTCATACTGGAGTACAAGATTGGCTGAGACTCAGGAAAAAAAAGAGATATTTTTCCCGATTTTCATGTCACCAAGCTCTAACCCTAGATGCCCTAGCTCAGAGTTGGAAAAGTCTGAATGCTTATGTGTTCCCCCCTATTCGTCTTGATATTCAAGATGCTGGAGAAAGTTTTAGTTTTCAAAGCGATGATAATCTCCATCATTCTAGATTGTCCGAGATGGCCATGGTATCCCTTGCTGAAGAGGTTAGCGTTACAAGGGCAATTTCTTCTTCCAGTCAAGAGAGGAACCTCCATCCAAATACTGACAGCCTGAAACTTTGAAAGTATTAAATATAAAGCCATTTATTCAACACGTGTTTCAGCACATTACGGGCCGTTGTCAGGATAAATATTCACTAACCATGCAGTAACTCATCCTCTGTGTGGCTTAAACAATTACACCAATGGACCCTCACGTCTCTCCTTCCTGATATACTCCATGGGAGATGTCCATCAGTGATCTGATGGCCTGAAGCGGGGTTCACTGGGGTGAGGAAGGAGACCCGTGAGGGCCTGTTTGTGTAATTGCTTGAGCCGCACAAAGGCTTCTGAGAGGCAAGGGAATTGATTAATCTGTATTTAATATTTTACTCTTTGTACACTTTTTAACAATAGGAGACAGGGATTATCCATATGCACTTTATTTTTAAGTATTAGCACTTTATACACTGAGTCACTTTATATTTTTTAACATTAATATGAAGTATATGAATATTGATTAATGCACTTGGACAATATCAGTACTTTTATTGTAATGAATGTTTGATTTTAGTATGTTTTTTAACAACCTTCACAATATGTATTGATTGTATTAATTGTTTATTTTCGATTGGTTCTCCACAATTTGTGGGTTGGGCCTACATGAGTCACAGTCTTTATATTCCCTGAGCACAGTTGCACTTTATCACCTGAAGAAGGGGGTATCCCCCCGAAACGTTGTGTTACGTGTGATGTGTGGTTCACAATAAATTGACTTTTGATAAATTCATTTTTTGGAGTGCGACTCTCAGTTCTTTGATTCCTGTAATACTGCTAGTTCCTAAGGGAAGAACCCATGAAGTGTCTGCACCCACACTTTGGACAGAGTGCACCTCCACCATTGCTTGCCTATTGAATTGAGAGATGCGGTACAACCTTGGTGTGGGATAAGTACATTTTTTTATGTGATCAGGTTGTATAGATTTCTATACTGTCTCTGAGATGGAAGCTACTTAAAGGTTTGATGACCCGGGTGAAATCTGTCCTTAATGACATTCCTTGTCTGTCAGAAGAGGTACTTACCTGACCAGCCGTTCCGGATCCTCCAAGATGGCGGTGCCTGCGGCATTGTGCAAGGCGTGTGAGGTTACTAGAGGGCGTCTAGATTTAAATTAGCAGAATTCCCTGCCTCAGTGCCCGATTATTGCATCCCATCCCCTTATGGCTGTGCTGGGTTTTGTGTTACTGTTTTCCTTCAAGTTCCTGATTCTTGCCAAGGCCCCCCCTTCTGTGCCTTATTCCTGCTGATCCTGCCTGTGCCTGCCTTTGGACTGTATGTTCAAGATCCTGTTTATTTGGACTTTGTACTTGGATTCTCCACCATTGTCTGTGCCTGTTCCTGCCTTGACACCTGCTTCTTGGACGTCCTTCCTTGTTGGTCCCGACTTCCACCTGTCGTCAGAACAGGTAAAAATCTTACATTGCCCTTGATAAACATCATAATCAATAAATAGAATATATGGAAAGTAAAGAGGAGCCAATGATCTTCTGTGAACTTTTAACAATCTGCTACAGAGCATTCTTATTAGCAACTGAGCAGCTGTTAAACCAGACTAAGCAATTTACTTTCAATCATACATTGGTAAAATGACAATGATAACATTGGTAAAATGACAATGATAACTTTTTGACAGTTAAATTAGATTGTAACTGTACTCCTAAAAATTATAACTTGCTCCTTCCAAAAGTTACAATTAGATTCTTGGTCATATTTGGATTTAATAACTTGGGAGATTCAATAAAAGCTCTTATAGTTAAAAATAGTGCTAATTTTGCCCCAACCAATCAGATCTTATTTAACATTTGAAAGCTAATATATGATTGGTTGGGGCAAAATTAGCACAATTTTTAATGATAAGAACTTTATTTGAATCTCCCTGTTGGTGTGTTATTATTAACACACCATGTTAGGAGATGCTCAATCTCCAACCTATAATCAATTTCATTATTATCTATGATTCAACCAACTACCGGAGTATTCGTGTAGTGGGGTCCCCCTTTCCAGTGTTCTCTTAAAAGGTCCAGAAGGCCACAGACCCTTCGACCATAAAGAATTTCGAATGGGGTTAAGTAGACTCCTGTGGAACGTCCAGGTAGGCAAAAAGAAGATGGGGGTAAGAACCGCTCCCAGTCTTTTTCACCTGATTACACAAATGTCTTCAACATATTTTGGAGGGTTCCATTGAATCATTCACATAATCCATTAGTCTGTGGGTGATATGGTGATGAGTGAATAGCTTTTGCACCACATCATTCCCACAGACATTGTGGGACCTGAGACATGAATTGTGGGCCCTGGTCTGAGAGACTGTCTCTGGGAAAGCCTACTTTGGAAAAGATCTGAATCAGGGCATTAGCAACAGATATGGCATCAATGCAGAAAAGTGCAACAGCCTCTGGGTAACGAGTTAGTAACATAGTAACATAGTAATTAAGGTTGAATAAAGACATACGTCCATCAAGTCCAACCTATTCACCCCCTTTTTTTTATTTTTTATTATCCTTACAGTTGATCCAGAGGAAGGCAAAAAACCCAGACTCCAAACGGCAATCGGAAAGTATCTCTGGATCAACCAGATCTATATGCATTAATACCAGTAATTCTCAATATTTTTTAGTTATAGAAACTTATCCAGGCCTTTTTTAAAGCTATTTAATGAACTTGCCATTACCACATCTGCTGGAAGACAGTTCCACAGTTTCACCGTTCTCACTGTAAAGAAACCCTTCCTAACTTGAAGATGAAATTTCTTTTCTTCCAACCTTAAAGGATGTCCACGTGTCCTCTGATATGACCTGTTAGTAAACAATGCACCAGAGAGTTAATTGTATGGGCCATTAATATATTTGTATAAGGTTATCATGTCCCCACGCAAACGTCGCTTCTCCAATGTAAACAGCCCTAACTTGTCTAATCTGCCTGCATATTCAAGCCCCTCCATTCCCCTTATTAATTTAGTTGCCCTTCTCTGAACTGCCTCAATTGCCAAGATGTCCCTTTTGTATATGGGATTCCAAAACTGCACCGCATATTCCAAATGAGGCCTTACCAGTGCCTTGTAAAGAGGGAGAATAATATTTTTCTCTCTTGAATCTATTCCCCTTTTTATACAAGACGATATCTTGCTAGCTCTAGCCATTGCTACCTGGCATTGTTTGCTATAGCTAAGTCTGTTATCTACCAGAACCCCCAAATCTTTTTCCATTACAGATGCACTTAACACAGAGTTATTTATGGTGTAGGTGGCACAGGGATTATTACATCCCAAATGCATCACCTTACATTTATCAACATTGAATCTCATCTGCCATTCTACTGCCCATTTTGATAATCTATCTAGGTCTGCTTGCAGCACTTGCACATCATTGGAAGTTTCCAAAGCTTTGCATAGTTTTGTGTCATCAGCAAACACCAAGACCTTGCTCTCAATGCCCCCTTCTAAGTCATTTATAAACAGATTAAACAGAAGCGACCCCAGTACAGAACCCTGAGGCACTCCTCTTAGAACTTTAGCCCACATGGATGTAGCTCCATTAACCACCACTCTCTGTTTGCGGTCCAATAACCAGTTCTCTATCCAAGAGTTGCATAATATATAAGAGTCAAAATGTATTGTTTCCATGTACAGCTAGGTCTTGATAGAGGACCCACCAAATCAACTGCTACACGCTAGAAGGGCTCTTCTATAATAGGAAGGGGTTGAAGAGGTTGTCTCTTTAAGTCTTTCCTACATGTTGATATCCTTCACAAGTGTGGCAGAAATAAGTTACTTCCTGAGAGATGCCTGGCCAATAAAAGTTTTTTGTAAGAAGGTGTCAAGTATGCTTCACCCCTTGCCAATGGGATTTCATGTGCCAAGTGTAAGAGTTCCAGGCGATAGGCCTGAGAAACAATAAGTTGTTTAATACTAGCCCAAGTACGATCAAAGGAAGCCTCAGTTACCCTATAATACAGTCCCTGTTCATATAATACTTGTCCCCTCTATGTTCATTCTGTTTTTATACTCTTTCCCTTGTGGCTTCTAATGTAGGGTCAGCCATTTGAGCATTTCTGAAAGTGGTAATGTGGGTGTCACTTGGAGAAGTGCATAGGTTGGTAGCTATGTCAGTGATTACCTGACCAGGTAGATTGTGTCCTGTTGTCTCTTGATTGAAGCTGACTTGACTTGGGGGACTGTTCTGGGAAATTTTGCACTGTATCTGGCCCATATCATTGCCCACCAAAACCAAAATGACCCCCACAAAATGTTGAATGGGCCTGTTACCTACATCCAAGGTGACATTGGCCACCAGAATCTCTTGCTGAGTACCTCCTTCTAAAAGTATGAGGGCTGACCTCCCTGTTACAATGTCTGATGCAGAAATGATATGAGATTCTACCAGAGTAATGTAAGCTCAAGAATCTAAAAAGCCTTCTGCAGGTTTACCATTAATTACCACAGGAATAATATGGTTAGGACATTCTCTTTAATCCTTCCAGTGGAGCCTCATTATCACATATTTAATAGGGTTTTCAGGCAGGGGGTCTGTTTTACATTGGGTATATTCTTCAACGGCCTGTACTGCCGTTGGGACAAGGTGGTTTTTCGCACAGGAGTAGCAAATTGGGAGCTTGTACAGTTTTCAGATACTCTGGAAGGGTGTGGACACTGTGCTTGTAGATGTGCATTAGAGCCACAGCAAAAGTCATTTCTACTAGTAGTAGCTAAGGAACATACAAGGGACCAGGAAGGCCTCTGTGTGAGCTGGGGCATGTGAGTTCCAACACATGGTCATTCCCCATTACGGGCTACTATTTTCTAGAAACTGTTCCAGTAGACATAACTTCCTTAGATCTTCCATGGTTTGAACTTGGCTAGTGGCCATCCACAGGTCAAATGCTCTTCTTAATTTGTTCCCAAAGTCTAAATATGTATCACTCCCCACTTTATTTATGGTGCAGAAAGTTTGTTGATACGTTTCTGGGGAAATGGCATAGTTATTTAACGCCTTTTTTAACATCATTAGCCTTTCCTGTAAATTTGCAAGCTAGTATCTTTTTCCACTCAGCCCTTTGAACTTTATAGTCCTCACACATTATTTCAAAAGTCTTTAAATAGCCATCAACGCTTTCTTTATGGTCATAAAAGGCTTTAAAAGCTGAATGTGTTAATTGTATTTCTGGCCTGGGATTAGCCGTATGTGGTTCCCAATGGACATACTGTCAGTCAGATGAAGGATACTGTACTTGCCCTCCCTGGCTCTCCTGGATAGTTAGGGTAGCCATTTGACTCTTTGTCAGTCCATTAGGATCAAGACCCCTGCTATGGCAAAGACACTGCATGATAGGCAAACGTAATTCAAATAATTCCTTCTCCATTTCTGTAAGGGCCTTTTAGGGTATCCCACTGCTGCCATCAATTTGTCACAACGTAACGATAACTGAGAAGACTTGTTAACAGACTGTATATTGATTAACTATGAAATTCCTTATTAACGGGATAAGAGAGCAATAATGATATCACCTTGCAGATTACGGCATTTTTCTATCAACATTAATTGTAATTATTATCAATAATGACAAACTCAATATCCAATTAGCAATTAACACCAAACAACATTTCTCCTTGAAAGGATTAATATCCAGAACTTTCTGTAATATGCATGCCTGTACTATGAACTTTGTAGCAGTAGCACACAGTCCAAGTCCACATGAGTCCACAGTGTCCCCACAAATAAAGACTTCCAGGGTGTGATTTGTAATCCACATAGGAAGGTAAACTGTATCACAGGGTTAATCTCCCCCTGAGTGCAGTTCCATATATACCACCAAGACACAGTCTATGATACACTGGGGTGTCCCAGTAAACTCTCCTGCTGGAGGGGTCAGTAACTTTCTGTGTCACTCAGCAATGACACTGACTTTAGAATCACTGTCTCTGTGTTGGGTTAGTGCCTAAAGTCTTTATTAGGTGTAAGACCAAAGCTGACTTTGCCTCCCAGTCTCAACCAACACTTCACAACTTCCTCTCACACAATGCTGTCACATCCAGTTTGGACAGTGACGTGTATACATCCAGCGAGGACGCCATGTGACTGGTCGATTGCGAGATTACAGTGGAAGTTCGGCATGAGCGGGAGATTATTTGGAGCATCCACATATCCTAAACTGGGTGAAGAGTGTGGTCCGTCTGGGAGACTGGTAACGTATGGTACCAGGAACCCAGTCCTGGCTTCTCATGTGAGTCCCGTGCGGTGATCTGTGTGTGACTTCTTGACTTTAAGTGATTTCATCATTTTCTCCCTCCAGCATATAGCTGGCCTACCAGCGCTCTATTTTCTTTTTTTAGCTCCGGGGATGCCTGGTTTTGGATTTGGGTTTTTGTACTTGTTTTTTTTCCTGTATGGTGTGGGATTGTACTAGAGGGGATTAAGGGGATTTGCTGTATGCACTTTATTAGGCAGAATGTATTGCTGCCTAATAACTAATAAACACCATTTTGAGTTTCAGTAGTTGTGCCTTGTTGTAGGGGACTTTTTTAGATGGTGTCTGGACCATCATTTTTGTTCTTTGGCACGTCCAGGTTGGAAGCTAACCCCTTTGTCTTAGCCCTTCATTGTGATTGGCTGAATGAAAAACATAACCCCATGAATGCAGATTCACCTTTATCACTGTTAAAATGTAGAAAGGGAATACTTATACATTATACAGGTATAATGAACACCTAAATCATGATTCCTACCAGCAGTATAGGGACAGAAATACATCTAACTACAACTCCTATGATCAATCCAGGGATAATAGAGACAGAATACCCCCAAGATGCACTACAACTAATCCACAATAACGGGCAGGGCATCCTGAGTCCACACTCACTGACTCAAACATGACCCTATACACAAAATTAAAGTGTAATACAGCACAGATTTAACCACACCACAGTCTGTGATTCAACTAGAGCACTTCCTTCCCAAAGGCAGGAATCAGAAACCAGGGAATTTATATTCCCTGCAATTGTCTCAGGTAAGTTTAGAAGCTCTGTCCGACCCAGACCTTAATCTCTTTGTAGATTAACCCAGACTATACGTAGATGGAGTTCTTTGCACCGATTTGGGGGCCGATTGCCCTCTTCCTATTCAGCACAATAAACGAAACTGGCAGCATTAAGTAAGGCATGTGTTTTGGCGTCAGGTAAGGTTGCAAACATTTACACAGACAGCAGGTATGCATATGGGGTATTGCATGATTTTGGGCCAATGTGGAAAAACAGAGGGTTCAAAACTATACAGGGAATGTGAGTTAAGGCTTTATTTGAGGTGGTCACTTTACAGGTGAAAGTGGCCATCTTAAAGGTAAAAGCACACACATGGGGGAACTCCCTTGAGGACATAGGAAATGGAAGTGCAGACATAGTTGCAAAACAGACTGCATAAGATGACACATTGGTGTTAAAGTCTAGAGATGGTCCCCCTGAGCTTTGTACCCCAGATACATGTTTCTGGGTTCCAGCTGACAGACTAAAAACACGGCAAGAGGGAGATCCTCCATTATGGTGGGAGGAGAGGAAAAGATTAGGGGCTACAAATAACCAGGCAGCAATTCTGACTAAGGGTGAAAAAACATGTATTGCTCCCCAGGCAGAAATTATGAAATTACATGGCCCAGGCCAAGTTGGATCACAGAGAGATGGTATTTGCTTGATTCATACTACAAGTGCCAGCTCTATATCAATAGCTGTTTTCCATGTGCACAGCTCAATGCAGGGAAACCTTTATCTGTACCAAAGAAACACCTGGTTAAGGCCATTTATCCAGAGATTACAAATTGACTATATTCAGCTCCCACAAAGTGGACCACATAAGTATGCACCAGTCTGTGTGGACATGTTTTCCAGCTCGGTGTAAGCTTGGCCTGTATCCAATGCAAATGTAAGAACTACTGCCCTGAAACTATTGCAGGAAGAAGTTTGCAGGCATTGGGTACCTGAAACAATTGAGAGGGACAGAGGTACCCATTTCACTTGACAGATAATGAAAGATATCTGTCAAAGGATGGGAATACAACAGTTGAGAAAGAAAAAACTGATGGCCTCAGCAGACTTCAAGGGCAAGCCCTGGCCACAATTGCTCACCATTGTACTCTATATAGGAATCCCTATGAAATCCTGTTTGGCTTTCATGCCAAAAACAGGCCTCTACTACCCTCAACAGATTGCGGTTATGCACAATGATTTATGTTTCTATGTTATTGCATTACAGAAGGAATTAACCAAGGTACATCGCTAAGTGTATGGCAGCCTGCCATATCCAGATGCAGAGGAGGAGTGGTCTCAAACTGGGAGACTGGGTGATGGTCAGGGTACACCAGAAACATGCTTTGGGACCAAAGCATTTGGTCCCAAAGCAGTACTTCTGACAACCACAACTGCAGTGAAATTGGGGGGTACCAACATGAATTCATGCCACACACTGCAAAGCAATCATCCAACATGCTCCCAACACAACAACTGGTCAAACACAGACATCTATTCAGGACCAGGAACAGGCACCAGCCCTGGATCTACCACAGGCTCTGGACCAGGAGCACCCATAATGCTAAATAAATAAAGTTTTACATCTTTGTTTATTTTCATCCATAGACCACACCTTATCAACAGTAGCTGACAGCATCACTAGTGACATTAAACAAGAATGAATATAGAGATGTTATATCACCATGTCTTGACCTACGCTGGCATTATTGACCCAATTATTATACAGGGGGGGGCTTCACCAGAGAAGAGAGAGGCTTTCTACTTGTGCGAGAAACTGCTCTTCTAGGGGTGGAAATAGACATTATGCCAAATAATGTGTCTCCATCATCGCCAAATTCTATAGAATAGACGTGTGAGGCTTATAATGTTTTACATTATGTCTTTAAGTATTACACAAGACAGCTATCTAGTACACTAGTCACCCAAATTTACAATATCTCAGATGCAATGCACATACACAAAGACCATGCCTGTAAAGTGGTTAATACCATAAATGATAATCATATGGGTACTCAGAATCTTAGACACATTAATAAACCATTTTATCGGGTCTTGATTAATGAAGGATTTACAATCTCCCTCACAATTAAAATGGTTATGGGGAAATGTCCATAAATTTAATTCGAGGAAAGAGAAGTTGTATTGGGATTGATATTAGACAACATGGGGCTTGTAAGAATGTATCCATACATAGACAGCCAGAGAAACCCTTATCAGGCTGGCAAGCTAATACTATTTGGTTGCTGCATCAACAGACAGCCAAAGCCCTAGATGTTATTAATTGCTGGCTATGTTTACACCTTCCTGTTAATAATAAGGGAGTACCACTAATAGCAGTCTCTTTTACATTATATGATCTCCCTACAATACATGATATATACAGTATACTTGAAGAGTTCCACACAGGGTACTTACCTCCAAATTGCAGGTATAGTACTGAATGAAACCTTCTATATGTATGACATTTTCTTACACTAATAGTGTATCCACAAAGGCTTTTATAGATACGTATAACAACACATTCCAACAAGTGTACTTGGGGGTAGGGGATTGTAGGGATGTTGAGGATAGCATTACCACTGCATGTGTTACGTGTGATGTGTGGTTCACAATAAATTGACTTATCATTTGGAGTGCGACCCTCAGTTTCTTACTTTCTGTGATACTGTTGGTTCCCAAGGGAAGAACCCACGAGGTGTCTGCACCCACAAGTTGGAAAGAGTGCACCTCCACCATCGTTTACCTGTTGCATTACCACTGCATCCCACAATCCCCATGTAACAACATATGACACCCGGACATGTAATGACTTACAGTATGCTGAATAAATGTTGGCTGGTTGACTTATTTAGTAGGGGAATATTCAGATAGGGCTCCCGCTGTGCTAAGACAAGGACTATATTTTATGTGTGGGATAAGGCATATTCATAATTACTGATGGGAGGGTGGGGTTATTGTACCTAAGGGACTAACCTTCAGGCAGAAGACACAGAAACTAAAAATAAAACCGTTAAGACTGATACTGTACAGACTAAACAAAGTTCAGATGAACTAGTTAATAGAGAACTCTTTAGTGACACTGACAAAGCATGGTTGTGGTTTCCAGCGTGGACAGTTTGGGGAATAGAACTTGTGACTAGACTTAACAAATAGGCAAGTATAATGGATGGTATTATTAATGAAACAACCAGTGCTATACGTGTTATTAATAATGAACTTTCTTGGGTCAGAAAAGTGGCCCTAAAGAACAGGATGGCATTGAACCACATCCTAGCAGTCCAAGGAGGTGTGTGTGCTCTTACTGTATCGGTGCAGAATATTGTACCTGGATTGAGGATTCCTATGACCCCGTCCAAGCTCACATGCATAAAGTGGTTAGTTTACAAAAGAAAACAAGGAATATTTCTGTAGAGGGTTGGAATCCTTTCAAATGGTTCATCAGCATTGGATACTGGTTTAAGAACATTTCCGGCAACCTCATCACTTTTATTTTATGCATTTTTGGGATAATTATTGTCATTGTTATTGTTTCTAAAATTATAATTTGATGCTGTACGACCATAGGGCATTAAAAACACACACAACACTTGTCAGGGCTTTGCTAATATAACATTTATACCAGTAGTAGCAGTAATATTTATAAGCTAATTTTTGTTTTGTTTAATGTAACAGAACATATAATCACTATATACTCATAAAATTATATATATAACTGCTTTTATTATCAATATTATGCAATATATTTTTGTTCTAGACTTCATGGACTTCACATCAGTGTAGTAGATACTAATGGGCACATTTTAGGCAGACTTTCCTGGAAAGTTGTAAACTGTTTCTATGACAGCATTCCTGGTAAGTCATATCTTTATGTCTCCACTTGACACACATGGACAGCATTGATCATTTCTACATGGGAAGGGCAGCGCCGCTCCTACCATGAAGCAGCGTGAAACAACTGCTCCGGGCGCGTGCCGCTGACAAATCAAGAAAGGCGGCAACTTGTCAGATATATATTTTTTTTAATTTTTCCTTACCGAAGATCGCGCCTCGCGGGCAGGCGCAGGGGCAGCTTCAGCTTAAGGTCCACAAAGAAGGCACTTCATTGGCTAGACAATCCATCAATCAGGGCATGCCTCCGGATATCTGCAGCGTGATTGGTCCTGCAGCCGCGCCGGTACGCCCCTCTGTGCGTAAGTTACGTGACATACACACAGAGAGGCAGTACCAGCGCGGCTGCAGGACCAATCAGGAGACATCCTGAGGCTTGCCCTGATTGGCGCTTAGTCCTGCCAATGAAGCGCCTTCTTTCTGGACTGGATCTTAAGCTGAAGACAGTGCCACTTCGTCGCGATCGGTAAGGGAAAGTTTGTAAAATTATTTATCTGACAACTGTTGCCGCCTAAATTGTTTTGGGACTAGGAGTGCTCGGTGCTCCACTGAAACTCCTTCCTGGCAGGGTCGGACTGGCCTGCGGAGGGGGGAGGGGGGGGGGTTACGGACTGATGCTGCTGCCTGCAGGACCTGGATTCTGGGGAAGTTCTTAAAGTTGCAGACCTGCAGTTCAGCTGCTTCTAATTGTGCCCCAACCAATAGATAGATAGATAGGTAGGTAGACTGGACTGACAGAGATAGGTAGGTAGGTAGGTAGGTAGGTAGACAGACAGAGATAGATAGGTAGTTAGGTAGGTAGGTAGACAGAGATAGGTAGGTAGACAGACAGAGATAGATAGGTAGGTAGACAGGTAGACAGCCATAGATAGATAGATAGGTAGGCAGAAAGAGATAGGTAGGTAGGCAGACAGACAGAGAAAGATAGATAGGTAGGTAGGCAGACAGACAGAGATAGATAGATGGAGGGATAGATAGATAGACAGACAGACAGACAGAGATAGATAGATTCATAGATAGATAGGTAGGTAGGCAGACAGACAGAGATAGATAGAGAGGGGAGAGAGGAGAGATAGATAGATGGATAGATAGACAGACAGACAGAGAAGATGGTTCATAGTAGGTAGGTAGGCAGACAGACAGAGATAGATAGATAGATGGAGAGATAGAAGATAGATGGATAGATAGACAAACAGACAGACAGAGATAGATAGATAGATAGATAGATAGATAGATAGATAGATAGATAGGTGAATAGATAGATAGACGGATGATAGATAATGGATGGATAGGTAGATAGAAAGGAAGGTAGATAGATAGATATAGTGAAGATAGATAGATAGATAGATGGATAGATGGATAGATGGATAGATGGATAGATAGACAGACAGACAGAGATAGGTAGGTAGGTAGATAGATAGCACAGACAGATAGATAGACAGACAGATAGATAGACAGACAGATAGATAGACAGACAGATAAATAATAGATAGACAGATAGAAAGGAAGATAGATAGATAGATAGATAGGTGATAGATAGATAGACAGACAGATAGTTAATAGATAGATAGATATAAAGGTAGATAGATAGATAGATAGATAGATGGAGTGATAGATAGATTAAATATAGATAGATAGACAGACAGATAGATAGATAGACAGACAGACAGATTTATTAATAGATAGATAGACAGAGATAGATAAATAGATAGCAGAGATAGATAGATGGATAGATAGCAGAGATAGATAGATAGATAGCAGAGATAGATAGATAGCAGAGATAAACATCAGAGATAGATTGATATATAGATAGCAGAGATAGATAGATACATAGCAGAGATAGATAGATAATATAGATAGATAGATAATAGTGATAGATCGAAAGATAGCAGAGATAGATAGATAGGCAGATAGAAGAGATAGATAGATAGATAGACAGATAGAAGAGATAGAGAGATAGCAGAGATAGATAGATAATATAGATAGATAGATAGCAGAGATAGATAGATAGCAGAGATAGATAGATAGCACAGATAGATAAATAGCAGAGATAGATAGATAGCAGAGATAGACAGATAGACAGATAGACAGAGATAGATAGGTAGGTAGATAGATAGATAGATGATAGATATATAGATAGATAGATAGATAGTTATACAGATAGTTACTAGATAGATAGATATAAAGGTAGGTAGATAGATAGACAGATATATAGATAGATAGATACACAGATAGATTGATAGATAGACACACAGATAGATAGACAGACAGATATATTAATAGATAGATAGACAGAGATAGATAAATAGATAGCAGAGATAGATAGATTGATGGATAGATAGATAGCAGAGAGAGAGAGAGAGAGAGAGATAGATAGATAGATAGATAGATAGATAGATAGATAAATATCAGAGATAGTTACATAGCAGAGATAGATAGATAATAGAGATACATAGATAATAGTGATAGACAGAAAGATAGCAGAGATAGATCAATAGCAGAGATAGATAGATAGACAGATAGAAGAGATATAGATAGCAGAGATAGATATATAATATAGATAGATAGATAGATAGATAGATAGATAGATAGATAGATAGATAGATAGATAGATAGATAGATAGACAGATAGAAGAGATAGATAGATAGATAGATATATAGATAGATGGCAGAGATAGGTAGGTAGGTAGGTAGATAGAAAGATGATAGATTAAATAGTAATAGCTAGATAGATAGATGGAGTGATAGCTAGATGGACAGACATACAGAGATAGATAGATGGATAGCAGAGATAGTTGGACAGACAGATAAATAGCAGAGATAGATAGATATATAGCAGAGATAGATAGATAGCAGAGATAGATTAGATAGATAGATTGCAGAGATAGATAGATAATATCGATAGATAGATAGATAGATAGATAGACAGATAGAAGAGATAGATAGATAGCAGAGATAGATAGATAATATAGATAGATAAATATCAGAGATAGATAGATAGATAATATAGATCGACAGAGCAGAGATAGATAGACAGACAGATAGAGGAGATAGATAGCAGAGATAGATAGATAGATAGCAGAGATAGATAAATATCAGAGATAGATAGATATATAGATAGCAGAGGTAGATAGATAGATAGATAGATACATAGCAGAGATAGATAGATAATCGAGATAGATAGATATAGATAAATAGCAGAGATCGATAGATAGATAAGGGTGACATGTACATAGATTGGGTGACATGTACATAGCTTTATAGATACATATATATTTGGTTCATGTATATATTTTTCGTTTATATTTTCTCTATTTCTGTTTCTTTTTTATTTACGTTTATAGTTATCTATACCTCTTCCCCTTTGAAGAGGCGGGATTCTGATCACTAAGTGCCTTAATTGTATCCTTCTATTTAAGCTGTGATGTAGTCATTGTATCTGTGTCTCTGACGAAGTGCCATTACCAGGCACGAAACGCGTTAGACATATATTCATTTGTATAGCTATATGTGTTAAATAAAGAAGTATTTTATTCACTACCTCCGTGCGAGACTGATTCACAGGACTGCTGCAGCCCGTTCTTTTCTGTTTGTATCTTGGCTGTTTGGACCTTGCGAGGGGTCTGGGGCAGGACAGCACCCGGACCAGAAGCTACGACTGGTGAGACCTGTCTTAAGCAATTTTGCACTTTGTTAATAATGTTACCGTTCTCCTGAGTATCCATACACTGGAGCGTCTGGGTCCGGGGGAGTGTCCACCCGGCCCACCCCGACGTTGCGTGTAAGTCTTGATAATTTTCAAAGACCGGCTACTTTAGTTCCCATTTCTACTATGTTTCCATATACAAATCTAATTTAATATCTGGAACTTTCTAGCCCGCTCTTGAACATTCTACTCTGTTGCATTGTTTGTATTAAATTAAGATCCTCAGAGCCCGGTTTCTTCTGTGCCCGGCACGCTCTAACCACTTGTTTTCCTCATCGATAGATAGATAATATAGATAGATAGCAGAGATAGATAGATGGATAGATAGATAGATAGCAGAGATAGATAGATAGATAAATAGCAGAGATAGATAGATAGATAGCAGAGATAGATAGATAGATAGATAGCAGAGATAGATAATCTATATAATTATATATAATCTATTTATAAAATATATAATTTAGATAATAGTTAGGGCCCTGCTGAAAGAGTCTACCTTGACGTGGTAGCAGGGCTTACAAATCTTTTGGCCAACATCTTTTATTCTACATGGTAGGGCTTTCTAATGTAATGTACCAGTTGCACCAACATGTTTTTAGTGTTTTCTAAAAATAGAGAAGCGTATAAATAACCATTTTCAAAAAAAAGTATGAAATTTGGCACGCCCACGTGCTAAACCACACCCACACATTAAGCCACGCCCACACATTAAACCACGCCCACTTTGCCGCAGCGGCGGCGCGCTACGCGCGCCGCTTGGTCTAGGGGCGGCATTCAAATGCATTTTCAGGTGCCAGAAACCCTAGGGACACCCCTGGGGAAGGGTCACCTTCTATTCCTAGTTGGGTTATGTATCCGGTGGTATCACATGTTTCATATAAAGTGTGATTCACCCCTATAGGCAATTTTGCTGAGAATGTATAACACTGTATAACACCCTGGTTCCGCTCTGTCTCTATGTTACTGTGAGCTGACGTGCTGGATTGAAAATAAAATATATTTTAGGCTAAGAATATCTAATATCTAATTGAGGTAAACCACAAAGGCACAAACAGGACACATCTGGCAGCTGCGCAGTTGTGGGTCCATTGAAGTCCATTTGAATAATAAAGAAATTGTCATATTGCCTATATAACTAGACCACGGTCCACTGTGGACAAGGCTTGTTACATGACACTTGTTACTTTTGTATAAAAAAGTAAAAAGCACAAGTGACAATTTGGCCTCTGAGTAATATTCCTGGGGGTACAAAACTAGGGGTACACCCTTTATCCTTTCAATAAACATTGTGCAGTTAAATTTGTTAGGGGGTGATATACTTCAATACAAACAAAGTAATCCAATAAGAGCACTCCGGTATAAACATCAGCAATCACAGGTAAGTGTCCTCAGAAAATATTTATTTAATCATTAGTTTTGGTACACACCAAGACATCAAAAGGCAGAGCATGCCTGACCCGTTTCGGCTTCACACTAGTCCTTAATCACAGGCCTGAGCATCTGCTGTGAAGAATTCCTTTTGAGAGGTCGTAACCAGGTATATCTCTGCCCTTACTCACGTCCCTCTCCCTCCCACAAACACATAACCAAGTGAGCAGTAGCACCAACATCAACTGCAACTAAGTATGCATACTGTTACAGTAGAAATAATGCTAAAACCATGAATTAAAAGGAAAATGTTATTATCATTATAACACTCTTGAGAACCTCACTAAGGAGGTTCATTACGTTATCTAAACAAGGGAAGATGGACACAGAAAATCCTATGTTCCAATTGATTTACTTGTAAGGTTATATATATTTGTCAAGTCATTACAAATATAGTAATGGACAGATATTTTGTGGGCATAGGTACATATTGCGGAACATAATCATATATAAGATTAAGACCCTGTGGTATTCTCGTTTCTAAATTAAAAATCCACTTAGCTTTACGTAGGAGAAACATCCTATCCTTTTTTCTTTTGGCAGGTTTCACCTGTTGGACCCCCTTGTACTTACACATTGAAAAGTGACGTGCCACTGGACTTATAACATTATTATTCTGAATATCTCTAAGATGTTCTCGTACTCGAGCCTTAAAGGATAAGTGCACTGTAAAATCAAGCTATGTTCATTTGGAAGCTGCAGCTTTAAAAATACTGTTGCCATATTTTTTTTTACCTATGCCCCTCCAGAGTCTAGCTTTGGGCATTGGAAGTTGCTGACATCTTGTTATTGGTTTGCTAAATGCTAAGCACGTGCATGGAATTCACAGGCATTACTGTTTGAGGCTCAAGCAGGAGAGTGCACGGAACTCACAGGCATTACTGTTTGAGGCTCAAGCAGGAGAAAGCAGAGGAAATCTCAGAGGGGCGGGGCTTAACATTCAGTAACAAGATGTCAGCAAGTTCCAAGGCACAATGCTAGGCTCTGGAGGGGCATAGGTAAAAAAAAAATATGGCAACGGTATTTTAAAAAGCTGCAGCTTCCAAATGAACATAACTTGATTTTACAGTGCACTTATCCTTTAAGTGATCTCAATGTGCACCCCACATACTGCTTCTTTCACATTTAGTGCTCATCAAGACTAATGGTAGTGGAAAGTTCATTGAATAGGTTTCAAATGGCCTGGATAAGTTTCTAAAACTAAAAAATATTGAGAATATTTTTAGAGAATATAGGCTATATTGCTTGGGATTCTTTCATTGTCAGATTCTTCCAATTTTATTTTTATTATTATAGTAGTTTAGTATCTGAGCAATATCCTCATTTCCTGCCTAACTGTTGATCCAGTGGAAGGCAAAAAATAAACCGACCAAATTTATGAAGGGGAAAAAAATCCCTTCCTGACTCCAAGTGGCAATCGGAAATTTCCCTTGATCAACTCTACTTTAGGAATCAATACCAGTAACTTGCAACATTCCTTGTTTGCAGAAACTTATCCAGCTTTTTTTTTAAACTGACCAATGAACCTGCCATAACAACGTCCACTGGAAGACAGTGCCATAGCTTTACCGTTCTCACAGTGAAAAACCCTTTCCGAACTTGAAGCCTAAACCTTTTTTCTTCAAGTCTTAAGGGATGTCCACGTGTCCTCTGACATGCTCTATTGGTGAACAATGCCCCAGATAGTTTATTGTATGGCCCATTAATGTATTTATACACAGTAATCATATCTCCATGCAAGCGCCTTTTCTCCAGCGAACATAATTGTAACTTTTCCAGTTTCTGTTCATATTCAAACTCCCCCAATCCCCTTATTAATTTAGTTGCCCTTCTCTGAACCCTTTCCATTTCAAAGATGTCCTTTTTGTACACAGGATTCCAAAATTGCACTGCATATTCTAAATGAGGCCTTACCAATGCTTTGTAAAGAGGGAGAATAACATTTTCCTCCCTTGAATCCAACACAGAACCCTGTGGAACCCCACTTAGCACTTTAACCCATAATGATGAAGCCCCATTAACAACTACTCTCTGCATCCTATTCATTAACCAATTTTCTATCCATGTACAAATGTGACTCCCCAGACCAACAGACCTTAGCGTATCAACCTCTGGGCTACGTAAATTCTTAGGATAGAAAAACGATTTGGATTTAAATCTCTATTCATACAAAATAGGGTTAACCCCCAATCTGCCTTTGTTAACTGCATCTGTGTTAGATACCTCCCACAATGACTATAGGTTATGTATTGCCTGTGTGTCCCTCTGATTTTGTTCTTGTAAGTTTGTTCGATGTAATCTTTGACATGACCCATTTACCCAGAACTCATTTTCTAATGAACTTATTAACATCCTTGATAGTTTCCAACAAATGAAAGATTTCAGTAGGACAAAATGACAAACCCTTCTGTAACACTGCAGGTTCTTCGGTGGTTAAATTCCCATGTGACAAATTTAATACATTAGTCTCTTCTGGGTGTCTCTCTTCTATAATCTCTACCCCAATACTTGTTCCCCCATTGTTAATGTGACTTTAAGACTTAACTAACGGCAGTACGCAAAAACAGATAAGAGCTCTTTAAGACAGAATCTTTAATGCCAGCAACGCTATAAAGATTTGGAATGGGTAAACCCCACTCGCTATGCACTGAGGGCTGCTATCGACTCATTGCTTAGAGGAGTCAATAAAGAGCGATACCAGCTCTCCGTGCATAGCCCTAACAGTATCTAATACAAACATCCTCTTGAACTGCCTAGCCTAGCCTAGCGTACCTAACATCTGTGAATTAGAGATGCTAGACCCCTTTGTACTTAGGGTCAGCCTGCTTTATACCTTCACCTTTAGACAAGCCCCCGTTTGTCCCCAGGCAATTAGCGCCTAGATGAACATGGTTGACCCCAGAACTTGAGACGCAAAGAATTCACACTGAGGCTGGGGAATCCTGGAAAGTCTGGTGCAACAGGAGTAACTGGCCACTGGAAGAACAACAGACGTGGAAATAAGAGGAGGGAGAACAGAGGAGGCCAAAGTCAGAAATATGGAGACCAGAATTAAAAGGAGGAATGGAAGAACAAAGGCTAAAGTCAGCAGGTGATCAGAATATAAGCATCAGGCTGGCCAGCCAGGTACAAAAGGATAAGTCTAGGATGTAGCAAAGGTCGGTCCAGGCAAAATAGTCTAGTCTAGTCTAGGAAAAAATCAGTTTTAAAAAAAAGGATAGGTGGCGGAGTCTGACTGGAAAAGTGAGCAGACGCACCTAAGGAGACCCACCGAGCCAGGAGACAACAGTCCAACCCAAATTTCAAAGGTGGCAGAGAAGGGAGCCCACCCCAACCCCAACTAGACTGTAACGAACCGCATACTAACCACAAGTATAATGTGTTTAACTTTATCCAGCCAGTAACCTGTTAATTTGTTTCTTACCCATAAGGGAATACAAAGCTTGAACGCCTACCATAAAACAAACCCATATGATACACAGCCAACGGGACAAATAGCGCAACCAAAAAGAGTAACTGGGTTGGGCAATCTATGATGAAGCAGTGCAAACCTAGTCCCCAGTCCAATTTCCTGACTGCCTATACATAACCCAAACCCTGGGGGAGTGGGGGGGATAACGGCACTCCAGCTTAAACAAAGAACATCATTAACTATCGCCACAGATGGACCACTGGGCCTAAAAGCAAACTTATTTTTCCTTAAGCTGTACAAGCCCAGTAGCGGAACTTTTGCAACTATTTGACACTACTTTCCCCGCTACGAACAAGGGAATTATGTACCCTAGACTACCCTGCCGCAACTTTGCAAAACCCCCGGCTAAGCATCCCGTTCAAACTGCAACCAATCACTAAGATATATGTGACCACCGAGCACGAACTGTACTGCAGAAACTCTCTCTCATGTCCAGTAAATGACACTTCAAGCACAATATATAGCAATAAGTTTAAGGCAATGTCAACTAAAGTCTGTTTAAATGTGTTAAGAGGGGATGCTGGGAATATGATACGGCAGAAAGGGGAAGTGCGGGAGAGAAAGGGGATAGCTCGATGAAGATCAAGGTAAAAAAGGGGAAAAGAGGAATGTGTTACTAAAGCGCTGACAAATTGAACATATAAGATACTGAAAATACGAAGAAGTCATCCCCCAACCCCACACAAAACATATACTCATCAAATATATACTGTAGTAGTAAATTACTAGTAAATAGTACCAAAGACTGTTCAGAGTGACCTGCAGAAGGCAATGGACCCTGGTTTCCGGGAGCCCAGGAAAAACCTAGGCCAGGCTGCTATCAGTGCAAGCAAGGAAAACTGTTCACAAGCCAGACACCCAAAGGTGTTTAGACACCCACCCCCTGCAAAGCGGTATACCCGCTAGTTTAGTTATGTTAGTAAGGAGTAGGACACAAACCTTACCCAAAAATCCTGCGTTATACAGGAACCTCATTAAGACAATAATGTTTTATGCTTACTTTTGCTTTGTTTATTTAAAGTTTTTGGTTAAAGTTAACAGGTCAATGTGGTTAAGAAATGGACTTGCAACTATTAAGTACTCATGGTCAACATTTATTGTAATAATATTGAAACTGATAATGCTCACTACACTCTACCCAGCTGCAAAACGCCCTAATTCTAAGCTTCTTAGATTGACCCCGCACCAGATCTCCGGGGGCAACCCAGTGTGGTACCCCTGGAACGGCTATCCCACAACCCCTACCAAGGGCAAGCAACACAAACCTAGCCCCACAAGATGAACAATAACACTGTAATTATATCACATAATGTTAAAGGTCTTAACTCGCCCTGCAAAAGAAAAACGGTCACTCAATATTACAACAAAACCAAAGCAGATATATTGATGCTACAGGAAACACACTTCAAAAAAAATAGCGAACCAAAATACTGGGGTAAAAACTGGGATCAACAATACTACACCTCAACATCAGTTAAAAAATCGGGGGTAGCAATAATAATCAATATGAGACTGGCTTTTGTTAAAGAATCTATATACAGAGATAATAGTGGCAGATTTCTGTTGATCAATGGGTATCTGCAGTCCACCCATGTCACACTAATCAACATATATGCCCCAAACAAAAATCCAAACAAATTTTTTCAGGAAATACAAAACAAAGTCTCCCAGTATGCATGGGGCCCCATAATAATGGGGGGTGACTTTAACACAATTTTGAACACCAACTTAGACAAGACCAGACACCCAAAGTCCGCTGTCCCACATACACCAACAAAACCTCTCCTTAATTTTATAAAATTTTGTAACATACTGGATATTTGGAGACTTCACAACCCGACTGGGAAAGACTACACATTCTACTCAGCCCCCCATAAAACATTTTCCAGAATCGATTACATATTCATTTCACCAGCTTTTGTACCCCTTACTAGAGAGTCGTCAATCTCTGAAATATCATGGTCTGACCATGCCTATGTCTCAGCCACGATCTCGGATATTATTAAAGCCAAACCTCCACTTCAGTGCAGACTTAACAAATCCATATTAACAAACGAACAAAATGTAAAATAATTAACCAAAGACCTGAATAACTACTTTGAAACTAATAACACCCCAGATATTTCCTCTTCCACTTTATGGGCCGCCCATAAAGCAGTTATAAGAGGCAGACTTCTTCAAATCGCTTCCAAGGCAAAGAAATACAGAAACATTAGAATTCAATCACTGCTAACAGAAATACACCAACTTGAACGTAAGCTCAAAGACAAACACACAGAAGAAATATTGGAACAGGTAAACAAAAGTAAAAGAGAACTCAGTAGACTACTAACAAACAAAGCCGAAAAAGCTCTAAGACTAACAGGACAAAAATTCTATAGCAGACTTAATAAACCAGATACCATGCTGGCCAACAAACTAAAACACAAACTCACCCAAAACAAATTCCTCCCTTTAAGAGACTCCAAAGGCACGCTGACCTATGACCCATACAAAATTTCAAAAATGTTTGCCCAATTCTACACGAAACTCTATGCTGGAAATGGAACACATAACCCTAGACACCAAAACACCCTCCTATCTGAATTTCTGGATAACGTTAACTTACCCACACTTAATACAACACAAGCAATTAATTTGCAACAACCTTTCACCCAATCAGAAATTCACAAAGTCCTGAAAAATAGCAAAAACGGGAAATCTCCGGGACCGGATGGTTTCACAACTTTTTACTATAAGGTTTTTGAAGATATCCTATCACCACACTTTCTAAACATGGCTAACAATATTCTCAACAATAAAGACAAATTTCAACCGCAATGCTAGAAGCAAAAATCATAGTGATCCCCAACCTGACAGAGACTCGACCCAAATGACAAACTACAGACCAATTCTTTTTAATCAACAGCGACGTAAAAATATTCTCCAACTACTAGCTAATAGACTCCAAGACCTCATACCGACACTAATACATTATGACCGCGGGATTTGTTGAACACACCACAGACAATAGATAATATTAGAAAAATTCTTACCTTTTTGCAAATCTCAGTCCAAAAAAAAATACCAACACTCTCCCTCTCCTTAGATATTGAAAAGGCTTTTGACAAGGTGGTACTTCATCCACAATTCCAAGACGAGCAGCACTCATTAAAACATAGTATTTTATTCGTTAATTTAAAAGATAACACATTGTCTGCCAACACACATGGCTCTCTTTCCTTCAGATACACAGGTGCAACGTTTCGGATCACCCAGATCCTTTGTCAAGCCAACAAGATTGTAATGCATACACTTCCTTTTTAACCTTTTGGTTACATGCCATCTAGTGGTTGAATTTTGTTACATAGTAGCAGATTTTGGTATTTTAATTAACCATATATGTTACATTCAATTAAAATAGATACAATATAAATACAATAAATACAATTTGATTTAAAAACACAATTAGACCAAAGACCTTACATTATACTCCTTATTTAGACCTTTTGGTTGTAGACTATCCAGTTTACGTATCCATCTGGCTTCACAGGTGAGTAGATCCCTTTTTCTATCTCCACCTCGTCTTTTTCTAGACACTTGTTCCAAAACCTGGAATCGAAATTGGGATATTGTATGCCCTTCTTTGTCAAAGTGCTCTGCCACTGGGTTCATGAGGTTTTTACTTCTAATATCCCGTTTGTGTTCATTCAATCGACCCTTTAATTCTCTCGATGTCTGGCCCACGTAAATCTTGCCACAGGGATATTTTAGGGCATATACTACACTCGATGTTATACAGGTGTGATATCCCCTTATTTTAAATTTTGTCCCTTTAGTCGGGTGATAAATAGTATCACCTTTTATACAGTTGTTACAGTTCGAACACCCTAAACACGGGAATGTCCCTTCTTTTTGTTACCCTGTCATATAACAAAAATAAATTTGAAAAAATATGTATGAATAGGGAAGCCACCAAAGGTATAATCATTAGTATGTACTCGCTGGTTTGGCATGAAATGCAAGAAATTAAAACGAAACCGACAGCAAAATGGGAGAACAGACTGCACTCTAGCCTATCTGAAACTCATTGGCTCCAAATCTACCTTTACTACTCTAAATGTTCTGCCAATGTGATCTCAAAAGAAAAATCATATAAAATCTTATATGATTGGTATATCACACCTCAACGTTTGTATAAGTTAAACCCACAAATCCCACCGGTATGTTTTAGAGGTTGTGGCGCAATAGCAGACCAAGACATTGTTGGTGGTCCTGCCCAGAGTCCCAAAAAGTATGGAAAAATTGCGAAGACCTAATCGCAAAAATATTCCATAAACCCTTTGTACTATCCCCTTACACCGCCTTATTTAACCTCCCAACCAAAGGTTACAACAAATATGCAATGTTTCTCATAATGTACATATGCTCCACAGCTAGAACAATGTTAGCAGCCTCTTGGAAACAACCAAGTCCATCAAAGGCAACTCTTATTAGTAGAATTTGGAGAGTAGGGGACAATGAATATATAGCCCACACCCTCCAGAACACGATCAGGATATGGTCTAGGATATGGGACAGCTGGACTTTAGCAATGGAACCAGACTCAAACCAAGAGCTGGCCTTTGTATCAAGCCCAGAGGGAACCCGGGGAGACCCCAGATGACCCCAATGGTATATCTTAGAGGTAAATAACAAAACCAAAATTTATAATACATTGATGCCAATAACTACCACATTGACAAAGGTTTTAATGTTGACTTTTTATTAATAATGTTAAAAGAAAAAGAAAATGTACAAAATTTCTCACAGTTTATACACTTATGATTGTTTGTGATACAAATTTCGTAATATGTAAACATGTATTAACTAAATTTTTCTCAATAAAAAAAAATTTAATGAAAAAAAAAAAAAAAAAAAAGGATAGATAGATATGAGAACACTACGAGCAGAGTAGCAAGCTAAACGCTATTACAGGCAAATACCAAAGTCCAGGAAGGTTTAAATAGGCAGAATAGCCAGTCACGTAGAAGGAAGAAGAAAGGGAGCAAGATCATTGGTTAAAAGCAGGATGTTAAATAATAAGGATGTCCCCTTTAAATAATAATAATATCTGCTTTAAGGCAGCAGCAGCAGCCGGCATCGAAAAGCAAAAGAGGAGGAGAAGGGACACAGTATTGCAAAGAAGAGCAAGAAGAAGCCAAAAGATTTCCAAGACGACCCAACGTCCAGAAAATCACTGGAAAGATTGACCAGAAGATGACTATTTGGCGTGTAAGCAAATCAACGATAAGAACCGCCAGTTTCTAACATGTATGGTGTGTAAATCTCTATGTCGTATACTATTAATATACTTGCCTGTTTCATTTATTTTTTTAGTCTTCAATACAATTAGTGGCAAATAGTGGCCACCTATGCTGCCTGGTTCAGCTGACCCCCCACTCCTCAGAGGACCTCGTATTTCACCACCTTCCTGTTTTGATGGTAATGCCCAAGCCTGCCAGGGAATCATAAACCAGTACAAACAAAGATGGATACCGCTACTCCCGAGATTGTAATAAAACACCCGCCTTACGCATTTTGTGGGCGTACCCACTTCATCAGAGCCCCTTATGCTCTGGCCTGGGCTTCCCACTTTTGGGAAAAAGACGATCCCATAGTCAACAATATTACCGCATTCTTGGATGTTTCTCAATGTCTTCGATGCTCCAGGTAGAACTTTGGATGCCTTGCAGCTCTATCAAGGGTCTCTGTGGGACAGTACGCCATTGAATTTCGTACCCTAGCTGCGGAGACTTCCTGGAATAATGACACCCATAAAGAAGCCTTTTGGCAGGGATTCTCTGACCGCCTTATGGGGGATTTAGTAATTGCCTGTCCTGTTGGAAAAGCTTATCTCCCTTTGCATCCAGATAGATACCGGTTTCTGTATGCAACAGGCAGAGAGATCTACGGCTTGTTTTTAAATTTCCTAAAACTTTCTCCTGTCCTGTCAGACCCTCTCTATCAGTCATCTCTTCTGCAGAAGAGCCTATGCAGATTGGTGGCTCCCATCTTTCAAGTAGATGTACTAACATCAGGGAGATTCAATTTAAATTCTTATCATTAAAAATTGTGCACATTTTGCCCCAGCCAATCAGATGTTATCTTTCAAATGCTAAATATGATCTGATTGGTTGGGGCAAAATTAGCACCATTTTTAATGATAAGAACTTTTATTGAATCTCCCTGTTTGTCTTTATTGTGCCAGATGAAAACTGTCCCCTGATATTGGGAAACTCCTTTTAAACCTGCATCAACCTCTTCAAGCCCTGGCCAAAGGCAACAAACCTTTTGGCTTCGGAATTCATCTCCAAGTCTACCTTTTAATTCTTATTCCAAGTGGGTATTTTACATCAACAGCATTTAAGATTTCTTGAGACCCAAAGTCGATCTGCCCTACTGATCCTTGGACATCCATAGCTCCGGTTACACAACCCTCTTATAGACTGGTCTAACAATGCACTTAAGTCCTGAAGTCTTTTCTGTTTTGTCAAATGCCTTCCTACCTCCACAATTCTTTTTTTCTCCATTAACTGTGAAATCTGTGAAAACTCTTCTTGAATGCTCTCATGAATTTTCTGATGTCTTTTGTAAAAATTGAGCAGTTAAACTACTGCCACACCGGTCTATGTCTGCCCTATTGAATTTCTCCCTGGTACCATGCCTTCTCTGGGACGCTCATACCCATTGTCCCCCGCTGTAACTCAAGCCATGAAAGATTACATTAAAGGGTAACTGTGGTCTTGAATTCTTCCAAACTAGTAAGAATGATTTTAAAAGCCTTTAAATCGTACCTTCAAAATAGAACCTAAATCACATCTCTAGATAACATTTGTGAGAAGTTATTGCTGGAAAGGTTCAGCAATATTACTTCCTGCTTGAACACGTCCTGTTTTCAGTCATGTGACCAGCTTATAGAAAATTGGGCTGTTGTACATCCATATTAAAGTGCAACTAGAGACCAAAAATATAATACATACAAAAAACCGAATTCTAGTGCACAAACAATTCTAATTGCATATTGGCTACCTCCATAAGGCTGCGACTACAAACAGCCTGCTAAACCCTGGATAAATAAAAACAATTAGTTCAATAAGTTGGCCAAATTATTTTAAGCCCAGTCACCACGTCAAGTTTGCTTTCTTTAACTGGGTCCTAACATACTGGTACTTGCCTTTTTGGCTGCATGAGCTGACAGCTTCTCCTGTGTGGCCTGGATGAAGGTTTAAAGGTTTGACCAAGCCTTCTGGGAAATTGTACTCTACCCAGAGTTTGGTCATGTGCTCGTTTGAGCAAAGTACTTTAAACTAGAGAGTCAGCTTCAAGCATCCAGGCCACACAGGAGAAGCTTAACTGAGCATGCTTCTCCCCCGGGTCGGACAGGCGGGGTAGAGGTCAGGTGATGTCACTTAGCCTACTGGAAGCAGGGAGTTTGAACATTCACCTCAATGTAATTTCTTACAGTCTCCAGTCAGAGATGTGATTGTTGGCTCATTGTAAAGGAAATACTACAGGTTTTAATTTAGACCCTAACTTGTTTTGAGACCACAGTTGCCCTTTAAAGAGAATTTGTCCAGGGGTTTCATTCGACCATCCAATTCCCCAGATGGAGCAGGTTTCTTTTTTGCATCGACTACCGGGGGCTGAATAAGATCACTATTAAAAAATGTCTGAACTGTTCAATCTCAGTAGTATATCTCGATGACATCTTCACTTACTCACAGGATTTACCCTCACATCACCTTCATGTGCAACAAGTGTTGCTGCAATTTGAGAGAAAATAACTTATATAGACAGAATGCGTTGTTGGATCTGGTGATATCTAATAACCCTGAGCTCATTTTGGAGATGAGGGTAATGGGAAGCTTAGGGAATAGTGATCATGATATTGTGTCATTTAATATAGGTTGCAAAAAACAAAAGTGCACTGGGTTAACAAAAACTTTTAACTTTAGGAAAGCTAATTTTATGCTGTTAAAGGAATCACTCCTGCTCATAGACTGGGGGGAATTGTTTCTAGGTAAAGATACAGAGAAGATGTGGACCACTTTTAAAGGGATATTAAACTATTACATTTCTAAATTTGTACCTTTAGGTAACAAGTGTAAAAAAATTAGGTCCAGTCCTGCATAGCTTAATGCTCAGGTAAAAAGGGAAATGGAAAAAAAGAAAAGGGCTTTTAAAATTTTGAAAACAGAAGGCACAGAACAGGCTTACAGGGAGTACAAAAGCTGTAATAAAGAGTGCAAGAAAGCAATTAAACTAGCTAAAATAGAAAATGAAATCCGGATTGCCGAACAAAGCAAGTCCAACCCCAAAATGTTTTTTAAGTATATAAATGGTAAAAAGATGAGGACTGAGAATGTGGGACCATTAAATAATGGGGCTGAGGTGGTTGTAGAGGATGCCAAAAAGGCTAATCTGCTAAACCATTTTTTTACATCGGTTTTTGCTGTTAAGACTTTACAGCAGGGATTGTAATAATATGCAGGGAAGAAATGAAGAGTATTCACATTGGCTAACAGAGGATATGGTACGGAAACAATTAGACAAAGTTAATATCAATAAAGCCCCAGGACCAGATGGATTGCATCCTTGGATTTTAAAAGAGCTTAGTTCAGTTCTATCTAAACAACTGTTTCTCATCTTTTCAGATTCGTTTTGGTCTGGGGATGTGCCACTGGATTGGAAAAAAGCCAATCTAATACCAATGCTCAAAAAAGGTCGCTGTTTACAGCCTGGTAACTATAAACCTGTAAGCCTAACATCAGTGGTAGGGAAGGTGCTGGAAACTTTGTTACGGGATCATATCCTTGACTTTGTCTCCAGAGATCATCTTATTAGTAGTAGTCAGCATGGATTTATGAGAAATAGATCATACCAGACAAATTTAATTGGTTTTTATGAAGAAGCGAGTAAGAAGTTAAATTCAGGCACAGCAGTGGATGTGGTATATTTGGATTTTGCGAAAGCTTTTGATACTGTGCCACATAGGCGACTGTTGGCCTTGAAGAAAACATTTCTTCATGGATAGAGAACTGGTTATTGGATCGCAAACAGAGAGTGGTGGTTAATGGAGCTACATCTATGCGGGCTAAAGTTCTAAGCGGAGTGCCTCAGGGTTCTGTACTGGGGCCGCTTCTGTTTAATCTGTTTATGACTTAGAAGGGGGCATTGAGGGCAAGGTCTCAGTGTTTGCTGATGACACTAAACTATACAGAGCTTTGGAAACTTCAAACTTCACGTTTGCGTGGGGACATGATAACCTTATACAAATATATTAATGGGCCATACAATGAACTCTCTGGTGCATTGTTCACTAATAGGTCATATCAGAAGACTTGTGGACATCCTTTAAGGTTGGAAGAAAAGAAGTTTCAACTTCAGGTTAGGAAAGGTTTCTTTACAGTGAGAACGGTGAAACTGTCTTCCAGCAGATGTGGTAATGGCAAGTTCATTGAATAGTTTTAAAAAAGGCCTGGATAAGTTTCTAAAACTCCTGGTATTAATGCATATAGATCTGGTTGATCCAGGGATACTTTCCGATTGCCGTTTGGAGTCAGGAAGGAAACCCCCCCCCCTTTTTAGCTGGTTTTTTTGCCTTCCTCTGGATCAACTGTTAGGGTTAAAAAAAAAAAGAGGGTGAATAGGTTGGACTTGATGGACGAATGTCTTTATTCAACCTTAATTACTATGTTACTATGTTACTATGTATATGCCAAGCTAGAAATGTGTCTTTTTGAACTTTCTCAAATAACCTTTCTTGGCTTCATTGTGTTTACCTAAGGTTTCCAGATCGATCCTGCTAAAGTTTTGACCATTAAAGATTGGTCTCTTATGGGAACCAAAGCAATTCAAAGTTTCATCTGCAACTATTATAGACAGTTAATCAAAGGGTTCTCTTCAATAATTTCTCCTATTCTATCCCTTATAAGAAAGGGTGGTAGGCCTAATTCTTGGTCCCCTGCAGCCCTTGAAGCATTCAAACAACTCAAGGAAGCCTTTGCCTCTGCACGAGTTCTAGTTCATCACGATCCCATCCTTCCCTTTTACATACAGTAGAAGTTGACACATCTGACTTGGGTGCAGGAGCCATTCCTTCTCAAAGACAAGGCATCAAAGGGAAACTTCATCCTTGTGCTTATAAAAAAATCCTTATTATTAATCCTAACTATGATGTCGGAAATCGGGAATTTTAATCCACTTTAGGCACCTCTTTACCTATTACCATCTTTATCGATCATAAAAACCTTGATTACATTCAAAACCTTAAGAGGTTAAATCTCCGCCAAGCATGTTGGTCCTTATTTTTTTCCTGGTTCAACATTGTTCCAAAAATAAACAAACCAACACCCTTTCCAGGTCCTTTTTTTACTTCAGACTCTTCTATCTGAGATAAAGGTCCCATTATTCCTGCAACTATAATCCTGGCTTCTCTTACTCCTCAGCTCTGTTCCAAAATTCAAGCTGCATAGAAATCTGCTTCTCCTGACACACCTCCGGGACAAATCTTCGTTCCAGTTCCCCATCGGTTTGCTCTCTTTCAAAGATGTTAATGATTTTATTCAAGTCTGTTCCAGCTGTGCTCAATCTAAATCTCCTAGAACTCTACCCTGTGGTCTTTTTAAATCCCTCCCTATTCTGTCCCGACCATGGACCCATTTATCTATGGACTTTATTGTTGAGCTCCTGCCTTTGTTTTGGGGAACACTATGTAGATCAATGGGGATTAAATTGCAATTTTCTTCTGCTTACCACCCGCAGTACAATGGAGCAACCGACCGCATTAATCAGTCTTCTGCCTTGAGCTGAGTTTGCCCATAAGAATGCATCTCATGCCTCATCTGGAAAGTCTCGTTTTCTGTGTGTTTTCAGAACTAATCCATAAAGTTTTCCCCAAGATTTTCTTTTCACACAATTACCTGCTGCCAATGACTCATCTGTCCAAATGTTGGCATTCTACTGAAGTTTGCCTTTGGAAATCTGACCTAGTACAAAAAGCTGCAGCTGACAGGACTCTGTTGGAGATAAAGTGTGACTCTCCTGCTCATATTAATCTACATTTCCATCCTCCAAGTTCATTGGTACTTTTCCTGTTCTGGATTTGGTGGCCTCGGCTGCTGTTTGCCTCCAACATCCTTGCAATATGCAGATTCCTTATGTGTTTCATATATCTCTGATCAAGCCGGTATGCTGTAATCAATATTCCACACCTCTTCAACCTCCTGCCCAAATTTCTGTTGATGGTCAACAGGAATTTGAGATTGAGAAGGTTTTTTACTCTAGGGAGCAATGCAATATTGGACGCAAAATGCCCATGTCAGTGTAAAACTGACACTATGGGATGTATGATTGGGTTCGTGTGGGTTTTACCCATGTTGCCTGCACCATTTTCGAAAATGTTCGTAAATAGGCAACCCTCCTTAGTAAAGTTTTGCGCTTCTAAATAGCGCAGAAATTTACGCCATTGAATAGGAGGTGATAGCCCATGCTCTTACCTGTCAGAGATACTGCAATGTACAAAATCTCACACAGGGATTTTTGCATCGTGGGAACTCGGGCAGGTAAGTTGCATTGGGTTGTTATATTACATCGCCCCTAGATTCTTTAGAAGATCTATCCAGTATCTGGTCCACTGGAAATGTTTTGGTCTTGAATAGAGAGCCTCGCTTTCGCTACCCCCGGCTCCTGTTTCTTCTCACCTTGCCAGTATCCAGTGTTCTTTCCTTGCCTGTTCCAGTATACTTACCTTGCCTGTATCCAGCCTTCCTGACTATTCACCTCTGCTCCAGTATTCAAGCCTACAGTTCCCACCTGCCTCTTCTGCTCCAGTATCCAAGCCTACAGTTCCCATCAGACTCTTCTGCTCCAGCATCCAAGACTTCAGTTCCCATCAACCATATCTGCTCCAGTATCTAGTCTACAGGTCCCAATTGTATCCCATTTGCATTCCGGAATTCTACTTGTGCATTCCCGTATGGACAAACGGCCTCCTCCTGAAAGCTTACTTGTGAGTTACTCGGCCATCAAGGCCATATTCATTACAGAAATCAATTCTCTGAAACCAATAAATCAATAATGGAATGCCATGTATAAATTCTTAAATCAGCAATATATGTAGTATACCCAGAATTATCCACTTAATACACAGCGTTAGGCACATTAACCCCAATGATCTGGCAAATCAAAACAAAAATTGTTGAAAAATTGATGCTTTAAAAAAATAAATAATAGATGGTGAATCCAATATAAGGTATTTCAGTTCATATGTGAACCATCTTTGGTAACAAGAGGAAACTATTTTAAAGAGGTTGGGATGCTATTTATCACTGAAAATTCCTGTTTGAGCCTTGTGTCAGATCTTAACCTTGAACATATAATTAATTTTCCCTGACCCTGGGCAGTAAAATTGGAAACTTCATGTAGCTGAGACCCAGTGCACTTGTTCTACATAGCTAGGTACAATTTATAACACTGCACAATAATAAATGTTAAAATCCTCTATAAATAAGTGAACCAAAAAAGGTGTTGGATTGTTGCAGAACAAAATTCTACTCACTCATTGTTCTCTGTGGATCATCCTCATACCTGAATAACTGACTGCATATGTTGTTGTTTTGACCAAAGTTTGCATAGATTTCTAGTTCCATATAATAGACATACATAAACTCACTGGGCGCTGGTTACTGGGTTAGAACCCTTTTTGCCTTTTGAACTGCCTTAAAGGGTATGTCCGCCCCCCAAACTTATTTTTACTATGTGCCTGGAAATGGCTATAAACAACGACCTTGCAAGGTTTATAGCAGTCACAGGTCCCCCCAAATGTACTTACCAGCATTCGTTTCCCTGACACCTCTGTGTCGTGTCTAAAGAAGGAGTAACCTTCTAAATTTACTGCCCATTCATGTGAATCATTTAGCCATATTTCTGATATACCAATGACATTATGCTTTTCATTTAAAGCTATTAGTTCTAATTCTCCAATTTTTCCAGCTAGGATTCTTGCACTTGTCAACATTTAAAATTATTAACATTTAAAGGGGAACTGTAATCTCGAAACAAATACTTTTAAATGAAAGGAGCATACCTTTAAAATGAGCTATCAACCACCTCTCATAGCACAGCCCAAGATATGAAGGAATCACTGATCAGAAAGCTAGGAGGTTCTGAATCTGCCGTCACAAATACTCGTTACTCCTTCTAATCTGCGATTGGCGCATGCTCGCTGTAGGAGAAATCAGAAGAAACCAGGAGGAGACTGAGTTACAGTGACAGAAGGAGGACTGAGGGCTCGACCACTCATGTGACCCATGACCCTTACCCTCATGGGGCCCTGTGGTCCCTTCCTATGCAGCCCCATTGGCTCCTCCCACTCCTCCCACTCATAACCACCGTGGATCCTCCACCTTGCAGACCCCCATGGCCCCTCCTACTCATGGGCCTAGTTGTCTCTCCCACTTACAGGTAAGGCACCTTACCTGTAAGTGGCAGCCAAGGGGGCTGCATAAGTGGGATGGGCCATGGGCCCATAAGTTGGAGCAGCCAGAGGGGGCTGCAAGGGAAGGGGCCAAGGAGGCCCCCTCAAGTGGGAGGGGACATGGGCCCCATGAGAGGAAGGAGCCATGGGGCCTGCAAGGGGAGGGGTCAAAGGGGTCCTGCAATAGGAGGGGCCATGGGGGTACACAAGGGAGAGGGGTCATGGGCCTGCAAGTAGGAAGGGGACAAGAAGTCCTGGCAGTGCATGGTCATGAGGGGATGCAGTTGAGAATATTGACCTCAAAGGCTCTTTTATGATGTCAGAATACCTCTCTTTTTTATTTGTTACCCTGGTGTTTTTAGGTAGTGTTTTTGAGATGACTTAATGTATATATCATCTCCGAAACATGTTATGAATAAGCATGTCTTTTAAAGATTAGTTTGTAGTTTCCTGGGGTTATTTTGGTACACCTTCTATTATTAAGAGAAGCAGGAAATGATACCAATGATCATACAGTTTTTAATGTACTGTATATACTGTATAAGTTTATTTAAAGTAAGTGTGAGAGAAAGGTACTGCATATTTAGAATACTGTTTTTACAGGACGACAAGAAGAAAAGCATTTGAGTTACACTAGTTGTTTGTGACACACATCTGAGATCAGTGAGATCTTTTTTTGCAAAAAATTCAGGGTGTAAGAATTCAAGTTTCATTTCAGTTAGAAGTATGTATACTGAATAACTATTAGCATGTGACCATGTGCGCTTCCATGTGCTGCGAAATTGAACCCTATCGGAGCTTATGTGATATGCACAAAAAATTATGATCACATGTGCTCTGAAAACATCTCGGAGCACAGCGCATGTAGTCGTGCCACTTTCATAGTGTTGCATAGGTAGGCGCAATTGCTAGCACGATTGGCTTGCAAAAGCGAACTGAATCGCACTAGTGTGGATAATCAATGCACGTTCCTAGGCCCTATACAATATCATATTATCTGCACACTGGCATACTTTATAAACAAAGGGGTTTTGGTATACATTACTGGGATCACATGAATGAAAAGCCTTCCAACCACGTCAAGGTAACCCTAGTCTGGAAGGTCCTAACTTCTAACCTTTTTTTTTTGCATTTCTCATACTTTTACACTGCATCCATATAACAGGCTTTCTCACTTCCCCCCTGCCCTTTGGCTTTTTAAAATGAGGGAAGAGGCCATCCATCCAGTGCTTTATATTAAAGGCATAGGACCTCCCACAAAAGGGGCGTGTTGGGGGTGCTATTACCACATAGATGCTTGACCTGGCTTCCCAATAAATACATACAAGGATTTTGGAAGCACTCTAATTAGGCTAAGTTACATCTACATTTAGCAGAAGTGCTACTGATCTGGTCAAACATTTATACCAACATAGAAAAGATAATCAATGCACAGTGTAATATAAGGAGATTACGCCACCGAAGAGTTCCTTACCATATAAAAGCACGAGGCCATTAGGCTGAATGCTTTTATAGAGGTTAGGGAACTCCAAGGTGAAGTAATATCCACATATTATTCAGTAGGTAGCATATTATTCCATATAATACATAAGATAAAAAAAAGAAAAATCCAGCACAGACACCCCCCTCCCTGTCTCTCCCTTCCTGTATTAGCAATGTGATAAGAATTAAAGAAGACGAATTAAAAGAAGATAATAAACATCGTCTCTCACCCGGTGCTGTTCCGGTTCATTACATTGACTGACTGAATTACTGTGCTGATAAGGAGGGGCGAGCACATTCCTGTGAGTCATAACTCGCTCCTTCTTATCAGCACAGTAATTCAGTCTGCCAGTCAGTCAGTTAGTGTACAAAAATGGGCTTATCTACATTACTAATAAAGGTAGGGAGAGGCAAATGGGAGGGGCAGTGGAATACAGGAAGTCACTCAGTGACATCACTGAGTGACTGATTATATAGATTCTCGCCACTGCACCTCCCCATTGAAATTCCAGAGCCTAATGGATTATGTAAGGGATAATACGCTACCTACAGAGTAATATAAGGAGATTAGGACACCGAGAAGTTACAACCTTTTATACAGGTCAGGGAAATCTGAGGTGAAGTAATGTCTGTATATTATTCCATATTCCACACTTACTTATCTACCCCCTCCTGTTGATACTCCCTGTATCTACCCCCCTCCTGTATCTACCCCCTGTCACCCCTTCCTGTATCTACCCCCGTCACCCCCTTCCTGTATCTACCCCCCTTCCTGTATCTACCACCCCTTTCACCCCCTTCCTGTATCAACCCCCCCTTTCACCCCTTTCCTGTATCTACCCCATCACCCCATTCCTGCATCTATCCCCGTGATCCCCTTCCTGTATCTACCCCCCTGTCACCCCCTTCCTGTATCTACCCCTGTCACCCACTTCCTGTATCTACCCCATCACCCCCTTCCTGTATCTACCCCCCTGTCACTCCCTTCCTGTATCTACCCCCCCGTCACCTCCTTCCTGTATCTACCCCCCATCACCCCCTTCCTGTATCTATCCCCCCATCATCCCCTTCCTGTATCTATCCCCCCATGTCATGCCCTTCCTGTATCTACCCCCCACCTCCCTGTATTTACTCCCACCTCTCTGTATCTGCCCTCACCTCCATGCCCCCCTCCCCCTGTATCTACCCCCCTGTCCCTCCCTCCCTGTATATACTCCCCCCTCCCTCTATACTCCATACAAGAGAATTTGAATTTCGGGATATAAAGGTTTAAGATGCCGTTTTGTATTTAAATGTACTGACCGGTATCGCATTCCAATGAGTCATAAATGACTCTGCTGGCGGCTGGACACTGCTGATTATCTTCTGTGCAGTTCAATCAGTGACAGGAACCGGACGGCAGAGAACCGAGTGTAACCTGGTCAGTACATTTAAATAAAAACGGGGATCTCCACCCTTTATATCCCGGAAATCAAATTCTCTTGTATGGAGAATAGAGGGGGGGAGAGGGGGGGAGATGCAGTGGTGAGAATTCTTATTACAGTCACTCAGTGACGCACCTAAGTGACAGTAATATAGATTCTTGCCACTGGATCTCCCCATTGAAAATATAGGAGCCTTATGTATTATATCCTTTTTACAATACCTTCCAGTCACTCCTGCTGGTGACACTGTTTTTTTTTTTTTGTTTTCTGTTAGGAAATGGTTTGGAAAGATAGCCCTAGGTCAGGCATTTTAAGAGAAGAGAAACAGAAGAGAGAGGTCCTTTACCTGTAGGGATCCTGGAGACTAACATACACATAGAACATTAAAGTTTTTTTTATTTCTTTCATTTAATTTCTGCCATTAAACACTTTACAAGCAATAAATATGAAAATAAAATACAACCAGAGATGCATAAAGAAAAATTATCTAGCTAACTATACAAAACACTATATATAACAACAATTGCAGCTGTATTTTAACAGAACTATTTCCTTTCACATACTAAGCTAGACATTACAACATTTAAAGGGGCAGATGCAATAAAATGGGTAAAACTTTGTCCGTGTTACTAATCTGCATCAACAAACCAGATGCTATCACATTGCAATTAAAACCCATTAAAAGGCCAACATGTGATGGATTGCTGCAGATGAATAGCACAGGCAAACTTTTGCATCCGCTTTTTGCATTAATTCCTTAATACATTTCTAAATATTTAGCATTTAGCAGCATTCATTTTACAGGTGGGAAAGCAATTATATAGATGTCTTTTTCTGCAGGGGATCTTCACGTGTTTCACAGAAGTCCTGTGTCCAAATAATGCAACTGAAATTAAAAGGAAAAAAAATGAAATTAAAAACAGGAAGATTTTACTCATGAAATATACCATTTTTGTACAGGGTATTGATGAATCAGGAAATGGATGGCCATTTTCAGGTCATATAGATCCGAACCCCAATATTCATCCTTTTCATCAAACCCATTTAAAAAAGTCTGCAATTCACTAATCACTATTTGTGGCATTGACAAACAATGTGCAATATAGATTAGACTGATTACTTGTTGCAATGCAAAATAATATGAAGATAATGACTGTAACCCCGACTGAATTTGGGGTGGAGACAAAAGAAAAGTGTAGAAACAAAGGATTGCATATTTGAAAAAAAAATTCTGGTTGCATCAACAGTAAATAGAACTTCATTTTAACTAGTTTTAGTAAAGTAATTACCCTTTGGCGTATTGCATTACTTGCAACTTTCTCAGCTTTTAGTCTCCTTGGCTGAGTTCATTGAAAAATATTGTTACAGATATTCATAGTCGGGAGTCAGACAAGGAAATATTTTTCATTGAAGCCAGGGAGACGCAGTAAACTTCTAAAGATAATGACTTTTAATAAAAACATAACAGGATGGAACACTTGCTCCTGCCTCCCTTTACATTATAGAATTGTTGGGGAGTTGTTTTTTTGGTGTAGTTGCCATTAAATTATAAAAGATAATAATTATAAAAGATTATACTTTTTCAAGTAATGAGTTACACATATATTTGTATTAGTATGTCCCCATTCTGACAGAGTAAGCTGGCCCCTCCCTCCATGCAGTCAATCAAGGCTGTGACTGCTGACATCACAACCAATGATTGACGTATGTTTTAACTGCTGCCTCCTCTGCACATGCTCAAGCGTATAAAAACTCTTGGAGCAGAGGGAGGAGGCAGATACCTTTGCCAGAAAGGAACAGAACTTATCATTTGCATTTAACGGGTGTGTCCCAAAACTATAATTTTACCCACTACTGGCCCCATGGTGTAGTTGTAAAAAATCCTTACCTTACATCCCAGCTCCTTATGGTTCTCCTGCAATGTCTAGTCCAAGTCCTGGAAAGTGAAGAGTAGTAGCTGTCCTCCTATGTAAATGTCTCTGCCTCCTGTCTTGCCTCTGGGAGGTAGTGTGACATGCGCAGGGGAGCCCTTTCCCCCCTCCATCCAAATCCCTCTCTGCCTTGCGTAAAATCCTTTTGCCATAATGTCCCTCTCCTCTGCCCACCCCCATCTGCCATGTTTGTTCTGTAATAAAAGTCTCTCAACCATGCTTACATCCCTTAGATCCTGCGGCTGCCTTCCGGCCCATCTCTTCAGCTTCCTCATTGCAGAGAGGAGCAGAAGTCAGCTGTGGGAGTGAAGGGACTGTAAGTATGATTGGGAAACTTTTATTACAGGACTAACGTGGTGGGGGTGAGGAACATTATGGCAAAAATCTCAATTTAGGGAAGACATGCCCTTTAATAAACTAGTAAAAATAGCAGTTGGGGTTACAGGCAGATAACCAACAAGTAACTTTATATAGGATAGATGTGGTCTTTTATATAGTGATATATATATATTGGCCTGCAACATTGGTCAGAAAATAATGCTTTGGTTCACAGTATAAAAATAGCCCTTGTACAAAACCCCTAATGAAGCCAGTCCTATTATACTGTACACTGCTTGATGATGGCCAGGCTGATAGTCCTAACAGATAACACCCCAATCCTTTAATTGCGTATAATTGAATACACTCGCTATACCAGGGTTGGACAAGTTATTTTTGACTTTTGGAGCTGGTTGGACAACTTTAATTTTTTTTTAATTTAGTTTAATTTAATTAATTTAAAAAGTAATTTAAGATTTAACTTTTTTAGTCAGCCATTTCCATGTGTATAATTAGAAAAATCTAGGAAGGGAAGTTCAGCAAAACAAATTACATTTCAATTATTTTTATTACATATACCTAGGTATTATATATATATATAATAAAATGGAAAAATAAATTGATTTCATACTCTTTGCAACACTTTGCTTTGGTCAGTAGTGAGCTGCTATTTCAGCTTATGTAAGAGTCCTTATTCTTCCCAAGATGCACCTCTTGCTGTTCCTCACAGAAATTTCTAATGATTGGCTGTTGGGTGAATCTCTACTGTAGCAATTGAATCAACCCAGGGACTAAAACCTTAAGGGACACTATTAGGGGCCCTGGAAGCAGAAAGCCAGTACTTTGGAAGCATTTAGAGATAGAAAAGTCACTAAATGGGCAGATTATGGTAATTAAAATGAAAACTCCCTTTGTATATATATTTGTGCAGAACATCCCCTTTAAAAGTTGCCATGAGTGCGTTTTTAGGCAGATTGACTTCCTGGCTCCAGGCATTTGTGCAACTCTGTAATATTCAAATTGAACTCAACAAAGGGTTTCTTTTTAGCCTGTGTATCAATTTAAGTTTAAACTTGTGATTTTTTTTCATCAGAGGATAGAAGCAAGAAACTAGTTATTCCCTATGGTTCTGTTCACACTATTAAAGCGACTTTCAGACATCAGGTATCAGCTAATGCCATGCTTTTCAACCACCAGAACAGCTTTCTATTGAAAACAAAGTGATATCTAGAAGTTTGAAATACAAAAAGTAACACCACTGCAGGAAAATGTCTACTAACCCTGAATTGAACAAAATTGCCACTTAAATTGCACCCTTAAAAATGCAAAATCCAGGAATCCATTAGCTTTCCCCAACAAGTAAAGAAGCAGCTGAACCATTTCCATAATAAAGGTTTTCCCACTGTTGGGTCAATTGGCTGATGCTGCAGAATGATTGATATCTTTTTTGAATCACTGGGAAAACTGTCTCCTATGTTTGAATTACATTTTGAATAAAAGGAGTAAAAAAGTATAAAGTTTAAATATTAAAGTCTGATTTCTGTCATTATTCAACAAAATGAATACATTTAAAGGATCTAACAGTCTAAATAAAAAACTTATTAAAAAACTTTGAAACTGAGGATCTGCTAAGTGAATTAGTAAACAGAGAAATCTGATTTACTGCAGTTCTGCTGGTCCCTTAAGAAATGAATATTGATTGAAAAGGCTGCAGGAAAATTCAATCTGTTTGTCTGTAAATCCAATGGGATAGTGAAAACACTTTACTATGCTAAAGCCTAATGGATAATGTAAACACAAAGCAGTTTAATAATGTATAACCAGCATTATCAGTGGGTTTCTCTTCTTCCTCTGCACACACTGCACATTGGAAACTACACCTACACCTGAATTACTCCTGTGTTGTGCTTTAGGATAGAAATATTGACACTGCATGGGAGTGAATGGATTTAAATGATCCGGGCAAATTAATGTTATATGTCAGCTCAGTGCATAAAATACAACATTAGTATATATGTCTAGCACCACAAACTTCTAGTCCTTACACAACAAATAGTAATATATTGGAAAGAACTTACCAGTCCAGAGCAGAGCTGAGCAGAATGAGCATCAGTTAGTTACTGCCACGTAGAAATGTTTCTAGGACTTCTTCCCAGGCTTAAAATAGCATCTAAACCCCCACGTATTAAAGAGGAGGGGCTACGCCTTCCAGATGGGACCTCTCCATGACTTGCCCTTTCTAACCACGTGACCTTTTTACTATTAACATTGTGGAAAAACTAAATGCAGATGTGCAGATCCAGAGGTCTGGAATGTGCTGTTCTTAATCAATCTTCATCTGTCATATTGTAAGCAAATACAAGGAAGAGTGCTTGTTAGGAAGAAAAAGGATAAATGCTGATTTTGCAAAAAGAAAGACAATAAATATATAATGCAGGAGGGAAATATAACAAAATTGTGATATACAGTGTAATGTATGTATATATATATATGGGGTTACCTTGACTGTGGTAAGGCTTTTCATTCATGTGATCACATTAATGTATACTAAAACCCCTTTGTTTATAATGTATGCCAGTGTGCAGATAATAGGATATTGTATGGGGCCTAGGAATGTGCATTGATTATCTTCTCTATGTTTGTATAAATGTTTGGCCAGATCAGTAGCACTTCCACTAAATGTAGTTGTAAATTAGCCTAATTGGAGTGCTTCCACAATCCTTGTATTGTGTATATATTATATATATATAATATATATATATACATATATAGTTTTTTCAGTACATAAATATATAAATTATATAAATAGAAGTGCTAGAAGAGAGGAGGTCCCTGCCCCATAGAGGTTACAATCTAGTTAGGTGGGTAACACACAGATACAATGGAATGTGTATAAGTGCTGGAGTGAGACGTATAAAAACAAAATACTGTGCTGGTTACCAGATAGGTAGGATGTAAGGCTAGATTTAAACTTGCTAACAGAGGTTTCTTGACATAGAGAGAGGGGAATAGAATTCCAGAGGATGGGAGCCACAAGAGAGAAAGGTTTAAGGCAAGAGGAAGCAGTCCAACTGGGGGGTCTGTACAGGAGCTGGTTCTGCGATGAACAGAGGGTGCGGGCAGGAACATATGGGGAGACTAGAGAGGAAATATAAGGAGGAGCAGCAGAGCGAAGGGATTAAAATGTTAGGAGAAGAATTTTGTATGTAATGCGCTGTTTAACGGGGAGCCAGGTTGTTGTCCTTTACAGAGGAGATTTGGGATCCAGTTTATTAGAGAACAAAGCAATATGTGTAGCAGAGTTAATTTTAGACAGAAGGTGAGAGTGGTGGGAAGCAGGAACACCAGAAGGTAGTTCTAGGACCTTTTTTCAAGCCTGAGAAAGGTCCTAGCACTCAGATCAAAACGTTGCCTTGCAGTTTTTGCACTTTACTAATGGTATGAATAAATAATATTGAACTTTAAAGAGACCCAGGAGTGCATTGGAGTTTTTGTTTTGATTACATGGAGTCCTGACCAGTTGCGCCCAGGTAGAAGGATTAGCTGAAAGTGTGTGCCTATACACCGGAGGATTATATGTATACGGTTACAATGATATGCGCTTGTTCATTTCTGTATATGTGTATGTTTGTGTGCATGCTGATTGTGTATATCTATGTGTGTTTTCTATATGTTTGCATGTATGTTGGTATGTGCATGAAGTTATATGTTGCATGTGTGTGCACGCGTACATGAGTTGCTACATGTGTTTCTATTAGATGATTCTATATGTGATTTGCCATTTTAGTTTGATCTTTGTATATGTTTGTAGATGGTTATGATTGTGTGTGATGTACAGTATTTACATGTAAATGCATATTGCTATGTAATGAATTGAATGAGATTTGATCTAATTAAAATATCGATAACTATTTTATGTTTTTCCGATCGTCCTCTCGAAAATACAGAATGGTTTATCTGAAATACAAAGATCAAGCAAGATGTGTGACTCAAGGTTGGAAACTTTGCACAGTTCTTACATAGTGACATAGTAATTAAGTTTGAATAATAGGATGTCCACATGTCCTCTGATATAACCTATTAGCGAACAATGAACCAGAGATTTTACTGTATGGCCCATTAATATATTTGTATAAGGTTATCATGTCCCCACGCAAACATCACTTCTCCAATGTAAACAGCCCCAACTTGTCTAATCCGCCAGCATAGTCAAGCCCCTCCATACCCTTTATTATTTTAGTTGCCCTTCTCAGAACTGATTCCATTTTCCAGATGTCCCTTTTGTATATGGGATTGCAAAACTGCACTGCATATTCCAAATGAGGCCTAACCAGTGCCTTGTAAAGAGGGTCGGTAGAACATCTGCCTGTGTATAGGTAGCTTAACTGCTATACACAAATTTTGTTCAAATTGGTCCTAAATTGTTTTCCATTGACACAAATTTTTCCATTGTTTTTCCATTGACACTAAAGGCTGGGCAAGATGGATGTCTAATTTCAACATTCAATACTATGCTACTATGTATGTAACATTAAAACAAGGAACAGCTTTGCTTAGGCATAGAATACTTGCTGAGTGAAAAGTTACATGTAATGAAATGGTCTATGATATTGGGAAATACACATGGTAAAGAAATGTTTTTATGCCTTATTAGGCTTATAATATATATAGTGAATATAATATTTTGATATTTTTAATATGGATTAATTTTATTTTAGCTGACAAGCTTTAGAGGGGACCCTAATGCACAGACCATTTGACTGTTCAGGGAATTCTTGGCTGGCCTCAGAACAGATTAAAGTCCCGCTAACCGATCATGCTTGCTAACCACTTGCTTGCATCGACTGCTCGACTATCGCAATAAACACTTGCACAGCCACCACAAGCTATTCACTAGCAGCTGTACAGCTCCCGTTTTGTGACACTTTAATGCCAGCTAATAGCTACATAGCGCACAGCCGCTGTTGAATCTCCATTAGGGAGATATACTGTACCGAAAGCAGATGAGGCCCTGGGTAAAGCTGGGTACACACATGGCAGACTTTTGAAAAGATGACAAACAGGATCTGCAAGATCCTGCATATCATTTCTCAAAGATCAGGATACACACAGTCCTGAGCGTTCTCCCTACACACAGTATATAGTATGGTATAGTATAGTATTTGAGGTTGAATAAAGACATATGTCCATCCAGTCCAACCCATCTAGCAATATCCTAATTTCCTGCCTAACTGTTGATCCAGAGGAAGGCAAAAAAACCTCATTAAATTTATGAAGGGAAAAAAAAATCCTTCCTGACGCCAAGTGGCAATTGGAAATTTCCCTGGATCAACTCCAGGGGCGTATCTAGGGTCTAAGAAGATCAGGGGCACTTTTGGGCACCCCATGCGCAAACATTTTTAGGCCACGCCCCTTTCTCCGCCCCAATTAGGTAACACCCACTAAGTACTTAATGAGATGGCCAAAAAGACACAGACAGACAGATAGATAACCACAAACATAGACACACAGCCCGATAGTGATAAACAGACAGAAAGACAGTGAAATAGACAGAGATAGAGATCAGAGATTTGGACAGAGAGACACAAATTAATGACACAAAAAGACACAGTAAACTGGCAATTTCATTATATACTGGTAGCAATCTGGTAATTTTAAACTTACTGCTGTGTTCAGTTGTAGTCAGACGCTTGGCCATACCTTTGGCCAGGGAGACCTTCTTGTACCTTTTACATGGACCTCTGCCCCTATCTATCTCTATCTGTCCCTCTCTCTATCTGTATATCTATCTCTGTCTATATATCTGCCTCTTGTTTATCTATTTTACTATGTCTATCTGCTTCTTGTCTATCTCTCTGTGTCTCTCTATCTATCTAACTCTGCTATCTATCTATCTATCTATCTATTTATCTATCTATCTAACCCTGCTATCTATCTATTTATCTATCTACCTATCTAACTCTGCTATCTATCTATCTAACTCTGCTATCTATCTATCTATCTATCTATCTATCTATCTATCTAACTCTGCTATTTATCTATCTAACTCTGCTATCTATCTATCTAACTCTGCTATCTATCTATCTAACTCTGCTTTCTATCTATCTAACTCTGCTATCTATCTATCTATCTATCTAACTCTGCTATCTATCTATCTAACTCTGCAATCTATCTATCTAACTCATCTATCTATCTATCTATCTATCTATCTAACACTGCTATCTATCTATCTAACTCTGCTATCTATCTATCTAACACTGCTATCTATCTACCTAACTCTGCTATCTATCTATCTAACTCTGCTATCTATCTAACTCTGCTATCTATCTAACTAACTCATCTATCTATCTATCTATCTAACTCTGCTATCTATCTATCTAACTCTGCTATCTATCTATCTATTTAACTCTGCTATCTATCTATCTATCTCTGCTATCTATCTATCTATCTATCTAACTCTGCTATCTATCTATCTATCTATCTAAACCTGGGTACACACGATTAGATATTTTGGTCCGATCGACCGATAGTTCAGTGTCGATCGGACCTAAATTATCGAATCCGAATGTGCCCATGTCCGATCGACCGTTCGTCCGAATCGGACGAAAGGACGATCGGACAGGGTGGAAAACCTCGTCCGATCGTGCGGTCCTCTATGGACCGCACGATCAGTCGCGGTGACTATCGGACGCGGCTGCTTTTGCCGCGACCGACAGTCCTTCCTCCTGGCCGACCGTTCGAAAGTATCGAACGGTCGGTCAGGAGGAAAAATCGCTAGGTGTGTACCTAGCTTTACTCTTCTATCTATCTAACTCTGCTATCTATCTATCTATCTATCTAACTCTGCTATTCCATCGATCTACACTCTGCCTATTATCTAACTCTGCTATCTATCTATCTATCTATCTATCTATCTATCTATCTATCTAACTCTGCTATCTATCTATCTATCTCTGCTATCTATCTAACTCTGCTATCTATCTCATCTAATCTAATCTATAGAGACAGTGAGACACCAGACAGTAAGTGTAGGGGAAGGCCGGGAGCGCAGAGGCCGCCTGTAATGTTCTGCGCTGTCGCGCGCGTGACGTCATCGTGCCGTCGCGCGTGTGACGTCATCGTGCTGTCGCGCGCGTGATGTCATCGCGCCGGCATGCACGTGACGTCATCGGCGCCGGCATGCGCGTGACGTCATCGCGCCGGCGTGAGCAACTTGCCGCCGGGGAGTCTGGAACTAGGGGCACAAGTCAGTAAAACATTCGGGGCACTTTGCAAAACATCCGGGGCACGTGCCTATCTATCTAACTCTGCTATCTATCTATCTAACTCTGCTATCTATCTAACTCTGCTATCTATCTATCTATCTATCTAACTCTGCTATCTATCTATCTAACTCTGCTATCTATCTAACTCTGCTATCTATCTATCTATCTATCTATCTATATATCTATCTAACTCTGCTATCTATCTAGCTCTGCTATCTATCTATCTAACTCTGCTATCTATCTAACTCTGCTATCTATCTATCTAACTCTGCATCATCTATAACTCTCTGCTATCTATCTATCAAACTCTGCTAAATCTATCTATCTATCTATCTTCTAACTCTGCTCTCTATCTATCTATCTATCTATCTATCTATCTATCTAACTCTGCTATCTATCTAACTCTGCATCTTATCTATCTAACTACTCTGCTATCTATCATATATACTCTGCTATCTATCTTCTAACTCTGCTATCTATCTATATCTCTCCTCTAATCTATCTTCTAACTTCTTCTATCTATCTACTCTGCATCTATCTACTATCTATCTATCTAACTCTGCAATCTATCTATCTATCTACTCTCCTTCTATCTATCTATCTATCTATCTATCTATCTAAACTCTGCAATCTATCTATCTAACTCATCTATCTATCTATCTAAACTCTGCTATCTCTATCTATCTACACTCTGCTACTATCTATCTAACTCTGCAATCTATCTATCTAATCTCTCTACTACTCTGCTATCTATCTATCTATCTATCTACTCTGTCTAATCTATCTATCTTATCTATCAATCTCTATCTACTATCTATCTATCTATCTATTCTTATCTATCTATCATTTATCTATCTATCTATCAATCTAACTCTGCTATCTATCTATCTATCTATCTATCTATCTATCTATCTATCTAACTCTGCTATCTATTTCCTATCTATCTATCTAACTCTGCTATCTATCTATCTATCTATATATCTATCTAACTCTGCTATCTATCTATCTATCTCTGCTATCTATCTAACTCTGCTATCTATCTATCTATCTATCTATCTAACTCTGCTATCTATCTAACTAACTCTGCTATCTATCTATCTATCAATCTAACTCTGCTATCTATCTATCTATCTATCTATCTATCTATCTATCTATCTATCTATCTATCTATCTATCTTCATAACTCTGCTATCTATCTAACTAACTCTGCTATCTATCTATCTATCAATCTAACTCTGCTATCTATCTATCTAACTCTGCTATCTATCTATCTATCTATCTAACTCTGCTATCTATCTATCTAACTCTGCTATCTATCTAATTTAATCTAATCTATAGAGACAGTGAGACACACCAGACAGTAAGTGTAGGGGAAGGCCGGAGCGCAGAAGCCGCCTGTAATGTTCTGCGCTGTCGCGCGCGTGACGTCATCCGCTGGCATGCGCATGACGTCATCGCGCCAGCATGCGCGTGACGTCATCGCGCCGGCGTAGCAACTTGCCGCCGGGAGTCGGAACTAGGGGCACAAGTCAGTAAACATTCGGGGCACTTTGCAAAACATCCTGGCACGCGTGCCCCGAATGTTTTAACGTAGATACGCCACTGATCAACTCTACTTTATGTATCAATACCAGTAACTTGCAACATTCCCTGTTTGCAGAAACCATCCAGCTTTTTTTTTTAAACTGACCAATGAACCTGCCATAACAACTTCACTGGAAACAGTTCCATACTTTACTTACCGTTCTCACAGTGAAAAACCCTTTCCGAGCTTGAAGCCTAAACCTTTTTTCTTCAAGTCTTAAGGAATGTCCACGTGTCCTTTGCATGTTCTATTGGTGAACATGCCCCAATAGTTTATTGTAAGGCTCGTTAATGTATTTATCACAGTAATCATATCCCCACGCAAGCGCCTTTTCTCTAGCGTACGTAACTTTTCTAGTCTTTCTTCATATTAAGGCTCCCCCAATCCGCTTATTAATTTAGTTGCCCTTCTCTGAACCCTTTTCATTTCAAAGATGTCCTTATGGACATGGACTGGATGTTATGGTTCAGGACTGGATGTTTCCCATGAAACATCTCCTTTATACAGTAGAATCCTACGGCCAAGGGAAATTTTCGGTCATTTCCGAGACCGCGAGGCCAACAAGAACGTTAGGAAAATGAGCTACACATCGTCACTAAATAACGTCGGATCTGACACTATTGGCGCTTTATCAAGACTATGCCTACCAGCTTAATTTCCTTATGTATGTTTATATTACTATTTTATTGTGATATAAACACGTCTGTGTTTGTACAGAATATCATTATGTGATTAGCATGACTGATCCAGTAATGTCAGTGACTAGTGCAGGGGGACAGTATCCCAGTCTACTAGACATATCTACAACATAGGGATACAACATAAAATAACATCAGTAGATTCCCATTGGTTAGAAGGTTACCGGTGGACTGGGAGACCTGTAGCAATTATCTCATTGTAAATAGGGATTGTCACTGTAGCACACCGAGACTATTACTAGCACATTCATTTGATTGACAGGAGAGTGAACAGGGATGCAGTGGGATCTGTGTATAAAACATAAAGCTGTTAGCTGCTCGGTATGTGTATACGGAAAGGATCACTAATGCTGAGAGGGAGGGAGAGGGACGCGCTGATTGGATAAGCCCTTCCTTTCACACTTCCCACTTCAACCCTCCTCTGGCTGTCTCGCCGCCTCCTGGCTGCTCTCGCCTCTCAGTAAACTCATCCCCACCCAGAGCGAGAGGAAGGGAGTGTTGTGTGTGTGTGTGATTGAGCCTGACGGGAGGCGATGGGCTGGAACCTCTCTGTGCACTCTCACTAACTGGATCGCTGGGATGCCGCATTGTAACGGAGCTGATTAACTTTAGCAGCATAAGAGTTTGGATTGAATCTTGCATGTGGAGCCTCCTGCTTTGTTTGCTTGGGTTAGAAAGGAATAAAAGGTCCGATCCCCTCCGAGCTCTCAGACAGCCTGAAAGTCCTAAAGGGAATCAGGTAAGAACTTCATGACTGTACCCAGTGATACTACACACCAGGGATGTCAAACCTTTGTCCCTCCAAGATGTTGCACACTACAACTCCCCATTCCCTGGGGCAGTAGCTGGGGTTGTAGTTTGAAACATCTGGAGGGACACGGTTTGACATTCCTGCTGTATGTTGCTTTGTTTTCATAGTTCTCAATGACACCATGAGATTGCTGCTAGGGTCGGGCTGATCTCAACATAGAAAAAGGAATTGAACTTTTTATTTCAGCCATTCTGTACATGACCTGCCTGCTTTAGATTTCCTACAGACTCAACACATGTCTATTCCATACACACTAGCACATGTGTCTATTACATACACACTTACACATGCGTCTATTACTACACACTAGCCCATGTTCATTACACTACACTAACACGTGTGTCTATTACATACACATAACACGTGTGTCTATTACATACACAAAACACGTGTGTCTATTACATACCCATTAACACGTGTGTCTATTACATACACACTAACACATGTCCGTTACATACACACTACACATGTGGTTTATTGCATACACACTAACACGGGTGTCTATTACATACATCATAACAGTGTGTCTATTACATGCACTATAACATGGTCTATTACATACACATTAACACGTGTGCCATTACATACACACTACACATGTCCATTACATACACACTAACACATGTGCATATTACATACACACTAACACATGTTCTATTCATACACACTAACACATTGCTATTACATACACCTAACACGTGTGTCCTATACATACACCTAACACGTTGTCTATTACTACACACTAACACCGTGTGTCCATTACATACACACTAACACAGGTGTCTATTACATACACACGAACACTGGTGTCTATTACATACACACTAGCACGTGTGTCTATTACATCCACACTAACACATGTCCATTACATACACACTACACTGTGTATATTACATACACACTAACACATGTGTCTATTACATACACACTAACACATATGCCTTTTACATACACACAACACGTGTGTCTATTACATACACACTAACACGTGTGTCTATTACCATCAACTAACACGTGTGTCCATTACATACACACTACACATGTGTCTATTATATACACACTAACACATGTGCCTATTCATACACACTAACACATGTGCCTATTACATACACAGTTTACACATGTGTCTATAACACCCTTATTTATTATACACTTGCAGCCTGATGTACCGAGAGTGGCTCTGGAGACATCACAGAGAGCCTTATCTATTTCAGCATTTTAAAGCCAGCCATTAGTTAAAAAGTGCCGAATAGAATGCCACTATCAGCATATAACATCAATTGCAACGGCTGAACAGTTAACTTCCACATTAGCCACACAGCCGCCGCAATAATGAAATTTACGTCGCCCTAACCATTATACATCGTTAGCGTGACTTAAACTTCAGAACAGGAGTGTGCACCTCTTAGTGCTCTCCCTGTTAGCACTAAAATTTCCCTCACAGGGACAGGCTTGTACTTTTTAGGAACTTAAGTTTTCCAATCGTGCCCTTCCTTGAAACTCCCTGGTGGCATCTGGGGTCAATGGAGGATAGTATTGGTGGGCTACCTGAGCCTTCGGCAAAGAGACTCTATGGATCCCCTCTTAGTCGGTCTTCAGTTGTGGCTGGACAACCGAGGGAGGAAGATGGTCTCCATCACCTGCACAGCACATTGCTGCACTGGTATGTTTGGGCGCTGAAGCACCAAGCCCAGGCTTTCAATAATTTTTTTTTACAAAAATGATGTGCCTATATCCCCTTCACACGTGTTTATTCCATACACACTACACGTGTCTATTCCCTACACACAAACATGTGTCATTTCTGTACACACTTATGTCACAAGATTATATCTGATTGCCATACACCAGGACCTCATCTGCAGTCAGGTTTATTGTTTCTATCAAGTTCCTATGTATGCAGTGGAAAATGAGTTCATTCACTGTATGTATACACTATGTTCCCTCATTGCAACATGGAAACAAATGTTATATATATCATCCTTAAAGCAAAAACTTTTTGTACATCTGGCTTCCTCTAAGAATTTGTATTAAGTTTTAAGTCATTGTAAGTAGAAACCAAGAATTTGAACATTAAGTAAACTAGCAATTACTATTGTGTCCACTAGAGGTCACTTAGGAAAAAAACACAACTGTCACTGTGCTGAAAACACATTGTAGGTATGATGACATAAGAATCATTGTTAGCGCATCCAGATGCAAGAGAGGTAATGTTCCCTCTGCTAATGCAGTTAGTTTCAACAGCTGTTTTCACATACAATTTTTTGTTAATCTAGCAACCTATTTTTTAGATATCCAACTAAAGCATCAATATATATGTATAGTTTATTTATAAAGCCCACTTGGGACGCAGCAGCGCTGTACAGTACTAAATACAATAAAGTCATACAAGGGGAACAATACATAGATAGTTCAGTACATAAATATATAAATTATATAAATGAAGTGCTAGAGCTTTGCCGCAAGAGGAAAGGAGTCCTGATTGTAGAGCTTATATTCTAAATCTCAATACTAAATTGGCAGATGTGTTTTTTACAGTACAGTCACACACTTAGTCACACTTAAATTAATATTCAAGAAACCACAATTTTACCAGCAAGCCCTTTAAAGTTAAATTTTACATCTCTTAAAGTTATGTCCACGCGCATGGTGTATTTGTAAAAAAAAAAGTCAGAATAAACTTACCAAACGGGTTCCCCCAGCTTCAGGCTCTAATCAACTTCCGGAAACTGAGTTGCATTAGGGGCTTGACTGGTAGCCATGTCTTTGATTGGCTGTGAGTCAGCCAATCACAGACATTGGTGACAGAGATTTCGCCCCCTCTTGCAAAATGGACAAATGTAGATGTTTTTTCAATTCTCATACATATTCAGGGGAGATTCAATAAAAGTTCTTATCGTTTAAAATGGTGCTAATTTTGCCCCAACCAATCAGATGTTGGCTTTCAAATGTTAAATAAGATCTGATTGGTTGGGGCAAAATTAGCACTATTTTAAACAATAAGAACTTTTTTGAATTTCCTTGATTGTCTTTAACTTCACAGGAAAGTTTTGTCCACATCTATGCATCTTTAAGGTTTTCAAGCAGTACAGTCCAAAAAATGTAATCTCAGTTAAAAAATAGCTTATTCATTTATCATCATTTTCTGTTAATGTGTCCTTTGAAGAGAGAAGAATGTTTACTCTGTATTGTATTTGACTTGATGGCTATGAATGACAATTCACATTGTGTGAAAGGATCTAGTGAATGGTGATAATGATTTTGGGCATCCTTGCTTAGTTATTAATGAGCAAGCGGAATTGTTCATTTGCTGATATACAAAGCTGTGTACAAACTAAACTTTTTATCAGAATGACTCTCTGATGTCTCTTTGAGCTATTAAACGTTTCATTGTTAAAAGATGTCCTTTCCAGCCTACTGAAATAATATTATACTGTCTGCCTGAATTGATAATAGGAAATGTGAATACCGGTACATTTTTTATCAGCTCTTTTTTAGAAGAATTTTATCTTAAATTAATTTAATTTTGTAAATCATTTTTACAACTTTGACACTCCATAAGGTGTCAGAATGGGGATTAAAGGGTATGTCCACCCCGAAATTCGATTTTTAATATTCTGCTCCCATGTCCCCCAGCCCCAACCGCATGTTTTTATTTTTCAAAAAGCTCCCCAAACTCTTACTTACCTCCCCTCAATCCTCCGCCGCACTGCCGGCCCTCGCTTGCGAGAATGCAAGCAGAGGGGCGGACCGGCAGTCGCGTCTGTGATTGGCTGAGCGGTAGCCATCACGGACGCGGCTCCGGTCATTCATGCAGCGGAGGAAAGCGGAGAGGTAAGTAAGAGTTGGGGAGCTTTTTTAAAAAAAAAAACATGCGGTTGGGGCTGGGGACATGGGGGGCAGAATATTAAGGGGGTTTAATGCTAGGGGGAGGGATAGTAGAACGGGAGGGAGAGGGAGGGAGAGGGAGGGGGAGGGAGGGGGGAAGAAGGCTGCAGTGCCATGGCAAATATCTACCGGAGGCAAGATAGCAGGCAGAGCCCTGCTATCTCCTCGGTGGTTAGTTTTGGGACTTTGGGGGGGTTTACAGGAGAACCCTATGGAGCTGGGATGAGGTAAGGATTAACTACACTACATGGTGGGGCCAGTAGTTGGGGGGATTATAGTTTTGGGGGTGGACATGCCCTTTAAGCATTTTAGAGAATGTCTTATATTGTCATCAATATTCAGCCAGTAAATATATTCAGAAAGTAAAAATGTGGTCATTCCAATGTTGTTTTCTTATCCGTTTTTAAATGCTTAAAAGGGCATGTCCCACCCCAAATTAAAATTTAATACACTACTGGCCCCACTGTGTAGTTTAAAAAAAATCTTGACCTTACATCTCTGCTCCTTATGGTACTCCTGCAGTGCATGTTTAAAGTCCAGGAAATTGAAGCGTAGGAGCTGTCAGTGAGTCATCTGGTCTCTGCTCCTTCCTTAACCTCAGTGAGGCAGTAAATGCACCAGGGGGCCCTTCCCCTCCCCTCCCCCCACCATCCGGATCCTCCTCTGCAGCCGTTGCACCTAGCATGAAACCCTTTGGCCATAAGGTAGGTGCCCCCCGCCCAACCCCAACCGTCAAAATATTTATTTAAAAAAATGTTCAGATCGCTACTTACAGATCCTTCTCTCCCGTAGTGTCTCCATTGACAGCAGCCGCATCTGTTTAGCTGCCTCTCAGCCAATCACAGACGCGGCTGCCGGTCTGGCTCCTGCCGGCGAGCAGGGCACTGAATTAGAGACGCCACAGGAGAGAAGGGGCTGTAAGTAGCCATCTGAACTTTTTTTAAAAGAAATATCTTGGTGGTTAGGGGTGGGCAGGGGGCACCTTCTTATGCCCAAAGTAAATTTTTAGGGTGGACATGCCCTTTAAATGTGAATTTCATGGATATTTAAACGATCTGTTTGGGTTTTAACATTTAATTTAATTGTTTTCAGTTTAGTTTTAGTCCAATTGGTTACCATTTCTTATAGCAAATTTTAAAGGGGTACTTCACTCACAAAATTACCTTTTTATTTCAATCTAAAATTAATTTGAATGGAAACAGGGGCTCTAAATTCTTTCTGCCAATTGTCCCCTAAGCAGATATCTCAATACTTAATTAACCACTGTCCTGTAGCACCAATGTGTCTCTCCTGTCAGTTCCTGCGCTTCCACCTTCCTCCACCCTTGTGTGCAAGCTCAATCGCCATTTGGTAAGTATTGAAATTATAGATTTAAATGAAAAATGGTAATTTTGGGAGTGTAATGTCCATTTAATCTATCGGGAAAATCGTCAGTTTTTAAAGATACAGTAAAATTTCAAAGATACGTTATGAATACATTGTAGATTTATACAAATTACTCTTTTCTGATTGTGATTCAAACACAAGCCTTCTTGCTTGGGGCAGACTATTTGCACTTTTTCCCCCACAGACGTTTTAGTAGTACTTAAAAAACGAGCAATAACGTAGGCTAACTTTACCTAATAAACAGGGGTTTAAAGATGATAGACTATAATGGGTTGATTGGGCGACGAATAAGCGTCTATACATATGTTTCATATACTGGGTTTCAACTAAGAATAGTTGCACTTCATCCGCTATACCAATGACTTCACTTTCTTATTATGACTTTGCAGTTATCAAGGCTTGCAGTAGTTTGCATCGTTGGCTTTAAGCAGAGTCAATCTGTATACTGGCTTCTTATGTCATCCGCTATTTTATAAAGTATATATAAATCCTAAATGAACAATATATTATACAAATGAAGACAGATGTAGTCTCTAGGCATTATATACAGCTAAAATTAATACATTAAGCTTAAATCATTATAAATGTACTCATACGGTGGCCATCGTCGACTACTTATTAAATGAATGAATATATTCCATCATGTACTTAAATTTAGTCATCTCTTTTTCGGTTTTTTCAAATTATAAACCCAAACGCCTTCTATATTTTGCAGATCATTGCATGCGAGCAATAATGAATGTCTCTTACCTTTATTTGACTATGAGAAAAACCGGAGCAATTAGTCATAGTTAGAGTTATTTTAAGTATCGTCTCTTCTCTGATGTTGGATATCTATGAGCAAAATTCGTTTTGTTTTAACTGAAGTAAAGATTAATACGATAAGGCGGGGTGCATATGATGTGACTGTGTCTCCGGTTTTAAATGGCATGTGCTAAGCTGCTAGAAAGAAACTTTTTTCTTGTCTAGGCTTAGATGCGCGTTAGACATAGGCATTAATAGCATGCGTAGTTCTATGCTAGTATCAAAGAAAGCAGGCGGCTATCTAGATGAACGCAAATAATAACTGATGTGGTGTGATGTACGATGAAGGCAGATATTTACGAACTCGTGAAGCATTGTTGAATACCACGTATTTGGCGGAATATACGATGAATGCTCATATACAATTCCGCATCTCGAGTCGCTTGAATCTGTGGTGAGCGTTTGGCTCGATAATTACGTCTTGCTTGCGGGCCACGTTTGTCTGATCCATATAATTGGCAATTTTTTCGATTTTTAATGCAGGAGGTGTGCATGGTTAGCGCTTCTGTGGCAATAAATTAGGCTATTTTTGCAGTATATTATGGTATAGTGGAAATCTTTAGCCGCAAATGATCACTCTGAGTTAGATGCGACTTGAGTTTCACTTATTATATGGCCTTTTTGATCAAGATCGGCCTTAAATGTTTACGGCAGTTTGGCGGATCGCGATTGTTATACAATATTGCTTAATCGGGTCTGCTCTAAAATACATGCTTAGTGTATTCTAAATGTTAGGCTTCCGATTGTGCCAGTAGGAGCTGTCATTGGCCAGAAAGCGCAGGCGGGGGCGCTCCTTTTTTATAAACGAAATCTATGTTATTGCAACATAAAGTTTTAACATCTCTAGGATAACTGCTGGGGGCGATTTTATGATACTACATATTTATCTTCCCGCCCATATAAATACATCTGTACGGTGTTTATTTACGCGCCTAGAGTATGACGCTTAAATAGAGAGCAAGGTTATGCATGATGTTGGCTATATTTTATCTGCATTTGGGGTCTGTATAGTGCTAATTCCTATGCGCTCATGGTGATCTTGATATTATGAATATCGTTCTAATTATAACGTAGGGCGGATTTGCTTTGTGGAGGGAGTCTAAACTGGGGCGCTTTAGACGGTTATTCGTGTTTACGTTAACCCAGCCCATAACGTCTTAGTGTTATCGGGCGCGAGCCATTAACAATTTTAGCTTTTAAAATAACTAGTTGATTTGCCTCCGTCACTCTACTGAAGTATTATGGTATCGTAGACAACCTTAATGTCCGTCGGCTTTACAGTGTATAACCTTGTAGGCCGTGTAGCACGAAATTATGTGTAAGTTTTAGGTCAGGCACAATGTTCTAGTAGGCTCACGCTATAAAATGTATATCTTATTCGATTGTATTTATTCTATACTAGGGGTGCACATACTTGTCTCTAACATACCTTTGGACAATAAGACGTCTCGAACGCATATCGTCTAATTGAAACTTGATAGAACAGCAGCTTACAACTTCTTCAGGGCATGAACTGAAAATTCGGCTACTGCTAAGAAATATTTAAATCGGATAGCCACTTGTATTCCTACTATTCAAGTCGGGTATCGACATCCGCCCCAGACATAATGTACATTGGCAGCGCTTCTATAACTTCAGATCCTTCTGGGGGCAAATCTTCTACTCTTCATACCGATTGAGTGAGACAACGCCTAATCTGCAGTTTGTATTTTGAGTGAGTTTACACCTGTTTATACCATGGCATAAGGAGGAGAACGCCACAAATGATAAGATGCTTGATGTTGACAGTGCACCATACATTGATTGGCGATTCACCTGTTCCCACATCTCGCGATATGCATCCCTTGCGTGCTCTCCCTTCATGGGCCATTGCTATATATGAAACTATGACAATTAAGTTGCTCGATTCATACCTCAGTTGGAGCTATGATGCCTAAGATCTGGTGGATTAGCCCACAGCGTTCTTGCTAGGGAGGTTCCTCCTGCCCTGCAACCCATCTGAGTTTGAAAATTTGGCATACCGGAACTTTTATGGATTCTTATATAATCGCTGTTTCGCGCCGCGACTTTTTTCTTATATCTGTCGCCATCGGCCGCCGCCACAGCCCCCTTCAAGATTCCCAGGCCCTCCTCCCCAGCTGTGCTCTAAAAGAATGTTATTACTTGCTGCCCCTTCGCCCCCCGCCCGCCCGGCCGGGGGGCCCAGTTTGCGCTCCTGCTCTATTGATGCTGTGCATAGCTCAAAAGATCGAACTTCAAACGATGGGCTCAGAAGTAACGGACGCCAGTAAGTAAGTATCGCGCCGATCTGGGGTGCTTTTATATATACTGGTTCATCGAACGGCACCCTATTCCTGCTTTGAGCTTATTTTCCTGAATCACTCTGTACACTTGACCGGTAGCTGGTTATACCGTTAAACTTACGCCTATCGCATTACTAAATAGTTTGGCAGGGAAGACGGGAGTTACTTATTCCTAGAAGGCTGATATCAGCCTTCTGTGGTAAGATCTTCCGCTTATGTGATCTCTAATAGTCTGCGTCGGAAATAGTCAAAAAAAAAGAAAAAGTAGGGGGGAAAAGGGATTTACTCAGCATGTTAGATTTTAACACATCCGCATCTCCGGCACTGGCTAGCATAGACATGCTAAATTTCAGTGCAAATGTAATACTGATAATTTGGGCGTTATCTGTATTCGCTTAGAGAATACTTTAAGGGCTGCCAGGAAAAAGGAGCATGCCGCAGCGTCTCTCGGAAATAAAAGCCTGCTTGTGTTATGGCGAGGAACAATAGTGATGGTGTTTTTTATACTTCTTTTGCTTGGAGAGCGACGTATGGGCTAACCATCTTATTCATTGGGTTCTTTGAAGAATGAGTGTCTCGTTGAAAGTAAAGCTACTCCTTATCTGTATAGGCTATATTATGATAGTGGTAGATACTATATGTTTTGGCTGCTGTAACTTTATGGATTATAAATACCAAGTCGGTGCCCCTGATCGTCCCATTCTGTGGAAGTTAATACATGCATTTAATGAACTATCTTTCTATAGTAGCTGAAGTAATTTTTTTTTCTAAAAATTGCATATATCATGCAGATCGATGTCGGTTAGGCGGGCATTGCCTTGAATTTTGAATGTAATTATGACCATTATGACAACTGATATTTTGTTGCACTTTTTCATTCACCTATTCATTATGCCTGATAGTATTTGAGTTGCTGTAAATAGAGGGGGAGTGCTTATGTATTTTCGGGGCAGGTGGATTTAATATTATTTAAGTCTACGCATTTAAGTTTATATTTTGAGCAAAGGTTTAGAACAAGCCCATCTAGATCTGGATCTTCTGTTAAATGCTTGATTTGATTTTTTATTCTTGGGTGAAGTTTTGTTCGATGTGAAAAGGGGCATTTACAGCTACTGTGGGCAATACATAAATCTTTTTCCAGTGGTTCTGGGGCTCTCCCATAGCAATAATAAGTGATTTAGATGCTGCAAGCAGCTTCTGGCTAAAATTGCAATGGACAATATTTTTTTTTCTTGGCTTTCGTACTTCTTCTTCTTTCTCTGACGCTTCTTATTATCCATTATTATTGCTATGGGGGGGGGTTTGCTAGTTCGAGCTGTTGGGGTTTTAATTACTAGTTTGAGTAGTAGGCAGGCACTAGATAGCTTTGCGGCTAGCTGGCAATTCAAATAATATGTTAAGCTGTTTTAATTAATCCTCTTGCGCGTTATCACGGACCCCAGCCCGGCGGTGGCCCACGTACTTTCCCAGTATAGTGTTATTCTAATGTAAAGTGCATATGTATTATTCCTCTGCTCATTTGCATGTAAAATTGATTCTCAGATATTTATGTATACTGCAGGAGAAAAAAGATCTTTGTCTTATGTTGCTGTGCTGCTCTCACTGGCATCAAAGCAGCAGTGAGCAGCTGCAAATTGCGCTAAGTTGCTCTTGCTGCTTCTTCTGTGGGCTAATCTGTATTTCTGAAGCATACTCCAATAGCTGCCTAAACCAGGCTCGCTATCTACAAGAATTTACAAAGGTCATTGATTGTTTGTGGCTACAAGTCACCGCATAGCTGTATATCATCTTTAGGTAAAGTGTATAGGTGTATTGAATTAGCACAAATGTACTTTGTACATTCTCTGCCTGGCACATCTGGCAGAATTGCAAGCTTGTGTTAAGTGCATCAGCACGATTGAAGGCAGAAGCAATCTACCCGAAATCACATATGCGATCTATATATTCCACTGGCGAAAAGTGAGTTATTTTTCTCTATTTCCTATTTTTGGCTCAGAAGCATTGATCCGGAGCTTTAATTGGGCTTAGCACCAAGTTTGCCTTTAAATAGGGGGCGGGGTCATTATCTTTTTATGGGCAGGCTCCAACATGTGGCAGCTTTCAACTATCGAGTCATCTTATCTGTCTATGTAGAAAGTTAAGAGAGACAATGGGCTATTGACTCAGGGAAAACACAACACTAGATAAATGATATTAGAGATATAATTAGCAGATCTAGAATGGACGGACTTATGGAAGCTGAACGAGTCTCAGTTATTTGCTTTTCTGGGTTTTGCCGAGTTGCTTTTCATGTTCCTATTTGCCTAGATGATTGGCCTATCAGATAACAGATGCAATTAAAAGCATTGGCATTTTCTGCTTCATTCAAGATGAAAAAGAATGAAAGAATAATTTAAGATAATTTAGTATAGCTAAATATAAAAGGGCTGCTTTGGTTTAATTATAGTCAATTTGAATCTAAGAACCTTTATATTTATTTCAAGGTGACTTGGTTATTTCAACTCATTGCCGGCTCGGTCGCATTTTTATCGCTTGATTATCACTGAGCAAGTGTAGGCATTTAGAACTGCATTCCTGGCGTGAATAAGTTCATTTTCTCAATGCGTTATATAAAAGTAGGGGGGGCATTTGTTTGATTTAGTGTTAAACCAAGTTAAACTCATTTCTGACAGGTTATCATTGAATCTCATTTATTATAATTCGAGGCTATAATCAGTTTGTCCGCAATTTTAGGCGTGAAATTAGGCATTTTTGTCTTGACCCAGAGAACTCTTTTAGTTGGCCGAAGAGCTGTTAGTATTTGTCGCTGGAACGGCATGCTGTAATAATGTTCTTTGGGTCCAACAAGGCAACGTTACCCATAACCCCGCGGAAACGCTGCTACATACTTTTTTTAGACATTAGAAATTTTCATTGTGAGATAAAAAACCATAGATTGTTATCAGCGAAATTTCTATGTTTTGAGGGCAGACCGATTTTTATGTGCTAAAATTATTCTGTAGTAATCTGTATTAATAGTGTAGCTGCCTTATTTGCAGTGGCTTCGTTTGTTCTACTTAAATTGGGCGCTGCTTGCACTGATTTTGTAAGCTTTTGTGCTAAATTAAGGTCCGGGGGAGAATGGGGGCTTAAGCCTTAGAGACTGTCAAGTTTCTCCATAGGACATGGAGTATATAAAGATGAGTCTCGGTCGTGCAGTGAAGCGTCTTCTCGAGCATTGAATTGCTCAATGGATGCATGGCTGCTCAAGGAGTAGGAGCAGTGAGGGTCAGTGTCTATAATCTTAATAAGCTACTTAGGAACGCTGGTATAAGTTTGGCAGCTATTGGAATAACTCATGAAATAATAATTTTTTATTAATTACTTTTATTTAATGCTTATCCTCTTCGTGCTGAACGCGCTATGCCCTATGCTAATTACTGCCTTTTATGGTTGTATACAGGATTGGCCAAATATTGCACTCGCATATTCGGGCAAATTGAGATCCTGACTCAATCCGGTTTGTAAAGTAGTGGAGAATAATTTTTCTGCGTTCTTTGAATCGCTACCTCATCTTTATAGCATAGACAAATATGCTTGGGTGCTGGCTCTAGGCTGTTTTGGCTTCCAGGCCTGCATCTTCTTAATTTGCTTGGCTACCAAGATGAACTCCAAGTATCCAGGGGTGGGGGGGGGGGGGGGAGAGGGCCTTTTCCAAGCAGGGATTCACTTAACACAGAGCCATTTATACTTATAATTAATGGTCAGCACAAGTGATTTTTTAAGTACGAAATGGCATCTAACCCTTACATTTACTCAACTATGCTAATCTCATTTTTCCTGGGCAATTGTCTGACACTTACGGGCTGGTTAGGGCAAGCCCATATGTAAGGCTAATGCTAATCTAGATGCGCACACTCCCCAGGGGCAGGACCAGCGCAGCAGACGATTAGCACATGCCCCTGATGGTCGACAAGTTTTCTATGTCATTTTCAGCAATTAGTCATGCATGAATACCTTGGGCTGACACTCAGGCCACGTAAACTGATAAGTTAACATCTTTACAGCCCTTATCTCACTCTGGCATGCAACGAATGCTCTAACGACGCCGTACCACACACTAAGAGTACCGTAGTGATCTAGTGAATCCAATTAGAGGTATCGTGCCTGTAAGTTTTAACTTCATTGTGGTGGATTGGTTCATGTGGGCAAGGTTTCTGTTTTTGCTGATGAGCGATCAAAGTGCTTTGTCGATCCGATCATTGGGGGTAAGGAATGGTGGGTGGTTTGGGGTTGGTTTTTCTGTGCAATCGTTTCTTGTTGGACTCTAGATATAGATTGTTATCCTTGGGTTGGCTACCGGTAAGTGTCATAAATTCTTTGTACAAATGATAAATGCAAAAAACTCGCCCACTCTGTCGTTTCCGATGTTGCTCAATGTAAGGTGATGGGCTTTTTGTACTTAAAAATCCTTAGTGCTGAGGCTTATACTATCTATGGGGCTCTTTGTTAATTTGACTCCCTGTCTGGAAAAGGGGGGATCTTGGAGTTGTGTGTATGCTAAGGCTAGTGCGCAGGCTAGGGAGTGGGGCAACATACAAAAAATTTAGAGGGCGCAGGCAGATATTGTCTTGTATAAAGATGATGGTATGGATTCAAGGGAGTAAAAATATTATCTCCTCTCTTCTGCAAAGCCATTGGTATACGGTCTGCACACTTTTGTAATATGGGCGATTTTCCATATTTTTGGAATCGCTTGTATACTAGAAAAATAAAAAGGAGCATGCTTGCATATGGATAGGGTTCAGAGAAGGTATGGGGGCTAAGAATGAAATAGATACTCAAAAATGTATTTTCTATCTATCTATCTATCTATCACACTCGGGGTACACACATTATATTTTGGTCCGATCGACCGTAGTTCAGTGTCGATCGGACCTAAATTATCGAATCCGAATGTGCCCAGTCCGATCGACCTTCTGTCCGAATCGGACAAAGGACGATCGGACAGGGTGGAAAACCTCGTCCATCGTGCGGTCCTCTATGGCCCGCACGATCATGTCGCGGTTAGATTCGACGCTCTGCTTTTTGCCGCGACCGACATTCCTTCCTCCTGGCCCCCTTCGAAAGTATCGAACGGTCGGTCAGGAGGAAAAATCGCTAGGGTGTGACCTAGCTTTACTCTTCTATCTATCTAACTCGCTATCTATCTATCTATCTATCTAACTCTGCTATCTATCATATCTAACTCTGCTATCTATCTAACTCGCTATCTAATCTATCTACTATCTATCTTCTATATCTATCTAACTCTGTCCTATACTTCTATCTATAAACTCTGCTATCTATCTAACTCTGCTATCTATCTATCTATCTATCTATCTATCTATCTATCTATCTATCTAACTCTGCTATCTATCTATCTATCTCTGCTATCTATCTAACTCTTCTATCTATCTCATCTAATCTATCTATAGAGACATGAGACACCAACAGTGTGTAGGGGAGGCCGGGAGCGCAGAGGCCGCCTGTAATGTTCTGCGCTGTTCGCGCGCGTGACGTCATCGTGCCGTCCGCGTGTGACGTCATCGTGCTGTCGCGCGCTGATGTCATCGCGGCATCCGTGACGTCATCGGCGCCGGCATGCGCGTGACGTCATCGCGCCGGCGTGAGCAACTTGCCGCCGGGGAGTCTGGAACTAGGGGCACAAGTCAGTAAAACATTCGGGGCACTTTGCAAAACATCCGGGGCACGTGCCTATCTTCTAACTCTGCTATCTATCTATCTAACTCTCTATCTATCTAACTACTGCTATCTATCTATCTATCTATCTACTCTGCCTATCTATCTATCTATCTATCTATCTAACTCTGCTATCTATCTAACTAACTCTGCTATCTATCTATCTATCAATCTAACTCTGCTATCTATCTATATTCTCTGGCGCTGCTAATCTATCTATCTAACTCTGCTATCTATCTAACTCTGCTATCTATCTATCTATCTATCTAACTCTGCTATCTATCTATCTATCTATCTATCTATCTATCTAACTCTGCTATCTATCTATCTAACTCTGCTATCTATCTATCTAACTCTGCTATCTATCTATCTATCTATCTAACTCTGCTATCTATCTATCTAACTCTGCTATCTATCTATCTAACTCTGCTATCTATCTATCTAACTCTGTCTATCTATCTATCTATCTAACTCTGCTATCTATCTATCTAACTCTGCTATCTATCTATCTATCTATCTAACTCTGCTATCTATCTAACTCTATCTATCTATCTATCTATCTATCTATCTATCTATCTATCTAACTCTGCTATCTATCTATCTAACTCTGCTATCTATCTATCTAACTCTGTCTATCTATCTATCTAACTCTGCTATCTATCTATCTATCTAACTCTCTCTGCTATCTATCTAATTTAATCTAATCTATAGAGACAGTGAGACACCAGACAGTAAGTGTAGGGGAAGGCCGGGAGCGCAGAAGCCGCCTGTAATGTTCTGCGCTGTCGCGCGCGTGACGTCATCGCGCTGGCATGCGCATGACGTCATCGCGCCAGCATGCGCGTGACGTCATCGCGCCGGCGTGAGCAACTTGCCGCCGGGGAGTCTGGAACTAGGGGCACAAGTCAGTAAAACATTCGGGGCACTTTGCAAAACATCCTGGGCACGTGCCCCGAATGTTTTAACGTAGATACGCCACTGATCAACTCTACTTTATGTATCAATACCAGTAACTTGCAACATTCCCTGTTTGCAGAAACTCATCCAGCTTTTTTTTTTTAAACTGACCAATGAACCTGCCATAACAACGTCCACTGGAAGACAGTTCCATAGCTTTACCGTTCTCACAGTGAAAAACCCTTTCCGAGCTTGAAGCCTAAACCTTTTTTCTTCAAGTCTTAAGGAATGTCCACGTGTCCTTTGACATGTTCTATTGGTGAACAATGCCCCAGATAGTTTATTGTAAGGCTCGTTAATGTATTTATACACAGTAATCATATCCCCACGCAAGCGCCTTTTCTCTAGCGTACGTAACTTTTCTAGTCTTTCTTCATATTAAGGCTCCCCCAATCCGCTTATTAATTTAGTTGCCCTTCTCTGAACCCTTTTCATTTCAAAGATGTCCTTTATGGACATGGACTGGATGTTATGGTTCAGGACTGGATGTTTCCCATGAAACATCTCCTTTATACAGGTAGAATCCTACGGCCAAGGGAAATTTTCGGTCATTTCCGAAAGACCGCGAGGCCAACAAGAACGTTAGGAAAATGAGCTACACATCGTCACTTTAAATAACGTCGGATCTGACACTATTGGCGCTTTATCAAGACTATGCCTACCCAGCTTAAATTTCCTTATGTATGTTTATATTACTATTTTATTGTGATATAAAACACGTCTGTGTTTGTACAGAATATCATTATGTGATTAGCATGACTGATCCAGTAATGTCAGTGACTAGTGCAGGGGGACAGTATCCCAGTCTACTAGACATTATACACTAACATAGGGATACAACATAAAATAACATGCAGTAGATTCCCATTGGTTAGAAGGTTACCGGTGGGACTGGGAGACCTGTAGCAATTATCTCATTGTAAATAGGGATTGTCACTGTAGCACACCGAGACTATTACTAGCACATTCATTTGATTGACAGGAGAGTGAACAGGGATGCAGTGGGATCTGTGTATAAAACATAAAGCTGTATAGCTGCTCGGTATAGTGTGTATACGGAAAGGATCACATAATGCTGGAGAGGGAGGGAGAGGGACGCGCTGATTGGATAAGCCCTTCCTTTCACACTTCCCACTTCAACCCTCCTCTGGCTGCTCTCGCCTCCTCTGGCTGCTCTCGCCTCTCAGTAAACTCATCCACACACAGAGCGAGAGGAAGGGAGTGTGTGTGTGTGTGTGATTGAGCCTGACGGGAGGCGATGGGCTGGAACCTCTCTGTGCACTCTCACTAACTGGATCGCTGGGATGCCGCATTGTAACGGAGCTGATTAACTTTAGCAGCATGAAGAGTTTGGATTGAATCTTGCATGTGGAGCCTCCTGCTTTGTTTGCTTGGGTTAGAAAGGAATAAAAGGTCCGATCCCCTCCGAGCTCTCAGACAGCCTGAAAGTCCTAAAGGGAATCAGGTAAGAACTTCATTGACTGTACCCAGTGATACTACACACCAGGGATGTCAAACCTTTGTCCCTCCAGATGTTTGCACACTACAACTCCCAGCATTCCCTGGGGCAGTAGCTGGGAGTTGTAGTTTGAAACATCTGGAGGGACACAGGTTTGACATTCCTGCTGTATGTTGCTTTGTTTTCATAGTTCATCAATGACACCATGAGATTGCATTGCTAGGGTCGGGGCTGAATCTCAACATAGAAAAAGGAATTGAACTTTTTATTTCAGCCATTCTGTACATGGACCTGCCTGCTTTAGATTTCCTACAGACTAACACATGTCTATTACATACACACTAGCACATGTGTCTATTACATACACACTAGCACATGCGTCTATTACATACACACTAGCACATGTGTCTATTACACATACACTAACACGTGTGTCTATTACATACACAATAACACGTGTGTCTATTACATACACAATAACACGTGTGTCTATTACATACACATTAACACGTGTGTCTATTACATACACACTAACACATGTCCGTTACATACACACTAACACGTGTGTTTATTGCATACACACTAACACGGGTGTCTATTACATACACAATAACATGTGTGTCTATTACATGCACAATAACATGTGTGTCTATTACATACACATTAACACGTGTGTCCATTACATACACACTAACACATGTCCATTACATACACACTAACACATGTGTATATTACATACACACTAACACATGTGTCTATTACATACACACTAACACATATGCAGAATTACATACACACTAACACGTGTGTCTATTACATACACACTAACACGTGTGTCCATTACATACACACTAACACATGTGTCTATTACATACACACGAACACGTGTGTCTATTACATACACACTAGCACGTGTGTCTATTACATACACACTAACACATGTCCATTACATACACACTAACACGTGTGTATATTACATACACACTAACACATGTGTCTATTACATACACACTAACACATATGCCTATTACATACACACTAACACGTGTGTCTATTACATACACACTAACACGTGTGTCCATTACATACACACTAACACATGTGTCTATTATATACACACTAACACATGTGCCTATTACATACACACTAACACATGTGCCTATTACATACACAGTTACACATGTGTCTATAACACCCTTATTTATTATACACTTGCAGCCTGATGTACCGAGAGTGGCTCTGGAGACATCACAGAGAGCCGTTATCTATTTCAGCATTTTAAAGCCAGCCATTAGTTAAAAAGTGCCAGAATAGAATGCCACTATCAGCATATAACATCAATTGCAACGGCTGAACAGTTAACTTCCACATTAGCCACACAGCCGCCGCAATAATGAAATTTACGTCGCCCTAACCATTATAACATCGGTTAGCGTGACTTAAACTTCAGAACAGGAGTGGTGCACCTCTTAGTGCATCTCCCTGTTAGCACTAAAATTTCCCCTCACAGGGACAGGCTTGTACTTTTTAGGAACTTAAGTTTTCCCAATCGTGCCCTTCCTTGAAACTCCCTGGTGGCATCTGGGGTCAATGGGAGGATAGTATTGGTGGGCTACCTGAGGCCTTCTGGCAAAGAGACTCTATGGATCCCCTCTTAGTCGGTTCAGTTGTGGCTGGACAACCGAGGGAGGAAGATGGTCTCCATCACCTGCACAGCACATTGCTGCACTGGTATGTTTGGGCGCTGAAGCACCAAGCCCAGGCTTTCAATAATTTTTTTTTACAAAAATGATGTGCCTATATCCCCTTCACACGTGTTTATTCCATACACACTAACACGTGTCTATTCCCTACACACAAACATGTGTCAGTTCTGTACACACTTATGTCACAAGATTATATCTGATTGCCATACACCAGGACCTCATCTGCAGTCAGGTTATATTGTTTCTATCAAGTTCCTATGTAATGCAGTGGAAAATGAGTTCATTCACTGTATGTATACACTATGTTCCCTTCATTGCAACATGGAAACAAATGTTATATATATCATCCTTAAAGCAAAAAGCTTTTGTACATCTGGCTTCCTCTAAGAATTTGTATTAAGTTTTAGATCAGTTTGTAAGTAGAAACCAAGAATTTGAACATTAAGTAAAACTGCAATTACTATTGTGTCCACTAGAGGTCACTTAGGAAAAAAACACAACTGTCACTGTGCTGAAAACACATTGTAGGTATGATGACATAAAGATCATTGTTAAGCGCATACAGATGCAAGAGAGGTAATGTTCCCTCTGCTAATGCAGTTAGTTTCAACAGCTGTTTTCACATACAATTTTTGTTAATCTAGCAACCTATTTCTTTAGATATCCAACCTAAAGCATCAATATATATGTATAGTTTATTTATAAAGCGCCACTTGGGGACGCAGCGCTGTACAGTAACTAAATACAATAAAGTCATACAAGGGGAACAAATACATAGATAGTTCAGTACATAAATATATAAATTATATAAATGGAAGTGCTAGAGCTTTGCCGCAAGAGGAAAGGAGGTCCTTGATTGTAGAGCTTATATTCTAAATCTCAATACATAAATTGGCAGATGTGTTTTTTACAGTACAGTCACACTTAGTCACACTTAAATTAATATTCAAGAAACCACAATTTTACCAGCAAAGCCCTTTAAAGTTAAATTTTACATCTCTTAAAGGGTATGTCCACGGCATGGTGTATTTGTAAAAAAAAAAAAGTCAGAATAAACTTACCAAACTGGGTTCCCCCAGCTTCAGGCTCTAATGCAACTTCCGGAAACTGAGTTGCATTAGGGGCTTGACTGGTAGCCATGTCTTTGATTGGCTGTGAGTCAGCCAATCACAGACATTGTGACAGAGATTTCGCCCCCTCTTGCAAAATGGACAAAATGTAGATGTTTTTTCAATTCTCATACATATTCAGGGAGATTCAATAAAAGTTCTTATCGTTTAAAATGGTGCTAATTTTGCCCCAACCAATCAGATGTTGGCTTTCAAATGTTAAATAAGATCTGATTGGTTGGGGCAAAATTAGCACTATTTTAAACAATAAGAACTTTTATTGAATTTCCTTGATTGTCTTTAACTTCACAGGAAAGTTTTGTCCACATCTATGCATCTTTAAGGTTGTCAAGCAGTACAGTCCAAAAAATGTAATCTCAGTTAAAAAATAGCTTATTCATTTATTCATCATTTTCTGTTAATGTGTCCTTTGAAGAGAAGAAGAATGTTTTACTCTGTATTGTATTTGACTTGATGGCTATGAATGACAATTCACATTGTGTGAAGGATCTAGTGAATGGTGATAATGATTTTGGCATCCTTGCTTAGTTATAATGAGCAAGCGGAATTGTTCATTTGGCTGATATACAAAGCTGTGTACAAACTAAACCTGTTATCAGAATGACTCTCTGATGTCTCTTTGAGCTATTAAACGTTTCATTGTTAAAAGATGTCCTTTCCAGCCTACTGAAATAATATTTATACTGTCTGCCTGAATTGATAATAGGAAATGTGAATACCGGTACATTTTTTATCAGCTCTTTTTTAGAAGAATTGTTATCTTAAATTAATTTAATTTTGTAAATCCATTTTTACAAACTTTGACACTCCATAAGGTGTCCGAGAGGGCGATTAAAGGGTATGTCCACCCCGAAATTCGATTTTTAATATTCTGCTCCCCATGTCCCCCAGCCCCAACCGCATGTTTTTATTTTTCAAAAGCTCCCCAAACTCTACTTAATCCCCTCAATCCTCCGCCGCACTGCCGCCCTCTGCTTGCGAGAATGCAAGCAGAGGGGCGGGACCGGCAGTCGCGTCTGTGATTGGCTGAGCGGTAGCCAATCACGGGCGCGGTGCCGGTCATTCAGTGCAGCGGAGGAAAGCGGAGAGGTAAGTAAGAGTTTGGGGAGCTTTTTTTAAAAAAAAAACATGCGGTTGGGGCTGGGGGACATGGGGGAGCAGAATATTAAGGGGGTTTAATGCTAGGGGGAGGGATAGTAGAACGGGAGGGAGAGGGAGGGAGAGGAGGGGGAGGGAGGGGGGGAGAAGGGCTGCAGTGCGGCATGGCAAATATCTACCGGAGGCAAGATAGCAGGCAGAGCCCTGCTATCCTCCTGGTGGTTAGTTTTGGGACTTTGGGGGGGGTTTACAGGAGAACCCTATGGAGCTGGGATGAGGTAAGGATTAAACTACACTACATGGTGGGGCCAGTAGTTGGGGGGATTATAGTTTTGGGGGTGGACATGCCCTTTAAGCATTTTAGAGAATGTCATTATATTGTCATCAATATTCAGCCAGTAAATATATTCAGAAAGTAAAAATGTGGTCATTCCAATGTTGTTTTCTTATCCCGTTTTAAATGCTTAAAAGGGCATGTCCACCCCCAAAATTAAAATTTAATACACTACTGGCCCCACTGTGTAGTTTAAAAAAAATCTTGACCTTACATCTCTGCTCCTTATGGTACTCCTGCAGTGCATGTTTAAAGTCCAGGAAATTGAAGCGTAGGAGCTGTCAGTGAGTCATCTGGTCTCTGCTCCTTCCTTAACCTCAGTGAGGCAGTAAAATGCACAGGGGGCCCTTCCCCTCCCCTCCCACCCACCATCCGGATCCATCCTCTGCAGCCGTTGCACCTAGCATGAAACCCTTTGGCCATAAGGTAGGTGCCCCCCGCCCAACCCCAACCGTCAAAATATTTATTTAAAAAAATGTTCAGATCGCTACTTACAGATCCTTCTCTCCCGTAGTGTCTCCATTGACAGCAGCCGCATCTGTGATTAGCTGCCTCTCAGCCAATCACAGACGCGGCTGCCGGTCTGGCTCCTGCCGGCGAGCAGGGCACTGAATTAGAGACGCCACAGGAGAGAAGGGGCTGTAAGTAGCCATCTGAACTTTTTTTTAAAAGAAATATCTTGGTGGTTAGGGGTGGGCAGGGGGCACCTATCTTATGCCCAAAGTAAATTTTTAGGGTGGACATGCCCTTTAAATGTGAATTTCATGGATATTTAAACGATCTGTTTGGGTTTTAACATTTAATTTATAATTGTTTTCAGTTTAGTTTTAGTCCAATTGGTTACCATTTCTTATAGCAAATTTTAAAGGGGTACTTCACTCACAAAATTACCTTTTTTATTTCAATCTAAAATTAATTTGAATGGAAACAGGGGCTCTAAATTCTTTCTGCCAAATTGTCCCCTAAGCAGATATCTCAATACTTAATTAACCACTGTCCTGTAGCACCAATGTGTCTCTCCTGTCAGTTTCCCTGCGCTTCCACCTTCCCTCCACCCTTGTGTGCAAGCTCAATCGCCATTTGGTAAGTATTGAAATTATAGATTTAAATGAAAAATGGTAATTTTGGGAGTGTAATGTCCATTTAATCTATCGGGAAAATCGTCAGTTTTTAAAGATACAGTAAAATTTCAAAGATACGTTATGAATACATTTGTAGATTTATACAAATTACTCTTTTCTGATTGTGATTCAAACACAAGCCTTCTTGCTTGGCGGAATATTGCACATTTTCAGACGTTTAGCTTAAAAACATAACTACCTATAAAGGAAAAAATAGACTAAAGGGTTGTTGCAAAAGCCTATAAATTGTTCATGTTTTAAAAAATGTTCACTTCACTTTCATTAGACTTTAGATCAGCTTCAGAGATTGATCGTTGGCTTTAAACACAAATCTGTTCTCTTGTTTATCCCTTTTTAAAAAAATAAATAAATAAAAAAATATAATGAAGACAGATGTAATCACATTTATGTCAAATTAAACATTACATATTTAAAATGAATAATACCATCACATTAAAAATGAATGAAAATTCCTCTGTATTAGTCTCTTGTTTCAAAAAAACCCAAACCCATATATTTCAGATCTTTTGCATGCGATCAATAATATGCTCTACCTGTATTGATTAGAAAAACCAGAAAAGCATAGTTAGAGTTATTTTAGACTTCTGTGTGGATTCTATGACAATTGTTTTGAACTGTAAGTTAAACAGCCAATGATTGACTGTGTCCAGGTTTTATCATGCATACTGCAGAAAGAAAACATTTTTTCTTGTCGCTAGATGCTTGAATACTAAATGCTCAGTTATGCTCAGTTAAAGAAAACACCTGTCTAGATAAGCAATAATGATGTGGTGTGATGTACTGAAGGCTACAATTACAACCTGACATGTTGATACACTTTTCTGAATGATAGATGAACTAATACATCCTCTCCTTATGTTGTGCTTTGCTCAGTAATAGTCTTCCCAGCATCCAATTATGGCATTTTCAAATGCAGGTCAGTTACTCTGTGCAATAAATTAGCATTTTTCAGTTATTAAATGGAAAAGGAAAATCTCACTGGTTTATTTTCTTTATCAGATACCCTTTGTTTCCATGCAACAATATTGCTAATCTCTAAAATAATCTATTTTCAAATGTTAACAGCTGTCTTCCACCAACCTCTTTTAATCAAATATTTTAACATTTAAAGTGCATTTTATACATTTTTATCCCAGATAAATACTGGTGTTATTACCAGAACTAAGCAACTGATGTTGGCTATAATTCCATTTGGCTGTATAGTATGTCATTGATTGATATCTTTACCCTTTTTTTAAATAATATATTTCTCCAACTAGATGTTAGAAACCATTTCCTACAGTTAATGTAAATGAACACACAGCAAAAATGATTATACTGTATTTCTAACTGCACATGTTTATTTCATAAAGAACTATGGTCAAAAACACACATTTCACTAACTAATCATATAGAAACTACTGATTTAAACAATGAATCATTTATATTTGCAATCTTTCTTTACAGCAGATATGCAGTTTGTATTTTAACATCATACTCCCTTTAGGAGCAAGAGAAACAAAATATGGAATAGGCTGCTCCTTACTCACTCAATAGGAAAACAAGTTGGGAATGCTTGTCCTACTGGGAGCGTGTAGGAGGGTAATGAGGAAATAAAGATTTTATGGATTTTATATATGTGTATATTAGGTTACTATTCCCCATTTTTTATATCAGTAAAATCCCCCAAACCCTAAGATTAAACCTCCTACAAGTGTATCTAAAAGAAGTTATTAATTCTGACCTTCCACCACCCCAGTTTGCCTCCTCTCAATGCTGTGCATGCTCAAAGAACTTCAAACATGCTCAGAAGAACCCAGTAGAAGTATCTCTTTTATATATATGGTCATAACCACCTTTCCTGATTAGCTTATTTTCCTGAACACTCTGACAGCTGACCGGAGCTGGTTACTCCATTAAAATTTTTCGGGGAGACGGGAGACTTATCCAGAGCTGATATCACTCTGGGTAAATCTCCCGTATGTGATTCAATATCCCGAAAGGGATTTACTCACAGTGTGATTTTAACATCCAGCACTAAATTAGTGCAAATGTAATATGAAATTGCGATATTGTATCGCTTAGAGAAACTTTAACTCCATAAAAACTGCCCAGCGTCTCTGGGAAAAAAAGCCTGCTTGTGTTAGGCAGAACTAGTGATGGTGTTTTTTTCTTTTCCTTGAGAGCACTAGACCATTTATCATTGCTTTGAAGAAGAGTGTCTCAGTTGAAAGAAGCTACCGTAGTAAGTATTTATGTAGTGAAATAATGTTTTGCTCTGTAACTTTATATATAAATACCTCCATTCTGTGGAAAGAATACTAATAATAACTATCTTTCAATTACTGAAGAATTTTTTTTTTTAAATTGCATAGACACAGATCACGGTTAGCCTATTTAATTTTGAATGTATTATGACAGAATTTTGTTGCACTTTTCACCTATTAATATCTGAAGATGGAGTTGCTGTAAATAGTGCTTATGTATTTTCCAGGTGATTTAATTATTATTTAAGGCTACGCATTAAGTTTATACAAAGGTTTAAACAACAATCTAGATCTGTATCTTCTGTTAAAGCTTGATTTGTAGTCTTGGTGAAGTTTTTTCATGGTGAAAGGGCATTTAAACTGTGCTAAATCTTTTTCCAGCTGCTCACATAGCAATAAGGATTTAATGCCAACAACCTAAAACATGACAATTTTTTTTTCTTTCTTTCTCTGACCCTTATTTCCATTATTTTCAGCTGTTGGGGTTTTACTAGTTTGAGAGAGCAGGCACAACCAGGCAATAAAGAACTGTTAATAATCCTCTACCTTATCACACCCCAGCCCCGCCCCGTACCAGTATGTGTTTCTATGAAAGCAATGATTATTCCTCTGTCATTGCATGTAAAATTGATTCAGTATTATGATCCTGCAGAGAAAAAAAATCTTTGTCTTATGTTCTGTGCTCTCTCACTGCAGCAGACACCAAATCCTAAAGTTTGCTGCTTTTCTGTGCTATCTGTATTTCTGAAGCATACTCCTAACACTGCATCTAAAGAATTACAAAGGCTTATTGTTTGTGCACAAGTCACCTACTGTATACATTTTAGGTAAAGTGTAAGGTGTAGAATTACACAATGTACATTTTACATTCTCTGCAATCTGCACAAGCTTGTGTAAGCAGCACATTGAACAATCTACCAAACAAATATCTCTATAATCCACTGGCAAAAGTGAGAATTTTTCTTTATTTCATTGCTCCAGAACATTTATCGGACTTTAATGCTTAGCAACAAGTTTCTTTAAATAGCCATTATCTTTTTAGCAGCTCCAACATGTGGCAGCTTTCAACATCAGTCATCTAGTAGGAAGTAAGGAAACAACTCACAACACTAGAAAATGATATAATTAGCAGACTAGAACGAACGAGTCAGTATTTGCTTTTCCAGTTGCTTTTCATGTTCCAGATGATTGCATCAAAACAGATCAAAAAACATTGCATTTTCTGCTATTCAAGATGAAAAGAATAATTTAATAAAAAAAAGCTGCTTTGGTTAATTATAGTAATTTGAATTCTAAAGAACCTTTATATTTATTTCAAGGTACTTGGTTATTTTCTCATGCCCTCCTTTTTATCCTTGATTATCACAGTGTACACCGTGAAAAGTTCATTTTCTCGGTTATATAAAAGTAGCATTTGTTTGATTTAGTGTTAAACAAGAAACGAGTTTGAAAGGGATATTGAAATCTCATTATTAGAATTCAGCTATACGTTTGTCCCAAATTTTAGGCTGAAATTAGCAGTTTTGTCTTGACACAGATGAAATTTTATTGCCGAAACTGAGATTTTGTCCTGAACCTGCTGAAACTTTGTTGCCAAAACGTTACCTGCTACAACTTTTTTTAGACATAGAAATTTCATTGTAAAACCATGATTGTTATACAAAATTTCAGTTTGGGCAACGATTTTTATGTCAAAATTTATCTGTAGAACTGTAGTGCCTTATGTTGCAGATCTACTTAAATTCATCTTCAGATTTTGTAACTTTTGTGCTAAATTAAGGTCCAGAATGGCTAAATTAGACCTGTAATTCTCCATAGATAGAATAAAATAGTCTGTGCAGGAACCTTCTCAGCATTAATTCTCAAGTGTGCATGCTCTCAGGAGAGGAGCAGAGGGTCAGGTGCTATAACTTAAGCTACTGGAAGCTGGAAGTTTGCACTATGATAACAATAATAATAATTTTTATTATTATTTATTTTAGCTACCCTTCTCTGAACCCTATCCATATGCAAGATGTCCTTTTTGTATACAGGATTCCAAAATTGCACTGCATATTCCAAATGAGACCTTACCAATGGTTTGTAAAGAGGGAGAATAATATTTTTCTCCCTTGAATCCATACCTCTCTTTATACAAGACAATATCTTGCTGGCTCTAGCTGTTGCTGCCTGGCACTGCTTGCTACCAAAACTCCAAGATCCTTTTCCAACAGGGATTCACTTAACACAGAGCCATTTATATTATAAGCAGCACAAGGATTTTTAAGTACAAAATGCATCACCTTACATTTATCAACATGTAATCTCATCTGACACTTACCGGTAGCAACCCAATGTAACAATCTATCTAGATCCACCAGCAACGATTGCACATCCCCTGATGGTCGACAAAGTTTTATGTCATCAGCAAACACAGAAACCTTGCTGACACTCACCACCACTGAAGTTAAACTTACAGGCCTGTAATTATAAGGGTCTGAACGACTACCCTTTTTGAAAATATATTTATACATACGCTTTTTTTCAATCAAGAGGCACATTCTAGACATGAGGGAATCTGCAAAAATAAGAAACAATGGCCTAGATAAAACTGAACTTTGCTCCATAAGGACCTGAGGAGGTATTTTATCTGGTCATGGGGATTTATTAATACTAACCTTATTTAGTTTATCCTGCACTATATCCTCACTTAACCAAAGTGCACTTGCATCTTACACCATTATTGTTACTATACTAAAGTGTATACAGAGGGAAAAAATTTGTTTAAAGGGTATCTCCACTGATAAAAGTCACCTGGGTTGTAAGGATAGATATGTGTAAGGTGGATATGTACCTGCAGTATCCTGTGTCTTTGAGCAGTAGTTTAGAAGAAATCCAATGAGTTTCCCCCAGAACGCTGTGGATGGTGCAGGTCCGCCCACTTTTAGTGACTGCCTGCCTGGGAAATATCCGACACGCGTTTTCCTTTAGTGCATGCGCAGAACGTGAGAGGATCCATTGGGACTGCTGTCTGTGTGATCTGACTGGTTCTACACACACACACACACACACACACACACACACACACACACTCTCTCTCTCTCTCTCTCTCTCTCTCTCTCTCTCTTCAAACTACTGAGTTCACTGATTAATGGAGGAATAATCACATGACCATCACAGCAGCTTGCTGACTTCACTAATTAATGGAGTAATCAGGTACTATCTTTTTCTCTCTCCCACTCCCTCCCATACCAGATTACCTCATATTCCCAGCATCCCCTATGAAATCAATCATTGATCAATTTTTCAACCATCCCTCTCAGAATTAGACACAAAAAAATATTTATTAAAAACAACAAAGTTCCCCCTACTTACAGTAGTGTGGGAAGAGGGTTTTAACTTTTTCTCCCCTGTCTCTCTCTGCATGATCAGCTGTAAAAATGAACTTAGAGAGTCAGGGAGGAAAGGATTTCTTACTGCAGCCAAGTGGGTGTGTCTGCTACCATGATGATGCACATTGAGTGACAGCACTCTCAGCACAGGGGAAGACACACCCCCAGGAACAAGCACAACTTTCCCATGCTGCTGCAATCAAACAAAACGGAATTCTGGGGGGGAAAAAGGTAGGGGGAGGGTTGGGGGATGGTGTACTTTCAAATAAACCAAAAAAAAATGCTTTTTCCTCAGTGGAGATACCCTTTAAGACATTTGCTTTATAACCTTACATTACTAACTTATCCCCAATAATTAATGGTGCCACACTTTCAGTCTTAATCTTCTTACTATTAATATACTTAAAAAATGATTTAGGGTTAGTGATGCTTTGTTCATCTATCTTAACTTCATTTAGCCAGCTTAATTGCTTTCTTACAATCTTTGTTACAGTTTTTATAATTCCTAAAGGCCTTTCCCTCTGACTTAAAGACTTAATGTCTTTCTCTTCCTTTCCATTTCATTCTTTACATCAGAATTAAGCCACATGGGTGCAGACTTAATTTTTTTTACATTTATTTCATTAGGGTATAAATTTAGATGTGAAATGGCTTAAAATCTCCTTAAGAATAATACACTTCTGTTCAGTACCTTTACCTGATAATGCCTTATCCCAGTTGACATGCTGAAGAGCATCTTTTAACCTGGGAAAATTTCTTGAAAAAGTCTTTGTTAACCCAGTGCACTTTCCCTTTTTGATATGCTAAACGACACTATTTCATGGTCACTATTCCCTAAGCATCCAATTACCTTTATATCATTAATACGCTTGACAATGTTAGATATTAGATTCAACAGAGCTCTTTTTCTAGTAGGAATTTTAGCCACCAGTTAGAGAAAATTATACTGCAGCAAATTCAGGAACTCATGACCCCTTTCTGTGTTGGCAGTTCCACTCCACCAATCAATGTCAGGGTAATTAGTCCCCCATAATGAGCACACTCCCCAAACTTGCAGCCCTTGCCAACTGCATTTGAAGCTGACTTACTTCTTCCCTGCTAGCATTTGGCGGCTTATAGTAGACACCAACAATGACATTACCCCCCTTCCTTTTGCCTAATTCCACCCATATTGCCTCCGTTTTAACTTCCATATTGCAAGTTATTCTTTTAAATTTGGCTTTAATTCTTTTTTAACATAAACACATACTCCCCCTTTCCTATTTTCTCTGTCCTTTCTAAACAAGTTTGTTTCCATTAACAGCAAACTTCCTTTTGTCAGGTACAAAAACCTGAATGAGAATAAATAATACAAAATTGGAATCTTAACAAAATAAAACCAAGAACACAAAGTAGTGTTAATTTATCATTTGGAAAATGTAGGACTGATAATGTTCCTTTATGATATTGCAACCCAATGAACCTACTTTGACAGCCTAAAGAGCTCTATACAAATTTACTCAGTTATTCCTTTTTACTAATTAGGTCAGAATAACATTAAAATCATTTCAAAGTAAATTTCAAAGTAAAATCTAATTTTAGACTAACATTCTAATGTTTGGTACTCATGGGCCCATCTTCAGCCTAATATTCCTGCCCACAGATTTACTAATCATTTTACCAATATCTTGTTGGTAGTGAACTACAGTGCCACAGTCTATTAAACTGGAAAAAAGAGCAATTATTTTTAATAAAGTGCAATAATACTCCCTACCTCCCCTCCCCCTTCCCTGACTTATCGCTTATCTTCCTGCAACTTCAACTGCAATTTTTAACAGTTTATTACCTGCATTTGTAACTAGATATTTAATAAGTTCTCTTCCTCTGGCAAAGGTATCTTCCTCCTCCTTATGCCCAATAGAGGAGGTGTAGAGGAGGCAACAGGGGAAACAGCAGTTAATAATTGGTTGTAATGTCAGCAGTCACAGCCTTGATTGACTGCATGGAGGGAGGAGCCAGCTTTCTCTTCCACAATGGAGTTAATAACTATCATTAAAGGATAAGTAAGTTGGAAGCTGCAGCAAAAAAAAAAACACTTGGCATTTTTTTCCTATGCGTGTACGTGCATGACGTCGCTGTGCACACAAAGTAATGTCAGTGCGTGCTTGTACACTGTCATGCACTTGGAACCAATGGACATTACCTTTTGAGACTAATGAAGCAGAAGGAACCAAGAAATCTCGGAGGGGTGGAGCTACACATTCAACATTACAGATTTTTTAAAGTTGCATCTTCCAACTAAACTTAACTTTTTTTTTACAACATATTTACCCTTTAAATATCTGGTTAGTAATACATCTAATAATATGAACAGTTTTTTTGTTTTAAGGGTGCACATACCCTTTAAAAGTACCCAGGATGAGGACCTAAACCACAAGGTTTGCCTAAAAGTTTTCTGGAACAAATACAATATTAAATACAAATGTAAACTAATATTATTATTATGGATTATAGAGTGCCAGCATTTTCATGGTGCTTCACAAATGCATATACATCAGGCCCTTACAATCACATTTATTTGAAACTGGAATGCCCTGAGGCATTCTCCCCACACAAGGAACATACAAACTCCTTTGCAGATGTGTCCAAGGGTGGATTCAAACTCAGGACTTCAGCATTGTAAGGCTAACCACTGAGCCGCGGTGCTGCTTAAAAGATTGTCATGGAAACCATATTTCCTAGAGAAAGAACTAGATCTGTAGAAACCATATGTATGAATATGCAATGCATTCTAAATTAGAAAAAATAAAAATATCCTTTAATTTTATAGTGCACACTGTTCTACTGAGCTTACAATTTATTTTCACTTAAGCTGACAGATATGATTTAAGCGTAATCATACTGATTAATCAGGACTTAAAGGGTTACAATTGATCCTTTTAAAACCATTCATAAGCTAGGTTACATAGGTTGAATTATGTTTGATTGTTTTACTTTTTAGTCGACTTATTAGAGCAAACAATTGACTGTTGAACATAAATGAATCATACAAAGTGCCACACGGGAATCTGTGTTAGATTCTCTACTTATCTGGGTCTGTTCTAATGTGTCTATTTTCTGATTTTCCAACAAGCATGCATGCATGATAAAAATGTATTGAAATTTCTCTAAAACCTATCAGATACTTCTACAGGTACAATCTGCTGAAATCTTCCAACCCGATCAAAGTTCAGTCAGTTCTACTCTTGATGTTGATTAATTTTGGTTGAGTGATTTGCTTGGAAGGATCGGAAAGGTTAGACTTTGAATGGTTAGCTCTAAAGGGCCATATTTGTAAAGGTGCAGTTTCGTTTTTTGCAATACCATGCCTTTAACAATCGATAAACCAATCGTTCATTTCCAAACGGGTGATAACATCCTTAAATTAACGATAACGATAGCAAATCTATGATAACGCGATACCTACAAACCCCATAGAATACTATTGCGAGCAGTTTACTATCGCATAATATTCTATGATGGAAGGTCAGTTAACTAACAAATGTATGGTATAAATGTGCGGCAGCCGTTGTACATTACTGATAATCCACGGTAAATGTGATACAGCGCGTTTATAAATATGGCCCTAAGCTCTGTGTGCAAACTGTGTGCATTTTACCTCTTTAACTGTCCGTTAGTGCTGCAATTTGCGAAAAGTTTTGTCAAAGAATCGCTTGATATTTGCAAATAAATGGTGATCGCATGTGCTTCAAAAATTAAGGCAGCGCATGCAATGTGGCCACCCACATTGACATGCACTGCCATGCGTTTCTCATGTGCTAAAGGATTGTCAAATGCAATCGAGTGATAAACGGGCTAGTGTGGCTTAGCCCTAATTGCTTAGGGAGATTCAATAAAAGTTTTTATTGTTAAAAATGGTACTAATTTTGCCCCAACCAATCAGATCCTATTTAACATTTGAAAGGTAACATCTGATTGGTTGGGTCAAAATTAGCACCGTTCTTAACGATAAGAACTTTTATTGAATAACCCAGCTTATCGTTAAAAATGGTGCTAATTTTGCCTCAAACAATCATATGTTATTTACCATTTGAAAGCTGACATCTAATTGGTTGGGGAAAAATTAACACCATTTTTTATGATAAGAACTTTTATTATATTTCCTTGTTTGTATCTTGTTTAACATTTCTATTTCTACCTTATCTTTTCATTGGTTTAAAGCTAAGTATAGATAAAAAAAAATTCCTCCCCTACTCCTGACCATCCAACGAAGGTCTTTTATGGCCGAAAATTGGTTTGTATATGGAAGATTGGTCGGGTGTCATGAATGATGTGATGGCTATTGGCCGGGAATCAGTTGTGGTGGAGGAATGTTTGTGTTTATACTTAAGACCTGTTATTATCAAAGTCATTGTAAAGGCCCTTTTAAATTATTCCCTATATCTCCTGTGTTGAGAAGACCATTTAAATTTCTGTTATAAAATAGGGATTTGGATTTTATAGAACTGAAGAGCTTATCTTGTATATTTTGAAAACCAGGGATGTTTCTATTTAAAAAAAATTCCTGGAACAAACAGGCACTTTATCCCATCTATCGATGGAGTAATATGATCCAAAATGCTTCTGTTTCTTTTTGTCTATCTACCTATGGGTACCTGGAAAGAAACATTAAATGCTTTTTATTCTGGCTTGTTTGAGTGCTTTTTTACCATTCATATGATATCATATAATATAAACTGAAAGTAAAATGGTTTATGGCATATGGTTTATTGTTTCTAATAAAACAGTGGCAATAGGAAGGCTGAGTAGATATGGCACATAGATGTGTTATTTTTGGAGGTTAATCAATCGTTTTTAGTATCAGTTTATACGTAACCCTTTCCCCAATTACAGAAAACCTGGTCAGAAACCTGCAAATTCTCCATTTCTACACTAAATAAAAAAAAATATTATTATGGAAAATACTACCTGTAGTAGAATATAAATTCACACATAGCCTAGTGTTTGTGTTTTTCACTGCTTTATAAATATGAATCACAGAAATTTCAAAATTTTGGTTAAAGTTTAAAAAAACCAATGACCCTGCATACATTCTAAAGATTGCTGCATCTTCCACCTTGGAAATTAGCAGCATTGTGGAGAAATAACATTTCAGTCAAAGAACCAGTTGGTACTCACCAGGAAGGAAAGCTGCTGAAATTAGTAAATGACAATAGACCAACAGAGAGAGAGTTATACCTATTCATAGAATCCTTTACATTTTACAATGTAAACAATGATAAATGGCTGATATAAATGTTGAGTGTCTTTTCACCCTAAATGTATTAAATGTATATAATGTATTAAACATTTATAACTGACAGGCTTCCATCAATCAAACAGTGACCTACATCTTTGACATGGCAAAAATATCATCAAGAAGCATCAAATACAAACCACTTTGCGACCGTTTTTACATCGTAGGAATGTAAGCAGTAAGTTCAGATTTTTTTGCGCGGCTTTAAAGGCCCCTTTAAATATGTGCTAAAACTAAAGCAAAAATAATTGCAAAATTTATTGCATTGCACTAACACGTTGCGGAAATAAAAAAAACACATAGCACGTAAACTCTTTAATACATAGCCACTAAAGTGTTTGCGACCAAATAAAAACAAATAAACAGAAGATAACTTAATAAACTGACAGAAATGAACCTACATAAAAACATTTATGTGTATAGTAACATTTATTTTTATATGTTTAAAGTGTGGGCTGCACGTTAATTATAAGTGAAGAAGTACACACTTGCAAAGCCAAAAAATTATGAAAGACTTTTATGCACTGAAAAGGTTAAACAATGTTTCCATCCTGATAAAATTCTTTGAATTCTTACAAACTTACCAGTAACTTTCAAAAATGCAGAATTAATGAATGGATGTTTTATTTTCTAGAAGCATTATGGGATTGCTTATTAAACTGTAAGTTTTAGGCCACTAACTCATAAAGTAATGATTTAAAGTGATTTCTTAATGGAAATGTTGACCTTTAATATAATTCATTTAAAATTGGTACAGCGCCATTTGACATTTTCATTACTAACAGCTTTTCCCTTTTTTGAATGACGGAAAGTTAAAGGGTTCAACCCCATATGGTGTCAGGGTTTGAAGTTTGATCACAGATTAGATGTGAAATATATTTTAATACTCATGCTGCAGCCAATAATAATGTTCGACTGGCTACATTTTTTATTGATTGGATAAGATATTTTATGCATGATTTTTTTAGACAGAGTTATACAGTAATGTAACTTATACTGGTTTAAAAAGTAAAATGCTAAACAATGCATATTTTATGAGTTTCAAAAAAACATAAGAATAAATGTAGACACCAGGGTTTCATTACTCAGAAAACGGTTGTTTTATATTACAACTGTACAGTATTTAGGCTAGGTCAATGCCTATGAAACGACAACATGTCTGCTAGCTTTTCACATATGAATGTGCTGATCCATCAATACTGTTTTCATTTTATCAAACACTGTTTGTATAGGAATGCTAGCACAATAGCAATACTAGCACAAGAGGAATACTAGCTCAGTCCTTTGTCTAAATGCTTTATCTATTGTGTGCATGAAATAGGCAGCCAAGCTTAAAATGTTCTTACATGAAGTTAACAATAGGTATAACAAGTTATTTGTTTAATGCACATTTTGTGCATTTCTGATATTTTAGGACTGTAATAAGGATTACATTTTTTTTAATGGGAAAAAATGTTGAACTATTGTTGTTACAAGTGCAAGAACTAATAAGATAGAAATGTAGAAAGAAATTAAAATCCCTAAATTAAAATTTAGAGTCAGTTTCAGCAATTGGTAAAAGAAACTCATCTTTCACCTGTACACTTGCAGGTTATGCACTCATGCCAGCAACTTGTTTATACCAATGGGCATAAGAAGTCATAGTCAGTATTCAAGAAATATCCATTTTTTTCTTGTGACATAACATAAGTTTTTGAGAGTGTCATTCAAATTTGGGATTTCCTTCACAGTGCAGGTTACAGTGCATTTAAAAACATAAATTAGCATAGCTGCACTTGTTCCTAGTTTGGTATTTGTCATAATACAGAAAAGTCTATATACTGTAGTATAATTCAAGGTGTCAGACTACTATATGTAGCACTTTATACCCATCCCCCCACTTGCATCTGTATGTTGTCCCACCCACTTAGATTGTAAGCTCTTCAGGACAGGGTTCTCATTCCTAATGTGTCAAGGCATGCTACACTTATATCAATTTATCCATAATTTATATATATGTGTTTGTTATTAAACTATGTAAGAAATTTTATTTCATTTTTATTTATCTGCATAATTGCTTGCACTTATCCCCTTGTTTGCATACTTTGTATTTTATAATGTACAGAGCTTTGTACTCAAGTGGCGCTTTATAAATAAAATTATATATTCATACTGTACATAATACATAACCGACCTCCTCCCTTTATTGTTGATGCACTAATATTAATCTCCTAATGCAGTATAGGCAACAATTACCCAATCAAATTCCATAAAAATAACTTATTAGGTCCTTAAGCAGAGACAAAAATTAGACCATGTAACAGCTACAAACATTAATTAATGTTGTTAGGCTGTAAATATCTTAGATGTAAGTTGCATTGTATCATTCTTGTTAATACCTTAAATGATGCCCTTCAAAAAGGGGAAAAATCAATCAGCTAGCTTTTATGTATCGCTATTATATCATTAAACGCTTAAATTAAAAATTGAATATAGGTAAATCACCCCCCCAACCCAAAACCTGCAATAGTTAAAATTCTGACATATGTTAGCCTGACCTGAAATGCTGCCTCATGTTATGTTACCTTTCTTCTTTTTTATTTGAGGGGTAAACGTGCCCTTTACCAGTATATGAGTGGTTACAGTAAGGGAGCCCATTTATGATCTACTGTTGCAGCTTTTAGTTACTTCCCAAACAACTTGAATTGTGAAGTTGTGATAAAACTACACAACCTTGCATCTTCATCAGTTTCTAGTTAAAATTTGGTCAACATTACTCAGCTCTGGGTGGATCTTTTAAAAATGTTCAAACTGATCCAACCACTTTGTGCAATACATTGATCACCCAGCCAATATGACCAAATTATTGGCTTGGCTTGTGTGTACTAGCCCTAACAGCCCAAGCTTTGATTTAGAAAAATGGCAGGTCTGGTAAAACTTTCTCTATGGGGAAAACTCCTGGTATTGGTCTTTAGCATCAGTATCTCAAGATTATATAATCTGCATCAGACATTTATGACATAAGCGTAAACTACAGAACATAATCTCATTGTTGGTAATTCATTCCATTATTGGTTATATTACCACAATTACTGTATAAATATGCACCTTTTTCCTTCTTTTAAAAAACAAAAGAAACTTAACATGCCAAAACTTTTCCTTTTAAAGTATATCTGCAATTTTTAACATTTCAAATTTCAGTAGCATTATATCTATGAAAAGTTTTTCACATTTAACCAGACAAAACAACAATTTCTTTGTGTATTTATAAAACAAAAACAGCATTTTTGTGTTTGAAATGGTATAGCAAATTATAAAGTTTTTTTTTAGAAAGAAATATCCCCTGGCATTTTAGTAATTGTAATGGGTGGTACGCTGATTCCTGCCACATCTACCGAGGACTGTATTTTTATTTTAACAAGGTGGTAACTCTACATATTATAAAAATGTTGTTTAAAAACCACTTCCCAACAATCTCTTTTTGGACAGGTTGCTTGTGACCTTTGCTGCGCGGCAGAACAAAGGTCACCGTTTCCTGACAGTGTTTAGAAATCTTGCAAGATAATTCATGTAACCCTGGGTATGCTGATGAAAGAAATAAAGAAAGGATGCGTTCAAAATATTTCTCGTAAAAGCTTACTACAGATCCCATCTCTAATTGAATTGCTCACAATCATTTTTTGCTACAGAAGAAGAAATAACCTTTTGTGTAATCTTGAACATAAATGGCTTTGTGTAAGTCATCAGTTTGTCTTTCTTCCTTTTGTTTTGTTAGTGATAAAAAATCAATTCTTACAACCTTTCTTAATAACTAGCATTCTGCTTCTCTGGATTTACTGTGCATTACTTTCCTATTTGGTATCCTTGGTAGTACTGTAATGCAGTGTACATTGGAGAATTGTCTGATCTGTCTTAACCATTTTCAAATTCATACTATAGGACAAACTCTTCTGGGTTTGTGAACTAATTTAGAATCTGGTTTAATAAAACAATCCTTAATTATATATTAATTTAAAGTACTTCACAGGAATTTTGTAAAACAAGTGTTTTTCCCAGTGGACATGCATCCCATAGCAAGTAGTAAGTTCCCCCAGGGACAGAGAGGCATCTACCATATTTGTTTTGTCTGAGAGGTAAGCAAATGGGTTATTAGTTTGATAGCTCTTTAGCTGCACTTGGTTGTATTAAGATTGGGATTGGTAAAGTACAGTATAACAGTTTTCAAACCTTTGCAAAATAACTGAGGTGGTGTGCACTAGGCATGTGTAAGAAAAAAGGAACATGCGTATTCCATCTATCTAAGCAATCGTAACAGGTAATTAAAAACAGTATTTAAATGAGCCAACATCTCGGGCACACTTAAAACAAAACATAGCATCTTATTTGTTTTGGGAGGAATTCCAGCCTAAATCATAGGCCTGTCCACCTACATGCATTTTCCTTTCAAGGGAATCCATAGCTACTAAGGTTTTGGTGCAAGCGGCCTGCGAGCCACCAAGGTAAGTGGTAAATTCATTGTGATCAATCATTTTGAAATATATATCGAAACATACTGAGGGATACATCTTTGTTGCCGAAGGTCTCGGTGAATAGGCACCTTTTCAAAGTGGAGTAAGCACGATTGTCCTTTTCCAATCATTAGCCCAGTTTATGGGCAATTTCTATTTTTGGTGTCTACTAAGCCATTGAGTGGGTCACTGATAAAAATAATTAAAGGGTCACTGTACTCACTGAAACAACTTTGTATAATCTGAAAGTACAATGTTAGGGTAGTACAATGATGTTACTTACATGTGTGTCTGTGCCTGCTTAGTTAGTGAATTTTCAATGTTTAATAACTGCTCCAATCTGGCCCCCACTTCCCTTAGTCACTGCCCACTTGTAATCCAGCCGACACTGGATAAATTCATTTTCATAACAATGAGCCTATTCAGCCTGACACTATAGAGCTCATTAGCATATTTTCCTGACACTGCTGAGAGTGGGTGGGGCTGCACATCTCCCTCTCCCTTTCTAAGTACATGCTGTGAAAGTAGGTGGGGGAGGGGCTGCTGTGTGAGACACTTCTCCTTTCTGTAGATAGACAGGAGACCAATTTGATTAATCAGCTCATTATATTTGGAGTTGTATTAATAAATGTTTTGACATTTTTGGGAGATCCTAGTAAGAGGTCACTGGAGGGACACAAATTAGCATACCTGGTTTGAGTGACAGGTGTTTCCCAGTGCATGCTGTTATTTAAAATTAAGATTTCTGAGAATCTACAGCTCAGATTTCAAATCTGAAAAATGTGTTGTGGAGTAGTGGACCATTACACTATCTAAAGGTATGATTTTTGAAAATTCGATTTTTGGAAGTATAGATACCCTTTAAATTCTGCTGGGAGGAGTGTGCCATTTGGTGATTTAATACCCTGCTCAAAATAATATTGTTGTGTGTAAAAATGATAGCATGTTATATTTTGTCTAAGTGTGTTGCCAGTTCATTTAGTTCTCTTGGGTAGGATGTGTTTTCCCTCTTTTCTGCACATAAGTGCTATCTCCGCATAAGCTTGGCGTGTTTGCTTTTTGATGTGTCACACTGTTGTCAGGAGTTAGCATCAAACATTGTTTATTAAAGGAGAACTAATCTTACATTTGTAAAACGTAAAAAGCTTCCCCCCCCCAGAACGCCTATACATTGTAAAAAAACTTCTCTAGTAAATTGCATTTTCATACACATAAGAAGCATGATCTGTAACAAAGAAGGCCTCCATTTTGTTTGCCAGTACAACTCACAGCTCATGTAGTCTTTAAAAAGCCTTGTGATCATGTGTACTTATTGGCCATGGCCCGTAACCCCAGTATTCAGTATTGTCCCAATGAAGAGAGTATTTTCTATACAGATGTCACCACACCATTATAAAAGTCCCAGATAAGACATGTTGGTTGTTACCCTATAGTTTATTTTCCAGCCAGCAGCCAGAATCTGGCAACCCTGACATGTACTGACTTTCTGCATATTAGCTCTGTTGGGATAGTGGTATGCACATATGCTTTTAGCAAGACAGATTACAAGAGGTGGCAGGTTTGATTCCCCAGACTTTTTTTTGCTGACATTTTAATTTTCTTTATGTATGAAAAGCGAAGTAATATCTCATTGTTAGGGACAGGAGCATTAAAGGATATGTACACCTAAAAAATCACTTTAACTTATTTGCTAGGTGGGGCTGTAAGCTGTGGATGCCTTCCCCCCCCCCCCACATTCCCTTCCCACTGCACAGGCGCAGTGACGTCACCGGGGGTGCACATAGCATGTTCCATGATGTCACCGGGAGTGCGCCAACGCCGGTAACCTCCGGCCTAGACCACAGAGATGGGAAGGGCCTGTCAGATCTCATGGGGGCGGACCGACAAGCCCATTCACCATGAAGTAGGAAGCTAGACACTTCACAGCACTAAGGTAGGGGTGGGAAGGGAATAGGGGAAGAAAAAAAAAGGCATCCACAGCTTACACCTAGCAAATAAGTTAAAGTGATTTTTTTAGGTGTACATATCCTTTAAAAAAACAACACAGAAATCCCTGTTTTGTGTAACATGATTGGCTGTCAGTTTCTAGGGGACAAGGCTGCAGTTTTCTGTGAAGTGTGCAGTATATATATATATATATATATATATATATATACTAGCAAAAGTGTGCCCGTTGGTGCACAATGAACATTGTGTGTATGCATGTTTTGCTATGTGTGGTTATAGTGGATATAGAATCTTTACACAGGTATATTTTAAAAGGTTACTCAGACAGTCACAAGCTTCCAGAGGAACTAAATAAGATAATCCTGCAGGTCTGAGAGTAGACCCAGGTAATCCTGCCGCACTGTGTAGTAGAAACTAAACATGCTAGTATTCACCACGGCAAGTGGTGATGGTAGCTCATATATTATAACAAAAGGTACCTCACGGCATCATGTTATTATAACAGCATTGCCCTAATAATCTAACGTATAAACAAACATTAATCATTCCCAGTTTACCTAAAGAAATGGATTTATCCTTTATATACTCTTTCATACAGATCTAATTGAAAAAAAAATAGCTCTAGAGCAATTTTTAATAACTGATAAATGCTTTTTATTTCAGTATTACTGTAAATCCAGTATTCCTGCCTGGCTTTACCACCAGGCTTGCAAGTGAGCACCTTCATCCCAACCATTAATAGTGGCTGCCAATTCAAATTGTTCTAGCCAATCAGTCCACTACTTAGTTACCCCATCAAATGGATCAGGTTTAAAAATAGGTTTGGCAACTAGGCCTGGTAGAGCTACTAAGTCTAATTGGGGAATTTCATCAAATACAAGGTACAAGGACAGGAGGATTTAAATCAATACTATCAGTAGTAGCCTCCGTAGCTTAATACAGAGGACAAATATAAAGAGAAAACAGGGAGAATAAATGGTATTATCTGCTTTATGGAATGATTATGGGTAGCATGGCACAGAGTGGGTTACTCTGGTGGTCTGGCACAAAGCAGACAGTGCACATAAACAGGTTCCCCACATAACGTGCAGTAATCGGGTGCCCTGTCTATGGTGCACCACTTTAAATATTGACCAGGCCTGTATATTGTGTGTCCTTGTAAGTTGGTGTACACTTATCTGTTGCCTCAGAGTTTGTATCCAATAAGGTAACTTGTCTGTCCAATAATCTGTCCTCCTAACAGGTGGTTACAGGATCTTATACACAGGATCTTATACACAGGGTCTTATACACAGGGTCTTACACACAGGATCTTATACACCCGATCTTATACACAGGATCTTGTGTTCATTCAGTATCACTCCAAAGCACACACCACAATCTACTTTCACTTTCTCTCCTCTTAGCCATAGAGAGCAGGGATGTCTTGTCTTTTATTACTCACTGATGCCACCTGCAGGCTGGAGATGATATATAAGGAGTCTTGGTGTATATGTCCATTACAATACACATCACGTCCTTTGTAGCAGACAGAAACTTTTTTTGGATTACACTTCCTTTCTTATGGAGCAGACACAGGGGTGTGGTTTAAGCTGCCATTTGACCATACCATGTTGAAATAGGGATCTCAGCTCTGTAAGTAAGTTTATGTATTTTGTATATTTTGTGTTGTACCTAATATAAGTCAGTGCTATTCTTTATATACATCTATTCTTTATATACATTTACTGATGGTCATTTAAATGGTAATAGTGAGATAGTACACACATACATATACAACTTTCCTATATGTAATATCATATACCCATAACATTAGCTTTCAAATGTTAAATACGATTTAATTGGTTGGGGCAAAATTAGCGCCATTTTAAACGATAAGAACTTTTATTGAATCTTCCTGTATATGCTAGGCTTGCCCAGATATACCAAACTGATTATCTGATATACCAAACTGATAACTCTCATTTTAAAAGTAGGAGAAACTGACTGTAAATCAAGATTAGTTTCTTCAACTTATTTGCATTGCAATGTTACTGAAGTCATATGAACTGGAGGGCTGAATATCACTAATGAACTGGAGGGCTGAATAACGCCATAATGAACTGGAGAGCTAAATAACACTTTATTGAACTGAAGTGCTAAATAACTCTGTAATGAACCGGAGAGCTAAATAACACTGTAATGAACTGGAGGGCTGACTTCAACACTGGCTGAGGGCTGATTTTACCTCAGGCCAGTGGAAGGGGCGATAGAGATATAACCACTAAAGTTTAAAGCTGAGACTCACATTTATTGCTCTGCTCTCTGCCCAGGCTAAATTTCAGACCCTGTTGTGCTGCTTCTATTACTGTGAGTCACAGTGTGACTGTCTGGACAGGACTTTAAAGGAAGCCCAGAGCAGAGGAATGAACACAGACTAGTTGCTACCCCCACACTCCTTCTCTTGGGTATAACATTATCCTTATATTACACTGTAAGGGGCACATTATCCCTTAAATATATATAGTTAAACTAAAACAATATCTGCTGTGTTAGAATCTAGATTTCTTTATGGTATTTACTTTTTTGTATAATATACCTTTTCATAAAGCTTATTCATGTGCAATGCCAGGTGTGGACAGAAGAGTTGCAAATAGGTTGCTGTACAAGTATAAACAGTGCCCCAGCCTATCATTGTCTCACACCCCAGCAGTCACAGTATATTGCCTTGCAGATAATAATATGTCACAGGAATCTCAGACACAATAATGAAGGGATTTTGGGAGAATTTTTTTTCTTGTACAATCCTTTAATGAAATATACAACAGCACAGCCTTTTAAGTTTATTATGAGAACATATAATACAGTATAGTATAGCACACCAATTGAGTTCAATGTGTACATTTAAAATATAAAAGTAGATACAGACTCACAATGTATTTCAGATGGGGAGGAAGGGGGTAATTTTACTTTACCATCCTGCTGTAATGCATGTTAGCAAAAAAAAAAATGCTCTGTGTTTAGAACTGGGAGTATAACTTGCAGATCTCGGTGAAAACCTCAGGAAAATCTGCACTGAGCACAAACCGTCATTAAAAGTTTTTAGCTCAACGCTGAAGAATACTTTTATTCCTTACAAGTCTCACTTTTTAGATAATATTATTGATGTTTCTTTCCATACACCATAAATCAATATTTGTCATATTCAATGCAGAAGAATGATTAGGGAGGAGAACATTAAACATAGCTGTTTAGCAGAAACAACCCTGTAAAATGTTACCTGGGGCAGTTTTATGCTAAAACTGGTAAAGAGCAGTTATGTAAATGTTTACATGTAGAGCCTTGTCTACGACAGGCAGCACCATGCTTCCTATCCTGCAATGAAACATCAAACACTGGACTCTGCAGAATATAAATTATACTTGTTAGAAGATAAATAAATTTGACATAAAGTGCATTTTAGCATTTTGTACTTATGTGCCTTTCAACGTGAAAACAGACTGAGCAAACTTTTATACAATACCCCATTCAAAACTCCTTGTTCTCAGAAACCTTTAAGTGCAATTAAAGTTCAAATATAATCTGCCTTAATATAACAAAGATGGTTAAGTTGTTATGTGAGTAACAGAGAAGCATTTGCACCAAGGAAGGATATTTAATATTTACACTATAAAAATGTCATGAAAGATTAGTTATGAAAAAAAGTTTTACGACTTAAAATACGCGTTTTATCTTTATTCCAATTTCTATTCAATATTCATTTTTTTTAAAGAGAAAACTCACTATTTGCAGAAAAATAAACTAGTTTGAAATAAAATAATTAAAAGCAACATAGATATTTAAAATAATGTAAAGAAAAATAAATCTTAAAGATATCCAGCACAGACAAAATCTTCTGTTACCAGGCCAGGCAGAGGTGGCGACTCTCAGTGACGATAATAGTGGGCCTTCTTGGAAAAATCAGGGGGTTTAAACTTAAAATTAAAGCAAAAAAATATGTTTTTTTAAAATTCCATATTTACGCTTCTTCTGTAGATAATCAGGGAGATTCAATAAAAGTTCTTATTGTTTAAAATGGTGCTAATTTTGCCCCAACCAATCAGAACTTATTTAACATTTGAAAGCTAACATCTGATTGGTTGGGGCAAAACTAGCACCATTTTAAACGAAATGAACTTTTATTGAATAACCCTGATTGTGTCTGTTCAAAACTACAATTAACATATATATGCATGCTAAGCTTCAACTACTTTGTCTTAAAGGGCATGTCCACCCCAAAATTTAACTTTTGATATGTGGTAGGGCATGCTCCCCCAGCCCCAACCGCATTAATATAATTGTTAGAAAGTCCCCCGATTCTTACTTACCTGCCCTCTCTCCCCTGCTGCAGTGTTCAGGCCCTCTGCTTGCATGGAATTGAAAGCAGGGGGCGGGACCGGCAGCTGCGTCCGTGATTGGCTGAGAGGCAGGGAGGGCTACACTGAGCATGCCTCAACCTTGATGAGGTTGAGGAAGTCTCAGGCACAGCATGAGTCACACACTGCTCCTACACAGCAGTTTCCTGGACTTTGGAGGGGCACAGCAGGGGAACTATTTTGAGCAGGAATGTAAGGTAAGGATTGTTTTAAACTACTTGATGTGGCCAGTAAGGGGTTAAATTTCAGTTTTGGGGGTGGACATGCCCTTTAATTTCATAAAATGGCATGGAAATTGTTGAAAATATTTCTGGCTGTGAAGAGCATGTTAACGAAGAGCTGTGTTGTGTGAAAATAATGTGATGAGCCTTAAGACCTGAGACAGCAATTAGTCATTTTTGTGGGAAGTCTAATGTCAGAGACCCCTTGAGGCTTTCTTTTGTTCTTCATTTAATAATTGCTCTTTGTATATTTCAAATAAAGTCATTCTGAGTAACTGAGCTTCAGTAATAGCCATTCTGCAAAAAATAGGTTGTTTTACAAATAGGTTTAATTTAGCTTTCTTTATTTTGATAATCGATTTTATACAATATGTTGGAAACATTGCACATTAATTGTATTTCATTTGAAAGGACATTACTAGGATGTGAGTACTTGGATGCTGTGAACTCTAGGGAATACCATCTCTGAAATGCATGATTCACAACAGCAACAAAATCAGTATGGGGCAAGAAACTGTGAATGCTAATTAATGATGTGAGTATTTATTAAATATGATACATTTTAACTTGGAATAATTATATATGTGGAAATAATTTAGTGCTCACCATGCATATAGTTGAAATGTCTTTAACTCACTAGGACACACATCGGGGGCTCAGCACCAGCGGGATCTCCAGTCATTTAAAAAGCAAGGGTGAAAAAAATACATTTAATATAAACGTAGCATAGTCTGTCTGTAATATCTGAAAAGGTTCCCTGTATTTTATTATTAAGATAATAGCATGGACATAGATTTGTGAGTACAGTGCACTTTGTCACACATACATCTGCAAATAAAATAGGCAGTGTCTTAAAATACCTCTCATATATATATGACTGTATCTGTTCCAGATGAGACAGAGCTTTTTTCTTACTGCCAGTCTCTGAGCTATAACCAGAAGGTAAGATTGCTACATAATTTTAAAGGAAATCTTTACCCTATGCACAACATTATGATCATGTATCACTAGAAACTATGTAGGATAATAAGTGGTGCATTGCTCTATTCCCATTGTTTTAGTGATGGTAGTCAATTTGCCATGTTTTACTGCCACAGTAGCAGATGCTCAGGTTTCCTAACAAATAACTATGAAGCGTCTGCTAGCGACTTAACATTAGTATTGCATCATATCTGCCTAAGGATTTTAAGGCCAGCCCAACTGTTTTGCACGATTGGAATTTACAGAGTGCTACAACCACTTCAAAGGGTCTTTCTGGCCAATCCCCTCATGCATATTAAGAACATGCACATGCTCAGTAAATTCCATTCCATTAGCAGGAATAAGAAAAAAATTCCAAATATATGCATGCCAAATAGTAGTAATAAATGAATAACTGGTGATATGGATGATAAAGTGGAGGCAATATGGGTGGAATTAGGCAACAGTAAAGGGGGTAATGTCATTGTTGGTGTCTGCTATAAGCCGCCAAATGCTAGCAGAGAGGAGGTGAGTCAACTTCATATGCAGTTGGCAAGGGCTGCAAGTTTGGGGAGTGTGCTCATTATGGGGGACTTCAATTACCCTGACATTGATTGGTGTGGTGGAACTGCCATCACAGAAAAAGGCAATGAGTTCCTGAATTTGCTGCAGGATAATTTTCTCTCACATGTGGTTGAGGTTCCTACTAGAAAAGGAGCTCTGTTGGATCTGGTAATATCTAACATTGTGGAGCGCCTTATAGATATAAAGGTAACTGGAGGCTTAGGGAATAGTGACCATGAAATAGTGGCATTTGGACTTTGTTATCGAAAGGAAAAGTGCACTGGATTAAAGACATTTAATTTCAGGAAAGCAAATTTTCCCAGGTTAAAAGCAGCTCTTCAGAATGTTAACTGGGATAACGTATTATCAGGTAAATGTACTGAACATAAGTGGACTGTGTTCAAGGGGATTTTAAGCCAGTTCACATCTAAATTTATACCCTTAGGAAATAAATGTAAAAAAAATAAATCCGCGCCCATGTGGCTGAATTCTGATGTAAAGAGGCAAATGGAAAGGAAGAAAAAGGCATTTAAAACCTTTAAGGCTGAAGGAACGGAAAGGGCCTTTAGGGATTATAAAAACTGTAACAAGGAGTGTAAGAAAGCAATCAAACTAGCTAAAATTAATAATGAAGCTAGGATAGCTGAACAAAGCATCACTAAGCTTAAATTTTTTTTAAAGTATATTAAATTATAAAATACATCCTCGGGTACTTAAGGAGCTAAGTTCAGTTTTATCTAGGCCATTGTTTCTTATTTTTGCTGATGTCTGGTGGTGTGCCTCTGGATTGGAAAGAGGCTGATGTTATTGCAATATTCAAAAAGGGTAGTCGTTCACAGCCAGGTAATTACAGGCCTGTAAGTTTAACTTCAGTGGTGGGGAAGATCCTGGAAAGTTTAATAAGGGAACATGTTCTAGAGTATGTTTCAAGGACTGACATTATAAGTAGTAACCAGCATGGATTTAGGAGGAATAGATCTTGTCAAACTAACTTGCTTGGCTTTTATGAGGAAGTAAGTAGAAATTTAGAATCTGGCATAGCAGTAGATGTAGTTTACTTGGATTTTGCAAAGGCTTTTGATACAGTCCCTCATAGGCGACTAATGTATAAGCTAAGGTCTGTTTGTCTGGGTAGTCACATTTGTACATGGATAGAAAATTGGTTAATGAATAGGATGCAGAGGGTAGTTGTTAATGGGGCTTCATCATTATGGACTAAAGTGCTAAGTGCAGTGCCACAGGGTTCTGTGCTGGGGCCGCTTCTATTTAATCTACTTATTAATGATTTGGAAGTGGGTATTGTCAGCAAGGTTTCTGTGTTTGCTGACGACACAAAACTTTGTCGACCATTAAAAACTTCAGAGGATGTGCAATCGTTGCAAGGGGATCTAGATAGATTGTCACATTGGGCTGCTAAGTGGCAGATGAAATTCAATGTTGATAAATGTAAGGTGATGCATTTTGGACTTAAAAATCCTTGTGCTACTTATACTATAAATGGCTCTGTGTTAAGTGAATCCCTGTTGGAAAGGGATCTTGGAGTTTTGGTGGATAACAAACTTAAAGGTAGCAAGCAGTGCCAGGCGGCAACAGCCAGAGCCAGCATGGTATTGTCTTGTATAAAGAGAGGTATGGATTCAAGGCAGGAAAATGTAATTCTCCCTCTTTACAAAGCATTGGTAAGGCCTCATTTGGAATATGCAGTGCAATTTTGGAATCCTGTGTACAAAAAGGACATCTTTGAAATGGAAAGGGTTCAGAGAAGGGCAACTAAATTAATAAGGGGATTGGGGGAGCTTGAATATGAAGAGAGACTGGAAAAATTACAATTATGTACACTTGAGAAAAGGTGCTTGCTTGGGGATATGATTACTGTGTATAAATACATTAACGGACCATACAATAAACTATCTGGGGCATTGTTCACCAATAGAACATGTCAAAGGACACGAGGACATCCCTTAAGACTTGAAGAAAAAAGGTTTAGGCTTCAAGCTCGGAAAGGGTTTTTCACTGTGAGAACGGTAAAGCTATGGAACTGTCTTCCAGTGGACGTTGTTAGGGCAGGTTCATTGGTCAGTTTAAAAAAAAAGCTGGATGAGTTTCTGCAAACAAGGAATGTTGCAAGTTAATGGTATTGATACATAAAGTAGAGTTGATCCAGGGAAATTTCCGATTGCCACTTGGAGTCAGGAAGGAATTTTTTCCCCCTTCATAAATTTGGTGGTTTTTTTTTTGCCTTCCTCTGGATCAACAGTTAGGCAGGAAATGAGGATATTGCTAGATGGGTTGAACTGGATGGATGTATGTCTTTATTCAACCTCAAATACTATACTATACTAAATAAAAATTACATTTGTCTTTAATTCTGTGGTTACCCTGGTAGACTGTTTCTTTACAATACTAATTGAATTCACCAGATAACATATCTCCTCTACACCCCATCCCCTACATCTTGCTTTCTTTGAAAAGTTATTCTTTTAGTTTACATTTTAGACAATATTATTTATTAATGGTAGTGCCATGCATGGATTATAAGTTTCCCTTCCTATTAGGGAATTTTCTGAACAATTTGGTACAGAACAAATAAACACTATGGCTGTCTGCTTGCTGCTTATTTTGGAAGGGCATTTTTAGTAACCAGAGCATAAAATATGGTATGATTAGTGTTTTATACATATGGTTTTGGGTGATATATGAAGCTATTATTATCATTGTCGCATTACTAATAAGCTATCTTTTTATTTTCAGACAGGTTTGTTGAGATAAAACAAGCTTAGCTGGAAAGAACTAAGATTAACAGAGGTCACGTTTTATAAAAATGTGTTTTATATGATTATTGAGTGATATTTATTTAAATTAAAGTTAGGGGTCATGATCTCATATATTCTGTCTGGATAAGTGACAGCTCTCATGCTTACCACTAACATATTGAATTCTAGAAAAGAAGGGATGTTAAGAGAAGCAGGAAAGTGGTTTTGATTTGAACATTTTCTAAAAAAAAGCTGTTTTTTATCGCTGTACAAGTTTCAGTTTACAGGCTGATTTAGACAGATGTATTCTTAATCTTTTATTCATGGAATCTTAATTTGTATTGGTTTTAATAGTTTAATAATTTGTTCTTCAGCATTCTACCTAGGAAAGGTATAATGACTGTAATGGTAAAGGGTCACTACCCATAGCAACTAGGCAGTGATTTGAATAACAAACTGGGAGATTAATACAAGTGTTGTAGAATTGCATCCGATACAAAAACAATGATAATAATGCTAAAAATCTAGTGTTACAATTAATTTGCCAGGGTCAGCTTTACACACAGTCTTAAGAGTGAAGGAAGACAAAAGAAAGTCATATATAAATTATTCAAAATAAAAGATCTGTCTTTAATGTTTTTAAATTACTTTGGTCTATAGAGTATGCAGAAAATTCTGCAGATGTCCATGGCAACATTAATTAGTATCTTAATATAAAGAATAGGAAGTAAGTGGAAGTCTGGAAACATTTTAGCGTTGCTGCGTTTTTTAAAGAAAAGACTGCAGGCATTCATTTAACCCCCAACTTGCTCTGAGAACACAGTTGCCCTTTAAAGTAAATAGTCACAGTGGCTTGGCCATATATGGTAGCGCAGTGAACCTCCTCCATTCCTGCTCCTTCCTTTTTTCCTACACAGACAGTAATTCACTGGCATGGCTGGTAAATTATTGCTGGCGCTTGTAAAAAATAAATAAATAATAGGCTGGCCCATATGCCCTGTCCACATACAATGCCTACTACGACCATGATTTTTATGTGAGCAAAGTATGTAAATAGAGATAAATAAAAGCTATATGCATAACTGTTGGAAAGCAGATATTGGCTACTATCACACCTAATAACCTAATAACCACCTGTAAGAAAGGGACATAATTGCTATTTACTGTATATATTTATAAACTGATAAACACACCACAAGTTACAACCTGATACAAGTTGAAATGCAATATCCAATGCTCCATCAATATGATTAGGTTTGTAAAGTATCGTGCAGAAATGCGATTTAACTGCTGACCCTCAATAAATGAGCGGCCAACAAACAAATCTAATCAAATAGATGGATATTGGATATTACAAACCATTTGTATAAAGTTGTAGCCTTTTTGGTATTTAAATATGTCATAACTTGTTGAAGGGTTACAGGGTGATACATTTCACACGACAAAACAAAAGTAATATAAGTGATACCTTTCTTGGCTATGCCTATGATTAAGGACCTGTTGTCCGAAACACGTTAGGCTTGGGAATAAAGGGGATTTTATCTGCAAGCAGTTTTGGTATGTCTCCCTTTTGTTTCCGGTGTGCAGACTTCCGAAATATTTGATTGAAAATACCTTTCTTGGCAAACTGAAATGATAACCATAGCAAGCATTCAAACCATACTCTCAAGCTGGTTACTAAATTTTGCACTGTACTGTACATTTTCTTTCCTTGGCAATCTGAAATGTATTGTTAGCATGACTTGAGACTTTAGGGGCAATATATAGAAATCTATCAGCTATTTTAGTTTTAAATCCACATTAACCCATTTGTGGCAATGTACCAAGGGTTAATGTAGCTTTAAGATTGTAATAATGGATGCGCAAATAGAGGGACTCTTTAATGCCAGCAAATAGCATTGCCTTGTGGGGGCAAAAGAGGGTGATATCAACTCTATATACTATATTTATTTAGCTGTTCTTAATATTTTAGTAGGGTATGATAACTATCTTTAGAACAACATACAAAAAGATATGTATGCAGTATTTTATATTTGTTAGTGACTTTTAACATTTTTTCCCAGTCTCCCTTGCTTCTCTCTGGTCAGCTTTATTATTTTGTCACAATGAAATAAAAAAAGCCAATTAAAACAGAGACAAGGTCAAAACCTACCAACATTTGGATCTTCCTTTAACTGGCTATAACTGTTTCTATGTAAATTTGCAGCTAATGTTGTAATGTGAGTCAAGGCACACAGTGAACACACTGCAAAAGCACAAGAAGAACCTATACCAAGAACAAAACATAAGACACTGAAGACTGTACATTTAATGTCAATGGGTAGTTCAGCCGGTGACTGAGGTAATAAAATAAAAAAGTATATAGTAGGAAGATTTCAGCTGTCTTACAAGGCACAGAAAGCATAATAAAAAAAAATTTAAAAACTGCTATGAATAGCTATAGTAAATCCAATAAACTATGTTTTTACCCTTTGGAACAAAAAAAAACAACAACACTTATCTTAAAATTCTAATTTTTAAAAAAAATTTAGCTGTCTAAATTGCTCATGAAATGACATAGCTTGTGAGAAACAATAACCATATTAAATCTCATAATAGTAACCTTGTACATTGGCCTTTGAACAAATAATTGGGTCAGTTTTATTCACTGCACGGACGCCGCTGCCGGCTATTGAAAAAGCCAAAAGAACGCGCCTATGTAAGTAAAGTTTCCTGGCACCAGGAGGACAGGGAACGGGCAGATTCATTTTACACACAGTAAGGCTCCTACTCTTCAGTTTCCTGGAGTTTGGATAGGCACTACAGAACAGCCATAAGGAGCAGAGGAGTAGGGTAAGGATTTTTTAACACTACACAGTGGAGCCAGCATTGGGTTAAAAAAAAAATGTAAACTCCTAATGGAGGCTATTTTTTATTGGTAAAAAATAAGAATATTAGAAACAATCATGATAAATAAATAAAGTAATAACATTTACAACAATAATTTTGTGCAATGTGTAATATGGGAATGTACAACTCTTAATAATTTCTGGAAAGATATAGACCAATTTATATCTAAAGTGTGCAAAATTCAATGTCAGCTAAACCCTCTACTCTATCTTTTCCACTACTCACCGCATGCAAGTAAAATCCAACCAACAAAGACTCATTCACTTAGAAATCTTAGTCTCTAAAAGGGTAATCCTTAGACACTGGCTCAGAACAACTCCTCCAGGAGGTAATACAAGACCTCACGAAAATTCTATACATAGAGAAATTAGATTCTGAAATCAATATAAACAAAGAAAAACACATAGAAACTTTCCTTGAAACCTGGAAATATTTCATAGAGGAAACATGTTCAAAGTCAGAAATGCAACTAAATGTAGTTACTAAGAAAAGTATGGGGTTAAGGAAGGGTACATATACTCACGGGCGCTCTAACCCTCTACTGCACAGAGGCGCTCACACACCTCCAGCATCTCACGACCACAGAGGTGCAGATATCCATCCGGACAAACTGAAGCAAAATCAGGAAGCACGCATTCTCTCAGTGAATAAAAGCATTCCTTTATTATCGAAAATCCACCGATACACACAACGCTGAATACAAACATGAGAGGCAAACTCGAGGAGCACAGGTGGTGCCTGAAACGCGTCAGGCACTACCTGTGCTCCTCAAGTTTGCCTCTCATGTTTGTATTCAGCGTTGTGTGTATCGGTGGATTTCGATATAAAGGAATGCTTTTATTCAAATGAGAGCGTGCAGCCTGCTTCCTGATTTTGCTTCATGCAACTAATTATGTCTAATTTTAAATACATACAATGGTATTGCAATGCGGACTTGTGCCACACCCTGGGGAAACTAAAAATGTAAAACTTGGAAACTCTAAAGGTGGCCATACACCAGCAGGATATTACTTACCCGACCAGCCGCTCACGCGACCTTCCTGGGATCCTGCCGGAACCACCTCTCCGATCTTATATACGACCGACATGCGATCGCAAAATCCATTCATTTTGCGATCGCATGTCGGTCGTATATAAGATCGGGAGAGGTGGTTCCGGCAGGATCGCAGGAACGTCGCGTGAGCGGTCGGTCGGGTAAGTAATATCGTTGCTGGTGTATGGCCACCTTAACTCTAAGTTTTAAAACCCCAATATATATGATAACAATATTCTACCTAAAAATTATGTGTGACTGAAAGGGACAAAATCCATGGAAACCCTCCTGGAACACAACTCCATACCCATATTTACAATAAATCAAATCAACTACCACAAATAACACAAAGAAACATTGTATAATGTCAAATCAATATTTATGTTTAAATGTTTTTACCATTACACATCTAAAGGTATGATTTTTGAAAATTCGATACCCTTTTATTTTGAAAGGATACATTTGGGTGGGGGAAGTAATTTTGTTGTTTATTAATTTTATAAAGAAATATAGTACAAATACAAGAACAAATAAAGAAGTTTGCATGCTGTTGGCCCTGTTATTATCTGGGAGTGTATTGTGTGGATGTGTATTTCATCAAAAGTTGTAGGGCATCTCTGGAAAAAAACGAAATACAACAGTTGCGGTAAGTAGAACCAACAGCGGTTCCTGTTCCAAAAATCCAATTCCAACCCAATTGAGTTTTTCGAATATTCAATCACAATTTTTGAATTTTTTAATGTAATTTCCAAGTTTTGGATTTTCAAATATTACACTACAGTAGATTTAAGTGTTTCTGATGATAAGTTTTGTGTTTTGAATATTTTTGAAACTGGCAGTTCTCAATCAAAACAAGGTTTGTTTTGGATCCGGGACTCCTCACTAGTAGTAAGTTTCATAAGATATGTACTAAAATGCTGCTATACTGTTTTCTTACCTTAAAGATGTGCAAAAAAATTTGCTGCAATAAAACATTTACAGGTTTATTCAATAAAAGTTCTTATCGTTTAAAATGGTGCTAATTTTGTCCCAACCAATCAGATATTAGCTTTCAAATGTTAAATAAGATTTGATTGGTTGGGGCAAAATTAGCACCATTTTAAACGATAAGAACTTTTATTGAATCTCCCTGTTAGTTCATTCAAGATGGGAATTTCGGCAACTGCATGTTTTTTCAAAAGGTAACAGGCCATGCAATCTACTCACGTTGGTGGAGCTTGAGAATCATGCAGCTCTTAAGACAAAACATTTACTGAGAGTCGCAATTGTGATATTAAATTCCCTAGGAACCACACTGGTGGCGTTTGCAGCTCTCCTTAAATATCCTCATGCTCTTTATGGTTAAAATAGTTACACTGCTCTTGTGAAATGAGATATATAAATCCCTTATATTTATATCTCCATAGGAGATTGCATTGAGTTTTTAGGAGCTACCAATGTGGTGGGGGGTATAGGATATTACACATAGGAAAGGTGTATATGTATGTGTGTAATATCTCACTGTTACCATTTAAATGACCATCAGTAAATGTATATAAAATTTAGCACTGACTTATATTAGGTACAACACAAAATATACAAAATACATAAACTTACTTACAGAGCGGAGATCCCTATTTTAAAATGGAATGTTCAAATGGCAGCTTAAACCACACCCTGTGTCTGCTCCATACGAAAGGAAGTATAATCCAAAAAAAGTTTCTGTCTGCTACACAGGATATGATGTGTATTGTAATGGACATATACACCAAGGCTCCTTATATACCACCTCCAGCCTGCTGGTGGTGTCAGTGAGTAATAAAATACAAGACATGCCTGCTCTCTATGGTAGGAGGAGAGAAAGTGAAAGTGGATTGTGATGTTTGCTTTGGAGTGATATTGACTGTGTATAAGATCCTGTTACCACCTGTTAGGAGGACAGATCATTGGACAAACAATTTACCTTATTGGATACAAACTCTGAGGCAACAGATAAGTGTACACCAACTTACAAGGACACACAAAATACAGGCCTGGTCAATATATAAAGTGGTGCACCATAGGCAGGGACACCCCTGATTACTGCACATGTTATGTGGGAACCTGTTTATGTGCACTGTCTGCTTTGTGCCAGACCACCAGAGTAACCCACTGTGTGCCATGCTACCCATAATCCTTCCATAAAACAGTGATCTGGTACAGATTGTTGGCAGCGGTGCTGGTAATACCATTTATTCTCCCTGTTTTCTTTGTATATTTGTTCTTTGTATTACGCTATGGAGGCTGTTACTGATAGTATTAATTTAAATCCCCCTGTCCTTGTACCTGCAAATGAAATTCCCCAATTAGACTCAGTAGCTCTACCAGGCCCAATTGCCAATTGCAATTGCTATTTTTAAATCTGATCCATTTGATGGGGTAACTAGGGAGTGGACTGATTGGCTATAACAATTTGAATTGGCAGCCACTATTAATGGTTGGGATAAAGGTGCTTGCTTGCAAGTCCTTAGCCTTTTGCTTAGTGGCAGGTATACCAAGGATTTACTGTAATACTGAAATAAAAAGCAGTTATCAGTTATTAAAAATTGCTCTGAAGCAACTTTTCTTCAATTAGATCTGTATAAGAGGATATAAAGGATAAATCCATTTCTTTAGGTAAACTGGGAATGAGGAATGTTTGTTTATATGTTAGATTATTAGGGCAATGCTATTACAATAACATGATGCTGTGAGGTACCATCACCACTTGCCAGGGTGAATACTAATAAGTATTAACCTACCATGTTTAGTTTCAACCACACAGTGTAGCAGGATTGCCTGGGTCTACTCTCAGACCTGCAGGGTTATCTTATTTAGTTCCTCTGAAAGCTGGTGACTGTCTGAGTAACAGTTTAAAATATACCTGTGTAAAGGTTCTATATCCACTATATCCACTCATGACAATTTTGCTAGTATATAATATATAAATTTAAATGAAAGATTTAGGCACCGTTTAATTTGCCATAAACACCATATTGTGTTGTATTGTACTCTTACAGAAGTAAATAGCTAACAGACCAAAACATGAAGGAAGAAGGATTTTATTTTATAGCAGCACAAGGAATATCAACATACTTTTATGACTTGAAAAGGGCTGACGGTCTGCCCTAAACATTGCCTGGGGGTTGCATACTCATTATGACCTTATAAAAGTTGTTTTACTGCCTTTTCTATTGAAGCGTGAGAAGAAATATTTTAATTACCCAAAATGCCATTGTCGCCCATATTTATTGTATATTTCTACCAATCTTTAAGAAATTGCACACACTTTTGCAGCTGTTATTGTCAACACCTCAATTCATGGTCATTGTTCATTGTCAAATTATTTTTCATTAATATACCTAAATTGTAAGGATTATATTGCAGAAACCACTTTAACCCTTTTATTTATCACATTTTCAGTCCCCCCCCCATGTATATATTTAATAAAGCTAAATGTTTGTTTCTGTCTTTTATGTTCGGAAGGGATCAGTGCTCGGCTGGATAATCTTTTTTGTTAGCTGTTGATTAGAAAACCAGCAAGACTCTGTAACAGGCAGAGAAGGAAGGTGTTGATTTCTTTGTTACCAGTTATTGGAAAAAAGAACTAAATGTACTGCTGCTACTGGTGCCTGGGCTGTAGAAGTAATTAAAATACACATACTTGGGTAGCTATATTCCCATACCTATTTACTGCAGGCAGTTTAGCAACTGTCATTTGACCATCCAATTAAGATGAACAAAATATAGATTCAGTAAAAGATTGTTTTGCTCCAAATAGAAAATGTATAAATGCAGTTCTGCTTAAAAGAATGCTTTAACTAAACTGTAGCAAAAATCTTTTTTAATAGGCTTTTACTATAATATTTGCAAGTAATGTCTTAGGGACGGATCCCTCTTTTGTGCTATAGGGCATGTTACTATAATAATAGTAAATGCAAACGAACAAGAAAACAAAAAATGCATTGTGTTTTTTCAATTTACATTTGCATTTTATAATGAGAATGTAGCCTTGTAAATTACATGAACTTTATGCAATACCCCACATTTTAGGAGCACAGAAAGAAACATTCAGTTTTATGACTGTGAGTGCCGAAAATATTGTGCATTATAAATTCTCAGGGAGGTTCAATAAAAGTTCTTATCGTTAAACATCAGATGTTAGCTTTCAAATGTTAAATAAGATCTGATTGGTTGGGGCAAAATTAGCACCATTTTAAATGAAAAGAACTTTTATTGACTCTCGCTGTCATCAGTATTTAAGAAATAAAGATGCCCACAGATGTGAAGTGCATGCATATTTACTGTGGTCATACTTGCATTGTCAGTGTTGTTAGTATGGCATTAGAGACCCTATAGGACGATGCACTCAAAGGCATTATTGCACACTAACCAATGTAAAGTTTAGCATGGTTAACACTCATGTGAATTATCAAGCGAAATTGCAAAGCCTAGAGAGTTGCTCTACCTTTATTGCATTAAAAGTGTGGACACACTGGAGAGCTTGTTTCTTAAATGAATTGCCTTGTTTCTTGAAATCCTAACATTTCTTGTAATTGTTAATTACAGAAGTTTTGGGGGGGAAGATAGGAACATTCTTAACAAAGAAAAAAATGGTTCCCAATGGAATTCCATTTGTTATATTTGGATGAACCTTTGATTCATATGAACACATAATAAGGTTATTTCAGTAAATGTAGGAAGGAAGAACATCTGACATCCTTGCTAAAAATACCACAGCATAGGAAATGCATTGATAGCACAAAGAATTTTATTTTTAACGTTTTTTCCCTTGCATGACCTTATTAATGATCCCTCCAGTGTTCATTGTTTAAAGCAATGTGTCTAAAGTATGTTTTAGAATATAGAAAATATATGATATATGTCAATAATTTAATAAAACATTTCTGCCTTGCCATTACTAGAGATTGCCGAACTTGATAAAGTTCAGTTAATTTCCGAACTACGGTAAAAGTTTGATAACCCATAAAAGTCAATGGGGACACATAGTTTGAAAACTTCTGATGAAATAACGGTTAAAATAGCAACTGTAACTTACTGTACATGGCTCTGGGACCTGGGAAATGGTCTGGTGAACACTTCCAAATATCCAGAACTTTAAAAAAATTCCTTCTCATGCCCGCTACTTTTGAGCTTCCACGTTCAACTTTCGGTAATTAACCCAAACTCGATTTGAAGATTCAAAGGTTACCGAACCCTCAAATCGAGAGTTTGAGGGTTTCCAAACCCCTCACATCGTGGGTTCAAGGGTTGCCCCTCCAATCGATGTTTTCAAGCTTCCGTATTCTAATTTCAATTGTTACCGAAATCCATTGCCTGATTCGAAGGTTAATGAATGTCGAAGTCGAGGGTTATGGAACGCCATATTCTAGGGTTAATTTGGACATTTCCAAAATCTTAGAATTTTTGAAAAACAATTTGCAAGTTCGAAATATCTGAACTAGTAGGTACTTCGGATAATTCGTATAGTTTGAGTTCTAACAAACTCATTAAGTTTGACCAGGGTTTGGGTTCGAGTTTGGTTCCATCTCTAGCCATTATCATGTGTAGATCACTTGCCACATTGTTTTATACATTGACCTGTATTAGCAGCAAAACATTAATGGCAGACTAAAGGGGCAAATTTATGAAGCACCAATCTCAGTTTTTCAGTGCTAGCAATAAATTTTTCCAGCCCTCAAATGAAAATGTACATACAGGTAAATCACTCCCCAAAAACCTAAACTGCAATAGTTTGAAATCTGAAATATATAAGTCTTACCTGAAATCCTGCACAATGTCCTGTTGCCCCTGTTTCTGCTTCCTAGTTATGGATTTGACAGTTGACATCACAGCCAGTGACTGAATGCTAATCCCTTAGCTGCCTCTTCTGAGTGTGCTCAGGCTCAGTACCAGGTCACTAAATTGCTCAGTTTCCATTAGGCATCCAGAAGCATAGCAGGTATACAGTAATGAATTCAGAGGGCAAAGTAGGATATAAAACATAATTTTAAGAGGCCATTCTTTCTAAAAGATGTTATTATGAGGGTGGAGTTATACTTTAATGCTAGATTTGTGTCGATTTTAATTACAGATTTTGTCTTTGTGAAAATGAATGCTACAAAAATTTTAGAACTATGGCAAAAAAATTTTTAGACTGAAGTCTGCCGTTACAAAAACTGTGAAAATAGAGCTCCTATACAAATATTTGGTCAGTTTCACTAAAATTAGCTGATTAATTTTGATTATTGGATTTCCTTTCATAATTCAGCAAAAAATAAGAGAGTGAGGTTAAAACAGGAAAATAGATGATATAGTTTAGAATGTGTGGACATGCAAGTGGCTGTGTGCATCAAAGTTAAATAGACTATTGTCTGAAGTAAACATACACAAGAATATTTCAGCAGTTTCAGAAAGGATGAAAACACGCGCTAAATATACCACAGGAAAGAAAATACGTTGATTCTACAAATATTATTTCTTTTGGTGCTTTATTGACACGACATGTTTTGAACGTGAAGTCCTTTATCAACTTGATAAAGGACTTCATGTCCGAAACATGTCGTGTCAATAAAGCACCAAAAGATATCCTTTGGAGTCTTCTTAGTCTGGAAACACCTGCATACCATTTTTTCCATTTATACTGAATTTAGGTGTTTGGGACAGTGCACAGCAGGACCCAGCAGCTAGAGGTGTTTGGGACACTACTCATTGTTAAATATTATTGCTCATATTCAGTGCTTGCAGACAGCTGGTCTAGTATTCTAAAATACTCTTGTCAACCCCAGTAGAGAATTACACTAAAACTGATACAGTAACATTAGATTTTTTTTTATATATTCATAAATTTTTTTTAAATAATAGCAAGCATATGAAACTAGCACCAGACATCTCACCCTGTAAAATGTGCCTTCCGGGATACATTGGTGTGACCCCTTTCCCCCTAGACCACCCCAGCAGCCTCAGTTGGTTCCTCATTGTATGTGTGGGAGACCACCCCAAAATCCAGGAGACTCGAGGGGGTGAGATATCTGTAAAATTAATTTACATATATATTATTAGTAGTAAAATTACTTATATTATTACAATGCAATTATTGTCATTCAATGGATAAGACCAACTCCAAGTACCAGTAGGTTAGGACCCAGTTAAATAAAGCAACCTTGACGTGGTGACTGGGCTTAAAATAATTTGCCCAATTTATTAAACTAATTGCTTGTATTTATCCAGGGTTTAGCAGACTGTTTGTAGTCACAGCCTTATGGAGGTAGCCAATATGCAATTAGAATTGTTTGTGCACTAGCATTCTGTTTTTTGTATGTATTATATTTTTGGTTTCTATTTGCACTTTAATTTGGATGTACAACAGCCCATTTTTCTATATATTGTGTGCAACTCCCAAGTATAGTTTACCTCACTATAAGATACCAGGAGAAACAAAAATATCAATCCTTGAAATCAAATTTAGATGAATACACTATCACTGCTACCAATTTGTATTAAACTGCTTCTTTATGAAGTTTTAAAACGCCTAATACCACCGAGGAGTGTTAGGCTCAGTCGCAGCCATTTCCACCTACACCATGCAATATTTCCGACAGACTTATACACTCTACTATCACTCGATCTGCTGAAAATATTGTATGGTGTATTCCCAGCCTTAAGGCCTTTTTTTTAATTTTTTAGGTTAATTCTTATTTCCTTATTTGTTTACTATTTTTCATTTTGTGCAGTGATGCTTGGGCTTTCAATTTGGCTTATTGTCTAGGCCTAGCGCGTGGAAAGGCCTGCTGGGAAGGGGGGGCATGTCCCACTAGTGCCACCCAATGGATGGCCTTCCCCACTTCCACAGGCAGGGACTCCGTACCCCATCAGGGGCCCTTAAAGGGTCCTTTTTTGGCTTAGGGGGGTCCCACAGCTCGAAAGCAGGACCCCCTCCATGGTACTTATAAGTGCCCTTGTCACACTAACAAGTGCCTTTGTTGGGGGTACTGCAGCTCGAAACGGGGACCAACCCTGGTCATTAAAAGGCCTCTTTCAGGTCTCTGTCTTCTTTCTCTTCACTGCCGATGTTGCTGCCATCACCAGCACCGCTGGTAGATGTCACTGTGGCTGCCGAGGACACTGCAGTCAAAGTTGACACCAACTTTGTCGCGGCCGTTATCTTGATCCAGAAGTCTTGCACTTCTTTACATGGGATTGCTAAAAGACAAAAACCCAATTTTAATTGCTAAAGATTTCAATCCGTCTAATCATATGGTCACATATTTTTAAGAAAATATTAATAGATCACTGGCCTTCTTTAAGATTTGAAAAACAAATTATCTTCAGGTTAGAAAATCACATGTTAATACATACGTTTATTGTTGATCCAGAGATCAATCCTAATTACCCTTTGGTGCTAGGTAGGATTTTTCCCCTTCTCCTGGTTTCTGGTAGGATAAAAATGTTAAACTACAGTAGATGTATGTATGTCTTTGTCACGAACGCCAGTTCGCTGGGCACGTGATCTGACTAATTAATCGGTATTCGCTGCCACCACTTTAAGTTACGGCCTTAAAGACGCCCCAAAAACCCACTCTTGACTCTCACTGACTATGCACACCCCTGTCCTGGCAGCTAAATGGTTAGCACTACACCATTCACTCCAGCAACTAACTGGTTAATTAGCATCTGTCCTTCACAAGCAGTCAGAGTTAATTAGCATTTACACTGCACACTCCATTCAAACACATATAAACTTATCAGAGGCTAACTGAGTTCTTTTAGAGCATCAAAGACAAAACTTATTAAATTTTAGATTTAATATTCCAAAAGGTGGACAGTGCACATAATACAAAAATAAAATAAAATGGTGTTACAATAAAATGACATACAATAAGTACAACAGTTATATAAAATAAAAAGGATAAAATATTCACAGACCCTACTCACTAGAAGAAGTCCTGTGTCCTGGGGCAGGATGAAACATTGGGTCCATACACACGTTTTTAGCATGTCCCCAAGTATGAACAACATTATTTTGGATATATATATATATATATATATATATATATATATATATATATATATAAACCAGGGTGGGTGGCACTCAAACCTTGTAGGATAAATCACCTGGGTGCTTCCTGTTGATTAAAAATAGACATATAAACAAAGATATAGGAGCACTCCTAGGAATTTCAATGAAGTTTATTCAACACAAACGTGGCAACGTTTCGGCCCTGTGTCTGGGGCCTTTCTCAAGCCTTGTGATACAACATACCATGTGCAAGTTTAAATAGGGTGTTCCTCCTCCCATTTTTCGTGACATCCAATTATCTACACACACAACACAGCTACAAAGAAAGTGATCTATTTCTTTCATTTGAATATTCTTAAAACATATCCATATTTAAAGTGCTTATAGTATCTAAAGTAGGAAGTAGGTCTCTTTACAGGTGCTGGCTGAGAGGGAAGTGGTTTCCCCCTCCCACCCACCCTTCTTTGATATATATATGTATACATATATAAAAAAAAAAAAAATTGCTATTTGCTATTGTCTCAGCAGGAGGCTAATAAACAGAAAAGCTAGGACTTCAAAATTATAGAGTCGAGTAGGTCTGTAATAGGCAGCCTATGAAGTGGAAATAGGCGGCTAGTTGTTATGGAAAATATGATCCTATAAAGATTTTAAGAAAGTTAAAATAAATGAATGAAATTATTTAAAAAGCTGCGGCCTTTCTTCAACTATATATTATAAGTGTCCGTGTGGTTTATTTATTAAAAATAATAGTTAAATAAGTAATTTAGAGTTATGCTGCATCTAATCTCATGTAGCAGTTTGTCTGCCTCCTCCAGTCTATTGGCGTCCAAGCAGACAATTGTATAGTCTGGAAATCAGTTGCTTTTTACATTAGTTCCCAGTATCTGAATAACGGGGTGTGTTTGGAGATACCTAATAGTGAGTGGGAGGTGAAAGCGTTCTTGCATAGTGGAGAATGGTAGTAATTTACAATTTTCAGTGATCTGACCGAAATATAGTATAACCTTTGTCCTCCCAGTATTGTGAAGCTGCAAAGATTGCTAGGTTTGATAAGTGGGATTATGCCATAGAGTGGTCTTTGGGATACTGGTATCGGAGTGTTTTATTAACTTGTTTCCAGATATATGTTTGCTGTGTATGTAAGGGTGTTTAGTGCCCTCTGAGGACCGCTTTGAAAGGCGTCCCATTTAGTTTTTGTTGGCATTGCTCCATTTCCAGATTAAAGCAAAAGTCTATATGGTCCAAATGGGGTCTGGGTCTGGTGTCAGTGTGAGCCAGAATGGGGGAACCTCCATGTTCTTTGGATGGTGGTTGATTATAGTTATGAAGTTTAAACTAAAATAGGAGGAACGGTCAAAATACTTCTGGGAGATATGTTATTTTTGGTAGTTTTTGGTCGTTAGTAAAGACATGGTCAATTCTGGATAGATCCTATGTGTGTTTTGGAGTGACAGGAGAATCCTGCGTAGCATATGGCGGCTTCGCCAAGCGTCTATCCAACCTAATTCCATTGTTAGAGCATGCTAGGGGTTGTGTTGGGTAGATGACCTGTTTGGGGGTTATTTGTCAGTTTATCAAGTATTGGGTTCATGGTTGAATTAAAGTCGCCCAAGCTATCATATGAGTGCTGTGTGTGTTGGGCTAGGATTGGTAATATATCTTAATTGGCTGTAATGTGGCCGGTGGTGGGTCAATATCCCTATAATCACAATGTTTGACTCTATTATAAAGCTACACATAATATTCCCCATTCGTCATTTACTTTACATCTTGCAGAAAATATTTTTATAAATATATGCCTAGTCTTAGTATGATTGTGCACTTCATTTGGTCATCAGTTATTTGGTAGACATCCATTGCACGCATGTCAATGGAAAGGTATATCTGGGAGGTTACATGTCATGCCAACTTTATATGTTGAAGAAAGCTCTCTTGCCAATACTTGGTTTAGACTGCGGACGCTACTAGGTAAAAAGCTTAGCCTAGCAGTAGAAATAGAATATTGAAAATTAAGATCAGATCCAATAAGAATATTTTCAGGGAGTGAAAAGCAGGTTAATTGAAGCACACAATTCACTAAACTGCACACAGGTTTAAAATGGTTCACACAAAAAAAATCCAACAAAATATTAGCACTTCTACAGAAGAATGCCAATGCGTAAAACAGATTGGATAGAAAAGGGAAAGACTGAAAGAGGATGGGAGGCAGACTTGTGTTTCTTTATCTGTTCATTACAGGATTGGTGCCATAAATGTCAAATACGCTAGTTTCGGCATTGATGTTGGTTTCCATTTGTCTAAGTCAATGTTGACTAAAAATAAAAAAGGAGGAGGTTCCTGTTAATTTTGTTACTCCCCTTAGACTTGCATAGTGTAAAAAGTGTCACTCCAAATTAGGACGTGTGACCATTCCCATTAGGGATAGATGAGAGTTTTGTGGAACCATTGGGGAAACATGGGCCAGCGCTCATTATTGATATCTCCATACTAGTTTGAATGGCAGCTAGTAATATCCCTATCCCAGAAAATTATGGATTTTTATTTTAAGATTGTTTACAGTGTCCCTTTAAGCTATATATGCTATATTGCAGGAGTCTGGTGTGAATAGACAAACTAATTGTAATGCTTGCAATAACTGTTCAGAACTATAAATAGGGATAATGTGCTACTGACAATGTGATTTAACAATGTTACATCATGGAGAAATTCCATGACCATATAAAGAATTATATAATGGACAACAACGGTGGAATTGAAAGCTTTATATTATTCACACAGCAAGGATATATAAGGATATATTCCACTGCTAGGTATTAGAGGAAATACATTTATCTTCAGCCTCATTTGCCAGAGACACAATTGTTCTGTACATGTTCCCTGTGCTTATTAATCTTGTGTTCAAACCTCTCTGTAACAGCCTAACTATGTAAAACCTTAACACCAGCTATGGCGTTGGTGCTAAATTTGTGTGCATAAACTGTATGCACAAAAGCTGTATTAAAAGGTTTGCTGTTTGCTGCACAGATGACTTTCTGAAACTTAAATGGTTTAGGTTTTATAAGTGGCATACTCGGGGCATATCTGCACCCAGGTCTCCATTGACTGGGCGGTGAGTGAGTGGTGTTTTTAACATCACGCTGCCACTAAATCAGTTAATGTGGCGCGTCTGGGATCTGATGTTTGGTGTATTTTTTATGTTTAAAAAACCTTTAAATAGGGAAATTTGCAATTCGCCTCCTGGTAAATGAGGTGTGTGTTTTGCCAAACATAGGTTTTAGCTATTTTTCCTCCCTCTGTGGGCATTAATCATAATGTCAGCCTCCACTCCAAAAATAGAAGTATAAAAACACTGAACTAGTCCCTATGTATTAGACCAGTTTAGTGTTTTATGCTCAAAATCTTCTGTGGAGTATATACTAAATAAAAGTAGTAGTAGTTTATGCACATTAAATCTGCACACTTGTATTCCTCCTATTGTATAAGAATATTTATATTTATGGAGATTACATTGATTTTTTAGGAGCTATATAATTTTACATATAGGAAAGGTGCTTAGATACTGTATGTGTCATTTCTCACTATTACAGTGTAATGACCATAAATGTATGCATATAAAGAATAGTCATCAACAAGAGAAAAAAGCGGGTGGCGCTCCCTGAATGACGGCGATACACTTAAGGACTTAGTAAAACAATTTCTTTATTGTAGCAGTTTAAAAACAACCTGCCTTACGCGTTTTGTGCTATCATAGCACTTACTCATAGGCCATGAAATTGTTTTAAACTTAGTCCGAAGTGTAACGCCGTCATTCTGGGAGCGTCATGCTTGTTTCACGTGTTGATGTCGTTACTTTGACCTAAGCAAGGGTCCGGGGCAGCTGCACCCGGACCACCAACACAGCCCGGTGAGCATTGATCTTATGCCTTTTATATTTACTGATCCAGGAAGATGTATTTGGTGACTGCCTGAGTTTTTCCTGCATAAGCGGCAGACTCTGGGCAGTATCTGCACCCGGGTCTCCATTGACTGAGCGTGAGTGAGTGCTTTAACATACACGCTGCCGCTAATCAGTGTATGGAAACTGTCTGTGCATCTGGGATCTGATGTTTGGTGATTTTTCAGATGTCTTGCTTTGTTTTATATAAAGTAGGTAATTAGGTATATTAGGTACATCAGCCAAGTTTTTAAAGGCATTCCACCCCCAAAACTAAAAGTTAACCCCATATGGCCCCACTGTGTATTAAAAACATCCTTACCTTACATCCTGCTCCTTATGGTTCTCTTCTGCGGTGCCAGTCCAAAGTCCAGGAAAGTGAAGAGTAGTGGCAGTCTTCCTGTCCAAACATCTCTGCCTCTTGTCTTGCTTCCGGGAGGGATGGTGACACGTGTCAGATTAGCCCTTTCCCCCCCTCCCTCCCACCACCCGGATCCTTCTCTGCAAACCGTTGCACCTATTTTAATATGGAATAGTCAATATAGAATATTTATCCACACTCTGTCACTGCTAAACCTCTACAGTGTTTAAAACTGAAAGGAATTGCAAGGAAGTTCCTGTATTACACCCAATTATTGTGCTGTTTGTAAAACATGCGGCAGTCTTAGCCAATAAAAAAGGGAAGATAGGAAGTCTTCAGGGTATTCAATTAAAGGAACATAAACTTAAAAAAACAAGTATTTGTCATCGGTTTGTATTATTCACAGGGAGGTGAGATCGCTCATGCCCACCTCCCTGTGAACAATAGTATGCTCGGGGGACCTGAACTTACCTTACGCGCTCCTCTCGCAAGCCGCTCTGCACAGAACAGCTGTTCTAATCCCGATACAACCCTATCTTTTGTATTGGCGCGCAGGCACCTAAGATAGGGCGCGCGTCGGGACAGAGAGGCTGTTAGTGAAGTAGCGGCTTGCGAGAGGAGCGTGATAAGGTTGAGTCCAGGTCCCCCGAGCAATACTTTATTCACAGGATGTGGGAATACGCGATCTCACCTCCCTGTGAATAATACAAACCGATGCCAAATACTTGTTTTTTAAGTGTAGTGTTCTTAAGTTCTTATTGTTAACAAATGGTTAGATGTTAGCTTTCAAATGTTAAAAAGATTGTTGGTTGGGAAAAATTAGCACAATTTTAACGATAAAACATTTATTGAATCTCACTGTATGTCTCTGTATCAGAAAGTGCTATTTAAAAGGCACAGATACACCAAAGAAAAACACACCCCAACCTTCTCCATAATAGGCAAAAAGAAAGACTTTCTGGTGGGGGTAGGGTTAGTACCAGCATTGTGTAACCATGAGAAACCGCTTGGCCTGCCTGACCACATTTTCTGCCACATTAAGATTTAAAAATGTATTAACAGAAACAGTCACTGTGGTAACTGGCATGTATCAGTAACTACTGTGGGCACCTTGCATGTCCAGGTCCATACTGTGAGCCAATTTATGTACCAGTTACTACTGTGGGCAGCTTGCAGTTACAGCCATTTACTGGGCAACTTGTATGCACTACGTGTGAAAATTGCATGTACCAGTCACTACATACACCCCCCTCACACACACACTTACTTACAAAGTTCACTATTCACATGCAATTATAAACTATGCAGGCTACATTTTTCCCTATTTCTTTAGATATCCAGTCTAAAACATCCACAATTCAGCTGTCAATCAAGTGCCTTACTTTCATAAACTATTCTTCTGTAAGAAGTTTTCTTTGTAGCTGGTGAATGATTGACAGTTGGTATGCTGTATGCAAATAGTCAGACAAGTAATCAGAATATGAGCAATACTGGATTGAAGGCATGCAGCAAACACACACACACTAGTAAGTGTTATTTACACGTGTTAATGTATAGATTAAGATGATGCCAAATTAATTTTTTCATTACATACCCTTTAAAGTTGTGCTAGGATTTCTGTACTAAATATCAGAACAACGTTTACCCAGAGTTATTGCCGCTCTTGGTAAATGAGGTCTTGGTGGATGCTCAGTTCAGTCTTCAGTATACAAACACCCCCCAAAAAAATATTCTCCAGTAATAATATTCATAAAGAACATGCAGGGTTATTCAATAAAAGTTCTTATCGCTTAAATGGTGATCTAATTTTGCCCCAACCAATCAGATGTAAGCTTACAAATCTTAAATAAGATCTGATGGTTGGGCAAAATTGTACATTACAAGGGGATAAGAGCAACCCTCCCTTTTTAACCCTACTGTTGGGTAGGGCTAAAAAGGAGGTAAAAAGGTTGAACTTGATGGACGTATGTCTTTATTCAACCTCAATTACAATGTTACTATGTAACCAAATAAACCGTTATTTAAAATTACATAAAGTGTCATACATAGGTTAGGACCACTGCTGTGTCTTGACTGATTGGCGAGAATCCCTGTCCCAAAGAGCTTACAATCTAAGTTGGAGGGCACCACATACAGATACAAGTGGGGGGAGGGATACAAAGTGCTTGAGACAGCTAACAATCAATCCATATATTGCTGGTTTTAGGAAAGGTAGGATAACAGTTTAGATTAAAAGTACTAATGGATGGGAGAGTGTTCGAAATGTACGGAGCAGCAAGAGAGAATAGTTTAACCCTTTCATACCAGCCGATTTTCATTTTTTTTTTTGCCAGCAGAATTTCGGATTTTGCCCTTAATCGCTTTAGACTAATTTTACAGTAGGAAACCTTGCAGTAAATCAGGAATATTATACATTGTTTTTTCAGGGTAAAAGTATTTTGTAACTTTTCTGGAAATTTTACTGGAATTATGGGTAAAATATATAAAACAAATGTAAAATTTGCAAATTTTCATGGATTTCCCCATTTTCATTTATAGTTATTTTAAGGTTACGCCACAAAATCTCACTGTTTCTAAAAGCTCAGATACCCCCGAGTACAATGATACCAGATATATGAAGGTACCCCACTTTTCCTGTACAGGAGACCCCCCCAAACTAAAACTGCACCTTCAGATATTTACACCAAATTGAAATGATAACCACTACTGACAGTAACATTGAATATCTTCCAAATAACAAAATATCCCCACAAGTGAGATATTTTTAGAACTACACACCTGCAGGATTTTATGAGTGAGGTAAGTTTCAATCAAAATGCAGATACCTGGGCGCAGCTCTTCGTCCAATTGTAAGTTATTTTCTCACATTTTCCTTTTTTTCCTCAACTGTAAATCGAGACAATATCAAATGAGAATTTCATCTAAGAACTGTGGAGGAAAGTTCAAACTACACTCAAATAAGAAAGCCTAACCCCTCCCGATAAAATGGTATGCCACATTCATGGCACATTCAGGCAACCCAGAGCGGGACCAATGCCAAATGTCAGTAGCAGCAAAAAAAAAAATTAGCCAGCTTTGTATTTTAACAATCTGCGTTTTTCCATAAAACACCCCCCCTAACTCAGAAATACCCCCCCAAAACTAATATTCCTGAAATCTTCACACACCTTCAGCTATGTAATGCTTGTAGTTCGTTCATTCATACCATCAATGTGTGTTGCGAAGTTCTTCGTAGAAGTTTGCACTTTTACCAGATTTTCAAAAAAAGTTAACCTCAAACAACATTCAAAAAGGTGAAATCATGCCAAAACCTCATGGAATGTAAAAAAAAGTACCAAATATCAATCTCACATATGTCTGACGTGGAAGCGAATAGCCACGAAGTGTGAGACAATGCACGATGGTCAGAATAAGCTAAAATAGCCAACTCCGAATCTTACAGGCTGCAGTTTTTTCCACAAACAACCCCGTAACTCATAAATACCCCCCACAAAACTAAATATTCATAAAATCTACAACCTTCAGCTATGTAACGCTGTAGTTCGTTCATTTATACCATCAATGGTGTGGGCACAGTTTTTTTGTAGAAATTCGCATTTGTCTGAAAAATGAACAAAAAACTATTTCAAAAGCTAGAAATAATGCCAAACCTCATGGAATGTAAAAATAAGTTACTAAATATCAATCTCCCAAATGTCCTGAATCAAACGGTATGCCATATACATGGTTACACAGCGGACGTGGAAGCGAAAAGCTACAAAGTGAGTCAATGCACGATGGCTCAGAAACAGTGAAAATATTTAGCCAACTCTTGAATTTGAGCAGGCTGCAGTTTTTTTCACGAAACACCCCCGTAACTCAGAAATAACCCCCAAAATATATATTTCTGAAATCTACACATTTATCTACGTAATTCTGTAGTTGTTCATTCATACCATCATGGTGTGGGTGCAGTTCTTCGTAGAAGTTCGCAGTTTTAGCAGATTTTCTAAAAAATTTGAAAAAAAAACACGCTCAAGTAGAGAAATCGTGCCAAATCCCAAGTAATGTAAAAAAAAGTTACCAATTACAATCTCCTAAATGTCCTGAATCAAACAGGATGGCTAGTATGGTTACACATGCAGACGTGGAATCGACTAGCCACAAAGTGAGCCAATGAACAGTGGCCTAATTACAGCAACTTTTCAGATTTGTCAAGACTAAACACCCCTCTATATAGAAATACCTCCCAAAACTACACCTTCAGCTACACAATGATTGATTCTTTATGCATAACACCAATGGTGTGGGCACCAGTTGTTGTGAGAATTTTGCTTTTTTTACCAAATTTCAGGGAAAATGTACAAAAATACAATTCAAAGTTAAGAATCATGGCAAATTTCCATGTCATGTAAAAAAAACTGTCAGTTATTGATCTTTCAAATGCTCTGAATCAAACGATATGCCATATGCATGGTGCAAACAGAGACATGGCCACCAACTAACTCCAAATGGGAAGATGCATAAGTGCAATTACAAGAAAAAAATCAAGGTGCTCTATAATTTCAAACAGCCCCAAAACTTGGAAAAGCCCCCCCACAAATAAACCCCCCCCATAAATATCAATCTCCCACATGTCCTTAATCAAACAGTATGCCATATGCGTGGATGCACACAGAGACGTGGCCACCAACTAGCTCAAATGGGACACATGCACAAGTGTAATTACAAGAAAAAAATCAAAGTGCTCTGTAATTGCAAACAGCCCCAAAACTTGGAAATGCCCCCACAAATAAAACCCCCCACCAAATATCAATCTCCCACATGTGCTGAATCAAATGGTATGCCAAATGTATGAGTGCAGACACATGGCCACCAACTAGCTCAAATGGGACGCATGCACAAGTGCAATTACAAGAAAATTTTTTTAACAGCCTACCATTTTTCCAAGAAACAGCTCCGAAACTTGGAAATATCCCACAAAACTATTTATGTTTGTGCTCTGTAATTTGAAACAGCCTACCGTTTTCTAAGGAAACAGTCCTGAACTTGAAAATTCCCCCACAAATGAATAATTTTGGAATCTAAACACCTTCAGCTACGTTACAGTGCCATGCTTATATACATACATGAAGAATTCCAGACCCAGTGATCCAAAGAACTCCGTGTTTTTAAGTTTTGTGAAAAATAAATAAGATGATTCAAAAGTTGAAATCCTACCTAAACCCACTTGACAAGTAAAAAAAACACTAAATATCAATCTCCACAGTCCTGAATCAACGGTATGCCATATGCGTGGGTGCACCAGAGGCGTGGCCACCACACATGCACAAGCGCCAATTGCAAGAAAAAATCAAAGTGCTCTGTAATTTGAACAGCCTATTCAATTGGAAATTCACCCCACAAACTATCAGGTTATTCAATAAAAGTTCGGATCATAAAAATGGTGTTAATTTTGCCCCAACCAATCAGATGTTAGATTTCAAATAAATAAGATCTGATTGGTTGGGGCAAAATTAACACCATTTAAATGATAAGAACTTTTATTGAATCTCCCTGTATATATTTTTGAAATCTACACACCTTCAGCTACGTTGTCATGCTTTCATACATACATGAGAATTTTCAGACAACTCCATAGAACTCCGGCTTTTAGGAGATTTTGTAAAAAATAAAATAAGAGGACTAAAGGTTTAAATCCTACCTAAAACACTTGGCAAGTAAAAAACCCCACTAAATGGCAATCCACATGTCCTAAATCAAATGGCATGCCATATGGGTGGGTGCAAACAGAGACAGGGCCACCACTAGCTCAAATGGGATGCACGACACAATGAAATTACAAGAAAAAAAAAAAAACGCCACAACCCACCCACCCCCATTCCCCTTTTAGTGTATTTAGTGAAAAAACAGTACGGAGAGTCACGCAATTTTTTGCACACTTTACTAGTCCTAAATATTCAATCCGGTCTTTTTTTGGTACCTCTGTAAAATTTCTTACTAAAATAGGCTTAGTTTCCCTTGAAATCGGACAAATAATGATCTGCGTTTACTTTACCAATATCACCGGGGGCTTTGGGAAGCTTGGAGAAGACACCGTTTTTGCTAATTTATAGTTGTATAACTTTAAGAATTTTTTTGTGTGCATTTCCCCTTTTTTTTTGATAATCCAAAGATGATCATCAAGTCATTTTAGGGAATGATAACGAACTTGGAATATGGGCATAAATGCCCGTTTTCTAATTCGAAATCCGATCGGAAAAATCACTTCCCGGAAATCATTTCCGGAAGTGATTTTTCATTCAGTGGCAAAGATCAATAATTTGGTGATCACCAAATTTTGATCTCTGTCCCCAAAAAATTCTATTTGTGAATGGAACTTTGAGTTCCATTCACAAAAAGATAGTAAAGCTGTCACACTGACAGCTTTACTATACCAGGTACTGTACTTCGATCTGATGGAGATTGAAGTGCAGTACCTCCACTATACCACACGGGGCAGACCGGGGGAGCCTAAGGGAAGACCCCGGTGAAGCAGGAATTCCTGTGATGTCACCGGGGTCTCACTTATCACACAGACTTCCTTCTTCCTCCTGCTCCAGGCTCTGCACTAAAGGTATGCTATCTCCCGATTTGAATTCTGCCCCCTGATCGCCCCTAGGCGGGCAGATTTTTTTTTTTAAAGGGGAAGTTTGAGCATTTTATGCACAAAATGTGAATATATGATCTGTAGCACTTAAAGGGTTAAAGGGTATATAAACTAGGAAATTTGTTTTTTTTAAATTGCCTTTTACTGGAAACTATCATTCTTCCTAACTATCACTGTACCATTTTTTTCTTGATCTGTCCCCTATTTCTTTAGATTCCAGGGGTGCCCTACCATGAAGCAAACTGAATATTTGCTTAGGCGCACCCCTGCAGAACACTAAAAAGGTGGCAGTTAAAAAAAATCTTCCTTTCTACAATACTGCATTTCAGCACCAGTCCACCAATCAGTGTTAAGTCAGCCCTCCAGTCCACCAATCAGTGTTAAGAAAGCCCTCCAAAGCCCTCCAGTCAGTGTTAGCCAGCACCCCACCCCCACTCCACAAGCCACGCCTATGTTCCCTGATGAAGCATGCTCGCTTCACATGCTGCCACCCGTCTACTGATAGGTGGCATTTAAAATTTGTTTCAGGTGTTAAAAACCCTAGGAACACACTTTTAGATATCCAGTCTGAAACATCTACATTTTAGCTGTCAAAGTGCCTTTGTATCATAAACTCTTCTGTTATGTATATAGTTTTGCTGTAACTGGAATGGTGACAGTTAATACGTGAACTGCATGGTGGAAAATTCCTCTCCAAGTGCTTTAAAGGATAAATGAGCATGGTTGCCCTCACAGAAAGTCAGATAGTCTGGCAGGGGGCTGGAGGACTGAGAGACTGAGCTTGAGTCCTGAGTTCGAATCCACCCTTGGACACATTTGCAAGGAGTTGTATGTTCTTCCCGTGCTTGTGTGGGTTTCCTCCGGGTTCTGTGACCAGAACTATATGTGTTAATACCAGTAATTCTCAATATTTTTTTGTTTTAGAAACTTATTCAGCCCACTTTTAAAGCTTTCAATGAACTTGCGATTACCACATCTTTTGGAAGACAGTTCCACAGTTTCGTACTTTAAAGAAACTTTTCCAAGCCCCTCCATTCCCCATTTTATTTCTGTGACTTTCTCTAAACTTCTCCCATTTCCAGATTTCCTTTTTGTATATGGAATTCCCTAAATGCAATGCAAATCCAAAATGAGGCCTTACCAGTGCTTTTGTAGAGGGGAAATAATATTTCTCTCTCTTGAATTTATTCCCCTCTTTAAACAAGACAAACTTGTTGGTCTAGCCATTGCTGTCCGGCACTGCTTGCTACAGCTAAGTCTGTTAGCTACTAGAATCCTTAAATCATTTTCCAACAGAGAAAGGTCTAGGTCTGCAGGCAGCAATTGCACATCATTTGAAGTTTCCAAAGTCTGCATTGTATGTGTCATCAGCAAACAGATACTTTGCTCTCAATACCCACTTTTAAGTAATTCAGGTAATTTATATACCGTATACTTGAGTAAAACCGAGGTTTTCAGGCTTTAAAAAAAGCCTGAAATCTACCTCGGTTATACTCGAGTCAATGTTTCCCTACCTTGTCCGGCGGCCCGCGTGATCCGCATCCTCGCTCCACAGCCTCTGCGCATCCAGATGATGTCACTACCCGGCGCCGCAAAGTGAGAGGCGCCGGGTATTGACATCATCCGGATGCGCAGAGGCTGTGGAGCGAGTGCGGATGCGCGGCGCGCGGACAAGGTAGGAGAAACATTTACTTACTTACACAGGGACACAAGTGGAAAATACATACAAATAGGAGTAAAACCTTCTTATTTGTGCATACTGTATGCACAAATAAAGAGTTTTACTCTTATTTGTAAGTATTTGCAACTTAAGATATTTGAAAACTACAACTCCAGCAATAAAGCATGCTGGGAGTTGTAGTTTCCAAACATCTTTAGTGGCCAATACTACCCCTCGGTTTATACTCGGGTCAGTGTGGTTTTCCTACTTTTTCCCCTAAAACTAGGTCCCTCGGTTTATACTCGGAAGGTTTATACTCTAGTATATACGGTACAGATTAAAAAGAAACACTTTTTGTAGATGTAACTCTATTGACCATTACTTTCTGTATGCAATCCAACAACCAATTTTCTATCCATGTCAAAAGTTTTTTTAGGTACAGACCTCAGTTTATACATAAGTGAATAGGGTTTTGACTTTGCAGACAGATAAAATAACGTAGGTCTTTTTACATTAGAAAACCAGTGCTTAAGTGGGGATATGATCACTTTATAAAAATACATTAAGGGCTGTACAATAAACTCTCTGGGCATCCTTAGATAAGAAAAAGAAGTTTCATCTTAAGGTAAGGAATATTCTTTACAGTGAAAATGATGAAACCAGGGTCTACCTGCAGATGTGGTAATGGCAAGTTGTTGTTGGATGCTTCAAGAGTGGGCTGGATAAGTTTCTAAAATAAAAAATATTAAGTTACTATATTAATGCATGTAGTTCTGGTTGATCCACGGATCATTACCCATTGACATTTAAAAGGGGGATTTTTTTTCTTCATACTGCTGTTTTTTTTTTTTTTCTCCCTTCCTTCCTCTAAGGAAATATTTCTTTACAGTGAAAATGATGAAACCAGGGTCTACCTGCAGATGTGGTAATGGCAAGTTTGTTGGATAGCTTCAAGAGTGGGCTGGATAAGTTTCTAAAATTAAAAAAATATTAAGTTACTTATATTAATGCATGTAGTTCTGGTTGATCACGGATCATTACCCATTGACATTTAAAAGGGGGATTTTTTCTCCTTCATACTGCTGTTTTTTTTTCTTCCCTTCCTCCTCTGGATCAACTGTTAGGTAGAGTTAAAGCATAGGCTAAAAAGGTTGGACTAGATGGACGTATATCTTCAGTAGACATTTAATACTATGATTTTGCTATGTAACTACTAAAATTACATTATAAGTAATTTGGGTCTTCATATCTTAGTGCTAAGACTGTAGGAAGATATGTTAAAACAGTATTTTTATTAATAATCATGATACATAGAGGAATAGAGTTGCAGATTGTGAACAAAATAACTATAGGTCAAAGTACTGTACCTACAATGGTTGGCAAAAGTGTTCAGCCCGCTTGAAGTTTTCACATTTGTCACATTACTGCTACAAACATGAATACTGCTACAAACATGAATCAATTTTTTGGAATTCCACATGAAAGACCAATACAAAGTGGGTGTACACGTGATAGTGGAACGTAAATCATACATGATTCAAACATTTTAAAAAATCAATAACTGCAAAGTGGGGGTGTGCGTAATTATTCAGCCTCTTTGGTCTGAGTGCAGTCAGTTGCCCATAGACATTGCCTGATGAGTGCTAATGACTAAATAGAGTGCACCTGGTGTAATCTAATGTCAGTACAAATACAGCTGCTCTGTGACGGCCTCAGAGGTTGTCTGAGACGGCAGCTGTAATTGCAGCAAAGGTGTGGTTCTACAAAGTATTGACTCAGGGGGCTGAATAATTACGCACACCCAACTTTGCAGTTATTGATTTGTTAAAAATGTTTGGAATCATGTATGATTTTCGTTCCAATTCTCACGTGTACACCACTTTGTATTAGTCTTTCATATGGAATTCCCATAAAATTGATTCATGTTTGTAGCAGTAATGTGACAAAATGTGGAAAACTTCAAGGGGGCCGAATACTTTTGCCAACCACTGTAAATGACCCCATTTGCAATGAGAATGGGACTGTGAGTGAAAATGCCAAATTCCTTTCTTATTAGCAACATTGAGCCATTTGGATGCATTTATACCTATAAGAATGTGTTGTTACTCAAGGACTGCCTGTGTTTGTGGATTCAATTTATTTATCATTAGCATCAATTCCTGTGAGCACTAAAATGTCTGTTTCTTATAACATAATATTTATTTCTCAAAGACAAGTAGATGGTTCTAGACAATTGCATTTCAACTTGAAAAATAGCAAATTAGACAAAGTCTATTGCTTTGCAGTTAGACCTTTTTTTCATTCTGCAATTAAAATGCAGTTTTGTTTCATAGGATAAACCAACTGAATCAAGTGTTTGCGTTTGAGTGCTTGGGCACATTATTTGCTAAATGAATGCTTCTTTTACTGTTGTTTGGCAATGTTCATTTTTATGGTTCACATTTTGTGAACAAAGATTTCACCTTTCTAAACAAATGAGAAACTGACAAATTATTACACTCAAATGAACAAAAGTGAACTTTTGAAATGACAAGGAATGTGTTTCATTAATAATGCAGTTTTCTGATAAAATGCCACGATTCCTGAAGAAGACGAATATGTGTGTCTTAAATAATTATACTGTTACAGACTCTAAACCACACTAGGAGCTTAAGTAATATGAACACTTCTACCACTTAATGTTCCTGAGTTATAAAAAATATGATGAGTCATATAAAATATGATGTTTCCATATGGAGCGGAGCGAAGGTAAGTGCAGGTCCCCTGAGCGTAATATTATTCACAGGGAGGTGAGAATAAGCGTTCTCACCTCCCTGTGAATAATAGAAACGAATGGCAAATAGTTGTTTTCTGAATTATGGGAGTTTAGTGTCCCTTTAATACTTTCCTTTAGATTCATTAAAAGAAAGCACCATCCAGAGCAACAAGATGCTTATTTAAGAAACTGAACACAATCTCCTGCACAACACGCTGTGTAGTATAACTTCAGATAGACTTGTTCTCTCATTAAAAAAACGTTTCGTACACATATTGTCTATTATCTTTTGGAAATGCCTTTTTACTTTCTGTTAAACCTTTGTTAAAATCAGTCTGCTCTGACTGATGAAGAGGGTTTAGCCCTCGAAAGCTTGTCAACTAAATAAACGTTAGTTCATAGAAAAATCACAGTACTCTTATTTTTTTAACATCTATATTGGACTAATACAACAACTACAATACTTTTCTACAAATTACCCCAAAACCCTACTTTCGCTATCTATCTACCCCTCTCACGGGCGTTTCTCAGAGAAGGAATAGTGGTATTCTACTATTCCTTAGCCCATTCCTTAGCCAACATGGGCTATGAGTTGTACTGGTAAAACATGGAAGCCCCCTTTGTTACAGAATCTTTACTTATATCTACAAATGCAAATGACTAGAGAAAAATCTTCACAACGTGTAGGTATTCTGGGGAGAAAAACTTCACATTAGGATCTGAAAAAATGAAGTTTAGTTCTCCTTTAATTTGCGTTTTTCTGTCTACCTCTTATTCTCTCTGTCTATCTATTTATCACTATCTAGCCCGTTTTTTGTACACTGACTGACTGAATTATGAGAAGGAGGAGAGAGCAGCCGAGTCAATTATGACTAACAGGAATTCGCTCGCTCCTCCTAATCCACAGTAATTCAGTCAGTCAATGTAACGAAACCGGAACAGCACGGGTGAGAGACAATCAGGAGATCAATAAAAGTTCTTATCGTTTAAAATGGTGCTAATTTTGCCCCAAACAATCAGATATATTTAACATTTGAAAGCTAACAACCGGTTAGTTGGGGCGAAATTAGCACCATTTTTAACAATAAGAACTTTTATTGATAACCCTGAATGTTTATTGTCTTCTTTTAGTTTGAGATAGAAACGTCAGTTACCTATTTGATGTACAAAAACGGGCTTGTTATCTACATTACTAATACAGGGAGGGGGAGACAGGGAGGGGGGGGAGACAGAGCTTCTGTGCTGGATTTGTCTTCTTTTTTTTAACCTATGTATATATGGAATAATACGCTTACCTACAGTGTAATATAAGGATACTTCTTCAGCGGAGTTCCCTGACTACTATTAAAAACACTCGGCCTGACGGCCTCGTGCTTTTATATGGTCAGGGAACTTGTCTCGTTGGTGTAATCTCCTTATATTACACTGTAGGTAGCGTATTATCCCTTATATAAATAATTCAAATATTTATTTTGCAAGATATCACCGTACATCTCACCTACCTTAAAGTCTTTTTCTGACACACTGAAACAAAGATTTGGGACACTGTGTCAGATTGAATTTTACTTTACATTCAGATAGGTACAATATTAGAAATGCATTGTGCTGTACTGAGATGAGGTTCACCTCATTACCATCCCCGGCAATTTTTAGGAGATTTGGTCAGTTAGAAAGCAGTATCTAGGAGACGGTAGCAGATTAAAAGCCAGGTTGTGACGACTGAGCCTAACACTGCAGGGCTATGTACCGAAAGCGCCAAAGTTTTTTTTCCAAGGGTTAACATGACTTTAAGACCTAAACTAATGGCAGTTGCGGCGGTATGCAAAAACTGTGTCATGCACTGCTGCAACCTATGTACCCAGCCGATAACGTTTTTTTAAGACAGAAAGTTTTATCAGCTGTTATCAGCTCCGTGCATTGCCTAGTGGAGGAATAGAGAGTGACAACTGCTTCTGTACATAGCCCTGACGGAATCTACATATTTCAGAGCTATGTAGCAGTTCAATACATGATGCATGGCTATAGTGAAACCAATGCAGCATTTCTAATGTAAATACCAACCAGCCATTTAGTTAAGATTTTTTTTACTCTAAATAAACTTTACCCAAAAAATGTAGATTTTGAGAAATCCCCCAAAAATGTAAATCTACAAAAAAACTAATGCCTAGATGAATTGTTTTAAACCTGAAATGCACACTTAAGTTGTTTTAGAGCAGTAAACATTATATTCATCCATATTGATGGTAAGTCTATATCTCTGACCTTTCAGTGACTCTTACCGTATACTGATTATAAGGGGAAAACAAACACAAATATGTATAGAATATGTCCCTAAGTCTAATGCATAAAATGAATACAGTATATGAATAAAAACAGCTTTTAACTGAATATGTAGTACACACTTCTATATCTCTTACTGTACCATACAGTTAGGGCTCTTCTTACATATGTGCTGATGTGAGGTGGTCTCCCCTCTTTCTGCTTTCTGAAACCCTCCATGGGACTTAAAATTTTGTAGCTGATTGGCATTGTAGTTTAGCAGCTGAAACAATTATTGTAAATCTAATACTGCAGCAGTTACAATCTAAAGTCCCCTTCGATGGTTAACTTACTGGCATAACCTACTGTACCAATTGCCATCATATGCACCAATCTTGGATGAAAATGAAGTCTAGATTTGTAAACGTCAATCAGCAAAACAATGTAGAATGGCCAGATAAGCACATACTCTATGCTCTCTCAATGGCAACTCTGTCTTGTCTGAGTCTTTTTTCTGGCAGATCCTCAGGGGCTCATTATGGGTGGGGGCTTTTCGGGTATGCACCATCCACGTTGTACTGTGCACAGAAAGAGAAAAACAGCTGCACCTGTGGCATAACTTGAATCACTGGGCCCCACTGAAAAACTATGATCATCTACAGTGTTTTTCTGGGAGAGGCTGTACCTCTGTCATAGGGATTCCAGGCCCCCCGCAGTCACAAGGTCTGTTCCCCTGGTAGTTACACCCCTGAGGTGCACCTTTACCTCCAGTCCTAATTAATTGCACTTGTAGTCCACATTCCTTAAACTACAAAATTTTTTCATAATATTAAAAGTATCATGCTGCCAAAAGTAATGCTGCTTCTGACGGTAAACTACACTCCCAATCAGCCACAAATGACATAAGTCACACAGAGATATTGATGACTGATATCGTGTACGTCTTTAGTTATAAAGAGAAGAAATTACCTGTGCTGTATTACCAGCAACCAATCAGAAGATAATAACCTTTAACTGGTCTACTTAATTGGTTGCTGCAGATTGCTAGCCCAAACAATATGTTGTACGTCTTATAAAAAAGCAAGTTCAGTTCAGAAGCATTACCCCTCAAAAACCTACTTGTGATTCATTCCTATCTTTATCTGACACTCCAACGCAGAGTTGTTAGAACTTATAGAACCAAGATCCCTCACAGGAAGTATCTTCCCCTCTCCTTCCCCTCTCCTTCCCCTCCTGTGCTAGCTAATTATGAGCGCACCATTGGTCATGATGTCACATCGCGGCCATGACTGACAGTCATTACCAGGAAGAGGAGAGAAGATCGGCGAGGGATCGTTGTAATGTAAGTTCTAATAACTTAATCTTGGATTTCAGGTCCATTCTTATACAAGCACACCCACAAGGTGGCTATCCCACCATGGGATAACACTCTAACTCACAAATCCAGGACGGTTGGACAGCATCATAGATACCAATTTCAATACGGTTACTGCTTATGATCCATAAAACAAACAAAAGTGTCATTTCGTGTTCCTCACCACCTAGACTATGGGCGTTTGGATTACTGCTGAACAACAACGAGGAACTTCGGCACACACCAGAATGCAAGACACGTGACTCTCTTCAATACAACATGACAACAGAAAACTTCCTTAGTCTTACGCGTTTCAAGCGTAACCTGTTACGCTCGAAATGCGGAAGGCGTTTCGAGCGTAACAGGTACGCTCGAAACGCGGACACCTAGAAATCCTTCTACATGTAAGTATTTTATTTAGGCTAGAATAACACTTTAAATTATACCCTTTATCTCTCAGTATGCTGTTATAATTGTGGAGAACATGTACTTCCCAGAGGAAACCCCTCTGTGGTCAAGGGAAGATTTGAACCCAGAAGACACCACAGTCATAGTACTGGGCAACTTTCCTGAAATAGTGCTGAACTATCAGTGTACAGTATATGTAGCATGTACATAGATGTGAATAAGCTTGTTGGTTTTCAAACTTTTCATTTTATTGCAGAGTTTATTGTCATTCAAGATAATAAAGGTTATTAGCCAGTTATGAATCATTCACAGCCGAGTACAATGAGCCTTGGAAGCATATGTTTGTTTGCTATTATTTAAAATAAATAAATAAGGTGTGTACTCTTTTAAGGGAAAACTATACTGTCCAATTTTTAAAAAAAATGTGTTATTAGTGTATTTAAAAAATATAACCTACCCCACCCATGGATTCTATGGGATTCAACTGTAAACAAATATTCTTATAATTGGAATAATTGATTGGAGGAAAATTTTAGTATCTTTTAATTATATTATCCACTCTATAACTTTTATGGGTTACTGATCCATCTCAAAGGTCCTAGGGAAGATGCACCCCTCTCTAGTTTGTGCTAGTTTTCTTCTAGCTTCCTGGTTCAGTTACTTTACCCATGGTTCCCTACCTGAGCCTGCGACCCTGCTGTCCTTTTGGCTAGTGAATGGAGGAGGCAATGGGCAAAGTGTTTTTTTTTTTATCAGGACCTGGGAGCAGTCACATTAAGAGATAAATACTTATGCTATATTATATGAAAATACACTTTCCATTTTTGTGGGTGGTATAGATGTTAATTTTGTATTTTAAAAAGTGTGCTATCTTTCATAATAATGTATTTATAATAATATGTAGAGCTAAAAGGAAAGGAAGCTTAAAGCTTCTCGTGGACAAAAGAAAAACAATTTCAGCCGTGGTGTTGAAACTTTTATATTTTAATAAAAGGATCTGTAGATCATGTTGTGGCCTGATATCTGAATGCTCTATTTGCAGTATAGAACTTTTTATAGCAGTAAAATGAGGTGAGAAAGCAAAGAACAATAAAATTGTAAATAATACATATTAAAACTAGAGGAATAAGATTGTGAAACTATGAAAAATTTATAGGAATCTCAATTGCTATAATATTTCAAGAAGTAGCAGAAAACAGTTCAGGAGATTCAAGGTAGATTTTTCATTAGGTGAATCTGTTTTGCTCCAAAAAATCTAAAATGGATCGAATAACCGGCACTTGCTAGAGGCATGGCTAAAGTTATACATTAGAGTGATGTTTTTCTTAACTCATGACCATTTAGATGACGCAAAATAGAAATAGGTCCACTTTACAAAAAAAAAAGTAGCACTGAATATAAATTACACTACAAAGCTAATCATACAGGATAAAAACCAGATACCACAAGTCTTTAGATATTTCACAATCCTCTCACTTTGAAACCATTAACCTTCTCAGTATTGAAAAAGGAAATATTATGGAGCCCAGGACCCTGCTGAATTGTTGCCCATACCAGGGACCTAGATAAATTTAAATGTATTAAAAATATCCACCTTTTTGCATGTAAATGTACATTAAAAAGGGTTTTTTTTTACTCATAAAGGGAAATCAGAGCCTTATTGTAATATATTTGACAGATTTGAACATTTTATCTAGCAATTTCCATGTATCCAAAGTTTAAAGTATTAATCTTATTTAAAGAAAGAAGAAATCGGAATAAGGAGATTATATAAACCTGTGATAAAGGTGGAAAAATTGTAGTTATTTATATTGATTACTAAAAAAGAAGCCAATAGACAGTTGTGAGAATCTATATAAGAAGGTAAAAGAGAATCCATTCCGATCTAAACAAAATGATATATGAGGTTTTGACTGAAGCTTTGAAAAAAAGAGTGTGACAAAAAAGATTTTATATGTAAAACTCCCAGTTAGTTGGCAGAAATGGCAAACAAATTTAAGCAAAGGGGCTACCATAAAAAAAATTTGAGTGAAGCAGCTGATAAAGCACTACAAACTCCCAGCACACATTGCTCAATAAAAAAAACAAATAAGCCAATAAACGTGATGGTCAGACTAAGACCAAAAAAACTATCCAAAGCCAATTAGGCACTAAACACATTTCCAGCTCTCAATGTCAAGTATGTACAGCAATTATAAGAGGAGAAACTGTATCCCATTTCTCAAAAGGCATTAAGATCCAATTGAGGGACTTTGCTAGTTGCATTGCCATGGGAATCATATATATGCTAAAATGCCCTGTAGTCTGGCATATAGGCAATACCAAAGGCAGATTAGGACTTGCATTGGAGAACATAAACGAGACATTACAAAATGCAATCTAGTAAAGAATGAGAGAGTAACCTCAGTATCCAAGCATTTTAAAAACAAGGACACATGCAGCACGGGGAGATGGATGGTGTTAGTGATGGTAAGTAAATCCAGAAGATGTGGTAACATGAAAAAAAATAACTATTTGGATACACCCAGGGCTGCCCTCAGAATTTTCAGGGCCCCATACAAGGTAAATTACAGGGCCCCCGACCCGAAATCGCGATTCCTGGTCTGCATCCACTGTTGCTGCCTTCTTCCCCTGCCGAAGCAAAGAGGAGGAGCCACAAATCAAAAAATAAAAAAATGCCCTGGAGTTTTGACGTGGCCAATGAAGCTGAAACTGAAGCATGTCATGACAGCGGCTCACTGTCATGACAACCGGCCGTAAGGAGTGATGTTGGAGCGTGGTGACGTCACTCCTTTAACTTCCGCATTTACTCAGCGCCGGTCTCGGTACAACTCCTGAACTCCAGCAAGTAAAATTGAGCTCGGGCCCCACTTACTTTTATTATCAGGATATCCAGAAATTTTAAGGGCTCCTCTGAGATGTTTCTCTTCTTTAGCCTTCGCTTCTGTTTTAGTGGGTAGTTCTCGGCTCTGTGTTGCAGGGTTCTGATGACACCCAGCTTGTGATCAAAGGGTGGTGGAAGTCAAACATCAAATACTGATCTGTGTGGTTTGGTTTTCTGTAAAACTCTACTTCAGTTTACCATTCTCCCTTACTTTTACCAAGCAGTCCAAGAAAGCTAGTGTGTGTTGTTTTGTACCTCTTCCCTTGTAAATTTGATGTTTGGTCTACAGCATTGATGTGTTCTGTGAAGGCTTGTACTTCCTCTGGTGGATTTTAACCCAGGTGTCATTTACGTATCTGAACCAGTGGCTGGTTTTGCTATGCCTTTAAATGTATTAAGCGCTGTGTTCCACTTCCTCCATGTAAAGGTTGCAACAATGTCGGATGACTAGCGGAACGTTTTCAAGAACTAAACTTTAAGGGTGAGGCCACACTGCAACGCACAGGAATCGCGCACAAAATCGCGAGCGTTATCGCACGCGATTGTGTGCGATTCTTGTGCTTTTCGCGCTCACGTTCGCGTTTTGCGCATTGTGTTTCGCGTTAGGACACGCATGCGTTAACGCATCAAAAATGGTGAACACATGCATTAACAAAACGTGAACGGACGCGCAATAGCATGCGCATCGGAAAATCGCGGCCTAGCCCTAAGTCCAGTTCATCTAACTGAATTCAACAGATATACCAGACCTGGATGAATGAGAACCACCACAAGCAACTAATGGATATATGTTTTTAAAACTATTTATTAAAGCACTAAGCACTTTGTACTATCATGACACGTTTGTTACAAACTCAATCCACTAAATAGGGGTGGACACAGTATTTAAACCAGCACTATGTTTGTTGTATTGTTCACTTGAAGAAGAGGGGGAAACTCCGAAAAACTGTGCACACCGTATGTCACAATAAAAAGCACTTAAATCAAGTATGTGTCTCTCTCCGCCATTTACTTTGTGATTATCCAGACACTGTTTAGTGTCAATGCTATTTAAGGGATTCCAATTGGACAGTATATTAGGGCAAAGTTATGGTCACATAGAAAACTTTAAAAATGCAGGAATTAACTAATAGATTTATCGAAAGGAATACCCAAAATTCTTGAGGCAAATTTTCCAAAAAGGGAGGATAAGCCCTCCTCAGTAAAAGAGAAATAACAACGGTTAAATGGAGTTCAATAATGATTGGAACTTGTATAGAACCATATTTAAGAGCATGTCCACCCCAAAATTATAATTTCACCCACTACTGGCCCCACTGTGAAGTGCATAACAACCTTACCTTACATCCCCGCGCCAAATGGCTGCCCTGCTATGTCTCCCCAAAGTCCCAAAAACTGGCCATATAGGACTCTGCCTCCTCTGTCTCCTCCGGGAGAAAAATAACATGCCCACTGCAGCCCTCTCCCCTCCTCCCTCTCCCATCCATTTTGCTCTCCTCCCTAGATACAAACCCATTTGTGATATAGTAAGGCTTCCTCCCCCAGCTCCAAGCACTATAATAGATTTAGAGAAAGTCCCCGAACTTACTACCTTACCTCTCTCCCCCAGCGTTCGTGCAGCCGGCAGCCACGTTCGTGATTGGCTGCCTCTCAGCCAATCAGGGACGCGGCGCGCTGGTCCGGCCCCTGCTTGAGTTTCATGCAAGCAGAGGGCCGGGACTGTACGCAGGAGGAAAGAGGTAAGGTAAGTAGAGTTTGGGGGAGTTTCCAAAAATCTATTATAGCGGTTGGGGGCGGGGGAGGGGGAGAGCTACTATATATCAACAATTATAAATGGGGTGGACATGCCCTTTAAATATGTTTTGGCCTGATGTTTATAAGGACACAGAACTTAAGTTACAGCATGCAGAACCGTACAAATTCTCAGAAAGTAGCATATAGTTTTTCCCGAAAGAAAAAAGGAAACATAGTTAGATACACATACAAGCAAATGTGTTGGAAACTTTAAATGTAGGAGATGCACGCATGGTCATACCTTTAGGTAAAAAAAAAAATAAAAAAAAAATACAAAATTGTATACACTATAAAACAAGGGAAGTGATATATTACTACAATTTAAATGTGATAAATTTAAGAACACTGGAGAAAGAGTCCTAGAATATAATCTAAATAGGTAAAAATATATTGCTTGTACTGCTTTTCACTGATGTTAGTCCTGATAAGTCTAGGCATACCTAAGCGAACATTAGTGGACTGCCTGGACTCCTAGCTTGGCTTTGCCTTGCATTAGCAGCCTCAGACCTAATCTTTGCTGGGAGACTTGGATTACTGATTTAATTTGTGTTGACTTTTCTGGTGTGGCCTGGTTAAGGAAGATAAAGCTATGCTTGAAATACTTAAATTGTATAGGCTCACTGATAGCAGCTTTTGGGCAACTGTGTATAGCAGGCTGCCATTTTTTGTGGAACAAGAGAATCATGTAATTTACGGTTTTAGCTTTAGGTTTCCAGTAACATCATATAATACATGTGATGGACAAACTGGCTGGTGGATTCCCGCAAAACAAATTTTAACATTTATACCATATTCATAAAGGCGTGGTATGCTTTTTAGGTTTAAGGACCATTGAACTGATCATTCATTTTTGATCTGTTCAACGTTGTTAATTTACGATTATTTACTATATAATAATAATGATCATAAATTAGCGATACCGATCGTAAATCTACGATAATGCGATTGTGTAGTTATGATCCCCATAGAATACCATTACGGTAGTTACGACCGCATGGTATTCTACGACTGAAGCTTCGTGTAACACACAGCCACGGTCGTACATTATCAAAAAGTGCAGTATTGATAAATTGCTATACCGTGCCTTTTTTAAATAGGGCCTTAATAGGGCTCTCTAATAAACTGGATCCCAAATCTCCTCTGTAACAAACATCAACCTGGCTCCCGTTAAACAGCGCATTACATACAAAATTCTTCTCCTAACATTTTAATCCCTTCGCTCTGCTGCTCCTCCATATATTTCCTCTCGAGTCTCCCCCCATATGTTCCTGCCCACACACGGCAGGACCAGCTCCTGTACAGACCCCCGAGTCGGACTGCTTCCTCTCGCCTTAAACCTTCTCTCTCGTGCTCCCATCCTCTGGAATTATATCCCCTATCTCTACATCAAGAAACCTCAATTAGCAGGTTTAAATCTAGCCTACAATCCTACCTATTGGTAACAGCACAGTATTTGTTTTATTTGCACTGTATACGTCTCACTCAGACTTATACCCATTCCATTGTATCTGTGTGTTACCCACCTAACTAAATTGTAAGCTGATGGAGCAGGGACCTTTACTTCTTGTGGCAAAACCCTAGCACTTCATTTATATAAGTTATTTTACGTACTGAACTATCTATGTATTTATCCCCCTTGTATGACTTTATTGTATTTTATACTGTACAGGGCTGTGTCCCCAAGTGGCGCTATATAAATAAACATATACATACATACATACATACATACAGGGCCCATAGTTGCCAATTCTAAAGACTACTAATTGCCATATTACTGTTTAAAAATGGTAAGCTTAAACATGCCATGGGTGACATACCAATGCTCAAAAAACTTTTAGAATCCCTTTTTGGATAAGGAGCTTTTTTATGCCTCTCAAAAATATACATATTCCAAATTATTACACTAGGGATAAGCCATGTCATTTTTAATCAATTAACAAACCAATTAGCACAATATAGTAATTTCTCCCTTTATTAATTCAACACAATAACAAATGACAGCTGGGTACATCAGTTTTATATTAAAAGGGCTTGCATATACTATACATAAGTACCCATTACACTTTTGCACCCAAGTACCCACCATGACCATTTCCCCATCTCTATTAATAACTTCCGAGTATTCATGGAGTTTGGATGTCCTTTATTTTTTTCCTTTCTTTGTATGACTTTAGGATTACTGAATCGATTTATTGCTGACAGCCTATTTTGCCTTTACAATCTTGTCAGATTTGCCAAAGTTTGCCAAAGAGGCAATACTATCAGCCCTGCCCTGCTACACAAAAAAGGTGCCAGGCAAGACAGAACATATGTTGACATAAGTTTATTTCCACTCAGAATCTGAAATTATTTTTATTTTTGCAACAACTCTATTATATATAATACTTTCTTAAACTTCATTCAAGCTTATCATGGAAGCAGCACTGTCCTGGCCAAAAGATTAAAGGCCAACAAACACTGTTACAATCCAATCCCTACCATTAAAATATTTTTAAGTTAAACAGTTTTCACAGGCAAAACTATGACGGGCCCCTATCCCTGCTTCATCTACAGGGGGAGGAGGCTATATCTGTCACAGAAAAAAACTAGAAGATGGGGCCACCTATGTCCTGCTGCCCCCCCCCGCATCTGCACCCTCTGCTTAAGACCCTGCACACATACCTAGATTATTACATGCAGGTGAAAGGCTGTACAGGCCTAAATGGTTTTAAGTAGAAAATACACATGTAAAGTGATGAAAGTATGGGTCTACTCAGGTTTTAACCTTGGGTCTATTCAGGTTTTAACTTACTATTGTAGAAATATCCCCCTTTTTCAATGCTACTGTAATTGTCAAAGAAACGGCGCAGAACGTTGTGTCGATGATGGAAACAATTGTTTCGGCCACACACACTTTCCCAGTAAAGTGCAATACCATTGGTATCGACTGGATTGGCTCTTTATCGAGAATGTGTGACCCAGCTTTAGTGATGTTAGTTATGTGCCCAGAAAACCTGTGAGATCTTAAATATATGGGTGTTGTTTAAGGTTTACTGTGGTCTCATGCAAGGGCCCTTCATTAAAATGAGCACATTCCTACCTTTAAATGATTTCAGGATCATGTGTCTAGTTGTAATCTATGCAAACTTATAGCAGTATATAGGGTGTTTTTTCTTTTTAGCTTGCACGGGATCTGTGACATCACAATGCTCGACCCCAATGCCTTTGGCATGCCCCGTTGTATTCTACTGCTGTAACCATCTTCTTGGTTTATCCTGAATATCTGAAGGGAACTTTACACGCTATAGCTCAAGAGAAGCTGTCTGAAAAGTATTAGAGAGGTATTCAAATAGAGGACACTTGCATGGAGACCACAGTTACCCTTTAAGTTTAGAAATGGAACTAGAAATAGAACTCGACATGTGCCCACTGTGCTTAGTATTCATACCAGTAGTTTAGTTAAAACATTTGGGGCACGTGTCCCGAACTTTGGCAAAGTGCCCTGAATGTTTTAACATAACTAACCTAATAGAGGTGCCCGAATCTCTTTTCCCAGTAGTACTCCGAATGTACTACTGGGAACTGCTGCCCCTGTGCTGCCTCTGCAAAGATTCTGCAATGAATTCCATCCTCCAGCTGATCCGTGCACATGTGCAGGGCAAAACCAGTAGTGCACATCATTAATGCTGCCACGCTGCCACACTAATATAAAGATTTTCCTGCACATAGGGTGGGGGTAGTAGCATATATATACGCTCACACAGGAGCCGTCATCCGATGACAGCTCCTGTGTGACGAAAACGCGTAAACTTGCGATTAAAATTGATGGTTGACGAGAAGCCCCGTGAGTGTTTTTTTACTTCGTGAATGTAAATTGATCTAAATTGCACCCGGATAGCAGCAGTGAGTTGGAGTGCCTTCTTTTGATCTTGGTTATATATATATATATATATATATATATATATATATATATAATATATATATATATATATATTTCTTACACCAAATTATTGATCTTTGCCAATGAATGAAAATCCACTTCCTGGAAAATAATTCCAGGAAGTGATTTTTCTTGATCGGATTTCGAATTGGATCTTTGGAATATCCCCCCAAAAAGGGGAAATGCCACAAAATAAAATCTTAAGTGATACACACACCTTTTTTTTTTTAACCTAAAAACTATAAATTAGCAAAATAAATTGTCTTCTCCAAGCTTCCAATGTCCCCGGTATAATCGCTAAAGTAACGCAGATCATTATTGTTCGATTTCAAGGGAAACTAAGCCTATTTTAGAAGGGAATTTTGCAGAGGTACCAAAAAAAAGACCGGATTGAATTTTTAGGTTCAGTAAAAAAGTTTGCAAAAACTTGTGGGACTCTCCGTACTAACTGCTTTTCACTAAAATACCATTAAAAGGAGTGGGGATAGGTGTGGGGGGGGGTTGTGGCTTTTTTTATTTTTTCTTGTAATTGCAATGCGCATGATCCCATTTGAGCTAGTTGGTGGCCCCGTCTCTGTTTGACCCCCACCCTTATGCATATCCGTTTGATTCAGGCATGTGGGAGATTGCCATTTTAGTGGGTTTTTTTACTTGCCGAGTGGTTTAGGTAATTTCAACCATTGAGTCCTCTTATTTTATTTTTTCACAAAATCTCCTAAAAGCACAGAGTTTCTATGAATAACAGCGTCTGGAATTCTCATGTATATACGAAAGCATGATACCATCACGTAGCTGAAGGTGTTGTAGCTTCCCAAATTATAGTTTGTGGGGGGGTATTTCCAAGTTATTAGGTTGTTCAAATTACAGAACACTTTGTTTTTTTCTTGTAATTGGACTTGTGCATGCGTCCCATTTGAGCTAGTTGGTGGCCACATCTCTGTGTGCACCCTCACATATGGCATACCCGTTTGATGCAAATATGTGGGAGATTGCCATTTAGTGGGTTTTTTTTGCTTGTCAAGGGTTTAGGTAGGATTTCAACCCTTGAATCATCTTAATTTATTTTTCACAAAACCTCCTTAAAAACACAGACTTCTTTGGATCAGTGGGTCTGAATTCTTCATGTATGTATGAAAATGGCATCGTAACGTAGCTGAAGGTGTGTAGATTCCAAAATATTAGTTTGTGGGGGGAATTTCCATGTTTCGGGACTGTTTCCTAGAAAAAGTGTAGGCTGTTCAAATTACAGAGCACTTTGATTCTTTCTTGTAATTGCATTTACATGCGTCCCATTTGAGCTAGTTGGTGGCCACATCTCTGTGTGCATCCACGCATATGGCATAACGTTGTTCAGACCATGGTGGGTTGATATTTAGTGGGGGGGTTTTATTTGTGGGGGCATCCTTTGTTTGGGGCTGTATGAAATTACAGAGCACTTTGATTTTTTTTCTTGTAATTACACTTGTGCATGCGTCCGATTTGAGCTAGTTGTGGCCCGTCTCTGTGTACATCCACGCATATGGCATACTGTTTGATTCAGAACATGTGGGAGAGTGTATTTAGTGGGGGGTTTATTTGTGGGGGGCATTTCCAAGTTTTGAGGCTGTTTGAGATTACAGACAACTTTGATTTTTTTCTTGTAATTACACTTGTGCATGTGTCCCTTTGAGCTAGTTGTTGGCCACGTCTCTGTGTGCACCACACATATGGCATATACCGTTTGATGCAGGATATGTGGGAGATTAACATTTTGCTTGTCAAAAGGATTTAGTAGGATTTCAACCCTTGAATCATCTTATTTTATTTTTCACAAAACCTCCTAAACAACGGATTTCTTTGGATCAGTGGGTCTGGAATTCTTCATGTATGCATGAAAGCATGGCATCGTACGTAGCTGAAGGTGTGTAGATTCAAAAAATATATAGTTTGTGTGGGGGGAATTAGAAAAAGTGTAGGCTGTTCAAATTACAGAGCACTTTGATTCTTTCTTGTAATTGCATTTGTGCATGCGTCCCATTTGAGCTAGTTGGTGGCCACGTCCTGTGGTGCATCCACATCATAGGCATAACGTTTGATTCGAACATGTGGAAGATTGATATTTATGGGGGGGTTTTTGTGGGGGGCATTTCCAAGTTTTGGGCTTTTTTGAAATCAGAGCACTTTATTTTCTTGTAATTACACTTGTGCATGTGTCCAATTTGAGCTAGTTGGTGGCCACTCTCTGTGTGCACCCACACATAAGGCATACCGTTTGATGCAGGATATGTGGAGATTGACATTTAGTGGGTTTTTTGCTTGTCAAAAGGGTTTAGTTAGGATTTCAACCCTTGAATCATCTTATTTTATTTTTCACAAAACCTCCTTAAAACACGGACTTTTTTGGATCAGTGGGTCTGGAATTCTTCATGTATGCATGAAAGCATGCATCGTAACGTAGCTGAAGGTGTGTAGATTCCAAAAATATATAGTTTGTGGGGTGAATTTCCATGTTTCGGAGACTGTTTCCTTAGAAGAAGTGTAGGCTGTTCAAATTACGAGCACTTTGATTCTTTCTTGTAATGCATTTGTGCATGCGTCCTATTTGAGCTAGTTGTGGCCACGTCTCTGTGTGCATCCACGCATATGGCATAACGTTTGATTGAGAACGTGGGACATTAATATTTAGTGGGGGGTTTATTTGTGGGGGGCATTTCCAATTTTGGGCTGTTTGAAATTACAGAGCAGCTTTGATTCAGAACATGTGGGAGAGGTGATATTAAGTGGGAGGGGTTTATTTGTGGGAGGCATTTCCAAGTTTTGGGGCTGTTTGAAATTACAGACAACTTTGATTTTTTTTCTTGTAATTACACTTGTGCATGCGTCCCATTTGAGCTAGTTGATGGCCACGTCTCTGTGTGCACCCTCACTATGGCATACCGTTTGATGCAGGATATGTGGGAGATTGACATTTAGTGGTTTTTTTTGCTTGTCAAAAGGTTTAGGTAGGATTTCAACCCTTGAATCATCTTATTTTATTTTTCACAAAACCTCCTAAAAACACGGACTTCTTTGGATCAGTGGGTCTGGAATCCTTCATGTATGCATGAACGATGGCATCGTAACGTAGCTGAGGGTGTAGATTCCAAAATAATATAGTTTGTGGGGGGAATTTCCATGTTTTAAGACTGTTTCCTTAGAAAAAGTGTAGGCTGTTCAAATTACAGAGCACTTTGATTCTTTCTTTTTATTGCATTTGTGCATGCTCCCATTTCAGCTAGTTGGTGGCCACGTCTCTGTGTGCATCCACTCCTATGGCAATAACGTTTGATTCAGAACATGTGGGAGATTAATATTTAGTGGGGGTTAGTGGGGGTTTTTATGTATGTATGAAAGCATGGTATCTTAACATGCTGAAGGTGTGTAGATTCCAAAAATATATGTTGTGGGGGGAATTTCCATGTTTCGGGACTGTTTCCTTAGAAAAAGTGTAGGCTGTTCAAATTACAGAGCACTTTGATTCTTTCTTGTAATTGCATTTGTGCATGCGTCCCATTTGAGCTAGTTGGTGGCCACGTCTCTGTGTGCACCATGCATATGGCTAACGTTTGATTCAGAACATGTGGGAGATTGATATTTAGTGGGGGGTTTTATTTGTGGGGGGCATTTCCAAGTTTTGGGGCTGTTTGAATTACAGAGCATTTGTCCGATTGAGCTAGTTTGGTAGCCACGTTCTGTGTACATCCACCATATGGCATACTGTTTGATTCAAACATGTGGGAGAGTGATATTTAGTGGGAGGGGTTTATTTGTGGGAGGCATTTCCAAGTTTTGGGGCTGTTTGAAATTACAGACAACTGATTTTTTTCTTGTAATTACACTTGTGCATGCGTCCCATTTGAGCTAGTTGATGGCCACGTCTCTGTGTGCACCCACACATATGCATACCGTTTGATGCACGATATGTGGAAGATTGACTTTAGTGTTTTTTTTTGCTTGTCAAAAGGGTTTAGGTAGGATTTCAACCCTGAATCATCTTATTTTATTTTTCACAAAACCTCCTAAAAACATGGACTTCTTTGATACATGGGTCTGGAATCCTTCATGTATGCATGAAAGCATGGCATCGTAACGTAGCTGAAGGTGTGTAGATTCCAAAAATATATAGTTTTGTGGGGGAATTTCCATGTTTTAAGACTGTTTCCTTAGAAAAAGTGTAGGCTGTTCAAATTACAGAGCACTTTGATCTTTCTTGTATTTGCATTTGTGCATGCGTCCCATTTGATAGTTGGTGGCCACGTCTCTGTGTGCACCACGCATATGGCATAACGTTTGATTCAGAACACGTGGGAGATTATATTAGTGGGGGGTTTTATTGTGGGGGGCATTTCCAAGTTTTGGGGCTGTTTGAAATTACAGAGCACTTTGATTTTTTTCTTGTAATTACACTTGTGCATGCTTCCCATTTGAGCTAGTTGGTGCCACGTCGCTGTGTGCACCCACACATATGGCATAACCGTTTGATGCAGTATGTGGGAGATTAGCATTTAGTGGGGTTTTTTTTTGCTTGTCAAGTTGGTTTAGGTAGGATTTCAATCCTTGAATCATCTTATTTTATTTTCACAAAACCTCCTAAAAACACAGAGTTCTTTGGATCATTGGGTCTGGAATTCTTCATGTATGTATGAAAGCATGGCATCGTAACGTAGCTGAAGGGTTGTAGATTCCAAAATGTATAGTTTGTGGGGTGAATTTCCATGTTTCTGGACTGTTTCCTTAGAAAAGGGTGGCTGTTCAAATTACAGAGCACTTTGATTTTTCTTGTAATTGCATTTGTGCATGCGTCCCATTTGAGCTAGTTGGTGGCCACGTCTCTGTGTACATCCCACATAGGGCATAACCGTTTGTTTAGAAATGTTGAAGATTGATATTTAGTTGGGGGTTTTATTGTGGGGGGCATTCCAAGTTTTGGGGCTGTTTGAAATTACAGAGCACTTTAGTTTTTTTCTTGTAATTACACTTGTGCATGTGTCCCATTTGAGCTAGTTGGTGGCCATGTCCCTGTGTACATCCACGCATTGGCATACTGTTTGATTCAGGGCATTTGGAAGATTTTTTACATACATGGAAAATGCCATGATTTTAACTTTGAATTGTATTTTTATAAATTTTTCCTGAAAATCTGGTAAAAAAGCGAAATTTTACATGAAACTGCGCCCATACCATTGGTGGTATGCTAAAGGAATCACACCATTGTGTAGCTGAAGGTGTGTAGATTCCAGAATATATAGTTTGGGGGGTATTTCTAATATAGAGGGGTGTTAGTCTGACAAATCTGAAAGATGCTGTTATTGGGCCATTGTTCATTGGCTCACTTTGTGGCTAGTTGATTCCACGTTTGGCGTGTGTAACCATACTAGGGCATACCATTTGATTCAGGACATTTGGGAGATTGATATTTGGTAACTTTTTTTTACATTACTTGGGATTTTGGCATGATTTCTACCTTTGGAGTGTTTTTTTTTCAAATTTTTCAGAAAATCTGCTAAAACTGTGAACTTCTACGAAGAACTGCCGCCCACACCATTGATGGTACAAATGAACAAACACAGAATTTCGTAGTAAAGGTGTGTGGATTTGAGAAATATATGGTTTGTGGGGGTGGTTTTGTGGGGAAAAATTGCAGACGGTTCAAATTCATATGGCATACCGTTTGATTCAGGACATTTGGGAGATTGATATTTAGTACTATTTTTTTACATTCCATAGGTTTTGGCTGATTTCAACCTTTTGAAGTTGTTTTTTGTTCATTTTTTCAGACAAATGCGAACTTCTACGAAAACTGCTGCCACCCCACCCATTGATGGTATGAATGATCAAACTACACGTGTTACATAGCTGAAGGTGTGTAGATTTCAGGAATATAGTTTGGGGGTTATTTCTAAGTTACGGGGTGTTTTGTGGAAAAAACTCAGACTCTCCAAATTCTGATTTGGCTAAATATTTTCGCTGTTTCTGAGCCAAGTGCATTGTCTCACTTTGTGGCTTTTCACTTCCACATCCACGTGTGTAACCACACATATGGCATACCGTTTGATTCAGGACATTTGGGAGATTGATATTTAGTAACTTTTTTTTACATTCCATGAAGTTTGGCATGATTTCTACCTTTTGAAGTTGTTTTTTTTGTTCATTTTTTCAGACAAATGCGAACTTCTACGAAAACTGCGCCCCACCATTGATGGTATGAATGAACAAACTACAGTGTTACATAGCTGAAGGTGTGTAGATTTCAGGAATATATAGTTTGTGGGGGTTATTTCTAAGTTACGGGGGGTGTTTTTGGAAAAATTGCAGACTGTCCAAATTCGGAATTGGCTAATATTTTTGCCATTTCTAGACCATCGTGCATTGTCTCACTTTGTGGCTTTTCGCTTCCACGTCCGCGTGTGTAACCACACATATGGCATACCGTTTGATTCAGGACATTTGGAAGATTGGTATTTGGTAACTTTTTTTTACATTCCATGGGGTTTTGGCATGATTTCTACCTTTTTGAATGTTGTTTGATGTTCATTTTTTTGGAAAATCTGGTAAAAGTGCAAACTTCTACGAAGAACTGCGCCCACACCATTGATGGTATGAATGAACGAACTACAGTGTTACATAGCTGAAGGTGGAGGCTGAAGGTGTAGATTTCAGGAATATATAGTTTGTGGGGGGTATTTCTGAGATGGGGGGGTGTTTTGTGGAAAAACTGCAGACTGTTCAAATACAAAACTGGCTAATTTTGTTTTGGTGCTACTGACATTTGGCACTGGTCACGCTCTGGGTTAGTTGGTAGCCATGTCTCTGGGTACACCCATGAATGTGGCATACCGTTTTATTCGGGAGGGGTTAGGCTTTCATATTTGAGATGCATTTGAACTTTCCTCCACAGTTTTTAGCTGAAATTCACATTTGATTTAGTCTCTGATTTTACAGTTGAGGAAAAAAAGGAAAATGTGAGAAAATAACTTACAATTGGACGAAGAGCTGCATCTGGGTATCTGCATTTTAATTGAAACTTACCTCACTCATAAAATCTTGTGGGTGTGTAGTTTCTAAAAATATCTCACTTGTGGGGATATTTTAGTTAATTTGGTAGATATTCTATGTTAACTGTCAGTAGTGGTTATACATTTTAATTTGGTGTAATGTTCTAGAAGGTGCAGTTTTAGTTTGGGGGGGTCTCCTGTACAGGAAAAGTTGGGTACCTACATATATCTGGTATCGTTGTACTCGGGAGTATCAGAGCTTTTAGAAACAGTAAGATTTTTGTGTGTAACCTTAAGATAACTATAAGTAAAAATGGGAAAAATCCATGAAAATTTGCAAATTTTTCATTTTTTCTACATATTTTACCCATAATTCTAATAAAATTTCCAGAAAAGTTACAAAATTTTGTTACCATGTTAAAGTACACTTTGTGCTGAAAAAAACAATGTATAATATTCCTGATTTACTGCAAGGTTTCCTACTGTAAAATTAAGGGCAAAATCCTGAAAATTCTGTTGGCAGTTAACGCAAAAAAAATGAAATTCTCCTGGCGGTGAAAGGGTTAAGGGTTACCGAAAACAAACAATACTTTCGAGGGTTATCAAACGAAACATTCTAGGGTTATCGAATGGCTCGTAAATTCGATAATTACATTTTTTTTTTGATAATTATCCAAAATACAGCCGCGAGTCCAAAAAACAAACTACTTCAAACTTGAACTAGTTTGAATAGTTCGAGTTCGTCCAAACTCATACAGTTTTTCTCAAACTCGGGTTCGAGTTCTGTTTTGTGTCCATCACTACAAAGCACTGGTAAAGTCTCATATGGAATATGCAGTGCAGTTTTGGAATCCCTATACAAAAGGAACATCTTGGAAATGGAAGCAGTTCAGAGAAGGGCAACTAAAATAATAAAGGGAATGGCAGACAGGTTAGACAAGATAGGGCTGTTTTTCAATGGAGAAGCAATGTTTGCGTGGGGATATGATCTCTTTATACAAATATATTAATGGGCCATACTTAGCTAATAGGTCATATCAGAGGACTCGTGGACTTCCTTTAAGATTAGAACAAAAGAAGTTTTATCTTCAGGTTAGGAAAGGTTTCTTTACAGTGAGAATAGTGAAACTGTGAAACTGTCTTCCAACAGATGTGATAATGGCAAGTTTCTTAAATAGCTTTAAAAGCGGCCTAGATAAGTTTCTAAAACTAAAAAATATTGAGAATTACTGGTACTAATACATATACTGTAGTTCTGGTTGATCCAGGGATACTTTCCGATTGCTGTATGGAGTCAGGAAGAAATTCCCACTCACCCCCACACCCCTTTTTAGGAGGGGGGGTAGGTAGGGTTAGGTAGGGTTAAAAAGTAGGAAGGGAAAGGGAAGGGAAAAGTAGGGGGGAAAAGGTTGGACTTGATGGACGTATGTCTTTATTCAACCTCAATTACTATGTTACTATGTAATTCACCTATAAATATGACCTATAGTTTTTCTAGTCAAAGTTGTGAACAGTTACAAAGTAAATGTAATTCATTATCATACTTATGTTTACTTTTTTTTTTTATTAAGTATTTCTTTTTGGGGAAAAGTTTCAACTTATTTTTTTCATTTTAGATCTGCCTTTACTTTTTACTTGAGTGTGATAGATTTATGTGACAGGTCAAAATGATGCGTGCACCAAGCATCACCAAAGTGAAAGATAAGCAGGGAGATTCAATAAAAGTTCTTATCGTTTAAAATGGTGCTAATTTTGCCCCAACCAATCAGAACTTATGTAACATTTGAAAGCTAATATCTGATTGGTTTGGGCAAAATCAGCACCATTTTAAATGATAAGAACTTTTATTGAATAACCCCGTATGTTTCTAAATGTACCCGAGATCACAGCTGAGTTGCTGGTGGCGCACCATGTAAATGCTGTGTTTTTAGGAACCAACACACCAAGAATTCATAAGTTCTAATTCCCGAGTTTACTTATGAAACAATATAACATAGTCTACCGCCCGAGTTTATTGCTCTTTTGTTAGTTTGTTTCCATGTTTCTAGAAAAATATAAAGTTTCTACATATGTAAAAACTTTATATATAGCAGCTCTGTTATTTATTTACCAACCAGTGTGAATTGCTGGTTGGTAACAGCAATTCACGTTTTTATTTTGTTAAGTGGACTGACTTAACAATGCTAGTGAACTAGAATGAAGTGCCCCCCAAACACAGAACTTCAGTGTTCTTCTCTTACTGTCTCCCCCTGAAGACTGGGACCAGGGCCACTATATCCACCTGCATTCCATCTCCCCCCTGACCTTGCATCATTATAGTGGAATGGGTTTGAATACTCACACAGACAGAAATGACCTAGAAAATGGAGCAGGCAAGCAGTGAGCTTTTTTAATGCCAAGAGTACACTCTGAATTTTATCAGGGGTGCTGCCCAGAGCTAAATTTTCCCTTTACTTCATTACAGCAGCAGGGGTGAAGACCAGATACTAAAGCTTCACCCCTTATCCAGGAATAGAATGGTTCAACCTATACACTCTGGTCCAATAAAAGTAATTATTTCATTTCTTGGTTGTCTAGTAAACAACCTGCCATTTTATTAGTGGGATTATTTTTACTGAAACATCAGAGGAAATTGTGCAGTATGTTTTCTGAAATGTGTTTAAACATTTTACGCAATGCCCCTGATCAGAGTTAACTAGGTCTGCATAAAAGGGTTTTTGATACTAAGGGTTAGTTTGTTGGGACTAACCAGGCGCCACCTTGGCCAAAGGGAACTACTAAAATATGGAAAATACTGCTGCGCTTTAGGCAAGTCTAGCCCTCAAATGAAAATTTAGATACAGGTAAATCACTCCCCAATCACTCCCCAAAACCCTAAAATGTAGCAGTTTGAAATCTGAAATATTTGAGTCTAACCTGAAATCCTGCACAATGTCCTGTTGCCCCTGTTTCTTTTTTCTGTTATTTCCAGTTAGCAACTGTCAGTTATGGATTTGACAGTTGACATCACAGCCATTGACTGAATGTTAATCCCCTAGCTGCATCTTCTGAGAATGCCCAAGCTCAGTACAGGTTTCTAAATTGCTCAGTTTCCATGACACACCCAGAAGCATAGCAGGCATACAGTAATGAATTCATAGGGCAAAGTAGGATATATCAACATATTTTAAAAAGGCCATTCTTTCCAAAAGATGTTATTATGTGGGTGGAGTTGTCCTTCAAATATACTGTATAAAAATATGTATGTAGCTCCTCGCACACCCAAACTCCTTTAAATCTTCCCAGGTGCTGCTTCCCCCAACTGCTCAACCATAAGCAGTACAAACGTGATTACCATATAATAGCAGGGAGGCGCACTCAGAAAAGATATATAACGATATTTATTGTGAACAAGTGGTGCACAACGTTTTGGGGCTTCCCCCTTTCTCAGGTGCATAAAACAACATACCATGTGATACATTAAATACAAACATGTCCCTCCTACTAAGGGGAGGGCAATTTCATCAGACATACTGTGCATGAAAACATTTATAGTGTAATACAATTTGGTTGATACATTAATAATATAACAGATAAACCATCTTATAACTCTAATTTATATTATATACTCATACTCAGAAACCTTACAGTAGTGTTTGTATTAAAAAGTTACTCTACAAACAATGCATTGTCTAATATCATAAAATTGAAATTTATATATACTTAAAACCAGTGCATTTGTCTCTTACCCTTTTTGGCAAAAGTGCTTGTGCTAGTGCAAGCATTATATATGGCTCTTCCCTTATTCCCAAAAGTGCTTGTGCTAGTGCAAGCATTATATATGGCTCTTCCCTTATTCCCAAAAGTGCTTGTGCTAGTGCATCATTAAACATATAAAGTGCTTATTGAATACTATATTTAATTAAAAAATATTAAAACTCACCATTAGAAACTATTTGCTTATAAACCTTATTTCTATTAAACTTATATAAAAAAAAATTCTGTATTTTCCTATGACCCTTCCTTTTTCTTGTTTCTTTTCAGATATTCTTGTCAGCTTGGTAACCTGTTAATCAAAGGATTACGGTAAGTATCATCAAGCCTTATTCTTATTAGTTGTTTTCTTTAGCTTTTTTCTATATATATTATCCCTTTGGTTATATCTTATAGGAGCATCTCAGGTTCATCTCTTCATTTAGCCCTTTAGGATGTAGGGTGTACCTCTCTCTGTATAATTTTATTTTATAATCCCCGCCTCTTGGTGATTTTCCCACCACCTCCAACACCATCCACTCACCTGTGCTGCATTATGTCCCTGTTCTTTGAAATGTTTAGACACAGAGGTGACCCTTTCATTTTTTTCCAAATTACATCTTGTAATATCTCGTTTATGTTCCCATATGCGTGTCCTAACTTGTCTCTTTGTTTTTCCAAAGTATGCGAGGCCGCAGGGCACTTCAGCATATAAATGACCCCATAGTTAAACAGCTGGCAAAGTGTCTTAACTTTATCAAGTTGCCTGTGAAGGATGTGCCACACTCTCCCCTTTAATGATCGCAGTACACACCTGACAATTTAAGCAAGGAAAAGTACCTACTTTTTTGGTACTTAATTGTCTCTGTGTCTTTGTAACTCTTAAAGTCAGAGTGTACTAGCTGGTTTCCCAAACTATTGCTCTTTTTATAAGAGAATAATGGTTTTCGTTTAAAGAGGTGTCCTATTTGTTCGTCATTACTTAGGACACTCCAATACTTATTCACAATCTGCCTGATTTTCTGAGACTGTTTGCTAAATGTCGTTACAAACGGTATCAACGTATCTTCCACCCTTTTTGTTGTAATTTTTAAGCAGTTGTTGTCTAGGTGTTTTTAATGCTTTTGTGGCAGCCTCACCTATCCACTTTTTGTGGTATCCTCTCTGTTTAAATTTATAGGACATCTCTTCAATCCTATCTTCACAGGTTTTATCCTCTGACACATTCCTCCTTACTCTCAAAAACTGACCCAATGGTATGCCCTTAATGGTACTTTTAGGATGGAAACTTGAAGCCAACAGCATATTATTCCTATCCGTAGGCTTTACATATAGGTCAGTTTCGAGAGTGGAGGAGGTCTTTTTCACCATAACATCAAGGAATGGTATTTCATCTTGTCATAATTCACAGTAATTTAAGATGTTCATGCCATAAATTTATACTCTATATATGAACTCTTTAAGTTCAAATTCAGTGCCTGACCATAGTAAAAAAATATTGTCCACAAAGACGTGCAGTATAAATTTATGGTATGAACATCTTAAATTTACTGTGATTGACCAAGATGAAATACCATTCCTTGATGTTATGGTGAAAAAGACCTCCTCCACTCTCGAAACTGACCTATATGTAAAGCCTACGGATAGGAATAATATGCTGTTGGCTTCAAGTTTCCATCCTAAAAGTACCATTAAGGGCATACCTTGGGTCAGTTTTTGAGAGTAAGGAGGAATTTGTCAGAGTAAAAAACCTGTGAAGATGGATTGAAGAGATGTCCTATAAATTTAAACAGAAGGATACCACAAAAAGTGGATAGGTGAGGCTGCCACAAAGCATTAAAAACTAGACAACAACTACTTAAAAATAAACAAAAGGGTGGAGAATATGTTGAAACCGTTTGTAATGACATTTAGCAAACAGTCTCAGAAAATCAAGCAGATTGTAATAAGTATTGAGTGTCCAGTGTCTCTTTAACCGAAAACCATTATTCTCTTATAAAGAGCAATAGTTTGGGAAACCAGCTAGTACACTCTGACTTTAAGAGTACAAAGACACACAGACAATTGAGTACCAAAAAGTATACATTTCCTTCTTAATTTGTCAGGTGTGTACTGCGATCATTAAAGAGAGTGTGGCACTCCTTCACAAGGCAACTTGATAAAGTTAAGACACTTTGCCAGCTGTTAACTATGGGGGTCATTTTATGCTAAGTGCCCGTGCGGCCTCGCTACGTTGGAAAAACAAAGAGACAAGTTAGGACCCGCATATGGGAACATAACGAGATATTACAATGTAATTTGGAAAAAAATGAAAGGGTCACCTCTGTGTCTAAACATTTCAAAGAACAGGGACATAATGCAGCACAGGTGAGATGATGGTGTTGGAGTGGTGGGGAAAATCACCAAAGGCGGGGATTATAAATTAAATTATTACAGAGAGAGGTACACCCTACATCCTAAAGGGCTAAATGAAGAGATGAACCTGAGATGCTTCCTATAAGATATAACCAAAGGGATAATATATATAGTAAAAAAGCTTAAAACAACTAATAAGAATAAGGCTGTATGATACTTACCGTAATTCTTTGATTAACAGGTTACCAAGCTGACAAGATATCTAAAAAGAAACAAAAAAAGGAAGGGTCATAGGAATATACAGAATTTTTTATATAATTATTAATAGAAATAAGGTTTATAAGCAAATAGTTTCTAATGGTGTGAGTTTTAATATTTTTTATTAAATATAGTATTCAATAAGCACATATATGTTTAATGATGCACTAGCACAAGCACTTTTGGAATAAGGGAAGAGCCATATAAGCTTGCACTAGCACAAGCCCTTTGGGAATAAGGGAAGAGCCTATATAATGCTTGCACTAGCACAAGCACTTTTGGGAATAAGGGAAGAGCCATATATAATGCTTGCACTAGCACAAGCACTTTTGCCAAAAAGGGTAGAGCCAAATGCACTGGTTTTAAGTATATATAATTTCACTTTTATGATATAGACATATGCATTGTTGTAGAGTAACTTTTTAATACAACCACTACTGTAAGGTTTCTGATTAATAATATAATTAGATTTATAAGATGGTTTATCTGTTATATAATATATAAGTGGCCTGGATTATAATGGGAGCAACAGTGATTATATCCTATAAAAAAATCACTCAACTACGTAGTTGAGTGATTTTTATAAGAATATTCACCACTGCTGCTCCCCATACTGTGCTGTCCTCCTTCACAACCTTCCCTGTCAAACCAACCAAAGAAAAAAACACAGATAAAACACACAGACCTTTTACTGTGTAGAAAATCCTTCTGAGTCCTCCATCTCAAATGTATCTGTCACCCGATAACCTTTTAAATCCTCTCAGCCATGATTCAACTTCTGCCTGGTTCAGTCCGTGCAAGTGAGGTTAAACAGAGCGGCTCTTCCAGCTACTGACAACTTGAGCGGGAATCAGTACGGAAGTCAGTAGCTGAACAGCCGCTCTGTTTAACTCCTTGCACGGACTGAACGAGGCTGAAGTTGAATCATGCTGACAGATTTAAAGGTTACCGGGTGAGAGATACATTTCAGAGGGAGGACTCAGAAGGATTTTCTGCACAGTAAAGGTCTGTTGTTTTATCAATCTTTTTTTTCTCCAGGTTTTGACAGGAAATTGCCGGGAAGGGAGGAGAAAATTCCAAAAAAAGACAGTTAAAGTTAAAGTCTGGTATGTATTCCTTTCTATTTATTTATTTACTAATTTTATTGCAGGGCTGACAGGGAATATAGCTTGTTTATTACTTAGGGAAAGAATAACAGCTGGAACTAGCCTCAATAAATTTTTTAAACTTATATATTATAAGAAATAATACGCCCCATTACAGTGTGATATAGAGTTATAAAGTCAACTCGGAGTTCCCTGTCCGTATAAAAGCACTCGACCTTCGGTCTCGTGCTTTTATATGGCCAGGAACTCCTCGTTGACTTTATATCCTTATCATCCACTGAGGGGCGCATTTTCCCTTATATTATTAATGTATCAACCAAATTGTTTACACTATAAATGTTTTCATGCACAGTATGTCTGATGAAATTGCCCTCCCCTTAGTAGGAGGGACATGTTTGTATTTAATTGTATCACATGGTATGCTGTTTTATGCACCTGAGGAAGGGGGAAGCCCCAAAACGTTGTGCACTGCGTCACAATAAATATTGTTATATATCTTTTCTGAGTGCGCCTCCCTGCTATTATATGTATAAAAATATATCCAAGCACTTGGAGTCATAGCCAGAAGCTACTATGTACCAAAGAACAAATAATCAATAAAAATAGAAGAATCCAATGCTTTTCCACCAATATATCTATAATGACATATACAGTATAATTTGTAAATCACAAAAATACACAATTTAATATTAAAGTACCTTTGGACAAGGTATTTTATGGTTGCATGTATATCAAACTATATAATATATCATTTCAACCACAAACACATTAAAACTATAAATATATTAAATCCATAGATCGCAGGTGACTGAGTAAACTCAAAACAACTGCTTCATTTAAATGTTTGAATAAAGAAAGCTCTTTCGAGCCTCTAGTTTTCCTCACCTCTGGGCTTACTGGCAGCTGAGTACTCATTCACTTGTTTCTTTCCCTCTCCTGGCACGCCCCCAATTAACCGTCCTCCCCTTTCCTATTTGGCGAATTGCGAGAAAGAGCATGCATGCGCTATCAAAGAAAACTGTGCCGCAGATCTTGAGCATCTCTCTAGAGGCGCGTCGCACAAGCAGGCAATCAGGCAAAGCTTTGCTGTTTCAATAGTACGAGTCCTGCTCCTCATAGCCACATCGCATATGATCACATATGCGCACCACTTGTTGAATCTTGCGGATACTTTGTGGAACCTGCCTCAATTTAGCTTGGTAGGTGTCATACATATAGGTAATAGTGCTATAAGGTGGTCTTTCAGGAGGGAGTTGTTTGAGGACTTGGAAAGGGGGGCTAGGGGAAATTTATGGTGAGAAATAGAATTCTAGATGAAATGGCTGAAACTGGGTCTGTGGGGTGGGTTTGTGTGTGGGAGGAGTTGGTGGAGGAAACATTTAGGAGGGGACCAGGCAGAGCAGGAATGGAATATTAGATGGAAATTGCTGAAATGGGGGGTTTAGGGAATATTTGGTGGAGAATGCCACAAACTAGGATTATGAATAGGAATGAGCTTATAGTGGAAATTGCTGAAGTGGGGGGGCGAATTTTTGTGATTTATCAAAAATTATTTTGACTATAGTTTCCTTTAAATTGACTATGACTTCCTGGGGATCGTTTAATGTTTGTTTTGGGGGGGAAACTATTTTAAATTTAAGGAATGCTTTTCATATTCAAAGGCCCCCCCCCCCAGCGCAGAACTACGACGCGGTCTATATATGGCCAGAAGGGGAAAAAATGCTGTGTTTATGCATAGAGTTCTTGAGTACATATATAGATATGTTTATGGTCTGGGGGGTCCCAGAATATTTGATTGATTTATTGCTCACCTAAATAAGTCCTCAACAGTTTGTTGTTGTGTTCAGTCTAGACTGGGTTTAACACTGTGTTTTATTATGGATATATTGTAGTAGATATTTATGTTTGCACTTGCTTGTGAAGGTTCTCATTCATCCAGTCATGGTATATCTGTTGTATTCAATTAGATCAACCGGACTTGAAGTTTAGTTCTTGAAGACGTTTCGCTAGTCACCACTGCCTTTCTCATTCTGAACTGAGAAAGCCGTCGGATGACTAGCGAAACGTCTTCAAGAACTAAACTTCAATCCGGTGAGTATTTGAACGTGGATATCTACTTACTACTAGTTGTATGCACTTATTGGAACTGTGGCTTTTTACATCTCCTTATGTAACTGTGGTATCTAGTGGTCCGACACTTCCGGTGAGCCAGCTCTGACGAGATCCTTCCCCCTGTTTTGATATCCAGTTCGGGAGTGTGCCAGTGAGGATCACGTGACCGGAGCTAGAAGACGCCGCGAGTTAGTAGAGTTCCTTAAGAGTGCCGAGATGTACGGTGTTTGTGGAAGGAGGGAGCTGCAGACTGACTTATCCCGCTTGCTGCCTGAGATTGTGGCTGTTTTTTGTGTCTATCATATGGGGGGGGGGATCCAGTACATGTAGGATGAACTGGATGGGCGTATGTCTTTATTTAACCTCAAATACTAAACTATACAACACTATAAATTCTATTCTATACTATTCTATACTATACTATATCCATTGTGCCTGGGTTATATCCACCGTGCCTTGGTGCCATTACCATGGTACAACATTAACATGGATAAGGACAGAGGGTGTGTCAAAACCTTTACCATAGTGTTTCAGCCACGCTCCAGGCATGGTCAAGGTTCTCATTTAATCTGCTACTTTACAGTGACACTCCCACATAGAGTAACCCTGTCGAGTTATACAACAGCTGAGTAAAAAGTAGGAACACTGCTTTATAGATGTTATGGGGTCATTAGCAGGGCCACTTTTACCATAAGCAGAGTGGAACATTTGTCTCAGGCAGCACCCCTGCACTGAAGAACAATGGCGGCGACAGGCAGTAGTGGGAAAAAAATTGTTCTCTTAGTAAGAGATATGATGTTGTTAAAATCATGTTATATGGTTAGGTTAGCTTTAGTGAGTTTGTTAGCAAGGTTACACTACATGGTTAGTTAGGGCCCTGCTGAAAGAGTCTACCTTGACATGGTGGAAGGCTTACAAATCTTTTGGCAAAATCTTTTATAAACAGAAAGTATGGCATTAATAATGTATTGTAACAGTTGAACCAACATGTAAAGCACAGCATAACAGTAGGAATGGTGTGGGAGCCGGCTCTCTCGGAGGTGTAGTGAGCGCTGGAAGTGACCCCACTTTTTCTTTTTTCGTTGCAGTATGCTCCTGATCCGCAACCGTGAGTATTTTTGTATAGATGTAAAGCACAGGCTATAAATAAGTTATTTTGATTTGACAACAAAAACCTGAAAGGAGCAATATGGTATTGGCAACACAAGCTGTTTGAGAAAGGGATGCAATTCTGTTTCAAGGAATTTACATTATTTCTAATTGACTGTCTGAGGGGTTTAATACCTATGTGATAGGAGTTTCAAAGTTGTAACATTTTAGCCCCACTAAAACCAAGTCCACCATTAAAGCCACACCCACTTTAACACAGCGCTATGCGACACGCCTGGAAATAATTAAAGCGCATTCAAAGTTGGCTCAGGCGCAAAGCCTTAGAAGTGCCCCTGGTCATTAGCCTAAAAAAAATGCAAGAGCATTAGAGCAAATGCAAACACAAAATAGCTGGTTTGTTTTGTTATCCAGCTTCTCATTCAATATCTTTTGGTACTGAATAGGATTACAATCAATGGTAAGGACATACACCAGTGCCTTTCCAGATGTTTGGCATCCTTTTTGGTGCTGCAGAGAGCATAGTGGAATGCTGGGAATTGCTGAGAGATGCAGTCGGGCATCCTGTTTTGCTGTACCAATTGTTTCCACTATCAATATGAAAAATGTTTTTCCTAACACCATACTAAAAAACACATTTACCAAAAACACCACAAATTCACTGACAGATATGTTTTGCAATTTTTTTTATCTCATATTTTTTATTAAAGTATTTATGTATAAGAAATTTATATAACATTTATCAAAGAGATTACATGAATGTAAACAATATGCTATCACATTTTGTTACATGTAGTTATTTCCAAGTGAGTTTTATAATATAAAAAAAAACACAACCTGTAACTAGTAAAGTAGTACTAGTAAGTATATATAGTATGTCAGCTGCAATTTCAACTATTTTTTACATGAATCATTATTAGAATATAATGTAATATGACTTTAACTACATAGGTCAAAGATTAGCTCATCATAATCTTGAATCAATATACCACATTTCCAGTGTCTGTAAAAGGCAAAGATATATATATTTTCATGTTCCATGTTCTTATTAAGAATTATTTTAATTAAATTGAATGGATGTATGACCGGGGTTCCCCAATTCCTGGTGATCAATATTTTAATTATTGTACAAACGTGATATATGATGGTTTTTACACTCATCTGGGTATAATTCTAGATCTAGGTTAATCGTGCAATGCTTGGGTTAGCTAATACATTGGTATTGGTAATTGTTTTGATCAAATAGAAAGCCTTGTAGCACAAAGCCTTTTATTTTTGGGCATTCCACCATAATACGAATTAATGATCCAATATTTTGCAATTCCCCAACTACGGGCGAAGTTTCTGTGAACCATTTGTGTATGGTTTTAGGAGTTCTATAAAATCTCATACAAAGCTTCTTATTTATTCCCAATGGGATATGCACTTAGACATTTTAAAAGTATGCTTAAACCTTTTCCCTTTTTCTTTATCTATATTTACTGTAAGTCTTTTTCCCATTTGGTCACATATTTAGAAATTGAAATGTATTTTTCTCTCCAATAAGACCATAAAACTAAAAAAGTGCCCTTTCTGACTTTTTGGTCATTTAAGCATAGCTCTGTTAAATCATGATATGAGGGTTTGCTATGTTGGGTATTTTTGCAAGATAGCTTATTATCTGATGGTGGGTAGAGATGTCCGAACTTCGAAAAATCCGGTCCGCGCGAGGATCCGCGGATTTTCGAAAAAATCCGTAAATTCGAAAATCCGCGAGCGGACCCGTTAAAAACGTATTAAAATGAAAGTTCGGCAAAATCCCATTAAAAGTGGTCTAAATAGCCTTGGTAATGTTAACTTAATCCTCAGGGACCTGGGTAATGTCCTTAGAAACACGTATCAATGCCTACAATACCTAAAAATTACAGTCCGCTAGCGAGAACAGTATTTTTCGAAAACGAGGATTCCGTAAAACGAGGATCTCCGTAAAACCGAGGATTTCCGTAAGTCCGCGAATCTCCGTAAAACGAGGATTTTCGTAAAAACGAGGATTTCGTGAGAACGAGGATTTTCGTAAAAACGAGGAACCAACTTCCTCTCCTGCAAAATGGCATCTTCGTTAGGCAGCTGTATGCCATGAGGTCCTCCTGTCCAGGGGGTATGAGGACTTCCCCCCTGGAACGTATCGTGTGCAGCGCAAAAAGCGCGGATCATGGAGGGGCTGCAGCGACGGATCCTGCGCCGCTTTGGCTACCAGACCCACTGTCTCTACCCTCCAGAGACAGTGGTCGGATCTCAAGAGGCAGAGGCCTCAATATGTGGCAGCCGTACGGCAGATGATGAGGCAAGTACACTTTTATTATATTACTATTGTAATAAGTAGTAAAATATTTTAATTCACTTCTGACAAAAAACATATTTATATATATGTTTTTAAAAACATCAATAATCCTTAAATTGGCTTGAGAGAGAGAGAGATCCAAGTTCTTTGTATTTCTCATTCACTGTTTATTATTACATTATTATTCTTCTATATTATTCAATATCAGCCCTATTTAAGGTAGTAGTCAAAAAATAAATCACTGAAAGTGACTTTTTTAACATAACACATATAAATTCAAATGATACCCACACATACACAGGTAAACACACTGGTGGCCCACCCTTCCATTTCCATGGCAGCCTTTTTAAAGGCTAAGTAAAGTTAAAAATAAACGATCATTAAAATTGATTTCTTTTTCTTATAATACACACGGATACCCACACATAGACACAGTTAAACACACTTTACTGGCCCACCCTTTTAGTTACATGGCAGCCCTATTTGAAGGGAAAGTAAAGTCAAAAATAAAATGTTGATTTTTACACTCCAAAATAAAAATGTTGTGTTACCCACACAAAATCTATACAGATACAAGTACACCACTACTGATGCTCCCCTACACCCAACCAACTTTTCCCTTTCCGTGGCTACATACACACAATAAAAATATAATACTAGCCAGATAAGATGAACATTGCCATAGAATATGATTGACTTTTAAGAACATATAACATATTGCCTTATTTAATCTGTATTTTTCAAGCAGAATTCAAAGTATTAATTAAATATATCCTTTAGATATATCATTCATTATGTATTTTTTTATTTTAATTTGCAGGGAATCTTCCTCGGATACCCCACCCCCACCACCGTCCCCGCCAAGAAGATGTAAGCGCGCCTCCTATTGAAAAATGTTTTTTTTTCTAAATCTTTCATTTGTCAAGGCCACATTACAGCACGCGCACCCAGTGCGAGCGCTCCAGAAACAACCATACAAGCGCGTGTTTCCGGTGCGCTCATGTGTATTGCCGTGCGAGTGCAGTACGATACATAATTGTGCAAAATTGAGGATCACATTATTGTGCCACACTATTGTGGCTTTTAACACGTTGATATGTCCAACCCCTTTATCCAAATGTTTGCATAATTTTTGACAACTTCTCCGGAATTGTTTTAGTAAATGTATACGACATTTAATGACAGTGAGAGTTAAAATAAATTTCCTTTTTTTTTTTAGCACTACCACCAACTAGCCCCCGGGCTCTCCATTGCCCCCACCGGGCAGTCCATCGCCAGTGGAGGCACCTGGCACCAGCCAGACACGTAAGTGCATCCTAAGCAATTTTTTCTTTTTTATTGACCTTGATTGTCAGCAAATAATTAGTGAAATTATCAGTCATAATTAAGTGAATTTTATTATTTCACTGATAAAAATTTTTGTTAAAAAAAAATGCAACAAATCCATTAATTTGGTTTGAGAGACAGATCACAGTTCTTCTCATTTCCATTCCATTTATTGTCCCCGACTCTGGGCTGTATCTGTCCCTCAGTTTTTGAGCTTAAGTTACGAAATTCGGTCCAACATCCAAAATTGTCCAAGAAATGTTCACTACATACGCCTTTTAGGAAATGTTCTATACATGTAATATATTACTAATGGATTGGACGGTGATTGTTGAATAAACATTTTTTTTTCTACGGCCCTCCACCTTCTCCATGCCCTCCACCCTCTCCAGCCCCTCCAGACTCTCCCACCCCTCCAGCCCCTCCGCACCTCCACCCTCCCGTCCCTCTGGCGGCCATGCTTGAGAATCGTAAGTAATCATATGCAACGTTATGAAATGTTATGTACAAGACTATTAATATCTTTATTTCCCAGTGTAAAATCCACGCTACTTGTATGCAAACATTGGGTACTGTGGGTTGACAATGCTTTTATGGGGGTGCACCACTCCAAAAAATTTGTATGTAGCACAGTCCTAGTGATATAAAACCAAGAATGTTCTGTAAATTTAGCAATAACGTAATGTTTTATGCCAGCATTACCTACTGCTGTTTATCATTATCCCCCATGATGCATAATATCGCTTTAAGTGGAAGTTCAGTGATAATAATATCTTTAAGAAAAAAAGAGCAGTATTTATCCATCCCAATGACCTTAATCTGCCCATTCATCAATCAGCATTGTGTCTGTGTATAAATAATTGCAACGGAAATAATACTTCGTGTTTGAGGACCCCTAATAGAGACCGTTATGGTCTTGCCCTTGACCCAGTCCCTGGGTTGATCAGTTGGTCAGTAGAGATCTGAGCATGGTAACCCATCCAACGCCAATCAGTAGAAAATCACTGTACCATAACTAGGTATGCATAATATACACTATAATTTTAGAATATGTATGTCTTATAAGCTTTCTTTTTAATGACATACGCAACATTATAGCATTGCAGTACCATGTATGTGTAAGTAGTTATCTTGCAAAATTGGCATCTACCCATGGTGCTTTAGGAAATGTGCTCAAACATCTCAACACAATTCTCTCAATATCTTCCTCCACAGAACTACAGAGCATGCGGCGGGAGATCGCCACATGGTGCGGCGCCTGGACCGCCGCCTGGACCGCCGCCTGACCAGACTGGAGAGGAGGGTACCCCAGTAACCCCAGTGTTTTTTTGTTTGTGTTTTTTTGTATATAGTTGTAAAAAAAAGAAAAATTATATATAATATATAAAACTGTTAAAAAAATGTTTTTGGGCTTTATTTTTTGATATTCAAATTATTAAGATAGATTCATAATCAATTTTTATTTGAAAAATTAAAATACACATATCTTTTTAGCTAGCTACATGTCTGGTACTTATAATTGTATATACCTTACCATTAATGCAATTACAACACACCACATTGGCCACATTCCCCTATATAGTAGTTTGCACACAACAAGGGAAAGAAGGCGATGGGGGTACTGGGTTACATATGTCCACTGCGGTTTGCCACATTGTTGTGGGCCAGGCAGGCTTAGCCCACTGGACATACCCCCACCCCATTGCTACTCTCCCTCAGAGTATGCTTCATGCAAGGGAAAGCAGGTGAAGGGTAAGGCTTCAAGGAAAAGCCCATTGAGTTACAGCAGGCACACTGCAGTTTGCCACCATTGTTGTGGGGCAGCGTTGGCCCCACTGGACCAACCCCTCATCCATTGGCTACTCTCCTCAAGGTATGCTTTCGTGCAAGGGAAAGCAGGTGAAAGGGTAGCTTAAATAGGTGAGGCTGCCACAAAAGCATTAAAAACACCTAGACAACAACTGTTTGCTAAATGTCGTTACAAACGGTATCAACGTATCTTCCACCCTTTTTGTTGTAATTTTTAAGCAGTTGTTGTCTAGGTGTTTTTAATGCTTTTGTGGCAGGCGCGGCAATTTCATCAGAACTACTGTGCATGAAAACATTTATGGTAATACAATTTGGTTGATACATTAATAATATAACAGATAAACCATCTTATAACTCTAATTTATATTATATACTCAGAAACCTACAGTAGTGTTTGTAAAAAGTTACTCTACAACAATGCATATTGTCTAATATCTAAAAAGTGAAATTTATATATACTTAAAACCAGTGCATTGTCTCTTACCCTTTTTGGCAAAAGTGCTTGTGCTAGTGCAAGCATTATATATGGCTCTTCCTTATTCCCAAAAGTGCTTGTGCTAGTGCAAGCATTATATATGGCTCTTCCCTTATTCCCAAAAGTGTTGTGCTAGTGCATCATAAACATATAAAGTGCTTATTGAATACTATATTTAATTAAAAAATATTAAAACTCACACCATTAGAAACTATTGCTTATAAACCTTATTTCTATTAATACTTATATAAAAAAAAATTCTGTATATTCCTATGACCCTTCCTTTTCTGTTTCTTTTCAGATATTCTTGTCAGCTTGGTAACCTGTTAATCAAGGATTACGGTAAGTATCATACAGCCTTATTCTTATTAGTTGTTTCTTTAGCTTTTTACTATATATAATCCCTTTGGTTATATCTTATAGGAAGCATCTCAGGTATCTCTTCATTTAGCCCTTTAGGATGTAGGGTGACTCTCTCTGTAATAATTTATTTTATAAATCCCGCCTCTTGGTGATTTTCCCACCACCTCAACACCATCCATCTCACCTGTGCGCATTATGTCCCTGTTCTTTGAAATGTTTAGACACGAGGTGACCCTTTCATTTTTTTCCAAATTACATCTTGTAATATCTCGTTTATGTTCCCATATGCGTGTCTCACTTGTCTCTTTGTTTTTCCAAAGTATGCGAGGCCGCACGGGCACTTCAGCATATAAATGACCCCTATAGTTAAACAGCTGGCAAAGTGTCTAACTTTATCAAGTTGCCTGTGAAGGATGTGCCACACTCTCCCCTTAATGATCGCAGTACACACCTGACAATTTAAGCAAGAAAGTACCTACTTTTTTGGTACTTAATTGTCTCTGTGTCTTTGTAACTCTTAAAGTCAGAGTGTACTAGCTGGTTTCCCAAACTATTGCTCTTTTTATAAGAGAATAATGGTTTTCGTTTAAAGAGGTGTCCTATTGTTCGTCATTACTTAGGACACTCCAATACTTATTCACAATCTGCCTGATTTTCTGAGACTGTTTGCTAAATGTCGTTACAAAACGGTATCAACGTATCTTCCACCCTTTTTGTTGTAATTTTTAAGCAGTTGTTGTCTAGGTGTTTTTAATGTTTTGTGGCAGCCTCACCTATCACTTTTTGTGGTATCCTCTCTGTTTAAATTTATAGGACATCTCTTCAATCCTATCTTCACAGGTTTTATCTCTGACACATTCTCCTACTCTCAAAAACTGACCCAATGGTATGCCCTTAATGGTACTTTAGGATGGAAACTTGAAGCAACAGCATATTATTCCTATCCGTAGGCTTTACATATAGTCAGTTTCGAGAGTGGAGGAGGGTTTTTCACCAAACATCAAGGAATGGTATTTTCATCTTTGTATAATTCACAGTAAATTTAAGATGTTCATGCCATAAATTTATACTCTATATATGAACTCTTTAAGTTCAAATTCAGTGCCTGACCATAGTAAAAAAATATTGTCCACAAAGACGTGCAGAGTATAAATTTATGGTATGAACATCTTAAATTTACTGTGAATTATGACAAAGAGAAATACCGTTCCTTGATGTTATGGTGAAAAAGACCTCCTCCACTCTCGAAACTGACCTATATGTAAAGCCTACGGATAGGAATAATATGCTGTTGGCTTCAAGTTTCCATCCTAAAAGTACCATTAAGGGCATACCATTGGGTCAGTTTTTGAGAGTAAGGAGGAATGTGTCAGAGTAAAAAACCTGTGAAGATAGGATTGAAGAGATGTCCTATAAATTTAAACAGAGAGGATACCACAAAAAGTGGATAGGTGAGGCTGCCACAAAAGCATTAAAAACTAGACAACAACTACTTAAAAATAAAACAAAAAGGGTGGAAGATATGTTGAAACCGTTTGTAATGACATTTAGCAAACAGTCTCAGAAAATCAAGCAGATTGTGAATAAGTATTGGAGTGTCCAGTGTCTCTTTAAACGAAAACCATTATTCTCTTATAAAAAGAGCAATAGTTTGGGAAACCAGCTAGTACACTCTGACTTTAAGAGTAACAAAGACACACAGAGACAATTGAGTACCAAAAAAGTAGGTACATTTCCTTGCTTAAATTGTCAGGTGTGTACTGCGATCATTAAAGGGGAGAGTGTGGCACATCCTTCACAAGGCAACTTGATAAAGTTAAGACACTTTGCCAGCTGTTTAACTATAGGGGTCATTTATATGCTGAAGTGCCCGTGCGGCCTCGCATACTTTGGAAAAACAAAGAGACAAGTTAGGACACGCATATGGGAACATAAACGAGATATTACAAGATGTAATTTGGAAAAAAATGAAAGGGTCACCTCTGTGTCTAAACATTTCAAAGAACAGGGACATAATGCAGCACAGGTGAGATGGATGGTGTTGGAGGTGGTGGGAAAATCACCAAGAGGCGGGGATTATAAATTAAATTATTACAGAGAGAGGTACACCCTACATCCTAAAGGGCTAAATGAAGAGATGAACCTGAGATGCTTCCTATAAGATATAACCAAAGGGATAATATATATAGTAAAAAAGCTTAAGAAACAACTAATAAGAATAAGGCTGTATGATACTTACCGTAATTCTTTGATTAACAGGTTACCAAGCTGACAAGAATATCTGAAAAGAAACAAAAAAAAAGGAAGGGTCATAGGAATATACAGAATTTTTTATATAAGTATTAATAGAAATAAGGTTTATAAGCAAATAGTTTCTAATGGTGTGAGTTTTAATATTTTTTAATTAAATATAGTATTCAATAAGCACATTATATGTTTAATGATGCACTAGCACAAGCACTTTTGGGAATAAGGGAAGAGCCATATATAATGCTTGCACTAGCACAAGCCCTTTGGGGAATAAGGGAAGAGCCATATATAATGCTTGCACTAGCACAAGCACTTTTGGGAATAAGGGAAGAGCCATATATAATGCTTGCACTAGCACAAGCACTTTTGCCAAAAAGGGTAAGAGCCAAATGCACTGGTTTTAAGTATATATAAATTTCACTTTTTATGATATTAGACAATATGCATTGTTGTAGAGTAACTTTTTAATACAAACACTACTGTAAGGTTTCTGAGTATATAATATAAATTAGAGTTATAAGATGGTTTATCTGTTATATAATATATAAGTGGCCTGGATTATAATGGGAGCAACAGTGGATTATATCCTTATAAAAATCACTCAACTACGTAGTTGAGTGATTTTTATAAGAATATTCACCACTGCTGCTCCCCATACATGTGCTGTCCTCCTTCCACACCTTCCCTGTCAAACCAACCAAAGAAAAAAACACAGATAAAACACACAGACCTTTTACTGTGTAGAAAATCCTTCTGAGTCCTCCATCTCAAATGTATCTGTCACCCGATAACCTTTTAAATCCTCTCAGCCATGATTCAACTTCTGCCTGGTTCAGTCCGTGCAAGTGAGGTTAAACAGAGCGGCTCTTCCAGCTACTGACAACTTGAGCGGGAATCAGTACCGGAAGTCAGTAGCTGGAACAGCCGCTCTGTTTAACCTCACTTGCACGGACTGAACGAGGCTGAAGTTGAATCATGGCTGACAGGATTTAAAAGGTTACCGGGTGAGAGATACATTTCAGATGGAGGACTCAGAAGGATTTTCTGCACAGTAAAGGTCTGTGTGTTTTATCAATCTTTTTTCTTCCAGGGTTTGACAGGAAAAGTGCCGGGAAGTGGAGGAGAAAATTCCAGAAAAAAGACAGTTAAAGTTAAAGTCTGGTATGTATTCCTTTCTATTTATTTATTTACTAATTTTATTGCAGGGCTGACAGGGAATATAGCTTGTTTAATTACTTAGGGAAAGAATAACAGCTGGAGACTAGCCATCAAATAAAATTTTTTAAACTTATATATTATAAGAAATAATACGCCCCATTACAGTGTGATATAAGGGACTCTCACTGACTATGCACACCCCTGTCCTGGCAGCTAAATGGTTAACACTACACCATTCACTCCAGCAACTAACTGGTTAATTAGCATCAGTCCTTCACAAGCAGTCACAGAGTTAATTAGCATTTACACTGCACATTCCATTCAAACACATATAAACTTATCAGAGGCTAACTGAGTTCTTTTAGAGCATCAAAGACAAAACTTATTAAATTTTAGATTTAATATTCCAAAAGGTGGACAGTGCACATAATACAAAAATAAAATAAAATGGTGTTACAATAAAATGACATACAATAGGTACAACAGTTATAGAAAATAAAAAGGATAAAAATATTCACAGACCGTACTCACTAGAAGAAGTCCTGTGTCCCGGGGCAGGAAGAAACATTGGGTCCATACACACGTTTTTAGCATGTCCCCTTAGTATGAACAAAGTTTATAGGGGCTACTATGTTTTTTAAACCATTTGATGAACCACTCCCAGCTCCTGGTATGCATGAGGTGGGCGTGTCTAAGAATGTCTAGATTTACGACTAGCCAAAAGCATTCATTCCCCCTCAGTTAGGCAGATTCCATATAAATGTAGATATGTACATTGTACTGGAATATTGACCACATATTCCTCTCCAGTATTAATTATCAATTCCTCCAATACCAAACATGACCTGTGTGTTATCCATATTTCCCAAGATATTAATAACTCGCCTTGGCAAGGGAATTGTTGGGTATCATATTAATGGGCATACTTTCCCATTCACAGATGTAATATTGGTTTCTGTCTTACACATTACAATAACGAAATACATTTATTTTACATGTATGACTGTCGTTAAAATGACCTCTTAGTGTACCCACCAGACCCCTAGCTGAAGAGAATTCCAGATGCACGGTTCGGCCCCACATTGTACAGTCAGTACACACTTTCTTGACAGTCTTTATTTAACCTGCAAATCTATGTAACTATTTAACATGGGTATCTTTGATTAGAAGAAAAAAAAATGGGGGGCCCCATTGATATGTAATTTCTGACAACATCATTTTAAATTTAATTTTAAATGCTATCTTTACTTGAGTAGCCTGTTTAAAATTAAGTCAGTTTTAAGGAAAAATACAAAATAAAACCTTGAATAAAACATTATCCCTGGCTTTTAACAATGTGGATGTTTGCAGGTTGCTTTGGTTACAAGCAGTCAATTGGTGGATAAATGGCCTCTTTAGTAAAATGTGACTTTTGTTTGACTTTTTATCCTTCAAATCACCAAAGAGACAAAGAAATGTAACAGAAGAAAATCCAGTTTAGAATTCCATTTATTGCATTTATAGTTTTAATAACAATAAACAGAAAGATATTAAGAATGTATTATATAAGGTATAATGTGCCCCTTTCAGTGGTATATAAGGATATAAAGTCACAGAAGAGTTCCCTGAACATATAAAAGCACAAAGCCACAGGCAGGGAACTCTGAGGTAACATTAAACTTTAAACTACGTTTGTGAAGGAAGAGCAGAAGCTTACAATGGGAGGTGCAGCGGAATATAAGAATTGAGTCACCTAGCTATGCAGCTGAGTAACTTTTTACAAGAAAATATTCCACTGCACCGAAATCCAGAGCCTAATGTTTTATATTCAGAATAAATCATTGAATTCGATAAGCTAACATTTAAATTTGATGTGAAATATATTGTACTCACAATAAACGTATAAATTGTTCAGTTTTTGCATTTTTTTAACATTTTGGAAACTGTTTACGATGGCATTTACAAAGCCAATTTTTTTTGGGGGGGGGGAAGTAAATTGTGCACAAAAATATTTTTTGGTGAGATGGAGTAAATACATTTTTGAGTAATTTTTGAGGCCTGGAAATAGAATTGAATACAATTATCTATTCATTCATTTTTAAAAAATGGGTGTTCATTTCTTTATTCAAATATAAGGGGTGTATACATTTTCATCATGACTTTCCTTCACCTAGGAGGTGTTAAAACTCTTATTGAATGTGTATGTGTTTTTCAGTCTATATTTACATTGATAATTCCCCCGTTACCCTTTTTACTGTAACTATCTTGACTTTGCCAATGTTGAGGGGAAATGAAGGGAGATACAGAGGTGCTGCAGGATCAAAGGGGCTAACTTGTAAAGCCTTCAACGATCAGTGTAACAATCGATAAACTGATTGTTCATTCGTAAATTAATGATAACGAGTGTAAATTACCGCTAATGATTGTAAATCTACGATAACGTGATCATAGATTTACTATACCCATAGAAAACCATTGCGGTAGTTTACTACCACATGGTTTTTACGTCCGAATGTTCGTTAATTAACGAATGTTCAGCGTTAATGTACGACCGTGGTCATAGATTATTATCGTGCAGTATCGCAATTTAGCTATGGGCCCTAACTGTGGGCCCAATTTACAAATAAGGCCCACAGTTTGGTAAGTAGTGAGACCCCCCCCACTTAAGTAGCAATTTTGGAGACAGGAGTAAGTGCTCCTGTCTGTGGCAGAATTACATGTTTAAATACTCTCTGTAGTGGTAATCTCCGGCACTCCACTTTACAAAGGTGAAATATTTTCTGCTGGGTGCTGCTATAGTGCCACGGTTGGCATCGGAAGCCAGGACAAAGCAAAGTCTATAGTGCACACCAGCATTGAAGTAATGTGTTTTTATTACAACACGTGTTGTCATAATAAAACACATTACTTATGGTATGCTTCATATGTTTAAATAAGCAATGGTCATTTGGGGGGTGAAGTGTCCCTTTAAATGAAGTTTAATTTTACCAGAAAACAAGGCAAAGTCTAAAAATACCCAATTTCAGTTGTTTATATTACTTACAAAAATGTTGTTTTTCAATATTTTAGTTTTAGATTAACATAATAGTGTCTTTTTAATTAGTAGTTTCTTATATAAAAATATAGAGTTATGTAAATACATTTAAAATAAGAAAAGTGATATATGTGTTGATTTCTTAGATCCTAATTGTTGTCTTGGCATTTAAATTCAGAGAGCCTTCACTTAAAGGATACCTGTAGTGTGGTTGCTCACTCTGCAAGAAATGCTTCTTCCCCTGGGATAGATCAGTGACTGAGGTGAGGGTGGAGCTTGGATGCTACAGTTGTCCTTTAAGCTCTATACACATGTTAGATAAATCCTGTTTGGAGCAAACACTTTTGGATGACAATTACCGTACCTAATGTGTGCATATAGCTTAATTAATGCTTAATTCCAAAGTAGCCTCTCTGTAGCAATTGTAAAAATAGCCAAAGTAAGACAGGTATGTGTTTGTATTCCTAGATGTTTAAGTCAATGTATAAATACTTCAATGCAGTCAGCAGATGATTAAATGGAAAGATGTCTGAATGGTTATCATGGTTTGTACAGTGTAAGTGCTGTGAGTTTACTTACTAGAAATTAGGAGCTACTTAGTATAAAGGAAATAAGTGATTTAGGCTAAATTACATTTTACTTGACACATAGCCCAGAAACTGTTGACTATGATGTATTACACCTCTCTATGTCTTTTTTTTACATTTCTTTGCAAAAATACAGTATTCGAAAGACAAAAAACAAGCCCCTGCTCACTACGCCCTCACATTAGCACAGAGGGATACAGTTAGCTCATCTCTCTTAACTGGAAGGAGCGCACTGAGCATACCCAGGCCATGATGTTGCACTAAAATATTAGCAAGATTCTACAAAATTCTATAAAATTCTTCCTTATGCACCCTTTTCAATGTTAATACTATTAGCTAACCTGTCTATATAGCTTCGATTTGAAAGAATAAGAATTGTGATGTTACAACTACTAATTAATTTAACAACATTTGCAAATAAAGATAAAAGGAGATATGTATAAATATATATTTAATTTGTACATATATTATTAAAATATATTTAACAGGTATCATTTAATATCACCCTGACAGCCAATCCAAAGAAATGCAATAATCTTATTAATCCTTAGGGTGATAGGATCAATAAATCCTACCGCCTAGTCAATGTTCTTCCTCTATTTTTTTATCAGCTGTTTGCATAAATATAGTTCATCTGTGCAGATACAAATCAAATTTTGTGTACATACATACCACATTACCAACATTTATACAGATTCTTTTGTGCATACTTTTTTTTTACTTTGTGCACATGCCTCCTGAATTGTGTGCATACCCACAAAAGCATAGCACAGAGGAAACATTTCTTCTATTCATCTTTCCAGTGCAGTTTTCCTTCAATCCATTTCATTTCCCCAACTTGCTTTTTATTGTACATACATTGCTCATGCACAAAAGGAGAGAAGCTTAGAGACTAGTGCAGAGAAACCAAGAGCCATGATTGTGCTAGAAACTGCTTATCATACTTAAAGGAGAAGTTCAGTGCAAATACATATGCTTTTCAGAAAAAAGAGCAGTATTTTTTCATCCCAATGACCTTAATCTGCCAATTTAGCATTGTGTCTGTGTATAAATAAATGCAACCAAAATACTGACTTCCTGTTTGCAGGACCCCTAGTAGAGACTGTGATGGTCTTGCCCATGACCCAGCGCCTGGGTTGATTCAGTTGTTCAGTAGAGATCTGAGCATCTTTGACCAATCCAACAGCCAACCAGTAGAACTGTTAGGAACATTCCAAGGATGTGGTGCATCCTGGGAAGAAGAAGGACCGTTAGAACCTGAAATGTCAGCTCACTAATGTCAACAGCAGGAAACAGCAAAGGGTATGAAATGAACTGATTTCAAAATGGGAGAGAATATGTAGAATAACTAAGAAGGCTTTACACAGACTAACAATTTAACAAATATTGATAATTTCCACTGAACTGTCCCTTTAAAGTAAAGAAGAGTGGAAGGTGGGAGTACTCAGTCCTACCTAATTAAGAATGTCCCAGCATTTTTACTGTATTTCTCCTGTAAAGTCATAGATATTACATAGTTACATAGTATTGGAGATTCCCCTTAATTTATTAAGTTGCCCTTTTCTGAACTCTTTCAATTTCCAAGATGTCCCTTTTATATATAGAGATGGCCGGTTCGCGGACCCGAACCTGGATCCGCCGCGGATTTATCACGTCCGCGAACGGCGGATTATTCCGGATTTTCCGGATTTTCCGCCTTCCGAACTTCCGAACCGCGGATTTTTTTTTTTTTACGAAAATTTTCGAAAATACGAGTATCTCCGTAATTACGAGAATCCGCGATCTTCCGGGGCCCGGAAACCGCGAAGATCCTCGTAATTACGAGGATTCTCGTAATTACGAGAATTTTCGGAAAAACGAGACATTCTTGTAAATTCGAATTTTTGGGGCTTATTTTCAAGACGGAGCAAGCCACATGACCCAAATTAGCCAATGGCAGCTAACATGATTATTGCCAGCCCCCTGGGTATAAAAGGCTGCTTCACAGGCGACATTTTGTCAGTGTGTTGGAGTGTGTTTAGTGGAGACCTGACAGTGTAGGAGTTGGAGAGAGATTTTTGCGCTTTTTGAGCTTTTTGAGCTTTCTGTGTGTGGATTTCAGTGTGGTGGTTTAGCACTTGTTGTTACCCACCCCTGTATTCACACATCTTGAGACCCAACAGTCCTTTTAAGGACTAACTTTGTGAGACCCAAAAGTCCTTTTAAGGACTAACCCCCCTGTAAGTCCTTTGGACAAATTTTGTGTTAGACCTTTTAGAGGTCTAGGTGTCCTGTTTTTTTGTTTGTCTTTCTGTATCTGTGTGTCAGTGTCTGTGTGTTTTGTGTAGCTGACGGTGCTGCCTTTAGCAGCAATCAGCAGCTTTTGCTGTCTGATCTGCTGTTTGCTGTCAGTTGTGTCTGTGTCCTATTTGTGCTTTTAGTGTAAAAAAAAAAAAAAAAAAAAAAAAAAAGCTTTGGTGTTTATTTGTTTGCTTCTGTGTTGTTTTGTTGCTTTGTCTTTTGTGTTTGTGTGTGTGTGTGTGTGTGTGTGTATATATATATATATATATTAATTTTTTGGGGGATAATTTGGGAGAGGGAAATGCCTGGCAGGGCAAGAGGGAGACCCAGGAGCAGGGGTGCTTCTGCACGTGGAGGGAGAGGGAGAGGGAGAGGCAGAGGAGAGCCTACTGAAGGCTCTGGCCAGGAGCTACCTGGCCCTTCGCAGGGCAGCCGGGTTACCGTGCCCGATATTTTTAGGGGTAGCCGGGCTAGGGCTATCCCTTCTGATCAAGGAAGGCGGGTAGTAGAGTGGATTACCCAGCCTTCCTCATCCACCTCCTCACAGGCACAGAGCAGCCGAGCTGCTACTGTAGATATTGTGCCTGCTCCTTCCTCACCTGAGGCTCCTACTGTGGGCATGGAACCTGATCCGCTCTATCAGGAGTTCGTTGCCCACATGGCCCGTACCTTCGGGGATCCGGAGGAGGAGTCTCAGGATATGTTTTCGCACACTATGTGTGGGGCTAGTGTGCTTGAGGAGGAGCTGTGCACTGATGCACAATCTTTCCTGTCGCCCGAGGCGGAGGAAAGTGCTCAGTGCACAGGGGGACAGGAGGCTGACGATGTCACGCAGCAGTCTGTGAGCAGCCAGGGAACTAATGCAGGGGGTGAGGTTCCAGATGCTGCTGCTGTTAGTGATGCAGCCTCCAGTATTGAGGAGGTGGAAGTGGACGATGAGGTCACCGATCGTCCATGGGTGCCCTCTGTGAGAGAGGAGGAGGATAGTGTCTCTGAGGGATGTCCCTCAGAGCATGAGCACGATCCTGAACCCAGAGGCAGGACTGGGGGCAGGGGCCGGGGCAGAGGCAGTGCACCTAGTGGTGCACGTGGAGGTACGGCACCAATGAGATCTGGTGCCAGTGCCCCACAGCAGCAGGTGACCTCTGCTCCGAGTCGTGTCGGTGGCTCAGCGGTGTGGGAGTTCTTCTCACTGGCTCCAAGTGACAGCACAGTTGCAGTGTGCAAGTTGTGCCTGCAACGTGTTAGCCGTGGGAAGACCACATCACATTTGGGCACCTCCTCTATGAGGAGGCATATGATTCTGCACCACTTTGCCCGGTGGGAGCAGCGGACAGGGAACGTGCAGGCACCCACACGTTCCCTACCTCATGCCCAGGTAGCCACCGTTCCTCCTCCTCCCCCTCCGGCCCCATCAGCTGCTTCCTCGGTGGAAGTTAGGGAGGAGAGGCAGCCTTTGGCCCCAGCACGCGGTGTTAAGAGGCCTCTTGACACTGCTGCTGGAGCGTCAGCTAAAAGGCAGGTCTCTCTTCCCCAGTTGTTGGAGCGGAGGCAGAAACTGTCCCCCAGTCACCCCCAAGCCCAGCGTCTCACTGCCGGCTTAGCCAAACTCCTGGCGGTGCAGCTGCTACCTTTCAGCCTGGTAGACAGTGCAGCGTTCAGGGAGTTTGTGGCCATTGGCACACCACAGTGGCAGGTCCCTGGCCGTAGGTACTTTGCCCAGAAGGCAGTACCAGCCCTGCACGACCATCTGCAGGGCAATATATCTGCTTCGCTGGACCACAGTGTGGGCAAGTGTGTCCACATTACTATGGACGCGTGGTCCAGCAAGCACGGCCAGGGGCGGTATGTGTCATTTACCGCCCAATGGGTCACTCTGCTAGCCGGCATAGACGCGGCACGGAGCGCAAGTGGGGAGATGGTGGTACCACCACGCATTGGTGATACGCCAGTCTCCACCCCCCCCTCCTCATCCGGTGAGCCCTCTTCCCGGACAGCTCCGTGCCCCCCCAGAGCCTATGCTTCGTGCCAGGCGAGACGGTGCCATGCAGTGTTGCAGCTTGTGTGCCTCGGTGATAGGAGCCACACCGGGGCCGAGTTGCTGGCAGCACTGCAAGGGCAGGTTGAGAGGTGGCTGACCCCACACCACCTCTCAATAGGCAAGGTCGTGTGTGACAATGCCACCAATATCCTGTCTGCCCTTCGCATGGGCAGAGTCACACATGTTCCTTGCCTGGCACACGTTCTCAACCTGGTCGTCCAGCGGTTCCTCACCAAGTACCCTGGTCTCCAGGAGGTACTGAGGATGGCTAGGAGGGTGTCCAGTCACTTCAGGCGGTCATACACGGCCACAGCTCGTCTGGCCGAGTTTCAGCAGCAGAATGGTCTGCCGCAGAACCGCCTGATTTGTGACACCCCCACCCGCTGGAACTTTAGTCTTATGATGCTGCTGAGGCTGCTCCAGCAGAGGCGAGCCATCATAGACTACTTGTACGAGTACGAGGCAAGATCAGGCTCTGGGGACCTGGGTTTGCTGTTACCCAGGCAGTGGCTGCTGATTAGAGATGCCTGCCGTGTGCTCGCGCCATTTGAGGAGGCCACCAGGATGGTAAGCCGCAATGATGCCACCATTGCGGATACCATCCCACTGGTGTTCCTCCTTGAGCACACTCTGCGCGGCATACTCGACAGGGCACTCGCTGTCGAGCAGCAGGCACTGGAAGAGGAGGACGCCGACACCGTGATGCTTTCCGAGCCCGAACATCACGGTGCAGAGCAGCCGTCCGATGATGAGGAGGGGGATTTAGGTGACCTGGACCAAGGGGAAATGGGGCATTCCTCTAGGGGGACATCTCAACCCTCCCAAGTACCACATGTCATTCGTGGTTGGGGAGAGGTTGAGCCCGACACTACTGTCCTCAGTGACATCGAGGACATGGGGTCCTCTGCGGCAGGCAGTTTGCGGTGCATGGGCTCTTTCATGCTGCAATGCCTTCGCAAGGACCCCAGGATTAAGGCCATCAAAGAGAAGGAGCAGTACTGGGTGGCCACCCTTATAGATCCCCGCTATAAGGGTAAAGTGTCGGAGTTTATCCCCGCATCTCAGAGGGAAGGTAGAATGCAGCACTATGAGGCAACACTGCTACGTTGCCTCTGTTCTGCCTTCCCAGGTGCTGGCAGGCCTACAGCACCTGATGTTGGGGATCAACAGGGCTCACGTCCCCCTGTGCCTGACAGGAGGAGCAGCAGTACTGGAGGCGGCCTCGCGGCCAACTTCAGGCTGTTCTTCCAGCCACAGTTGCCAGGCCCATCCACTGGCAACTCCACCAGGCAACACCTCAGTCGCCAGGTCACCGACTACATCTGATCCAGGGCCGGTGTAGCCACATCAGAGACTGAGGATCCACTGGACTACTGGGTGGCGAGGCTTGATATCTGGCCCGAATTGGCACAGTATGCCATCGAGGTCCTTTCATGCCCGTCATCCAGTGTTCTTTCGGAGAGGACCTTCAGCGCAGCAGGGGGTGTTGTAACGGAGAGGAGGACCCGTCTCTCCACTGAGAATGTGGACCGCCTTACATTCATCAAGATGAATGAGGCGTGGATCACATCTCAATACAGCACCCCTATTGCTGATGCCCGTGACTGAAGGCCTCCTGCCCCTGGCCACCCATACTGCTCCTTCCGCCTCATTTTCCACCTAGAGGCTTAGCTGATGCCAGCTAAGCTGGCAAATGGCTAATTTTTCTTATTGGCAGGGCCATATATGGTCCTACCTTGCTCTACTGCATTCAGGTTATGAAATAACAAATGCTCAGCGACAACAGCTACTCTGTGGCTAATTTTTCTAAGATTGGGTCGATCCTACTTGGCCCGAGAGCAGTACTCCATATTTGATCTTCGTTCTCTCTCCATGACGCACCTTTGTGGTGTCACCTACTCTGACCATCTCATACAGCCGCAACAGCTACTCTGTGGCTAATGTTTTCAGCTCTGGGTCAATCCTGCCTGGCCCGAGAGCAGTACTCCATATTTGATCTTCGTTCTCTCTCCATGACGCACCTTTGTGGTGTCACCTACTCTGACCATCTCATACAGCCGCAACAGCTACTCTGTGGCTAATGTTTTCAGCTCTGGGTCAATCCTGCCTGGCCAGAGAGCAGTACTCCATATTTGATCTTCGTTCTCTCTCCATGAGGCACCTTTGTGGTGTCACCTACTCTGACCATCTCATACAGCCGCAACAGCTACTCTGTGGCTAATGTTTTCAGCTCTGGGTCAATCCTGCCTGCCCGAGAGCAGTACTCCATGTCCAGTGGGGCCAGGCCTGCCTGGCTCTTCAACAATGGTGGCAAACTGCAGTGGGCCTGCTGTAACACAATGGTGCTGTTCCTACGAAGCATTACCCTTTCACCTGCTTTCCCTTGCACGATGCACTCTGAGGAGAGTAGGCAATGGGGTGAGGGGTATGTCCAGTGGGGCCAAGCCTGCCTGGCCCCACAACAATGGTGGCAAACTGCAGTGGGCCTGCTGTAACACAATGGTGCTGTTCCTACGAAGCATTACCCTTTCACCTGCTTGCTTTCCCTAGCACGATCATACCTTGAGGGAGAGTAGCCAATGGTGAGGGGTATGTCCAGTGGGGCCAAGCTGCCTGGCTCTTCAACAATGGTGGCAAACTGCAGTGGGCCTGCTGTAACACATGGTGCTTTCCTACGAAGCCTTACCCTTTCACCTGCTTTCCCTTGAACGATGCATACTCTGAGGGAGAGTAGCCAAGGGGGGAGGGGTATGTCCAGTGGGGCCAAGCCTGCCTGGCTCTTCAACAATGGTGGCAAACTGCAGTGGGCCTGCTGTAACACAATGGTGCTGTTCCTACGAAGCCTTACCCTTCCACCTTTCCCTTGAACGATGCATACTCTGAGGGAGAGTAGCCAATGGGGTGAGGGGTATGTCCAGTGGGGCCAAGCCTGCCTGGCTCTTCAACAATGGTGGCAAACTGCAGTGTGCCTGCTGTAACACAATGGTGCTGTTCCTACGAATCTACCCTTTCACCTGCTTTCCCTTGCACGATGCATACTCTGAGGGAGAGTAGGCAATGGGGTGAGGGGTATGTCCAGTGGGGCCAAGCCTGCCTGGCCCCACAACAATGGTGGCAAACTGTAGTGGGCCTGCTGTGTAACACAATGGTGCTGTTCCTACGAAGCATTACCCTTTCACTGCTTTCCCTAGCACGATGCATACCTTGAGGGAGAGTAGCCAATGGGTGAGGGGTATGTCCAGTGGGGCCAAGCTTCCTGGCTCTTCAACAATGGTGGCAAACGCAGTGTGCCTGCTGTAACTCAATGGTGCTGTTCCTACGAAGCATTACCCTTCACACTGCTTTCCCTTGCACGATGCATACTCTGAGGGAGAGTAGCCAATGGGGTGAGGGTATGTCCAGTGGGGCCAAGCCTGCCTGGCTCTTCAACAATGGTGGCAAACTGCAGTGTGCCTGCTGTAACACAATGGTGCTGTTCCTACGAAGCCTTACCCTTTCACCTGCTTTCCCTTCACGATGCATACTCTGAGGGAGAGTAGCCAATGGGGTGAGGGGTATGTCCAGTGGGCCAAGCCTGCCTGCTCTTCAACAATGGTGGCAAACTGCATGTGCCTGCTGTAACTCAATGCTGCTGTTCCTACGAAGCCTTACCCTTTCACCTGCTTTCCCTAGCACGATGCATATCTTGAGGGAGAGTAGCCAATGGGGACAAGATACAGCCCAAACAATGGGGAGTTTGGGGACAATAAATGGGAATGAGAAATGAGAAGCTCTGTCTCTCAAGCCAAATTAATAGATTTGTTTCCTTTTTATTTTCGAAAATTTTTATCAGTGAAATAATAAAATTCAATTAATTATCAATGATAATTTCACTAATTATTGCTGACAATCAAGGTCAATAAAAAGATTAAAAAATTGCTTAGGATGCCCTTACGTGTCTGGCTGGTCCCCGGTTCCTCCTCTTCTTGGGGCGGTGGACTGCCCGGTGGGGCGATGGTGAGCCCGGAGGGGGCAAGGGACTGCCCGGAGGGGGCAATGGGCTGCCCGTAGCCTGAGGGCTAGTTGGTGGTAGTGCTAAAAAAAAAAGGAAATTTATTTTAACTCTCACTGTCATTAAATGTTCAAATACATTTACTAAAACAATTCGCGGAGAAGTTGTCAAAAATTATGCAAACATTTGGATAAAGGGCTTGGACATATCAACGTGTTAAAAAGCACACAATAGTGTGGCACAATTAATGTGATCCTCAATTTTTGCACAATTATGCTATCTTACTGCACTCACATGCAATCACATGAGCACACCGGAAAACCGCGCTTGTTTCTGGAGGGCTCGTGTGCGCTGTAATGTGGCCTTGGACACATGAAAGATTTAGAAAAATGTTTTTTTTTTCAATAGGCTGCACTTACATTCTTCCTCTGGCGGGGACGGTGGTGGGGGTGGGGATCCGAGGAATTCCCCTGCAAATTAAAATAAAAAATACATAATGAATGATATATCTAAAGGAAATATTTAATTATATACTTTGAATTCTGCTTGAAAATACAGATTAAATAAGGCATATTTAGTTTCTTTAAAAGTCAATCATATTTCTATGGCAATGATTTCATACCTTATTCTGGCTAAGTACTTATATTTTTATTGTGTGTATTGTAGCCACGGAAAGGGAAAAGTTGGTTGGTGTAGGGGAGCATCAGTAGCTGTGTGTACTTGTATCTGTATAGATTTTGTGGGTACACAAACTTTTTAATTTTGGAGTGTATAATCAAGTTTTATAATTGATCAACATTTATTTTGACTTTACTTTCCCTTCAAATAGGCTGCCATGTAACTAAAAGGGTGGGCCAGTAAAGTGTGTTTAACTGTGTTCTATGTGTGGGTATCAGTGTGCATTTATAAGATAAAAAGAAATCAATTTTTAATATCGATTTCATTTTTAACTTTACTTAGCCTTTAAATAAGGCTGCCATGGAAATGAAGGGTGGGCCACCAAGTGTGTCTATGGTGGGTATCATTTTAAATTTATAGGTGTTATGTTAAATAAAGTCACTTTTCAGTGATTTATTTTTGACTTTACTTACCCTTTAAATAGGGCTGATATTGAATATACAAGAATAATAATAATGTAATAATACCAGTGAATGAGAAATCAAAGAACTTGGATCTCTCTCTCTCTCTCAAGCCAAATTTAAGGATTATTGATGTTTTTAAAAACATATATATATATAATATGTTTTTGTCAGAATGAATTAAAATATTTTACTACGTATTATAATACGTATATTAAAAGTATACTTGCCTCTATCATTTGCCGAAGGCAGCCACATATTGAGGCCTCTGCCTCTTGAGGTCTGACCACTGTCTCTGGAGGGTAGAGACAGTGGTCTGGTATCCGAACGTCGCAGGATGCGGCGCTGTAGCCCCTCCATTTCTGCGCCTCCGGCGCCGCACATGATGGGTGCCAGGGGGGAAATCATCATACCCCCTGAGCAAGGTAGTTCAGGGCATATAGTTGCCTTGCACACTGGCCATTTTGATAGGCAGGAAGTTCCGGTTCCTCGTTTTTTACGAAAATCCCTCGTTTTTTATACGGAAATCCTCGTTTTTTACGAAAATCCTCGTTTTTACGGAAATCCTCGTTTTTACGGAAATCCTCGTTTTTACGGAGATTCGCGGACTTACGGAAATCCTCGGTTTTACGGAGATCCTCGTTTTTACGGAAATCCTCGTATTTTCGAAAAATACTGTTCTCGCTAGCGGACTGTAATTTTTAGGTATTGTAGGCATTGATACGTGTTTCTAAGGACATTACCCAGGTCCCTGAGTGATTAAGTTAACATTACCAAGGCTATTTAGACCACTTTTAATGCGGATTTTGCCGAACTTTCATTTTAATACGTTTTAACGGGTCCGCTCGCGGATTTTCGAATTTACGGATTTTTTCGAAAATCCGCGGATCCTCGCGCGGACCGGATTTTTCGAAGTTCAGACATCTCTATTTATATATTGGATTCCAAAACTTCATATTTCAAATGAGTCCTTACCAGTGTGTAAAGAGGGAGAATCATTTCCCCCCCTTAAATATATACACCTCATCATACAAGGCAATATCTTTCTAGCTCTAGCCAATAACACATATATTTAAATTAAACCTGTTCAGTAAAAAAATTGCACAGCTCATTGTTATTAATTACATCTCTGTACAGTATACTGTATTCTGTGAAACCTCTATAGCTGTTGACATGTGATTGGATCATAATAAAAAGTTTTAAAGGTTATCTCCACTTCTAAAATGTAATGGAAATCGGGGAATCACAAAAAACTCAGCAGATTTCTGTTTCGGTAACAAAAAAAGTTAATATCAATAATGCCCCTGGACCGGATGGAATACATCCACGGATTTTAAAAGAGCTTAGTCGAGTTTTATCTAGACCACAGTTTCTTATCTTCTCAGATTCACTTTTGTCTGGTGATGTGCTGTTGGATTGGAAAACAGTCAATGTAATACCAATATACGAAAAAGGGTAGTCGTTCACAGCCTGGTAACCATAGACCTGTAATCCTAACATCAGTGGTGGGGAAGGTGCTAGAAACTTTGTTACAGAATGATATCCTTGACTCTTTCTCTAGAACTGATCTTATTAGTAGTAGTCAGCATGGATTTTTGAGATATAGATAGTGTCAGACATATCTACTAGGTTTTTATGAAGAAGTAAGAAAGAATTATATTCTGGCATAGCAGTGGGTGTAGTATTCCTGGATTTTGGCATCACGGTGGCTCAGAGGTTAGCACTGATGCCTTGCAGCGCTGAGGTCCTGAGTTCGATTCCACCCTTGGACACATCTGCAAGGAGTTTCCTCTGGGTACTCCGATTTCCCCCACAATCATAAAACATACTGATAGGTTGTATGTGTACAAAAAATGATTAGATTGTAAGCTCTACAGGGCAGGGCCTGATGTGAATTGAGTAAATAATTGTTAAGCACTGCGGAATATGTAGTGCTATATAAGAAATGAAACACATAAATACATACATTTTGCTATTGTCAATGGAGCTACATCCATGTGGACTAAAGTGGAGTACCTCAGGGTTCTGTACTGGGGCCATTTCTTTTTAATCTGTTTATAAATATCTTGAAAGGGGAATTGAGAGCAATGCCTCTGTGTGGCAGATGAGATTCAATGTTGATAAATGTTAGGTGATGTATTTGGGGTTTAACAATCCTTGTGCCACCTACACCTCAAATAATTCTGTGGTAAGTGAATTGCTATGGGAAAAGATTTAGGGGTTCTAGTAGATAACAGACAAACAGAAAACAATGCCAGACAGCCACAGTGAGAGCTAGAAAGATATTGTCTTGTATAAATAGGGGAATAGAGAGAGAAAAATATTATTCTCCCTCTTTACAAGACACTGGTAAGACCTGTTTAAGACTAGGGGCGTATTTATAAAGGTTCATTAAACTTTTCGCCTTATTTAACGCAGCGTTTTCGCCTAATTTGGCCTTTTCGCTATTTATAAAGCAGTGATAACCAGTGGCGAAAGGTCATTACCGCAACATTTCGCTTTTTGCCATACATCACTGCGGTAACAGCTCAAGCATATTTATAAAATGGCGAAAAGTGTATTTTTGCGTTAAGTTCAGCCATTCCAATTTGCCAAGTCTTTGGTGGCGAAAACGCATAAGTGGCCATTTATTTATCCTGCCAATGGGTCCATGGAGGTGTCAGTACATTGTGGAGTGTTTCTCAATACTTATAAGTACTATTTTCCAGCATTTACTGTAATACGGTCTGAGATTTCGCTTTTTTAAGGTTAATTTTTCGCTTTTTAAAGATTTTTTTTGTTTTATGTTCTGATTTTCTTTATTTACCAATAAAATCAAATGGGGGTCTGAGGGACATGTTTATAAAGGGGCATTATTTTTGCTTTTTTTCCCCACCAGCCTTTACTATAATTTTTTAAGCTTTCATTTTTTCCTTTATTCAGTTATTAAAAAAGCGAATTTTCATCAAAAGCGAAAATTATCTAGCAAAAAGTAAAACTAATAATGCTGAAAAAGCACAGCACATGTGATGGTAAATAGGTAATACTCCCTGGTGGTTTTTCAAAGTAATATCACATTGGTCCATACACTGAACACCAATCTTTGTTATTTGAAAATAGCCTAACGCATTTGCAGGGAGATTCACTAAAAGTTCTTCAGGGTTATTCAGTAAAAGTTCTTATCGTTTAAAATGGTGCAAAGTTTTGCCCCAACCAATCAGATGTTAGCTTTCAAATGTTAAATAAGATCTGATTGGTTGGGGCAAAATTAGCACCATTTTAAACAATAAGAACTTTTATTGAATCTCCCTGTAAATCGTTTAAAATGGTGCTAATTTTGCGCCAACCAATCAGAACTTATGTAACATTTGAAAGCTAACATCTGATTGGCTGGGGCAAAATTAGCACCATTTTAAACGATAAGAACTTATATTGAATAATATTGATGTTATTTTCAGCCAAAGATATAATAAATAGTGTAAAACTCAAAAGGTGAATTGTCTCTAGTTCACTAATAGGATATGATAAATAGTGTAAAACTCCATAGGCGAATTTTCTCTATTTCATTAATAGGATGATAAAGTATAAAACTCAAAAGGCGAATTTTCTCTATTTTATTAATAGGACATTTTTTAGTATTTAAATAGTTTATTTTCAGCAAACTACAGCTAATTATCAAACCATTTCAATTAATATGGGAACATACCATAGTGCTGTGTAAGAAATAGTCATGTTAATGGAACATTCCAGTAAGTAATGATGTTTGGTGAAAATTCTGGTAAAACTGCAAAATAAAATGCAACAAAAGGGAGAAAAGGGGCAAAAAGGCGAAATTTCACCTATTTATAAATGGCTTTAAATAAAAAAGTGACAAAAATAGCTCTGAAATTACACTAGAGAGGAATCTCTCTTTTTGCAGTGAGACCACACTTAACGCAATGAATAAGGCGAAAACTATCGCCACACATCGCCTCAGCGATACTTTCCCGCAAAGGCGAAAGCGAAAATGAGCAGTTTTATAAATAAGGCGAAAATAGCGCTATTTTTCATTGCGATGTCCTGCGATAGCAGCAATGGCGAAAATAGCGATTGTTTATAAATATGCCCCTAGAAGTTTCATCTTCAGGCTAAGAAAAGTTTATTTACAGAGAGAACAGTGAAACTGTGAAACTGTCTTCCAGTAGAAGTGGGCTGCATACGTTTTTAAAACTAAATAATATTGAGAATTACTGGTATGAATACATATACTGTAGTTCTGGTTGATCCAGGGATACTTTCCGATTGCCATTTGGAGTCAGGAAAGAAGGTTTTTTTTTAGGTAGAGTTAATAGAGTTAGGTTGAAAGGTTGGACTAGATGGATATATGCCTTTAGTAAACCTCAATTACTATGATACTACTGTGTTGCTATGCAGTGTGGCCTTAGCTAATTATTTCTTAAAACAGATTTACTGTAAGTCTTTTTTATAGATTTTATAGAAAATCATAAGAAATGCCATAAACATAATGAATAGGACAGGAAGCAGATAGATAATAAAGTGGTGAGCTTGGCTGATGTCACAGTGTAAAGTCCTACTGCATTTTTGTTCAATCTTCACAGTATTGTTCAACTGTCAGTAAGTGTTTGCAGTCCTGCCAAGACCAAGATGCATGAACACTCTTTTCCAACATTCCTTTCAAAGTCTTTGAACTAAATCCATGTTTGATAGAAAGAGAGATATGAAATAAAATGAAACTACAATATTTGTACTAAAGGTAGAACGTATTGAAAAATGAAAGTATTTATATTATACACCAGTAACCATTGCATGATTTTATTACATTCAAATATTTCCTGATTAGAAATTAAAAAATGATTTAAATAGTCAGCACGGTGGCTCAGTGGTTAGCACTGATCCTGAGTTCGATTCCACCCTTGGACAAATCTGCAAGGAGTTTGTATGTTCTCCCAGTGCTTGCGTGGGTTTCCTCTGGGCACTCCAGTTTCCCCCACAATCATAAAGACATACTGATAGGTTGTATGTGTCAATTAAATGTGCTTAGATTGTAAGCTCTTCGGGGCAGGGCCTGATGTGAATGTATACAAGTAATTGTAAAGCACTACAGAAGATGTTGGCACTATATAAATCCACAATAATAATAATAATAATAATAAAAATGAGAGACAACAAAATGGCTTAATTTGTGTGCACGTTGACTCCTACTGAACTTAATAAATATAATACACCATGCAGGTTTCAGGGGTCAATTCTTACTGCTTCCCATTTCCATGCTTTTCCTTTTAATGGAAGACTGTGTAGCTCTCTGATTTACCTTCCTTTAAAATGTACAGTACTCCCAGGGTCCTAGTTTCCTGTATATACTCTTTTAGGAGGCACAGCTTCAGGTAGTGTTCCTCTTTCCACATTGGTTCTCTCCCAATAAAGGCTCTCTTGTCTCCTAAATCTAGTAGCCCATTACAGTGTTTAGTTTATTTACTCTGCTTGTGGTGGATACTCCTGTTACCGACATTAGCTGACTGATTTTTGTGTTTAGATACACAAAGATAATCCACTGTATCAAATTAAGTTACCCTAATATATGCATCCATCCAAAATGCATCAAGAAAATCCAATATAAAATGTAATGAATCAGGTAACAAACAAGCAGGCAGGTAGAGTAACTGCTAGTGGTGACTTTATTTCATGAAGCTCATACACTTTTGTTTTTTTCTGATTTACATGGAATAAAGTTGCCACTAAGCAGTTGTGCCTGGTGCCTGCTTGTTACCTCATTACATTTTATATTTGATTTACATAGTAACATAGTAATTAAGGTTGAATAAAGACATATGTCCATCAAGTCCAACCTATTCACTCCCTTTTTTTTTTTTTTAACCCTACCTAACAGTTGATCCAGAGGAAGGCAAAAAACCCAGCTAAAAAGGGGGGGGGGGAATCATTCCTGACTCCAAACGGCAATCGGAAAGTATCCCTGGATCAACCAGATCTATATGCATTAATACCAGTAATTCTCAATATTTTTTAGTTTTAGAAACTTATCCAGGCCTTTTTTAAAGCTATTCAATGAACTTGCCATTACCACATCTGCTGGAAGACAGTTCCACAGCTTCATTTGTGTTTGAACTCTATTCTATGTGTACATTTTCTGTCCGAACCTCCTGTGCTGTGTTACTGAGTTTTACCCCAATGTTAACAGGGTAACCTTTTGAAATAAAAAATAACAAAAGTGGTATAAAGGGGATACCTTTATTGGCTAACTAACATAATCATAGCAAGCTTTCAGAACATTATAGTTCCTTTTTCATGCTGATTACAATAAAGCTGTGATATTTATACAACAATCAGCTAATAGATCAAATAACCAGAAAAAAGGAATAACCGTGTGGAAGGTGTTAAGTAAATCATATAAAAGAGGCCTGCAAGGGACAAACAGATAAGGTACAAGATAATTATCAAAGTGGCTTGATATAAATTAGGGTAAAGCTGGGTACACACTTGCCAGATTTTTGAATGATGACAGACAGGATCTGCAAGATCCTGTCCATATCATTTTTGAAAAATCACGATACACACAGTCCCAAGCGTTCACCCTCAGCATAGCAAGCGAGTCTACCAGCATAGCGAGTCTACTACGGCCAAGAGGAAATTTTCCCTCTTTCCAGAATGAGCGTTCAGCTGGCCCCGAACGTTAGGCGGCTGTGCGCTCATTTGGGAAAGCTAGGTACACACAGTACAGAAAGCCCAGATACCGACTGTGTGTACCTAGCTTAAGTTACTGACCTGTGAAGTAAAGGGAATTCCAGGTTCAGTCCCTTCTCCAGAGAGTTGAAAGTTTTCATTAATTTGTACTCCCATACCTTCCTTTCATTCTCTGTTTTAAAGTTTTCCTTAAGGACCAAGATTGTTAGATTGTTTATGGAGTGGTAAGGACTGTGAAAATGGTTCCCTACAGGTGTATCCAGTTTTTTCTTTGTTATAGTAAAACGGTGGTGTGTATTTCTCTTTCTCAGGCTTTGACCAGTCTCTCCTATATACAGTCCTCCTGTTGGGCACCTTAGTGCATCACGTTGGAAAAAGAACAGATGTATTGGCCATGGATACTGTATTCCTCTATTGTGTCTGGAATCTGTATTTTGGCTTCTGAATTATAGATGTGTGGGTAGGTTTTATATTGTTTTTTGCCACAGGGATAAGTTACAGTTTTGTTGGGTTGTATCAAGGCACTTCTGGTTATTCAGAAGTGGTGGGTCTGGGAATATGTTTTAGAGCCTCTCATTCTTGTGAGGTGTATGCTGTCAATACTTGGCTATTTTTCTGAGGGTCTTTAGTTGGGGATTGTATAGGACTAGAGGGATTCGATTTATTTCTGGCTTTTGTTTGTATTGTAGAAGTTAACTTCTGGGAATCCTGGTGGCTGTATGGATGTTTTGATCCACAATCCTTGGGTTGTAGCCCCTATTAATGAAGTCTGCTTGAGTGTTTTTAGGTGGAGGTCCCTTTCAGTAGCATCAGCACATATCTGATTATATTGCAGAGCCTGGCTGTAGATTATGGAGTGTTTAGTGTGGTCAGGGTGAAAGCTTTCATACAATAGATAAGATGGTATATCCGCTGGCTTTAGATATATGTTGGTTTGTATAAATGCGTTTTATCCAGTTTGGTGTTTTCTGCCTCCTGGCAAATGGCAGGCTTTTAAGGGAAGAAAGACTGTAGAATACATAGTAACATAGTAATTGAGGTTCAATAAACACATACAGTACATCCATCAAGCCCAACTTTTCACCCTCCTTTTTAACCCTACCTAACAGTTGATCCAGAGTAAGGCAAAAAAACCAGCTAAAATTACCATTAAAATTTGCCATTACCACATCCGCTGGAATACAGTTTCACCATTCTCACTGTAAAGAAACCTTTTCTAACCTGAAGGTGAAACTTCTTGTCTTCTAATCTTAAAGGATGTCCACAGGTCCTCTCATACGACCTATAAGTGAACAATGCACCAGAGAGTTTATTGTATGGGCCATTAATATATTTGTATAAAGTTATCATATCCCCACGCAAACATCAATTCTCCAATGTGAACAGCCCTAACTTGTCTAATCTGCCTGCATAGTCAAGCCTCTTCATTCCCTTTATTATTTTAGTTGCCATTCTCTGAACTGCTTCCATTTCCAAGATGTCCATTTTGTATAAGAATTCCAAAACTGCACCACATATTCCAGATGAGGCCTTTCCAGTGGCTTGCAAAGAGGGAGAATAATATTGATGTGCAAGTGCTGCAAGCAGACCTAGATAATCAAAATGGGCAGCAGAGTGGCAGATGAGATTCAATGTTGATAAATGTAAGGTGATGCATTTGGGATTTAATAATCCATGTGCCACCTACACCATAAATAACTGTGTTAAGTGAATCTCTAATGGAAAAAAAATTGGGGGTTCTGGTAGATAACAGTCCTCATCAAGACACTGGTAAGGCCTCATTTAGAATATGCAGTTTTAGAATGCCATATACAAAAGGGACATCTTGGAAATGGAAGCAGTTCAGAGAAGCTCAACTAAAATAATAAGGGGAATGGAGGGGCTTGACTATGCAGGCAGATTAGATGATGTTTGCGTGGGGATATAATCACTTTATACAAATATATTAATGGGCCATACTACAAACTTTCTGGTGCATTGTTCAATAATAGGTCATATCAGAGGACTCAGATTGGAAGAGAAGAAGTTTCTATCTTCAGGTTAGGAAAGGTTTCTTTACAGTGAGAACGGTGAAACTGTGGGTCTTCCAGCAGATGTGGTAATGGCAATTGTATTGAATAGCTTTAAAAGTGGGCTAGATACATTTCTAAAACTAAATAATATTGAGAATTACTGGTATAATATATATGCTGTAGTTCTAGTTGATCCAGGGATACTTTCCCTTTGCCGTTTGGAGTCACGAAGGAATACCCCCCCCCCCTTTTTTTTAGCTGATTTTTTTTTCTTCCCCTTGATCAACTGTTAGGTAGGGTTAAAAAATAGGGTAAAAAGGTTGGACTTGAAGGACATATGTCTTTATTCAACCTTGATTACTATGTTACTATTTCTGTTAAATGATATACAGTGCAAGTGCATGTGTTCTAACAGCATAAAATACGAAACGCATTGGAATGGGTAGGCAAAATCTAAACTTGGGTAAAATTCAAGGTGCAAGGGTTAACCAAATTACTTAAATATATTATAAATTATTTCCTTGGTAAGGTAATAATCAGTGCTCTGGATTTGGTCAGCTTGGGATGTGACTGGAAATTTCATAGTGCAGGACGTGTACAATGGAATCCTAACTTTGATGATTGTTATCCATGATGGCAACTGGTTTGGGAACTACTATAAATCATATATAGCATATGATTTCTTTTAAGTGGAACTAAAGGCTCAAATCAACATTTATTTATTTAGCTCTACCCAGGATAAGTCAGGGGATGCACAACACATGCTCCTGTGTGTTGGCCCAACTGCCTACTGAAAGGTGAGGGTAATGACTGGAGTGGATTATAAGCATTGTAATACATTTTTTAACTAGAGTTTTAGGTCCTTATCCTGGGTACAACAGAAGGGAGTGGCTTGTTTAATGCCTTTAGTACCCCTTTATATGACATTATTCGAAGAGAAACCTGAGGGATGAATAGGAAATATTTGCTCAATTTGTTAACATCTTTTCACCTGCGTTATGGTGGTACCCACTATAACACCATACAAGAATTGTTGGTCGTAGCAAAAGTAGCCGCGTCCGACAGCTAGCCACCAACGATCATCCATAGAGGATCACACGATCGGTTGGGATTTTTTGCCACGTCCGATTATCCGTTCGCCCGATTCGGGCACCATTTATAACGATAACAACTGTTTATTGCATCTACCTGAAAGTCTATACAACAATCAAGCTTTATAAATTTAGAAGATGACAATATGCTGTATTTACTAATTTTAAACATTGTTAATTTAATTACTGTGTGTGCAGCCGAAATTTAAATAGAAAATTTAGAAAAAATGTGAGAGGCTACTTTATTTTGTATCAATATGAACACATTCAAGCACAATTATTCTCATCTTTCCTCTGCTCCACTCCTTAATAGTACCCAGGGTGAGGACCTAAACTGCTAACTCCTCAACTCTGGGTAATTTACATGTCAGCTGTAATACGGACGTGAAGTTTCTCTCACCACCAAAATCTCGCCAATGGGAGACACACTTCTTTGCACTGTGTGTCTTCCAGTTTACAACATTGGGGACTGCAGACAGAATCAGGAAGTGGACCAGAGTAGTTAAGAAATCTTCATAATTTTCAGGAAACTGTTCTGTTGTCAAATTTAGCTTATCATAGCTGTCATTATTTTGTTAACAGTTGTCATTTTACACACACATAGTGAAAGAAGAATAATGCTTGTTAAAGAATGTGGTATTATTGTTTTATGATAAAGTGACATTAAACATATGACTCTTCTCCCCCCCCTCCCCCAATAGACAGCACATATCTGCTGATTTGTCAACTATAGACAGGGCTAAAAAAGCTCTTTGTGTCCTTTGCCTAATGCAGTGCAACCAATATGCTAAATGTAATGTTTTTAGTGTGCACTACAGGCTTTGATTAAAACTAAAAGTGTATTTATACCATATGAATTAGCTCTACTGGGCCTTCGTGAATGTGGGATTCTGACTCTCCACACAGGAAGGTTTAAATGTCAGACAGCCCACAGCTTGACTTTTCTCAGCAAGCTCTGTAAATGCACTCTGACCTCAAGACCTGTAACAGAAGAATTATCAGTAGATGAATCTTCCATGCAAATACAAAATGGCCTAGAGCATTTTGATTAGTTCATATTTTGAGATGTTCATTTTCAATATGCTAAGCATAATATACTTGCAGTAAATTTCAGGCTCGGTAGCAGTATGATGAGGCCCCTAAAGGGAATCTGAACATATACAGTGATTTCACAACAGAGCATTTCATCCAGAGCATTTCATTATTTGTAGTCGTCTTTAAAAGATGCTAGAGATCATTTTAAATATATTATAAGCAGCCCAAGAAAAATGTATATTTGTATAATGCCCATTGTTTTTTGTTAAAGCTTAAATTAAAGAATGTGATTAAAAATACTTAAATATATTGCACAGTGGGCAGAGAATGACTTTGGATGTAAACTTTATATTGCAATGATTTGTAAATCCACTGGTTTCATCCATTAAATATTTTTTTTCTTATTTATAAAGTTTTAATTTGCAATATGAGAGTGTGTACATTTACAGAACACTTGAGTAATGTCCTCTACAGTAATTCATTCCTGTAAAAAGCACGGCAGAAAGAGAATGTGAATTCCAGTTTGTTATTATAGTACTCTTGATAATGTCCTTTAACCAGATGTTAAGGATTGGAAGAGCCCCAAGCCAACATTCTTTCAGTTTAAAGAACTTGTATTGCAGGAGATAAAGGCAACATAGCATTTAATTTTAGAAGTGTTTTAAGAACTCCATCCTTTTTTGGCATGATTTATTGGCTAGAGACATAGAGCTCAGATGCAAAATAATGTACATGTACAATGTAAAAAACTTTTGCGTTGCCATATATCAAAGGTTTTATGATAGTTAATGCCAGAATAACTTTATACTGAATCACAATAAATAAATCACATAAATGATTAATAAGGATATTAATTATGCATTAATATTTCAACCATCAAAGTTTTATATTTTTCCCCTAATAATTCTGAAAATAAATCAAGTAACTTGCTAGAGTAGTGACTGATAAGTCAGTTCATTAATAATGTAAACAGTTTAATAAAAGTACGTGTTCAATATAACCAACCCATTCAGAAAAAGCATTTAGAACAATGCACAAGCAATAGACCAATCATTTCCCCTTCTCAGAACAGATTAAACCTAAACCAGCTAGGAAACAAAGGCACTGCTTACAAACTTGTACAAACTAGATTGTCTTGGATGAGGTTTGCTACAATAATTAATGGTGTCCCTATAAAGTCCACTTAAAGTAGAAACACATTTATTGTTTCAAATTTTGGAATAGATAAGACAGCAATCCTTAAGCTAGGTACACACAGTACAGATTTCTAAAAGATGACAGACAGGATCTACAAGATCCTGTCTGCCATCTTTCAAAGATCTGCATACACACAGTCCGACCCGATCATTCGGTGGCCGCACGCTCGTTCGGGAAACGAGCGTACACCCATAACGATCCGACGGTAACAGGGCTTTATCGTTACTGTGTGTACCCAGCTTAAGATTGCTGTGGTAAACTTTTCTAAAATAAGTTAATTATATTGGAGTCAGGTTGAAGTTATGCAGCTCTGTATTAAAGTCCTGGACTGCAATTGTGCAAGCTCTTCCCATGAGATCTAGGGGCTGTAGGGCCATGGGAGCTGCTGACATCACTAACCTGGCTTTTTGAGGAAGCTGTAACAGTAAGCAACTTAAAGGTTTAGGGCTGCAACCTAAAATGTAAAATTCAGTATAAAATCTTCAAAAGTTTCTTGCTTGCGCCTGGGGGTATGGGTAGGGGGAAAAGGGGGAAAATAAAATAATAATCAAGATTTCTGTAAAAATCAGTTCAAAATGACACTTCCATATATGAAAAAACATTAAAACACTAAATTTTGCCTATCCACTATCAGGGGTGTGTGCAGGCTTTTTTTCTGCTGTTCTGATGCTTGTTTGGTCTGTATAGCCCCCAAAACCTCTGCAAACAGGAATAAGGTTGCCAACAAACTTTACTGTAACAATTAAAAACAATAAAAAGCACAAAAAACCTTGCAAAAACCAGTCCATTAGCAGTTGTTGAAGTTGCACCTCTCTACTTTGTAACTACCTCACAAAGTGATCACCAGATGGTTTATATCTTACCACAAGACCACCACCTGTTAAAGTCAAATTTAAGTTGTTCTTTCATTCAGAGAAATATTTTTCTATCAAAGCATCTCCATGATATATATACAACACTTGCACATGGTGCACCCAGTCTCATGGTAAGTAATAACCACTCATTTGCCCCTGACATGGGAGTGTATTTTTAGCCATAAATAGCAATTGGTGTCAGTATGCACCCTCAAGTTTAGTGTATAATTCTTTTTGAATTAGGTTTTAGGCACAAAGCACATAAAACCACATATACAAATAAAGGATAAATAAAGAGATACTTTATTAGTAAATGAACAACAGTACATGAAACATGTAGAATATACAATATAGTAAGTGGCAATCAGGAAATCAGAAAATTAAGAACAAGTAACAACACTTCAATTAGTACAGGCATAAGAGAAAATCCCAAATATCCTTTCAGGGAGTTATATCCATAAACTTAATGAGACAGCTTGAGGTATTTCCATTGACAATACTGTAGCTCAGGTGATAATTATAGGTTCACCAACTAATCACAGCATGTAACAACAGTCAAAATCTGAATATATTGTTATCACATATCATTTATAATTCACAATTTAAGTATTGTATATGTGTTATCCTCAACTTATATCATTTTCAGCTAAGGAGGTAAAATTAGCTACCGCTTCTGTAATGACTAGTTTTTTACAAAATTCTAAGATGCTTTTTAAGTGTATTTGAATACTGACTTGGGATTTAGCAAATGTATTTCAGGACCACCACAAGGTGCTTACATGGAAGGTTTAACTGTTGGAAGTGCTGTTAATGGCATATAAAGTACTTTTCATTATAAGAACTACTAATAATAAAGAAATACACTTTAAAGCATTCTTAAACCAAGGGCCTGAGTTTCACTTACTTATTTTGTTTTTGCCTAGAGTGCATTAGATAAATGTATCCTAATCTCTCTGCTGTGATAACTAGGCTCCTTAACAGGCAAAAATCTCTTCTTCTTATTCCTCTTCACCTTAAAGTCCCCTGGGGGGTCCTTTATACAAATTATAGGGCCTCTACAAGGCCCTATAATTTGTACACATGAACATATTAGTATACATGGAATTGGTTGTTGGAGTAAGTAAATAGTCAAGGTAATTTTGACCTATAAAAAGATAATTTCTTGTGCTTGTTCGACTTGTTATGCAAATTTGTCTTTGCTTTAATTCTTTGTATTTAAATATCACACTGCTTTGGCCAATATTTTTTTTTATCTTGAATAGTATAAAAATGCATGAGTGCCTTTATCCCTGCTATAATTAAATACATTCAGTGCATATATTACGGAAAAAGTTTTTGTATTGTGCAGTTACAGTCTGATAAATGTTGTGCTTAAAAAGGTATAATACCTGATTAAGTATAAAATTATGAATGATTTCTCAGCCTGTATGGGAAACACTACTGTAAGTGGGGAACCTACAGTATAGTAACAGAAAGTGTTTGAGGGGACACAGAATCCTACTATACACTTTAGAATTAACAGGCTTTAGTGTGTAGAGAATCCCGCTATATATTTATCAGTTTTTTACTGTTAAAAGGCTGAATCATAAAATAACTATAATATTTATGCTGTTAATAAAGCCTTTGGCCTACTACACCTATACCACACTAACCCTATTCATGTGTACCACTGTTCAGCACAAAAAAAAAATCCAGTCCAACAAAATTTAAAACCGTAGTGTGAAGGCTGATTTTCTTTACCAAACATCCCTGCAGCCTTATGGACAAAAATGTGGGGGTTATTTCATATATGTTTTCTAACTGTAGCCGAGTAATAAGAAGGTAACCTCTGATTGGTTACTGCAGATTAAAATTACAGGCAACATATTTTACCTTTTATTAAATAAGCTCTGACATTTTACCCATAAACAGGATTCTTTACCTTAAAGGACAACTCCACCCTCATAAGAACATATTTTAGAAAGAATGGCCTCTTTAAAATATGTTGATATATCATACTTTGTCCTATGAATTCATTACTGTATGACTGCTGTGCTTCTGGATGCATTGTGGAAACTGAGCAATTTAGAAACCTGTACGGAACCTGTATTGAGCCAAGGCATGCTCAGAAGAGGCAGACAGGGGATTAACATTCAGTCATTGGCTGTGATGTCAACTGTCAAATCCGTAACTGACAGTTGCTAACTGGAAGAACCAGGAAGCAGAAATACTTTGTGCAGGATTTCAGGTTAGACTTATATATTTCAGATTTCAAACTATTACTGTGGAGGGTTTGGGGGAGTGATTTACCTGTATGTAAATTTTCATTTCAGGGCTGGACTTGCCCTTTAATCCCAAACAAGGGCCTCAGTGGATTTGAGGAAGAATTTAGATTCTTGCTCTCTACTAGATGATATGCAGTAACTTTATTTTTTAATATTAACACATTGTTTTTAGACCAAAATAAGCATTTAACTTGCTACCTTATTTTAGAGACACACTTCTTATTATTGGAAGATAAAATACTACTTACATTACTATAGTATTATAAAAAGTGAATGTGCATTTTAGTGGAATCTCATTTCAACAAGTTATTCAGCCAGGTAAGTTCATTTAAATAAAAGTAAATGGTGGTAGTAGAAAAAGGTTTAAAAAATTGTCTTTTCTCTATATAATCCTTTGGAAAAGTAAGGCAACAGTGTTTACCTAAATGGATGAATGCTTTTACTCAACCTTGGCAACTGTTACTTAGGCACATTTTTAAATACACCCCGCCAAGTTTACAAGTTATAGTAGTATGAATCCTAATGTTACATAGATTTAGAATGGTATTTCTTTAATGACACAATCATTTTTAACTTCTAGTGTTTCCTTATTAGAATTGCCTAAATATTACTTCCTTGTAATCTGTTTTAGACTACATCTGGTTTATATTATAATCTATATGACATATAACCAGCTTTGGTTCCAGTCTCATAGTTCATATGACTTTGTTCTAGTGACTTAGAGCCATGTGTTTAGTGTAGCCTTGATAAATTAGCAGTGCATATAGCAGAGTAAAGATAAGTTGAATTGGGTTATTAACATCTGATTATGCTAGGTAGTATTTCCTTTTTCCTTAATTTTGCAGTCACAAATCATTTATTTTTATATATTTAAATGCACTATAAATCTCTTAGCAAAATATGTTTCTTTATTTTAATAGTATAGGCTGACCCACCCCCATGCATTTTTAGGAGTTGGAAAGACTGTAAGCCAGCATTTTTTCTGCTTCAGGGACCTGCTGAACAGAAGATGAATGCAAAGTAGCAATGCATAATAAAAGTTCTCCAAGAATGAGATACTTTTACAGCAGTGATGTATAAGCTAAGTCAAGAGAGCAAAAATATTAAGTTATATTTGTAAAATATCCTTTTTGCATCTCAAGATTTTATTTAGCATGGTCTTAAAGAAAAATACTAATAAATGCCTGTTTGTCAGGTTGCCATATTGCCCATATTGTCATATTGCCCATACATTGATAAAACACCCAAACATTCAACGTTGGGGAAGCAATTGTAACATTTAATAAACCAGCTAAATAATTATTTTTCTTTAGTCACTATAAAAAAAAAGTTTGCCATAAAGATTCCCTTCAGTCCCATTCAAATATATTTTTAATAAAAATTCTCTTTATAATCTTTGATTTTTTGTTCAGTGAGAATAATTGACCCATAAATCATTTAGCAGCTTTGATCTGGCAAAAGCCTATTCTGGCCCTTGGGAGTAAAAAAGAGTATTTTTCTTCCTCTAAATGGCTGAAATCCATAAAAAAAAGGTTAAAATGTGAAAAAAATAACACAGATGACATTAAACTTCTTTAAGCTCTAATGTATAACATGTTGAATGTCATTTTTTGGGTACAGAGAGGATTTTTTGGAGCAATTGTTACAATTTAGTTATTTCTATTAATGCTTTTTAAATTTGGGTTCTATGAACTTTAATAAAAAGGAATTATTTTTGGCAGATCTTAGTTAACTTCACAAAATAGAAATATAATTCTATGCTTCACTTTTATAGATATTAGCCATAATGACTTACAGTACGGTATATGTTTTTTATTTTAATGACTTTGCAAAATATTGTCACCAACATGAAGAATGATTATTAATACTTAAATAATGGAAAAAATATTAGAGAAGACGTTAAAGGTATAAAGAAAGAAGCAGATTAAGGTTGAAAATTTGAGTTGGAAGATAAAATGATTTTTTACTGTAAGAACGGTAAAACCATGGAACTATCTTCCATTGGATGTGGTGATGGCAGGTTCATTGGATAGTTTCAAAAAGTGAGCTGGCTGAGGTTTTTAAAAAAAAAAAAAAAAAAGAATGTTGCATGTAACTGGTATTTATACATAACGTTGGAGTTGATCCAGGGATATTTTCCTCTTCATGCTTTTTTTTTTTTTTTTGCCTTTCTCTGGACCAGGAAATGTGGGTATTGCTGAATACGTTGGACTAGATGGACGTATGTTATAGTATTTAAAAAGGCTGCTGAAAGGAAGGCAGAAAATACTAAATCCCTAATATTGAAAGTGATGTACCGTACATTTTATTTCTAAGCAATTGCTAATTCTGATAAATAAGCAATAACTCACATAAAATGCCATGTTCTGTCCATTACCACATACATGTTTCACATCACTTTGGGTAATTGCCTTGTGTTTATGGCTGTAACATGGTGTATTTTCAAAAATATAAAGGCAAAGTCCAACTTTGTGGTTAAAGTATGTTTGTACACATGGTAAACTGCTTTGGACTAAAAATAATATACAATCTTGTCTTTCTAAGTAATTTTAAACCATAGTTACATTGATATGTAAAAACAACAAGCAAACAAATGTTTCACACTGGCATATCTATGTCTGGGAACATCTTAAAAAAGTGTCAATATTTTAGACATAAAATATGTTTACCCTGTAGATCTTCTTAAAAAATATACAACAATCATTGTTTGTGTCATGGTGTCCATATATCCTTTTGAATAGGTTTAGAAAATAAATTGGCTTTTCTGCCTTTTAAAGGGTCACTATACTCACAAATTTACATTATTTGAAACTACAATTTGAGAGAAGTAAAATGTTGGTACTCATATATTAAACTGTGCTTGCTTTAGTCATTAAATTATTAATATTTAGTGAGTGCGCCAAATTCCTCCCACCCTCCCTTACTCACTGCCTTCTTGTAGTGTCTGTGACACTTATAAGTTGTGCACAACCTCACCATGAACACCACGCTCTGCTTATACATTTCCCCTTCCCACCCCCCTTCCTTTTTTTCTCTGCTGATTCTCTTTATTGTTGCAGAAAATTTGCTGGCAGGCAGCCAATGATCCTAGTTAAAGGTCAGAGATAGGGATCATATTATAATTTCTGCTTCTGAAGTGACAGGTCTTTCTCTGTAAATGCTGTGATTTCAAATGATGGTTTCTCAGTATCTAAGGCTAAGATTTAAAATCTGAAAAAGGTTTTGGAGTTGTGGGATCTTGTTGTATCTAAAGTACAGTAACAGTTATACTGTTAGGCTAGGTACACACAAGCAACTATTTCAGCATTTTGGTTAATTGGCCGGATGTATTTGCGGTAATTGTTTGCACACAGGCGATTAAGGTCTGTTTTCCTTTTCCCCAAATCGGAAGTGTTGGTAAATTATTTTCTCCAATGGAACAAAGCTATTTTAGGCCAACCGACCAGTCAATGGTGCAAATGGCCAGCCGAGCTTAATACAACTTTATATACTAGTGGTTGTATGTTTATTAAAAGTAACTAGCTCTTGTGTAAATGAAAACTGGCTTTGAGTATTTTCCTTTACACAGAGGCATACCTCACAAATACTTGCAAACAGATCCACTTTATTTAAGCATCATAATAACTGTATGATTTCAGAAATTTGAGAAAAGCTTCCGTTTAAGGTGTAAATTGTCTGAGAATAACCAAGCATTTTTTATGTTATAGCAAAAGATGTAAATTTAATCTGTTTCCATTATTTTTACAGTCACTTTTACTTTGCTTCCCCAAATTTAATTAGTGAGATTAGTTTTTTAGGTCTAGGAGCCATTCTGTGCAGATTACTTCCTATAATGCTAAATGAATGTGTAATCTAATTTACATTATATTATCTGCTATTTATTATATATCTTTGCATGGCTATTTTAGGAATGTCAGAGGCTATTTTGTGTTATGTGTTTATATAAAATCATTTTCCACTCTTGAACACACAAGATAGAACTAAGGCTTCGGATAATAATTAAATGTATTTTTTCATTAAATCAACAGGTTAATATTTTTTCATTTCTAGCCAGCATGAATTGCAGACAGCCTACCAGAAACAATGCTAAATAGCTAAATTTTACTGCATTTTTGTTCATCATTCTGTTCCTAGTAAAATATATAGATTCTAAATGTACCTATTATTTATGTGTTAGCAGTGGTGGTTTAGTGGATTAATGTTATACTTTTAGAAAGACAGAATCTACTTGTTCAAATACCCAAACTTAATTATGGGGTATCTGTTGTATTCAATTAGATCAACTGGACTCAGTCATCCGACCAGTTGATCTAATTGAATACAACAGATATACCATGACCTGGATGAATGAGAACCGTCACAAGCTTAATTATGGGTTTTTAATTTTCTTTCAGCTCAAGAATAGGAAATAAACTGCAAAGATTTATTTTCTTGTATAATAAAAAACAAAGAACTGTTAGTGTTGGTAAAGGAGATAGAAACAGAAAAGGCTTTTTATAGTGTACAACAGTGTTAGTAACCCAGAGAAGCAGGATATCTGTGCTGTGACATGATCTGTGCTTAACACAGAAAGTTATATGTGCTGTAAAATTATTGTCTGTCAGCTTCTAGGGGGAAGGACAAACTGCAGCTTTTTAATCTGCTGTGCAAGTTTAGAATTGTGTAGTACTTAAGCTGGGTACACACATTAACGATTAAGCCCCGATACCGTCGGATCCGACGGTATCGGGGCTTAATCGTTACTCACGATGGTTTACCCAAACCCAACTTGCCAATTGTGTAAACTGCAGGTACCTGACCAAATGAAGGTCAGATCGCATACAAAATTAACTTAGTCCAGGGGTGCCCACATTTGAGGACCATTAAACAGATTTATAGGCCTGTATACAGTAGGTTATAATTGAAATGTGCAGTGGACCGAGTGTCACCTGTTTGTGACTCACAATGAATGCAGACAATTCAAATTGGATTGAAATCAGAGCAGCCCTAAAATGACATTACTACTGGAACACTGGGTGAGTAGGGAACTGGAGGGCTGACTGTTGCACTGGGTTATTGCACTGGGTTATTTGTGAACTAGAGGGCTAACTGTCACACTGGGTGATAAGTGAACAGAAGGGCTGACTGTCACACTGGGTGATCAGTGAACTGGAGGGCTGACTATCATATTGGTGATCAGTGAACAGAAGGGCTGACTTTTGCCCTTGGTGATTTGTGAGTTAGAGGGCTAACTGTCACACTATTTAGCTGCATAGTTAGGTTGCATATCTCAGGTTAGGTTGTGTCCTGAGCATAAAGTCTCAGCTAAGGACACAGCCTAACCTATGATACGCAACCAAACTATGCAGCCAGCAAATCACAGAGCAGATTGCATTAAAGGGTATCAAGAAAGTTGAAAGGTATTATATTGCAATGCAGGTCACATGTTGCGCACCACTGATGTAGACAGTCACTCGATTCACCACCAGATGGCAGCACACAGGTTAGATCTCATCACCAGACCCCAATTAACTTAAAAGGGGTTGAAAAAGGGATAAAGGGTGATTTGTAAAAGTTGTGAAGTAACCTTTGTTAGTTATAAATGTGTTTTTCCATGTTCTGAAACTTATGTGTACCAAGTCTCATCAAAACAGTTCCAGTTGTTTTTTCTGGAACATACATACATATATGGACTTTTATATATCAGCCGTCTGAAAGTTTTTCTGGAGCATACATACATACATTGACTTTTATACATAGATTATCGTTTATTTACATCTAGCTCCTGCTTACCTCGTAGATGCCATAATTATTTATTTTTTAATTTTTAATTAAAGGGTATCTCCACTGATAAAAGTCACTTGGGTTGTAAGGTTAGATATGTGTAAGGTGGATATGTACCTGCAGTATCCTGTGTCTTTGAGCAGTAGTTTAGAAGAAATCCAATGAGTTTCACCCTGGATGGTGCAGGTCCGCCCACTTACAGTAACAGCCTGCTTGGGAAATGTCCGACGCTCTTTTAGTGCATGCGCAGAACGTGAGAGGATCCATCAGGACTGCTGTCTGTGTGATCTGACTGGTTGGTCGATTCTACATGACCACCACAGGAGGAATAATCACATGACCACCACAGCAGCTTGCTGACTTCACTAATTAATGGAGGAGTAATCAGGTACTACCCTTTTCTCTCTCCAACCCCCTCCCATACCAGATTGCCTCATATTCCCAGCATCCCCTATGAAATCAATCTTAGATCACTTTTTCAACCACCTCTCACAGAGTTAGACACAAACAAATCTTTATTAAAAACAACACAAGTTCCCCCTGCCTTTGTTACAGTATTGTGGGAAGAGGGTTTTAACTTATCCTCCCCTGTCTCTCTCTGCATGATCAGCTGTGAAAATGAACTTAGAGAGTCAGGGAGGAAAGGATTTCTTACCGCAGCCAAGTGGGTGTGTCTGCTACCATGATGATGCACATTGAGTGACAGCACTCCCAGCACAGGGGAAGACACACCCCCAGGAACCTGCACAACTTTCCCATGCTGCTGCAATCAAACAAAGGGGAATTCTGGGGGAGGGTTGGGGGATGGTGTACTTTAAAATAAACCAAAAAAAAAAAAAAATTTGCATTTTTCTCAGTGGAGATACCCTTTAAATAGGCTACTTTAGAAAAACAAGTTTGGGGTTTTGTTTTTTCTTTAAAGGGCATGTCCACCCTTATAATAAACTTTTGCCATATCATAGTATATCTTCCCCCAGCCCCAACCGCTATAAAATAAATTTAAGAAAGTGCCCCGATGTTTACTTACCTTCCCTCTCTCCTCTGACGCCCGGCCCGGCCTTCTGCTTGCAAGAGACTGCAAGCAGGGGACGGGACCGGCAGCCGCGTCCGTGATTGGCTGAGATGCAGCCAATCACGGACACAGCTGCTGGCTTCTCAGAATGCCGGAGGAGAGAGGGAAGTAGAATTCGGGGGTCTTTCTTAAAATTATTTTTTAGCGGTTGGGGCTGGGGGAAGATATACTATGATATGGCAAAAACTTCTCCCAGAGGCGAGACAGGAGGCAGAGTCCTATATGGACTCTGCTCTCCTCCTGGTGGGCAGTTTTTGGGACTTTGGGGGGGGGGGACTACAGGAGAACCATATGGAGCTGGGATGTGAGGTAAGGATTTTATTACACTACATGGTGGGGCCATTAGTGGGGGGATTATAGTTTTGGGGGTGGACATGCCCTTTAACAAGCAATTTTTCCCCCCTCCTGTTTCTCATATCGGATCAGTATTTCAGTAATGAACATGCATTGTAAGTACAATATGCAATTTTTTGAATTTGGTTTGTTGTTTTTTTAAAACAATAACACCCCCACCACCATCACCACTGTTTTCTTGTTGGTAAGATAAGGTAGTATTTGGATGGAATAAGTGAATACTTTAGTGATTTAGAAGTTCTATAAATATTTGATACTTTTTCTAAAAACAAGTCATATTGCTTAGATATGGTTAGCCAGTTCTTTTTTTAATACTTGTATTTCCCAGATAATATAATATAGTAAGATAGATGTTAATTGGACTAGACATCACCATATGCATATGTTTTTTAGACTCACTACCCTTGGCCACCCACTGTTCAAATTCACCGCACAAGGATCAAGAGGATAAAAATTCAAGCTTGTTTGGAATGGTTAATTGAATTCTAAGGCTGCGTTTACGATTTGGTGCAATGTTCCACTGCGTTAACACACAGCGCTGGCCATTATTTTCAATGGCAACACTGTGCGTGAACGCACCAAACTGCTGCACGCAGTGGGTTTTTAGAATGCACTATATTGCAGCGCTGCAATGTGAACAGCGCCGTTCACTAAAATTGCACGGGCATTTTGGTGCGATGACATCGCACCGAAACGCAGCTCAGTGTGAATGAGCCCTGAGTTGTCAGTTTCATTTAAACTAAATTTCTGTATATGACTCATCTTTATTCATTAATAATTACCCCTGTATTTTTTACCAAGATGCAGGAGGTAGTTCTCAGCAAAGACAATATACATCTCAAAGCTCCTCTTTATGTCTAAGACATGGTGAGGAAAAATATTATGAAATTCTTAAATATTTAAACTTGGTATGACCAGTTTTGGGCATTAAAATGAAAAACAGTCTGCAGTTAACAGAGGAACAGTTTTAAAATCACTTTTAAATCAGTCTGGAGCAAAGAAATGGCTGTCGTTTGTTCTTTTTATTCATAGTTTAACATATGGAAATAAAGCAACACCATGAATTTGCTTTAGAATAGTTTAACTTTACTTTGTAGACTTAATGTAAGGGCCAGCTCAATTACCATAAAAATAAAACATTTCTTTTAGAATTAGAATGCACAAAGCTATGATTAGTAATTTATTAGGTTTAAAGAGAAAAAGAAGCTCAATTTGATCTCTGTTAATAAACAAATCATTTAAATGCATTTATTAAACATTCTGGGGGAGATGTATTATCACCAGAAAAATAAATATCAATATCGTCGGAAAATGAGTTAAATATCAATACAATCCGAAAATAAGATAAACATCAATATCGTTCGAAAATTAGTTAAATTTCAATATCATCCAAAACTGAGTTAAACCCACACTTCCCGGTGTAATATCAGGCTAGTATGGGTTTAATTCATTATTTACGGGTCCTGCAGCATTCTCAGAAATCTTAATTTTAAATAACAGCATGTACAGGGAAAGACCTGTCACTCCAGGTATGCTAATTTGTGTCACTCCAGTGACCTTTTACTAAGATCTCCCAAAACATGTCAAAACATTTATTAATACAACCCCTAATATAATGAGCTGGTTAAATAAATTGGTCTCCTGTCTATCTATCAATCTATCAATCTATCTATCTATCTATCTATCTATCTGTCTGTCTGTCTGTCTGTTTGTCTGTCTATCTATCTAAAGATGGGAGAAGTGTCTCACACAGCAGCCCCTCCCCCGCCCACTTTTACAGCATGTACTTAGAAAGGGAGAGGGAGAAGTGTCTAACAGCAGCAGCACCACCCACTCTCAGCAGTGTCAGGAAGATATGTTAATAAGCTCTATATGCTTGTGAAGGTTCTCATTCATCCAGGTCATGGTATATCTGTTGTATTCAATTAGATCAACTGGACTTGAAGTTTAGTTCTTGAAGACGTTTGGCTAGTCATCCGACTGGCTTTCTCACTTCAGAATGACTTGTACAAGAATCTGTGGCAATTATGTACCCTGGAAAATCCCAATTGGCACATCACAGCCAAGTGTTAAGGGTGTGATTGGATAGTGGCTAAGAGGTGTTATAGGAACGCCCAGGGTAAGGTGTCAAAACAGCATTGTACATGGCAGACAGTTGGTGTTGAACCCTCCCACCTCTATTTAGGCTTGGTTTCTTTGTTTTCATATAAATGGCCTCCTTGACACCTCTCTTGAACCATGAATCACATAGGAGAAAAAAGGCAGACTGCAACACTGTCTTAAAGTATATAAAACCGCCCTTTATTAAACATAGTAATGAGGACAAAGATTAAAAACAATTAAAAAAAGACATATCTAACCCTCATAGTGTATATATAAAGTGCATCTCATAAAGTATACAATAGAGTATCAGGTATATAATAGGTCAACTGATCAATCACAAATGCATTGTAGCAAAGGTATACTTATACCAATCTAGAGGGATAGATAATTCAGCCAGAGTCGTTCATGAAACACGTTTCGCTCCGACGCCGGTGCAAGAAGCTTCTCAGAGTGGATCTACCGGCGCCTCCCGTCGGTTTAAAAACCTCCCCTCCCATAATCGCGCATATTGATGACATCATCCGTAAGCTTCAATCACGTTGCTATTGTACTTGTATAGCGTAAGTGATTGCATCTTTTTCTCGCGAGAGTTCTAGTGTCATATGGGGCAGACTTGCGATCATAATAAAAAACCTATACATAAATCCCCACACACCACGTCGGAGCGAAACGCCTCTGGTGTTTTATATACTATAGTATTATATAGTTTTATATACTTTAAGACAGTGTTGCAGTCTGCCTTTTTTCTCCTATGTGATTCATGTAATTTTTGATCAGACGTGCACCTGCACTAAACTTATTAGTAATTATTAGATTCAGTGCCCTGATCCCCCCCTTTTTTCTACCTCTCTTGAACCAGTCACGTTCCTTTGCCAATATGTTAACATTGCAATCTTCAAAGGTATGTCCTTTATCCTTAAGATGCAGGTACACGGCTGAGTCCTGACCCGAGGAATTGGCTCTTCTGTGCTGGGCCATACGTTGATGCAGTTGCTGTTTGGTCTCTCCCACATACAAATTTTGTATACCAAGAAAAGATAAGTATACACAGCACACATGAATAAATGTAAAAGTGTATATACACACACTTTATTAAGGTAGTACCTAGGGCAATGACAGTGGAGAGAGATTAAAAATATTTTTAAAGTATTATACAGATATATACACACACCTTCATAGTGGAAAGAAATGTTGTAAGTACAAGAAGGAAACCAGAAGCCACAAAGGGGTAGGTTATAATAAATAATGCACCCTCAACTTTAAATTATAAGGATGTTAGAAGTCACCTTGGAGTTCTGTGCCCTGTATAAAAGGCACTCGGCCTGTGACTGTAATTCCACCTCCCACAAGTAGTGTTCGTGAGAGGTAATACAAGGGGCATGTACCTGAGAGAAGGGGCAGAAGACTCCTCCTCCCTCAGCCAAGTACTACAATTCCCATAGTCCACTGTGCGGTCAGTTGGCACTAAATAACAACACTGTGTGTGGAATTAAAAGATACCAAGCAATATTTACAAAGCTACAATAGATAGAACATTAAATATATACAATTAAAAATGCAAGTGTCCAGATAAACATAGATAGCTCATCAAATATACCTCTTATAAGTGATATCATTGTGTCACACAATGCACAACCCAATACATATCAGATACAAGTCGATCAGAGCGTTGATGTTAACAATTGAGATCAAGGACAATTTTAAATGTGTTGGGGGCCAACCGTGCCGCTGTGTGAGGGATGATTGCAGATAGAAAAAATAGAACTTCCATTTCCATAATGGGCATCCCAGGGTCAGAGAATGATACGGATGTTATGCAAAATGATATGTGTTGAATCCACATGTACCTTCATGGGTATATGGGTATATCTATTCATGGGTATTGTACAAATCCAAATGGTGAGGTCCTGAGAAGATCCGAATCCACATAGTAAAAACTATTGGCATGATTCTCATCAGAGAGAGAGAAGAAGAACAATTCTGTGTAATAGTATCCATGACCCATACGAAAGCTATACGATGTTCTTGTCAAGCACTTAAAGGAGGCAGGTATTCAAGTGAGGTCGATCAGACAGCAGTTCCACATTACCACAGAGAGGGTGTTCTCTTAAGGAATAAAAAACATAAAAGTTAGGTAAAACATGGTTATCCTCCTAATAACCTATTTATAGAAAATTTATAAAAAAAGGAGTGAAGTCAAGAGCCTCGTTTAATCCCCTTGGAAACAATGGGGGAGATTCGGGTCAACGTGGGTTTTAGATGGATTTTAGAGCACAGCGCCATTTCCAAATGTTTTTGGAAATAGCGCCGTGCTATAGATTTAAAACCCCTAACGTTAAGTTTTGCGCTACCTAGTAGTGCGCCACTTAACGATAGCTTGTGGGAGGCGTTAAACCCACACTCTTACCTTAGCCCGATCCCGCAATGCAATAACTGATGTAATCTCGTTTACGTCTGTTATTGTATCGCGGGATCGGGCTAAGGTAAGTAACGCGGCGGCCAGAATTGGATCTCCCTGTAAGTCTTTAGCTGATAAATCCACCTGCTCTCGCACCGAAGTAGCATATTATTGATATCCCCCCTCTCAGGGTCACAGCTATTTTATTCAACCCACTGATTTTGAGACCTTTATAAGATCCCTCTTGGTGTACCAAAAAGTGTATTCTATTGTAGTCAGGGTCTTGCCCTCTGTATTGTGCCACCCCGCCAATCTGATATTTGACATTGAATAACATAGACTAAGCATTCGCTCTTGCAGTTAAAATATTGTCTATATCGAGAAAGAGTCCTTATTCTCTGAATCAGTCAATTCAACTCTTTTGTGCATTTATGGACAATATACACAGTTACCACAGGGTAAAGTACCTTTTAGTCTTAAACCAGTCATATGAAATTCCTTAGGACGTCTATAATAACTTCTGATCAGAATATCAGATAGATTTCTGCGGTGAGCCGTGAGAGATGGAATATCTAAAATAAAATGACCAACAGTGTCGTCATTTTTCAAAATATGTCAAGACTTAGTATAGTTTACTCGTTGATACTAGTTTAGTAAAGTCCTCAATGTATGCCCTTCCTGACCAAAGGTTGTTATATATCTGACTAGACCATCTTTCTCCTTTTTATTTTGTTGTGGGAGGTCCGCTTGTATGTATTGAGCTGTTAGTGCTTTTTCCTTTTCTAACAGGCCTCTAGGATACCCCCTAGCCACAAATCTCTCTGTAAGCTCACTTGAAGCATCAATGTAATCTTTGTTGTTAGTGCAATTTCTCCTAACCCAGAGAACTGACTTTTTGAGAGGTACCGAGTGTGCACTTGAAAAATGTAACAGAGAGTTTGTTGCCGTAGGTTTCCTAAAAAGTGCCGTAACCAGTTTACCAGCTTGTTTTTGGATTATCACATCAAGAAATTCGTTGATTGAAGTTGATTGGTATTGAGGATGTTAATAAACTCCTCTAGCCTTTTTGTAGACATATCTGATATGTATTGGGTTGTGCATTGTGTGACACTTATAAGAGGTATATTTGATGTACTATCTATGTTTTTCTTTTTTTATATTTAATGGTCTTATCTATTGTAGCTTTGTAAATATTGCCTGGTATCTTTTAATTCCACACACAGTGTTGTTATTTAGTGCCAACAGACCACACAGTGGACTATGGGAATTGTAGTACTTGGCTGAGGGAGGAGTCTTCTGCCCCTTCTCTCAGGTACACGCCACTTGTATTACCTCTGACGAACACTACTTGTGGGAGGTGGAATTACAGTCGCGGAATGTTCCATATCTCCAGGACGTGATCACGTCATCACTCCCGTTGTATAGCGAGATTTGGCCCTTTCCTCTATTTAGATGCCGGTGCGACAATTGACTGCATGCTATTGAGAAAGCCTCGTGTAGAGGCGTAACGCGTATAGCGTTTTCTTCTATGGCTACCAATCCTCCTTGTGGAACCTCCTGACCTATGCACAACAGTGCTGCTGCTACCCAAGGTGCTACCTTGACTTACCTTTTCGACTGGACAGATAAGTTTGTTACTGGGGCACTTGATTTAGGGAGCGTTTAGGCTGAGGGAGGGTTGTACTTACAACATTTCTTTCCACTATATCTGTATAATACTTTTTAAATGTTTTTAATGTCTCTCCACTGTCATTGCCTTAATAAAGGGTGTGTATATACACATTTTTACATTTATTCATGTGTGCTGTGTATCTTTTCTTGGTATTGTGATATAAGTGCTTTTTATACACATGCACCTATACACACTTGGGTAATTCTTTAAATACCTGGTGGCCTGTCTATTGTGTAATAAATGAGGGCTAAACATGGGTTACATTTTTATCTCTCTTTATACAGGAATAGTATTTTATTAATTAGCTTGACAAAATACTAATTATTTTCAGCTTAGAATTCGCATTTCAGTCTTGAAATTAGTATACAAAATGGTAAATGTAGAGAGCCCAGATACAGTAAGTGGATCTCAGTGAGTAGAGACAGAAGCAGAACTCCCCTATGGAGACTGGCTAGCTTATTTCAAATTATTTCTATTGGAGAGAAGGTGCTGGCAGTGTGGATAGGACCACTGTAAAGATATGTAACATACTGTACGTAATAACATAGTAATTGAGCAAAATAAAGCCATACGTCCATTAAGTCTAACCTTTTCACCCTTCTTTTTAAACCTACCAAATGGTTGCTCCAGATGAAGGAAAAAAACAAATTAGCTAAAACGAAGGGGAACAATCCCTTCCTGACTCGGAAAGTATCCCTGGTTCAACCAGAGCTACAGTATAGGTATTAACACCAGTAATTCTCTATACTTTTTAGTTTTAGAAACTTATCTAGACCACTTTTAAAGCTATTGAGTGAACTTGCCATTACCACATCTGCTGGTTCCACAGGTTCACCATTCTTACTGTGAAGAAACCTTTCCTAACCTGAAGATGAAACTTTTTTACTTCCAATATTAAAGCATGTCCACGAGTCCTCTGATATGAACTATTGGTGAACAATGCAATGTATAAAGTGATCAAATCCCCACACAAACGTCGCTTCTCTAATGTAAACAGCCCTAATTTGTCTAATCTGCCTGCATAGTCAAGCCCCTCCATTCCCCTTATTATTTGAGTTGCCCTTCTCTAAACTGCTTCCATTTCCAGGATGGTCCTTTTGGATATGGGATTCCAAAACTGCACCGCATGTACCAAATGAGGCCTTACGCCCCCCGCGTCGCATCCGCTAGAGGGGGCGTACAGCCCACCCCCTCTAGCAGCAGATGCGACAACCCGCGGCACAACCCCTTCCCAGCAGCCCCTCCCAGCCCCCATGCCTAGTACGTACAACAACGCATCCTGTCTAGTAGGAAATTCTACCATCTGTGAAAGAAAATGTTTATATAGAAAATGTAAGAGCTTTATACCTTTTGAGGTGCTGGCAGTTCTCTTACTCTATGCCAGGGTAATTGTAATCCTCCAAAAACAGGACATGCCCCAATACGAGCAGCCTTTGCCAACTGCATGTGGAGATTAATTTCCACCTCCTCACTGGCATTTGGTGGCTTATAACAGACACAAACTATTAATTTACCCACCTTCTTGCTTCATTTTTCATTTTTAAGGAACTGTCCTCCTCTAACTTCATTGGCACCAACGTGAACCAAGCTCCACCCAATAATCTGTCTATACGACACCACATGTCAAACCTTAGCACCAATCAGACAAAACGATAATAGCGAGAGATGGATGGGACAACAGGTGGCAGCTCACAGCGATTAAAAATTGCCTTTATTTAAACTTACATGGCACAGGAAACAAAATCACAGCATGGGTTCCTGCTTGATGTGCTTCATGGAATAAACCACTTCCTCAGAAGCAATGTGGGCAATGTTTAATCTCTGCGAGCTGCCATCTGTTGTCCCATCCATCTCTCGCTATTATCGTTTGGTATGTCCTCCCATTTGGGAGCTAAATCCGAAGCTGGGGGAGGAGGCGCTGTTGTGGATTTGATACGGGTTGAGCTCCCTTGCAAATTCACTGGTATTTCTCTTACCAATCAGACAACCCACTGTTCGCCATGCAGGGTATTGTTGGCAGATTACCCTATCTACATTTCTAATAATGGAGTCTCCTACCACTACCACCTGCCTATCCTTCCTTGCCCCCAGTACTCCCTCCCTTGTATTAGAGATGGCGGTTTCCTGGGTGCTCAAGGAAACGGCCTGCTCCATATATGCTGTCGTCCTCCCTGCAACTTCACCTTAAATGGCAAATCTGTTGGGATCAACTAACTGGGAAGAAGAGACCCTATCCTTCCGTCCCCTACTTCCCCTGGTGGTTCTACCTTCAACACCATATCTGCCCCAATTCCACCCTCCAGTTTACTGGCCCTTGCCAGTACCTGCATTTCCCCCAGGTGGACTCATAATTAACTGTAGGGGACACAAGGGCAATCTAAACTTAAAAAACCTAAAAATCAATAAAATATGCAATGTATGTAAATTAGCTGCTTTGAAGATTGACCTGCACAAGCTTCTTTCATGTAACTGAGGTGACACAGAAAACCACAATTTGCTTAGAACCTTATTGTGTGTATGTAGTGCCAAAAATAAAAGGTATTCAAAGGTGGAATTATTGCAGGGACAGGAACAGAAGAGTTAGGGCATATCGGAAGTAAACCAACAAATGAATACAGAAATCCCTGCAGACGCATCAACTCCCAGTTCAGTGAGCTCATGCATGCTCAGTGTAATGCAGGAGAGAGGAATTGTTAAATCAATTACTTGTGCTAAAGACAGGAGGAATAGAATTAAAATGAAGGCTACTAGTGCTTTTTGAAAGTATACTTTTTACATCAAAAGTAATATATTGTTTTAGTCAGCAGTGCTCTATAAATCGACAGATTAACCTCTGGTCGCAGCCACTGGCAAGACTACGCTACCCAATTCACATGATGCTTGAAACAGGCTCGTAACAGCAGCAGGGGGTAGTACCCAGGTAGGGAGAAACAGGATCAGGTAAGTCCTTTTAGGGGCATCTTTGGAAGTTTTTTTATAAATGAAATATTCGGGGGTAGCTGAAAAAATCTAAAAAGTTCTTTTAAGGCTGGACATGCCCTTTAATCTATTAAAGGGTGAGGCACTTACTAGTCACAGCTGTCAGATAATTTGTTGTGATGTTACATTGCATCTTGACTGACAGCAGTGACCAGGAAGTAGAGATGGCACCGTATCGCTTAAGCTGCATTTACGTTTTATAAGTATTTTGCGCCAGCTAATAGCTGGCATTGTATATTGATATATTCATTGCTGTACGCACAGCTGCTGGTAAATCTTAGTCAGGGCAGGAATAATTTAATACTATTACTGTTCTCATGTTTCATACATAAGGTTTGATCAAGAGGAAAGCAAAAAAACATACTGAAAATATCTAAATATACAATTTACCACAGGTGGTGAAAACGCAGGTTAAGCCCTGAGAGCAATATAATATTTTATGGGTTTATACCAATATAAATATTTTTTGTTTCTAAAAATGTAAAACTATTTCATAGAAATTACATTGCAAACAGAAATTATTTCTGCAATTTTCACTGTATGTTCTAGATAATTGCATCTGGCTTCCTGTTCTATGGCTTTGTTTTAGAAGATGTGAGCTTTTGCTTTGCTGACAGTCTAGTATTAAAAAGGAGTAGATTTTAATGGGATTTTATTGAAGATGACTATTGCTCTGGTTACAAGTAGAGCTGTTTTTAACTCCAGTACACAGGTCTCACCAACAATACACATTTTCAGAGCATGTTCTCCTTAGCACTGTTGGAGAGAAAAGTGATGTATATAGTACTGTTACTTATATTGCAAGGATATCGTGATAACAAGAATTGCGGCTCACAGAGATCAGACCAAAAAATATTTGTTGTTAGTACTTAATTAATCATCCACAATTTCTTATAGGACTGTGAGGCCAAGCATTTGCAGTTTGTTGGTGTGTCTGTGTGGTTGTATGGCATACTTTTTTTGTCATCTTTCCTTTCTTTCATGTAATAATAATCTGTATATCAAACATGTGCTCTGCATTATAAAGTCCTTTTCAATTAAAGAATCAATATTTCTAGTACACTGTATAAATATCTTTATATTTCTTATATGGACACATGTCAGATCAAAGTTTCCTGGCAGAGTTACTGCCAGTTATGCTTTAGCCATATCAGACATATTATCTTTTAATGATCCAAAATTGAATCTTATTCTTTAGATTTGGTACCAGCTACACTTGCATAAAATAAATTAGCACTGTAGACTAGGAAACCAATCCCGTCAGTAGAACAACTTTGTAAATCATCAGAGGGATTACATAAATACTGTAGGAACTTACTAATACAGAACAGACATTCTTTGTGTGCATTGTACATTTTATTTCCATTTAAAGGGGAACTGTGTTGTCCATTCAAGTGCCTTTTATTACAAAAGTTCACGCCTACTTTTAAAATGACTGTGTTATACCCCCCCACCCCCCCAAAAAAGGACAGAGAATGTTTGCGTTATGTAACTGTCTTCAAAATTGGGACAATTACACAGCACATAATGTGACTGTCAGAGAAACCCAGAGAGGCAGGGCAGCCTGGAAATTGTAACATTACAAGCTTATAACTTATGATCCAGAAAGCTACAGATATAACCATAGGCTTGTTTAAATAGTATGTGAGAGTTCTATTTAATAGGGGACACTTGTAAAAAAAAACCACACAGATAAAGGGCATCTATGCTGAAAAAAATATATATAATTGACCATTACTGAAAAGTATAATTCTTTCCTTCTACCAATGTATCATTCTTTTTGTTGGTCTACCTTCTATTTCTTTAGATATCCAGTCTAAAACATCATACATTTTAAGCTGTCAATCAAGTGCATTGCTCTGATAAACTTTTCTCTGACAGTGGGTTTGTGGGGGAAAAGTCAGGTCATTTGGAAGTGGGAGTGGAAGTTTTAGGGTTTTTGCTGCCTGAGCCAAAATTTTGAATGTCGCCCTTGAATATTCCCAGGTACAGTGCTGAACCCCCCCACTGTGTTAAAGTGGGTGTGGCTTTGCCTGTGGGTGTGGTTTTGTCGATGGGCATGGCTAACATTTTTACAATTTTGAACTTCCTATCACATAGGCATTTAAACAGTTCCTCAGACAGTCAATAAGCATTAACGTTAATTACTAGAAACAGATATTACATCTCTTTCCCAAAAAGCTTGTTTTGCCACTACCATATTGTTCCTTTCAGGTTTTTGTTGCTCAAATCAAAATAACTTAATTTATAACCTGTGAAAGATTTCAGCCAAAACATTTGTAAGCCTGCCACAATGCCAGGTAGACTCAGCAGAGCCCTAACTAATCTAACTAGTCTAACCTAGCCTAACAAACTAACTAAAGCTAACCTAACTATATACAATTATTTTTTCAACATCAATCTGTTACTAGGGAAAATTCTTTTTTTTTTTTGACTGGTCAAGGAAAAACATTTTTTTCCCCACCGCTGCCTGTCTGATGCCTTTCTTCTTCAGTGCAGGGATGACGACAAATGTCTCATTCTACCTCATGGTTGATGTGGCCCCGGCTCCAGAGCAAAACATTTTAACCTTTTTCTTTGGAATGCAGGTAGGCTACAGCAGATTTTAATCAGTTCCCTTTAATGTTTAAAATATAGGTAGATAAATAAATTCCTGAGGAAGCTGCAAACAAACTAAAGCAGTAAAACACATTGAAAGCAAGGCTTTACAGATATTGGCAGCCATGTGGTCCAAAAATGACTTTAGGTAAATTGATAGGAGTTGCTCTCCTGAGCATTTTTGCTATCTATTTTCATTGTTTATTTTGCATAGTTTTGAAGATATTTACATTTTTGTGTGTGATATGGCAGCAGCATCACCAGGTCCCCTGCACTTCCTGCTTCCTGCTCTGAAACCATGTCAGTCAATCTGCCCTGTGTCTCCTCCTCCCCTTTGCAGCCCCCCTGGTCCCTCCCACTCATGGACCCCATGGTCCCTCCAGTTGCAGGCCCCCATGGCACATTCTTACAGCCCCATGTTGCCCCACCCACTTGTGGGTGCATAAGTCCTGCCCACTCGTGGGTGCATAAGCCCCACCCACTCGAGGGTGCACAAGCCCACCCACTCGTGGGTGCACAAGCCCGCCCACTCGCGGATGCACAAGCCCCGCCCACTCACGGGGGCACAAGCCCCGTCCACTCGCGGGTGCCGTGGGCCACTCAGACTGCCTTACCTACTCTGTCAGGACTTCACACAGCAGAAAGGAGGAGGGACTTCCTGTCTCCCTCACACACTGAGGGAGTCTGAGGCTGTGCTCGCCGGCGGCACTGTGCAGGAGAAGCCTTAGGGATGTCACATGTCAGCCTCCCACCCATTAACTTTCTGGTCAGTCATTTCTTTATATCTTGGGCTGTGGAGCAGGTAGAGAGGTGGTTGATGGCTCATTTTAAAGGTAGGAAACTGGCCTTTCATTTAACATCAACTTGATTGTAGACCACAGTTCCCCTTTAAAGCACAGTGCACCTTAAATCCCTTAAAGGTGATGTCTTGGATGTTATTCATTTTTTAATCCTGTACCCTGGATAATAGTGAATAAAAGTTTTTAAATTACATTTTAAGAGCGGACCTTCACTTGATAAGTAAGTTGTTACCTTTGTATGTTGTAACATAGATAAGAACTTTTAAAAGAAATTAAAAATTAACTAGCCTTTATCCTTTTCTATATTTTTAGTGCTGCCAGGAACCTGATCCCTTTTTGCTCGCAGTGCTCCCTGTCACTAGATCTACTCATGTCCTGTTCAGCTCATTCCTAGTTAGTATGCATTTGCCCTCTCTCTGTGCTCAGCCCCTCCCAAAATCTGAGGCACAGCTAGAGTGGTAAAAATGTTCAGTGGAGATGATCTGTGCCCTTAAACAGCCAATAGCAATTACTATTACTATTACTATTACCCGCTAAAAAGGCGGGGGGGAATTCCTTCCTGACTCCAAACGGCAATCGGTATCCCTGGATCAACCAGATCTATATGCATTAATACCAGTAATTCTCAATATTTTTAGTTTTAGAAACTTATCTAGGCCTTTTTAAAAGCTATTCAATGAACTTGCCATTACCACTGCCATTTCCAGCACCTTCCCTACCACTGATGTTAGGCTTACAGGTCTATAGTTACCAGGCTGTGAACGACTACCTTTTTTGAATATTGGTATTACATTGGCTTTTTTCCAATCCACATCCCCAGACCAAAAAGCAAATCTGAAAAGACGAGAAACAGTGGACTAGATAGAACTGAAATAAGCTCTTTTAAAATCCGAGGATGCAATCCATGGTCCTGGGGCTTTATTGATATTAACTTTGTCTAATTTTTCCGTACCATATGCTCTGTTAGCCAATGTGAATACTCTTCATTTCTACCCTGCATATTATTACAATCCCTGCTGTAAGGATTCTCAACAGTAAAAACATATGTAAAAAAACGGTTTTGCAGATTAGCCTCTTTGGCATCCTCTACAACCATCTCAGCCCCATTATTTAATGGTCCCACATTCTCAGTCCTCATCTTTTTACCATTTATATACTTAAAAAACATTTTGGGGTTGGACTTGCTTTGTTTGACCATCCGTATTTCATTTTCTATTTTAGCTAGTTTAATTTCTTTCTTGCACTCTTTATTACAGCTTTTATACTCCCTGTAAGCCTGTTCTGTGCTCTCTGTTTTCAAAATTTTAAAAGCCTTTTTCTTTTTTTCCATTTCCCTGTTTACCTGAGCATTAAGCCATGCAGGGGTGGACCTAATTTTTTTACATTTGTTTCCTAAAGGTACAGATTTAGAAATGTAATAGTTTAATATCCCTTTAAAAGTGGTCCACATCTTCTCTGTATCTTTACCTAGAAACAATTCCCCCCCAGTCTATGAGAAGGAGTATTTCCTTTAACAGCATAAAATGAGCTTTCCTAAAGTTAAAAGTTTTTGTTAACCCAGTGCACTTTAGTTTTTTGCAACCTATATTAAATTACACTATATCATGGTCACTATTCCCTAAGCTTCCCATTACCTTCATCTCCAAAACTTCTAGCTTCTCCCTGGCATAGCAGTCATGGCCATGACGAGTGACAATGGGTGCAAACTTTTAAAAAGCTTGCACAGCTTTAAAGAACAACTAAAGCCTCATAGCAACATTGAATTAGAAGGCAGATCTCCTTGTTATAAAAGCAGTAATCAGTGTCTTACCTCTCATATTAATATGGTTATTGAGAAATGTAACTTTCTGAGGTTTGTGTATTAATTCCCACAGTTCCAGTATAGCACAGTGTGGTCACTGAACATTATTATCTTTACACATGCTCAGTTCTAAGATACTGCAGAAACATTTTACAGTTGGTCACACCCACTAGTAGCCTCTAGGTAATCCTTTTACAGGACAGAATAGGCAAGGGAGCATGTGACTGAGATTAGGGGTGTGGCCAGTCACTGTACTCCAGTTCTTCAAGTGGTAATATTTACTTTTATGCTATTTACTGTATTGCTAATTTACAGTGTATTGGTGTTTTAGAAGGTATATGTTCAGATTCTGGAGTATAAAAATGTGGGTTTAGTTCTCCTTTAAGAGTAGGTGGCAACAACTGAGGAAGAGGATGAGGGGAGAAGGTTGAGTATCTCAGTTCAGCAACACTGGGGAGGTAAGTAAGGTTTGCAAGGTTGGGGTTATCGGGTATAAAATTTCGCCAGTGAAATTCACATTGATAGAATATAAATTATTGAAACAGACTGTAAAACTGGTACAGTGGATTTTTAAAGGAGAACTAAACCCAACTTTTTGTACTCCAGAAAACAACGCCCCTAAAAACACCAATAAGCTATAAAATCCCACTTCAGTAAATCGTATTATAGTAAATCTAAGCCTGTTAAAAATTGAATAAAGTATCTGTGTGTATGTGCAGTGTCAGACCACACCTCCTGACCTCAGTCACATGCTTCTTTGCTTTACCTGTCTTGTAAAAGGATTGGCTAAAGATTATTAATGGGTGTGACCAACTGTAACAAGGTTCTGCCATAGCTAAGGACTGAGCATGTGCAGAACATAATGGTCGTTGACCAAACTGTGTGATACTAGAATGCTGTGAAGTAAAGCACAAACCATATGTTATTTAGGTAAATTTCCCAGTTCCCTTATCAAAATGAGAGGTAAGACACAGATTACTGGTTTTATATCAAGGTGTTCTACCTTCTGGTTCAGTGTTGTTCTGCGGCTTTAGTTGTCCTTTAAGCACCATATGTTACTGCAATGTTGGAACATGGAAAGTAAAAGGAGTGAAGCAATCATTATTGCATCTCCCTGTACGGTGAAAAAATTACTGCAGTCTGGCTTAGTTCAACAAATTTAAAAATCTAATGTAAAATATAATTTTGCAAGTCCTTTCAGGAAAAGTATAACACAAACGCTAAATTTCCAAACACAAATTCCAAACTATACAACAAACTGTATTATATAACAAATTATCGGGGTTATTCAATAAAAGTTCTTATCGTTTAAAATGGTGCTAATTTTGCCCCAACCAATCAGATCCTATTTAACATTTGAAAGCTAACATCTGATTGGTTGGGGCAAAATTAGCACCATTTTAAACGATAAAAAGAACTTTTATTGAAAAACCCTGTATATTTCTGGCTTTAGTAATTTCCAGAATTATAAAAGTTGTAGTAAGGAAGAATTGATTCTTGCTTTAGGGTTCCCTAGTTTCTATAAGCCTAATTGTGTGTTTAAAACCTGTGTCCAACATTTTCTATTTAGAGTTAGACCTAGGAAAGGATTTGTGGTTTAATGTCCAATTTTTTAATTTGTGTGATATAATTATCTTTTTTATTTATGTTCAAAAGCATATTAAGATACAATGAAATAAATGTGTGCAAAAAACATGAAAAATACCCTGGTTGGCCTTTTTAAGCACAAAGTTAGCCAGAAATCATTAAAGGAGAAAAAAAATTGGCCCACTTGTGCAGCAGATTTTAATGACTGCATTTGGTGACTAAACAGTAAACATTTTATTTTTCTCCTTGAGTCAGGAAACAAAATACAAACAGAAGGCTGATCACAGAAGTGGCTATTTTCTGTAGTGCAGTAAAAAGCTGCTATTTAGCTGTGTTTTTGTGTTCAAATAACCTTGGCAGGCAAAGGTTTTTTGTGGATTGCTAATTCATCAAAATGCTCAAGTACCAATAGAATATAGATAGTAAAAAAACACATGCATATAATTCAGTAATGATGGTATGTTGATAAAAACAGAGGTTAATTAGGTATAGTCCGTCCATAAGCACTATATACACATTATTAGATGTGTTAACAATTGCACCTATGCTGTCGATCGATTAATTAGAACACTAAAGGTATGATAAATGTTATGTTAAAAAACCCAAATGAACATTTAAAGAAATAATGCTTAAACCAGTTTAAAATATAACTACTTTCACTTCCTAGTCAAAAAAAAAATGTAAGAAACTTTTTGGAAAGACCACAGCAGTAACTGGTTGTTTTATCCTTGTATGAATGAGATAGTAGATGATATTGATTGACTTCTGCTATAAGAGGAGACAGATTGAATTTTTAATTAAACATTCGCCATTACTTTTATTTAAAGGGTACAAATTATCAAACAACTGAATCTACTGTTCCACTTGCCTACATATTCCACTCTATTTTTGAGATACATACAGTTAATGTTAAAATCAGTAATCAGGGGGAGCATGTAGTTTGCGTTGCTATGCATACACTCACAATTCACAGATTTATAGTATAAGTAGAACACGTACTTATTACATTTAATTAGCTATCAGCTTAACAGGAGTTTGGCCGTTGGAGTGTCAGTACACAGGGGCAGAGATAGCTTCTTTGTAAAATAAAACATAACTAAATTTAGAACATCTGAAAAGGTATATAGAACAGCAAAAGAAAACAGAAGTCACATGTTCCCAATGCTAATTTGTTTTTGAGCTATATGTCAAAGGTGAATTGAAATATACATGCAAATTGCACACCATTAGATTTAGCTTTCGGAATGTTATTGTTTTATTACTGTTTCTATTCTTTACATTCTTTTTTGTGTTACTGTACATTAAGGTTATTTTCTGATGACATTTACCCAGGCTTATTTATTCAGAGCCCCGGGGCAATTATTCTGAAGTTGCACTAACTGGTTCGCTATTGGTTAGTGTGACTTTAAGTCCATATTAGCACCGGATGCGTGGGTTGCGCAAAAGACACCCGCGCATCCGATGCCCACGATTCAATATCGCCTTTGTGCTACTTTTAATAGCTGGTGTTAAAATCCTGCTGTGACTGTGAGCAAAACTCTTTTTGGGATTTACCCACAGTCACAAACACGATATATTGAATTGCATTCGGCAGTTTTGCCCAGCGCGATAGTGGCTCTGGGTAAATGAGCATGAAGAACTTTTATTGAATCTCCCTGTATGTATTTTAAATTATGTACTGTACAAGGAAGCAAATTACAACAGCAGAGTTGAATTGTTTTTTTAGCTGCCTCTCTTTTTTCGTATATATTCAATCTTTGAAGGAATTCTTTCAGTTACAGAATTATTTTAAAAGTTATAAATAAATGTTAAGACCTATGTCTATCATTGGATGATGGTGTGGGATAGTCCTGTCTTGCTTTCTTATGCATATACTATATATATATGTGTGGGTGCCATTTCACAGGAAAGGCGTAAATACGATAGTGGTTTTTATGTAACATGCTGTTCTTTCATCTGCAAGTACAGTACATTCTTTTTTATCCATCTGTAATGAACTATTATAAATATGTGTCTTATTTCTTATTAAAAGGTTTGTTTTAAAAGTATGCAGTACATTCACCATAATAACTAAAAAGCATTCTCAGTGCTTGAAATGTACTTTTTACTAACTTATAATTTAAATACTATGATGGCCAAGATAGCTATATTCTTTCCTAAAATTTTGTTCCTGGTTTTTCTACATCCCATTCTCCCTACAGCTATTCCTTGTGGTCACTAGAGATGTCCGAACTTCGCAAAATCCGGTCCGCTCGAGGATCCGCGAATTTTCGAAAAAATTCGAACATTCGAAAATCCGCGAGCGGACCCATTAAAATGGAAAAAATCCTCGAAAATACGAGAAATCCTCGTAATTTCTAAAATTTTCGAAAATACGTTTTTTCCCGCATTTTCGAAAATACGTAAAATCCTTGTAATTTAGAAAATTTTCGAAAATACGGATTTTCATGCATTTCCCAAAATATGTGAAATCCTCGTAATTTCGAAAATGGTCAATTCCATTCCATTTCCATGTCATCATTACCAAATTTATTTCTTCCACCCCCCACTGGTCATTCATCTCTCTAAGAGTGGGAGAGGAGTACCTTATTAAAGGTTGAAAGTATCTATCTATCTATTCATCTATCTATAGTTTTTCTAATAGTATTTCTATTAACAGGCTGGAGGCTTTAAAGTGGTAATTTTATCTTCCCTTCCTAATATAGCACTTCTCAGCATCAACGATATAACCTCAAATTAAACTTGGGTTGCAGCAAATCATGGCTTCCACTTCTCAGAAGAGTGCAAAATATCATTAGATTCTAGTTGTGCAGTGCATTCAGCAGTAGAAATAAAACAAAAACAAAAAATCAGTTGTGCTTATAAAAGATAGCTTATAAATGGGCCATATAATAAACTTTCTGGTTTATTATGAAACAGTCTTTATAATCATAAAATAGCTTGCAGCACACTACAATCAGTATTTGAGATGAAGTGGTTCTTAAAAGTGATTAAACAGTCAACTAAATATGTTGTATGAAGATAGGTTCTTCAGGATCTCTATAGTTGAAAAAGGATCTTTATTATGCTCACTTCACTTGTCCAATATAGCTTCCGTTCGAATACATACTGGAAATATGATTGGCTTAATATTGGGTACTGTGTTTTGTGAGTGGGAATTTGCTTACTGTACCCTGTAGACCAATGCATATTGTTTTACCAGAGTAAAGTTTTGTTCTCACAGGAAGAAATGTGATAAATTACCTTTTTTACACTGAATGGAAATAACCACTCAAGTTATTTTGCTAGAAAATCCAGTTTTTGATATTGTAATGCAGCAGAAGTGTTGTTTTTTTTCAAACTAATTCCTATCACCCCTTCATTGTCTCTAAAGTAGTTGCTTCCATAAGTTGCATGACAATTACCAAAGTTATAAGACTATTCTAATATCTTCCATATTTCAAAATGTAGATTGCACCCTAGTGTTGCTACACATGTTTCCTAGAATGCTTTGTCAGTAAAAGGTATAGCATTAAATTCCAATTTTGGCATTTGAATAAATAGTGTGATAATATTATAGATATTTGCCCTATACCGTCATATTCCTTCCTTTTTTTTGCCATAAGGTTGCTGAAACTGTTCTTACTTAGATGACATTTCTTCCTGCAATAGTACCTAATTTTTACATACAATTTAAAAAAATAAAGACATATCTGCCAAGATAAGGGATTGTGATGTTTTTAAGGGTGATTGTATCAGAAAAACCATATTACATCACTAACTCACAGGAACTTAGTTAGTTCTGAAAAATAAAAATATGTTGATGTTTGAATATTTTTCTATTTTTTAGTAAGAGCAGTTTAAATATTGTTGTAAGACTTTGCAAAATACTAAAGTAGAATGCAGTTTGTGTTCTTGACTTAAAGGGTATGTAGTACACTGGAAAATTAGTTTTTTTAAATTGCCCATTATTGGAAACTATAATTCATCCCAACTATCACTGTACCGTCTTTTTGTTGATCTGCCCCCTATTTCATTAGATATCCAATCTGAAACATCTTACCTTTTAGCTTTTCTGTAAGCAGTTTTGCTGTAGCTGGAATGGTTTGACAGTTGGTGTGCTGTATGCTGTATGCAGTTTTGACAGTTGGTATGTGTGAAAATAGTCAGGTGAGCAAAACGAGTATTGTATTGATGGCATACAGCAACACACACACCTCAGAGTAAGTGCTACCTACATGTATTTATTTATAGATTAAGATGACGCAAAGTAATTTTTTAACTATACATACACTTTAAACATGTCTAATACACGTGAAGACCAAGATCTTGCCAAACAGATCCAATTTGGTAAATAAATAATCCCCCATTTTATTGATGTGAATATTTTCACTCAGTTATTCATGGTGTATCACCTCTCATATCTTTGTTACTAATGACTGATATGCCTCAGGGCTGTTTTAGAATATCAGTTGTATCACGCTGACCTTATCCATTGCTGGTGGTCTTGCCCAGATATTCAGAAATTCTGGGAAAACTGCCAAAACTAGTTGACAACTCAATTGAAAACATCAATAAAACTAACTCCCTGGATCGCACTGTTCAACCTATCCCATTAACAACTACTACCCAGACAAAACTCTTTTCTACAACAAACCTGTGCAGCTGCCCGCTGTACATTGGCTCAACATTGGAAGGGACCCACACCAAATATGGATCAAATTGTAAGTAGAATTTGGTGGATATACAGAAATTAATACTTACAACACTCAATCAGAGATAAACCCATAAAATTCTGGGAACCCTGGATTACAGTCATGGATATCACAATTTAACAGCAAATAAGCCTTTGGAAAATGTATTCCAAAATATATTCTGCTACAGTCCTCCCTCCCCCAATTATTCTTTTGCAATTCTGCCAAGTGGCTCATGGGACATTGCCCAGGATGTAAAAGGTGCAGGACTTAAAGGGGACATTCAGTGCTTTTTTTTAAGAAAAAAGCAGCATTTTTCCATCCCAATGACCATAACCTGCTCATTTAGCATTTTGTCTGTGCATAAATAAATGCTTCTGAAATAATGACTTCCTGTTTGCAGGACCCCTAATAGTGTTTTCAAAGTGTAGGAGAATAACTAGGTATGTATAATATAAACATAAAAATAATATTTTCCACTGAACTTTCCTTTAAGGTTAAGGTTTTCCTGCAGATTCCAGAACTGTTGGTATGTGAATTGTGATCTTCATGTTTCTGTCTTCCTCTGAATATGCACTTTGTTTGTAAAATGCATATTCAACAATGCAGGGTAGCACAAGAGCAGAACTATTCTAAATCAGGTTTTGGTTTGAGGAAATACATAGTTGTTCTATATTTCTAAATATATAGCAATTTAGTCCTTCAAGTTAGCTTAAGTTGATTTTAAAATCTTTTAATTATTTATTGACTCAGGCAGGGGTCAGGGGTCAGCTAAAAAGGTTGAACTAGAAGGATATAAGTCTTTATTCAACCTCCAATATAATGTTACTATGTATGTATTATCGTTTGACTTGTTTCCTTTGTTCCAATTTATATTGTAAAGTGGTTGAATATTTCTTAGATTGGCAAGAAATCTTAGAGGGATTTGATTCACGGTTTGATCACTTGTGTTTTTTCGGTGAAAATCTATATGGCAAGTAGCTTTAGCCATAGTAGCCAGCTGTATCGGTAAATTTTAAAAGGATGTTCACATATTTCCCGGATTCAATGATTCTATCAATCTATGTTAGTGTCATCTTTATAAAATCTGCCATTCAGTGATATGTTGGGAAATTGGGTTTGATGGAAAATGCCAGTTTACAAACAATTTATTAACAGATATGGCTGATTAAATATTGGCCATTAAAAAAAGTTAAAAAAACCTAAATACCTAAAAAGAAATCTGTTATCTCATTATGGGTAGTTTTTTTTTCCTGCTCATTTACTGTATTGATGGGGTACTCACCTTATTGGTTTTCATCTTTCACTCTTTGCAAATAAACACTTTGAAAAATAAGTGCTGTCATGACCTATATTGCTTAGGTCTTTAGATTGATGTGATATTTTTGTTCAGTTTGGTGCCCTGAAACTTGGACTCAGCAAATAACATTGACAGAAAATTCATCAGTTCGCTTTGCCAGAATCATAGAAGGACAAATGCTTCCTAGTGATTTAATATTGCAGATTATAGCAGTGTCAATTTTAATTCACAAGAAAAGAACAATTTTATGAATATTAGAACAAAAAATTCACTTTAAGTTGAACATGTTTTGTATTTTGGGTTTCTTAATATTTTTATCTCAGTTATGAATGATGCACAACATTCTAGCTTGTTATTTCCTTTAAAGGGTATCTCCACCCCAAAACTTAAAATTTCTAATAAAGTAAGGCACCCCCAACCCTACAGCTAGCTTTAAAACTTTAAAACCAGCCCTGAAATGTTCATCTTTTTTCCTTCGGGCAAGGCCTCTTCTGTCACTTCCATGTACGTGCAGAATATGAGGTAGGGTAAGTACACTTCAAGGCCGATTTTAAAGTTTTGAAGCTAGCTTTTAGAGTGTGTGTGTGGGGGCACAAGTTTGACCTCCATAGGGGGGGAGCAGCAGCTTTGGAGGAAGAGGAGAAAGGGGGAGCTTAGTATAATTACCTTCATAATAAGAGAACTTTGTTCTTTAAAAAAAAATCTACATATTCGATTATTTCAGTACAGCTTAGTTGCTGAATTCTGAAACAAATGTAAAAAGTTGGATATTAGAAATATTAATGACATTCAATACATAGATATGCTAATACCCACACAAAATTTTCTGCATGGATAACATTGATACAGATAAAAACGTCACCACAGACTTCAGAACTCATCTTTTTACTTTATTCTACTGAACTAGCACAGCTAAAACACTCGTATCTTTAATTTGTGAAAAAGTCTGGGATTATAGCTGCTACATGTCTACTAAAGTTTTATTTATTCGTAAGATACATATTGGCCTCTGGATAAACCTTAATAAATCAAATACATCTGTCACTAATTCTTTACATCACATCTGAAAACAGGAAATAGCAAACAGCATGTACCAGTTTGAGTTTTTCAGTGCTTGATGTATGCTACGTTAGGAGTAATAATGTATGCAAATCCATAGCCATTAGGGAGCTATGGATATTCTAAATCTACATCTTTAAAATGAGATAAAAAGTGACATGAGTCTTTAATGGCAAGTTCTTGTGACCAAAGATCTGCATTGCTCTAAATTGACTTTAGTGGTCAAACTTTTCATTAAATGTTTTTTAAAAAAAGTTATTTTTAGTGAAGATATTATTCTAAAAAATGCAGTTAAGTAGGTAATATCCCTAAGGAAAGATTATGGCTTCCCATTGTTTGTCTTAAAGGATTAGTTCACTCTTAAAGTAAACGTTGTCTTTTAAGGTTAAAGGGAAGAATGGGAGGTAAACTAGCTATGTCTTACCGCCCATTCTTCGCTTAATGTACCAGGAGAGAGAAGAGAACTTACCCTCAGCGCAATCCACCACTGGAACTTCTGATAGGGAAAAAAACTGCTTCCGGCTGTAAGTAAACTATAGCACGTGTTTGTGCATGTGCGCTATATTTTACTTCCTGTTGGGACCTGTCAGGAGCCAACAGTGGATTACGTTCGCTCGTCTATCCTGGTACATTAAGTAAAGAACAGGAGGTATATATGACAAAATCTATTGATGTAGAAATAATTATTGTAGAAACTTTATAAATATAAAAATTTATATTGCAGCCTCCACTAATTTCCCATATAATGAGTGAATGTCGGGAGGTAAGTTCTCTAATATATGTTCAGCTTTAGGCTTACATATTACAGGGAGTCTAAATTTTTGTACATTCACACTGCACGCAGAGATGAATTAAGATCAATTTGGGTCCCAGGTAGGGCTGACATTTGGGCCCCCCTTGTTCTTGTATATTATGTCTGTAGTACTGAAGAAGGGGGGGCTGAAGTTTACTTTACCCTAGACAGCTGCCTTCCTAGGTTGTTTTAATGGATAATCCTGCTCTTTGCTGTGAAAGAGGATGAAGGTTTAATTTACTCTGTAACAGCACCTTTTGTGACATGAGGGGGCTGTTGGGAGGTGCTAATGCAGGGATCCTCAAACTACAGCTCTCCAGATGTTTGAAAACTACAACTCCCAGCATTCCTAGGCTCCCCTCTGTAGTTGAGGAATGCTGGGAGTGGTAGTTTTCAAACATCTGGAGAACCGTAGTTTGAGGAAGACTGTGCTAGGGGATGTGATAAGAGACACAGGGGTGACAAATAGTATAGAGATAAAAAAATAGGGGAAAGTATTGAAAGGAGTCACCTTGGAGTTCCGTGTTATTTATAAAAGGCCCACAGCCTACAGTTATGAAATCCCTCTGTGACGTCTATATCTTAATAATTTACATTATCAACTACAAATCATAGGGGGGCTTAGAGATCTGTTGAAAGATGGGGTGTTGCAATCTGCAGTTAATATTCCCACTTAAGGCATGGCACCTTTGATCTCCTAGGTGACTTCTATTCATATCATTTACAGTAGGGGTTATATAACAGTAATAGCATGCTTTCCAAATTAACAGGGATGCTTAAGTTTTTAAACATAGGCTATTCTTATATATAATGTAATGCAATGTATTAGCACAACAAAAGCCTTCTGTTCGTTTGCTGCCTGATAAAAATTAAGCGTTTACAATAATTATATCTCTGTAAACCGTCCACACAACTAAACTATAGCATATTGTTTGAAACATTAAAAAGATGGGACATCTGCAGAAATATTTCACTTCTGTTGCCCTTATGTTTTTTACCAGCTGACATTTCAGATAAAACACCAGGCATTAAAATGGATGAGCATGCCTTGTTTACTGCATTGGATGTTGCCAGTTAGAATTTTCTCTCTATTTTAACCTCTTTTAAAATTAAAGTAACTCACTGAGAAGTGATTCTTTTTCAGTTAATAAACAAAAGCATATTGCTATGAGTTCCTTATAATTGAGGAAACACTAGACCTGTGCTTACTTGATTTAATACATAATATCATTCGAAGTATGTTTGCCTATATGTCTAGGATAGATTTTACCACCCTTTATACTTTCATTCAGTACATTTTTATTGCACATTTTTTTCCATAATGTAATTTTTTTTTACTACGTTAAAGTATCCCTTCATATATGCCCAGAATTGCCAACAATATATAGAATTTCATAACCACATTCATTTGAACTTTATAGTATCAATGAAAATTGGATATGCTCTTAATTTATCAGACATAAGTATAGGCTGTATATACAATACCAAGATCAAAGGGATAATGACACTAGTACTTATTTTTTGATCTTCCTAAGCTCTATACTGTGTACACTTTGAGAAAACAAATCTTCTTACAACATATATCTTCAAATTCTCCTCTTTATACAAGACAATACCTTGCTAGCTGCAGCCATTACTGCCTGGCACTGTCTGGTACAGTTAAGTTATCTACTAAAACCCCCTAATCTGCCTGTCTGTACTAATCATCATCGCACTACATACTGTAGTACTTTTTTAGTTAATTCTGTCATTATTGCATCTTCGTTTTATCTGTCTATGGTGGCCATCATGGTTGACAGCCATCAGTAAATGAATATTAAGCTTTAAAGGGCATGTCAACCTCCAAAACTAGAATTTAACCCACTAATGGCCACACTGTGTGGTGTTCAAAAATCCTTACCTTACATCTCTACTTCAAATGATTCTCCTGCAGTGATTGTTCAAAGTCCAGGAAAGTGAAGAGTAGGAGCTGTCAGTGTGTCATCTGGTCCCTGCTGATTCCTTAACCTAAGTAAGAACCGTGACATGCGTAGGGGAGCGGGGAGTGCCCCCTCTCTTCGGATCACTGCTGTCTGCTGCATCCCCTATTTACTATGTGCAGTCCATACCATCCCACCCCCCACCACTGAGTTAATTTTGCAAGAAAATCCCCAGAAAGTTACTAACTCTGCGTTTGGGGGTGGGGTGCAAATAGTAAAAACTTTAATTTAGGCGTGGAGATACCCTTTAAAAAAAAAAGTAAATTTTTACAGTCTTGCCTTATTCTATAGATTTAAGCGTGGTGGTTTTTAATTTTGTCCTACCCTTATGCATTTAATAAATCTGCACTGGAATTGCATTAGCCATCGTTATGAGTATATTATTTTATCTCTTATTTGGTTTGGAAATTAAACACTCAGTGGTTTCAAGTACTTATAGGTAATTATTTTTTCCCCTGCAATTACATATATCCGTTCAAATAACAGAACTGAATGCTAATTAATTTGATGTGGGATTCTGGATATAGTTAATTTTGTCCAAACTAATTTACATTTTTTATAAAAAAAATAATGAATTTATATTTAACTAGATGATTCCTTATTTTAATAAATGCTAATAATAAAACAGAGAAGATGCCACTTCAAACCATTTAATACATTTGATTTACAAAATAGATAGGCACTATGGGGCCAATGCAGAACCAGACGCTGCGTTTCTAACCTTTGCGAGATTTATGGTATAGGTATTTGTCTAACGAAGGTGTATGGGCACCGAAACGTTACATCAAGTTTGGTGTGCACAGTCCTTTGTGTTCCTGATCTACTACATGCCTGCCAGCATACTGTCTTATGTTCTCTTTGTATATTTTCGAGATTACAGGTTTCGAGTACACGGGATCCTGGGCAGGTAAGAAGAGACACTCTCATCATGTTATGTGCTACAAGGTAGTGCAAAACTTAATACTGCTATGCCACACTAGTTTCAAAAAGTTTCAGAAAAAGCACGACCAGCGCTCAATTAGGGAAAAACCTACGTTAACCCGTTTTGCTCTAATTCTGCCCAAAAATGTCTGATATAACATCGCCCCAATATACTTTACCACCCCTAAACCTGAAAACTGATAATCCAGTTAACAACAGAATATACTGTGCATGTTAATGTATTATATCCTGACAACCATATTATGTGCAGGTCACGTGTATTGATGTGTTTGAAGCTTTAAGCATTCAACGATCCATAATTTGTATGTGTGTAAAGGGGTTTCATTTATGAATAGTTGAAATGCTAATGCTTTTCTATTCTCATCCTTCTCGACCTATCCTCTGCTTTAGACACGGTTGATGATTCCTTCTTTATGCAAATTATTCACTCCTTGGGCATCCGGAATGAAGCGGCATCGTGGCTACGATCCTACCTCTCGAACAGAACCTACTCTGTGTCATATGATAATAAAACATCCTCTCCGGTTCCTCTTAATGTTGGGGTTCTGCAGGGCTCTGTTCTTGGATCCCTGCTGCTCTCCCTCTATACTATTTCCCTGGGAGAAGGCATCAGCTCATTTGTCTTTAACTACCATCTGTACACTGATGATACGCAAACATATTTTTTCACCCCTCGCTTTGTCCTGACATCCAACCATGTATCTCCGACTGTCTCCGTGCTGTCTCTTCATGGATGGAGCACCGATGCCTCAAACTAAACTTGATTACAACTGAACTAATAATTTTCCCACCTAAGCCTGGCCCTTTCCCACCTTTTTCCATTTCTGTGGACAACACCCCCATTCATCCTATTCAGTCGGCACGTTGCTTAGGGGTTATTTTTGATTCTGCTCTCTCCTTTTCCAATCACATTAACTATGTTTTCTTTGTAACATTGGGAAAATCCATAGATTCCTTTCTCCTTCGACTACTGCTATGCTTATCCATGTTCTCATCTTATCACGCCTAGACTATTTCAACCTTCTGCTTTCTGGTCTTCCTGCTTCCCATCTTTCTCCTCTTCAGTCCATACTTAACTCTGCCTCATGCATTGTCTCGCTCTCTAACAATTGGGAAATAAAATCTCCTCTGTGCCGTACATCTACCTGGTTCCCCATTAAACAACTCATTTCTACAAAATCCTTCTCTTAACATTTAAATCCCTTCGCTCTGTTGCTCCTTCCTATATTTCTAATCTGGTGTCCCTATATGTCCCTGCCCGTACCCTTCACTCATCACAGAACCATCTCTTATACAGACCCCCCACTCACACTGCTGCCTCTTGCCTTAAACCTTTTTCTCTTCTGGCCCCTGTCTTCTGGAATTCTATTCCCTTCTCTCTACGTCAAGAAACCTCAATAAACAAGTTTAAATCTAACCTCTCATACTGTCTCTCTGAGCACAGCATGAGCATAGCATAGGACTGTTGACACTGCACCAGTTATTACTTTAGCACTTCCACCCTTTCCTATGTATCTGTATGTTACTCACCTAATTAGATTGTAAGCTCTACAGAGCAGGGACCTCTTTCCTCATGTTACATGTTTCAAGCACTTGTATATTTCTCATGCTCTTACTTATTTATGTATTTATTTACTGTCCCCCTTGCACAACTTTTTGTATTCTATATTGTACAGCGCTGCGCCCCCTAGTGGCACTAAATAAACATATACATACATACATACGGCCATTTCAGCCAACAAAGTGTCCATACACAGCACAATTATTTTCCGAAATGGCTGTGCATACACATCGTGTGACGTGGGTCAGCAACAGCAATCACACTTGTGTATGTACCTTTACTGTGCAATATAAGGATGTTAAATTACCAAGAAGTCCAACAACTGTATAGTGCGCAGGCTCAGTGGTATAAATACAGGTCATGGAACTCCAATGTGACTTGTTATCCTTATATAGTTACAAAGTATTGGAGGTTTAAAAAAGAATCCTTCCATCCTTATAGTTACTCATGGGCTCATGGGGAACATTTTTTTCCTGACTCCAAATGGCCACGGAAAAGGATTCATTAGGTACCAAATTCTCTGTCCTCATTATTTTACTATTTATATAGTTAAAGAACATTTTAGGGTTAGTCTTGCTTTGTTCAGTTATCTGTACATTTTCTATTTTAGCTAGTTTTATTGCTATCTTGGAATCCTTATTACAGTTGTATAATTCATTATGGACAGTTAATATTGCAGGAAATGCCCCTTTCTTTTTTTCCATTTTTCTTTTCCATTACCCATGCAGGTGCGGACATAATTATTTTATACCTTGTTTCCTAAAGGTATAAATTTAGAAGTGTTATAGTTAAATGCCCCATTAAATCCACCCAATTCATTATCTTTACCTGAGAACATATCATCCCAGTTTATGATTTGGAGGGATTCTTTTAATAGCATAAAATTTGCTTTCTTTTAATAGCATAAAAGTTAAACATTTATGTTAAAAATGCAGCTTTGTTTTTTGCAACCTATGTTAAATGACACTATATTATGGTCATTATTCCCTAAGCTTCCCATTACCATCATCTTCATAATGAGCTCAGGTCTTTTAGATATAACCAGATCCAACAAAGCATCTACTGCTACAATATGTGACAGAAAATGCTCATATAGCAAATTTATTTTGCAAATTTATTTTGATACATTTTGAGGTGTTGACAGTTCCCCATCTCCAATCAATAGATTATAGTATAGTAATTGAAATCCTTCAAGATTGGAAAGTGCTCAAATCTTACGGCATTTGCCAAGCATGTATGGAGGGGAATCTACTCCTCACTAGCATTTGGTAGCTTGTTAAAGATACCTACAGTATAATCAACTAACACACTTTGATAACCATGCACAGCTCCACCCATATTTCTACAGCCTTATATTTCTTACTAGTTCTAATTCTCTAGTTTTTTGAAGTACAAGCCTTCCTCTCGACTATTCTATCGCTCCCCGTGTCTTTCCTCCATTATCTTATTAACACCCTGATCCCTTCTCTGTTGGCCCTAATGATGTCCACAGTACCCTTGCCCAACCTAGTTTAATATCTACCCCAACCTTCAAGCCATCTTCTCCTCCAAAATAGCCGAACCATCATCAGTGAAGTGCAGCCAAGCTCTACAAAAGAGATTGCAGCAAAAAAGTCTGTCCAGTTCTCCAACCCCTCCTTCTTACAACAATCTCTTAGCAACACATTCATACTCCTAAAGTTATGTTACAAATATTTTAATTGGACATTTAATAAATTTACTGGTGCATTGTTCGCCATTAAATAATGACTCAGCATCTTTTAAGATTAGAAGAAAATAAGTTTATTCTTTAGGTTAGATTTCTTTACAGAATGGTGAAAACTGTTGAACTGTCTTCAAGCAGATGGGATAATGCCAAGTTCATTAAATAGCTTTAGAGTGGGCTGGATACATTTCTAAAATGCAATAGTATAGTATAGTATAGTATTTGAGGTTGAATAAAGACATACAGTCCAACCTAGCAATCTAACAATATCCTCATTTCCTTCCTAACTGTTGATCCAGAGGAGGCAAAAAAACCCCACCAAATTTATGAAGGGGGAAAAAATTCCTTACTGACTCCAAGTGGCAATCAGAAATTTCCCTAGATCAACTCTACTTTATGTATCACTACCAGTAACTTGCAACATTCCTTGTTTGCAGAAACTCATCCAGCTTTTTTTTTAAACTGACCAGTGAACCTGCCATAATAACGTCCGCTGGAAGACAGTTCCATAGCTTCAGCGTTCTCACAGTGAAAAACCCTTTCCGAACATAAAGCCTAAACGTTTTTTCTTCAAGTCTTAAGGGATGTCCACGTGTCCTCTGACATGTTCTGTTGGTGAACAATGCCCCAGATAGTTTATTGTATGGCCCTTTAATGTATTTATACACAGTAATCATATCCCCACGCAAGTGCCTTTTCTCCAGCGTTAAAAATTGTAACTTTTCCTGTCTCTCTTCATATTCAAGCTCCCCCAATCCCCTTATTAATTTAGTTGCCCTTCTCTGAACCCTTTCCATTTCAAAGATGTCCTTTTTGTACACAGGATTCCAAAATTGCACTGCATATTCCAAATGAGGCCTTACCAATGCTTTGTAAAGAGGGAGAATACAAGACAATACCATGCTGGCTCTGGCTGTTGCCACCTGGCACTGCTTGCTTCCTTTAAGTTTATTATCCACCAAAACTCCAAGATCCCTTTCCTACAGGGATTCAATTAAAGGATAAGTGCACTGTAAAATCAAGTTATGTTCATTTGGAAGCTGCAGCTTTAAAAATACCATTGCCATATTTTTTTTTACCTATGTCCCTCCAGAGCCTACCTTTGTGCCTTGAAGGTTGCTGACATCTTGTTACTGGTTTGCTGAATGTTAAGCTCCGCCCCTCTGAGATTTCCTCTGCTTTCTCCTTCTTGAGCCTCAAACAGTAATGCCTGTGAGTTCCGTGCACAAGGCTCAAGCAGGAGAGTGCACGGAACTCACAGGCATTACTGATTGAGGCTCAACCACCTGTGAGAGAAAATTATCCTGCAGCAAATTCAGGAACTGATCGCCCCTTTTCTGTGTTGGCAGTTCCACTACACCAATCAATGTTAGGGTAATTAAAGCCCCCCATAATGAGCACACTCCCGAAACTTGCAGCCCTTGCCAACTGCATATGAAGCTGACTCACTTCCTCCCTGCTAGCATTTGGTCGCTTATAGCAGACACCAACAATGACATTACCCCCTTTCCTGTTACCTAATTCCACCCTTATTGCCTCCACTTTAACATCCATATCGCCAGTTATGGCTTCAGTTCTTTTTTAACATAAACACATACTCCTCCCCCTTTCCTTTTTACTTTTCATTCAACACCATTATTTCCAATTCACCCATTTTGTCAGCCAGGCCATTTGCAAACATGCATTTTAGATTATGATCCTGTAATTTATTCATACACTTTAATACACATGCCTCCCTATGCTAGCCCCACCCCCCTTTCCACCCACCACTGGCCAATCTACACCCTGCTTTCTTCCTGGGCTATCTATCCCAGTGAGACTGATAATATCCTCCCCCCAACCTAGTTTAAAATCTCCAACCCTCTCGCCATCTTATCCCCTAAAACAGCTGCAACGCCATGAGTGAGGTGCATCCCATTCCTACTAAAGAACCTGTAGCTGACAGCAAAGTCTGCCCAGTTCTCTATGAACCCAAACTCTTCTTCCTTACACCAGCCTCTTAGCCACACATTAATGCTCCTAAGCTCCCGCTGTCTCCCTAGTGTGGAATGTGGCTGTGGTAGTATTTCTGAAAACACTAGAGGTCCTTGCTTTTAACGTGACCCCTAGCTCTCTGAAATCATGTTTAAGGACCTCTCCTCCTTCTCTAACTTTGTTATTGGCACCAATGTGAACCAAGACCACCCGGCCCAACTCAATAATCTGTCTACGCGATACGCTGCAAGCTGCCCCCTTAGGCTCTCCACCTCAGCTTCCAAATGGGCAACCCAACACAGTCATAGGTCCCCTGGAACATCTGCTCCAGGTTCCTATACATGTGGCAGGATGCACATTGCATGGTACCAACAAAAACTGTCCTGTCTAATACACAACACAAGCACAGTGACACACCAACCTTGTTTAATTGCCCTTGTTTTAATGTCCTTCATTTTCTATGTCCTTAAGGGCAAGGTCCTTTAGAACAAGGGACTTTGTTCACGTTTCACTCAAGTTCATTTTCACTCACAGAAAACTTCTTTATGTTAGGTCCAAACCTATATTGAAAAATACTGTTATTACTACATATAGTGTTGTAGAACTGTCTAAAGATCCTATAAGAAATGTATAGCTAGTTATAGTTAGTTAGTTGGTAATTACAAACCTGTAACTTCAGTGGTGGGGAAAATACTGGAAATTTTGATACGGAAACATATTCTTGAGTATGTTTTAAGGACTGACCTTATAAGTAGTAATCAGCATAGATTTATGATTTACAGATCTTGTCAAACAAACTTGATTGGCTTTTATTGGGAAGTGAGTAGGAATTTGGACTCTGGCATAGCAGTAGACGTTGTATACTTTTTTGCTAAGTTTTTTGAAATAGTCCTCCATAGGCGACTAATGTATAAGCTAAGGTCTGTTGGGCTTGGGTGGCACATTTTTACACGGATAGAAAATTATTTGTTGGATTGGATGAAGAGAGTAGTTGTTAATGGGGCTTTATAAAAATGGACTAATGCTCTAAGTGGGGTTCCATAGAGTTCTGTCAGTTCTATTTAACCTGTTTATTAACAGATTTGTAAGTAGGTATTGTCAGCAAGGTCTCTGTGTTTTTGGATGACATAAACATTTGTCGGCCATTAAAACTGCAGGGGATGTGTAATTGTTGCATATGGATCTAGATATATTGTCACATTTGTGTTGAAGATGAGATTCAGTGTTGATAAATGTAAGGTCAAGCATACTGTGCATATTAAAAAGCCTTGTGCTGCTTATACTATAAATGGCTCTGTGTTATGTGAATTTCTGTTTGAAAAGAATAATGTTGTTTTGGTGGATAAGAATCTTAATTGGCATGTCCACCCAAAACTAAAACCCACTACTGGCCCACTGTGTAGTTAAATAACCTTAAAGGGACTGTAAACCCACATAAATGTGCCATCCGTTTCTATTATTCACAGGGAGGTGAGAACGCTTATTCCCACCTCCCTGTGAATAATAGGATGCTCGGGGTACCTGGAACTTACCTAGATGGACATGTGTCTTTATTTAAACTCAAATACTGAACTAAAGTATACTATACTATCAGGGTTATTCAATAAAAGTTCTTATCGTTTAAAATGGCGCTAATTTTGCCCCAACCAATCAGAGGTTAGCTTTCAAATGTTAAGTAAGATCTGATTGGTTGGGGCAAAATTAGCACCATTTTAAACGATAAGAACTTATTATTGAATCTCCCTGTATGTTTATAGTGGGAACTCAAGTCACAAAATAAATAAAAATGCTCTAAGAGTAAATGTTTTTTTTTTAGTGTGCCATCCAGAAGACAGAAAACTGGCAAGTTTCAGCAGAGGGCTAGATAACTTTTAAGAATCAAAAGGGAATATAAAGGACAATGCACTAAAAGACCTATAACAAATTTCTTTAAGCTTATGAGTTACCAAGGCTTTAAGACATTGCTTGCATCATTTGAAAAATTAGTGCAACACAGCCACCACAAATTTACTCCATGAAATTAGAGCATCTTTTTTACACAACTTTTTTAGTGCAAGAAACTAGCTGCTGTTAAATTCATGCAGGAGAATGCACATAGAGCTGCTATAGGTTCTATACATCAGAAGAGAGCACTGTAGAGCAATAGTAGTTAGGAATTGATGTTTTCCCTTCTTGAGCAAGTTGGTAGTGATTTTAGGTGAGGACATTTTACCTTTCCAGTCCACAGAAAAGACATGAACAAATTAGAAACAGTACAGAGACAACAAACTGATAAAAGGGATGGAGAAATTGTGTTATAAAGAGAGATGATCAAAGTTGGGTTTATTTTACCTAGAAAAAAGGTGTTTGTGAGGGGATATGACAATCCTATATAAATATGTTTGTGGGAAAAATATAAAATTAGCAGATGATCTTTTCTCGCATATGGGTGAGTTAAAGACTAAAGGCAACCCATTGAGACTTGAGGAAAAGCCATTTCAGCTTCAGCAACATATATGGCTGTGAGGGCAGTAAAGTTGTGAAAAGCTGTACCTTAAAGGGACAGGTAAATGGAAAATGTCTTTATTTTTTAAGTTCTTTGTTTCTATTAAACATGCCATAACAGACTCTGTTAGGGGTCCTGCAAACAGTAAGTCAGAATTTTGGAAGCAATTATTTATGCACAGACAAAATGCAGAATGTGCCGATGGGAAAATATTGTTTTTTTTTCTGTAAAAGCATACATATTTGCACTGAACTTTCCCTTTAAATGATGGCTTTGGCTGAATCTCTGAATACGTTCAAAGGAGGTTTGGAAGTTTTCTTAAACAGGCAGAATATCCAGGGTTATAGCTGGTGACTGCATCTTGTATGAGGATGTTAATAGTACCAGGTGTAAATTAAAGTATTTTTAATAAAATCTAGTTCTTTAACTTTGTACTTATGTATTTAAACAGCTGGACCATTTTAGGAAATTACTTTTTCCCTTCAGACAGCACATTCAATTTCTCTTTTTCTGTTATTTTTTAGTTTGGTGAATTTATACAGTGCATACAAATGAGATCTACTTCTAACATGTGCTTTGAATTATTTTATACTACAGGTGCCTTTCTTTATTTAGTTTTTCTAGAACCTAAATGAGAAACAGTTCTTGGCAGTATCTCAGACCTCATCACTTTCTATTCTACATTCTTTGAAATGATTAAAATGTGTTTTCCTTTTCCTTTGTATCACTGACCTTATGCCTTTTCAATGTGATTTAGAAATTGCATCTGTTTTTAGATGTTTTTGTAGACATTGGAAGACTTTCAGGACTGCTAGCTTCAGATGTGGGGAGATATAATTCTTTTTTTGTTTAATCATATTCTAATAATTTTCACCTTTCACATTGGTATTACTAACAGATGTTTCTACATTCTGCAAAATGCAAAAATAAAAATCCATTTTAAATCTTATAAATGAAGAACAGACATGCTACCCTCACTCTTGTGTTTCCCTATATCAAAAAAACTAGTAAACATAAACACTCTCCGATATCTACAGTGAGACTTCTGAAAACCGTTTGATAATTGTCAAGAAAGCAGACAAAAATAGCCAAAAATCTTCCTGTCTTAAAAACATTAGTCAATACCTAAACATAGCAAATAAGATAAATTCCTCTCTTGTGTACTACTGTGGAAATGTAATACAGCTGTACCAGGTTTTAGCTCTATGCAGCTCTATACTATTAAAAAGAGAAATAGAAGGGGGCATTGAGAGCAAGGTCTCTGTGTTTGCTGATGACAGTAAACTACGCAATATGAGTGAAATGCTCAGGGCTGCGCCCCTGCTAAATCAGACAGGCGGCAGGCAGAGTACAATTTAATTAAAAAAAAAAAAAAAAAAAGCGGCAGGCAGAGCAGAAGGAAAATAAAACTGCAGGTGCGTGAGCGTTTTCCCTCTTAGCTCTGCACTACCTGCTGCCTTCATGCAGGCCCTGCTCTGATTGTCAAAGGGTAATTGGGGTAATTATATGTGTGTGCAGAGCTGGGGACATATTATTTTAAATGTAGTTTGGGTGATCTGGGAATTAGGGCATGTTATATGTAACTATCTGTGTGATCTGGGAATTAGGGCATCTTATATATATCTATCTGTGTGATCTGGGCATTAGGGCATGTTATATGTACCTATCTGTGTGAGCTGAGCAAAAGGGCATGTTATATGTACCTATCTGTGTGAGCTGGGCATGAGTGCAACTTGGTTAGGTTAGTTAAGGCCCTGCTGCAATAATTTACCTTGACGTGGTTGCAGGCTTACAAATCTTTTGGAAAAAATCTTTTATTCTACAGGAAATATGGTGTTACCTATGCCCCTCCAGAGCCTACCTTTGTGCCTTAAAAGTTGCTGACATCTTGTTACTGGTTTGCTGAATGTTAAGCTCCGCCCCTCTGAGATTTTCTCTGCTTTCTCCTGCTTGAGCCTCAAACAGTAATGCCTGTGAGTTCCGTGCACACGCACATGCACGGAACTCACAGGCATTACTGTTTGAGGCTCAAGCAGGAGAGTGCATGGAACTCACAGGCATTACTGTTTGAGGCTCAAGCAGGAGAAAGCAGAGGAAATCTCAGAGGGGCGGAGCTTAACATTCAGCAAACCAGTAACAAGATGTCAGCAACTTTCAAGGCACAAAGCTAGGCTCTGGAGGGGCATAGGTAAAAAAAATATGGCAACGGTATTTTTAAAGCTGCAGATTCCAAATGAACATAACTTGATTTTACAGTGCACTTATCCTTTAAGGGATGTCCGCATGTCCTCTGGCATGTTTTTTTGTTATACAATGCTTCAGATAGTTTAATATATGGCCTGTTAATGTACAGTATTTATACACAGTAATCTTATCCTCACGCAAGCGCCTTTTCTATAGTGTACATAATTGTAAGTTATCCAATCTGTCTTCATACTCTGTATTTTAGATGCCCTTCTCTGAACCCTTTCCATTTCAAAGATGTCCTTTTTGTACACAGGATTCCAAAATTGCACTGCATATTCCAAATGAGGCCTTGCCAATGCTTTGTAAAGAGGGAGAATAACATTTATCTCCCTTGAATCCATACCTATCTTTATACAAGACAATATCTTGCTGTTGCTGCCTGGCATTGTTGCTACCTTTTAGTTTGTTATCCACCAAAACTCCAAGATACTTTTCCAACAGGGATTCACTTAACACAGAGCCATTTATAGTATAAGCAGCACAAGGATTTATACCGGTAAGTCTAAAATGCATCACTTTACATTTATCAACATTGAATCTCATCTGCCACTTAGCAGCCCAACGTGACAATCTATCTAGATTCACCTGTAACGATTGCATATCCTCTGAAGTTTTTAATGGTCAACAAAGTTTTGTGTTGTCATTACGTCATTAATAAACAGATTAAATAGAATCAGCCTCAACACAGAACCCTGTAGCACCCCACAGAACCCTGTAGCACCTTAGTTGATGAAGCCCTGTTGTTAACAACTATTCTCTGCATCCTATCCATTAACCAACTTTCTATCCATCTACAAATGTGCCAACCCAGCACAACAGACCTTAGCTTATACATTAGTTGCCTATGGGGGACTGTATTAAAAGCCTTAGCAAAATCCTACTACTGCTATGCCAGAGTCTAAATTCCTATTCACTTCCTCATAAAAGCTATGCAAGTTAGTTTGTGAAAAATATTTTAATTACAGATTAACACAATGAGATTATTTATGAAAAAAAAACTAAACAATATTAAAAATGCATCTTAATTAAAGACAGGGATCTTTATGGCTATGAATGTTTGTTGCATTCTGGAAGAACCACCTTGCTAAGTGTATTCTCTAATTCACTAAGGCAAAATGTTTCTGCTTTCTGGTTGCCATTCTTAGATTAAATGCATTTGGTATTGTACAGCGAGACAGTGACAGTATCCCACTGATACAGTGCATGTTAAATTGCATCAGTGGGATACATAAAAATATTCCTTTAAATAGTTTTATTTAACACAATGGACATTTGTGTGCAGTTTAACTCCTTTTAATACATATGTTTATTTTTTTTTTTATAGGGCCACTAAAGTAAAAAAAAATAAATACAAAAAGTATCTAATAATGCAATTGAAAAAGGAGAATTCCCAGCTGAAATGACACAAGCCATCATTATCCCAATACCAAAACAAGACAAAGAACCAATCAAAACTAGACCTATTTCATTATTAAATACGGACCTGAAAATTTACTAAAAAATTCAAGAATACTTACCTATGTTAATACCGCCAGATCAGATGGGATTCATTCAGGGAAGACAACCTGGAGACAACACAAGAAAAATAATAAACATAATAGACTGGACAAATTACAAAAATATTTCAACTATCATACTCACCTTAGACGCAGAGAAGGCTTTTGATCAATCAATTGGACATATCTAGGTATAATTTTTAGATTAATATAATATCACAGGATGGTTTGAAAAATTAATTATGACATTATATGCAAACCCAACTGCAAAAGTACACATTACAAACATGCTTTCCAACTCATTTAGAGCTACCAATGGCACAAGGCAAGGCTGCCCTCATTTTGAATCTAGCAATTGAGCCATTAGCAGAAACAATTTGTTGAAATCAGCATATCAAAGGAATAATAATAGGAACAACTGAACACAAAATTGGCTTATATGCAGATGACATATACTTACAATCAGCAAACCAATTACTTCTCTCCCTCATATACAAAACATACTAAAGCAGTTTAGCCATATCTCCTATTATAAAATCAACGAATCAAAATCCCCAATTCTACCTATAAAAATTTCTTCTACACTACAACTTTTCCTAAAATCCAAATATGCATATAAATGGGAAACTGAAAATATAACATACTTAGGAATTAAATTAACTAACCACTCTTCAAAACTATACCAACATAATTTTGATCCCATCTTGAAAGAAACACAAAATATCTTTTTACATTGGTCAACCAAATATCTGTCTTGGTTGAATAAAACTACCATGCTAAAAATGATTCTACTCCCTAAATTGCTTTATAAATTTAGAACTTTACCAGTTCAAATACCAGACACATTTTTTTTAAACATTAAATAAGCAAATAAACAGTTTTATGTGGACAAAATGAAAGCCAGAATAAACAATACATCTATGACTAAAACAAAAAAAAATCAGGAGGCATTGCTTTTCTCCATTTTTGAGATTATTATCTAGCAGCAATAATAGATCAATCTAGATTCTACTGGGCACAAAAGAATGAGCAAATGATCCCTGGTAGAAATAGAAGAAAACTCTAATGAAAACAAAAAACTTACCGGGTCTGCTCAGTGCCCTGGTGTTTAATCTCAAATTGCCAAAATACTTTCTGACATCACTGGAGACCACCCTGAAAATTTTAAAAGAAATAAACAAATCACATAACCTCAAACCCCCTTAAAATAATTTATTACAATTGACAGTTTAATATATAACATTACCAACCTAAATATTAAAGAATGGAACAAAATAAATCCAATATTTCTTAGGGATCTGGTCAGAAATGGCCAATTCCTATCATTTACTGGGGTGACTTTTCTGTTGGCTTTGGGGGGGAAGATGTCTAGGGGGTTGGAGCAGATTTTAAACTAGGTATGGGGGGAGGGTATGTTGAACTACACTGGGGTAGATAGAGAAGTTAGGAATCAGGGGGCTATTAACACAATGGAGGATGGAGAAGGGAGAGGAGGGAGCATAGAGGATAAGAAGGCATTTACGACCATGTATGGAAGTAAATCAATTGATAGGTATGATGTGATTGGTATATCAGAATCATGGCTTAATGATTCACACGACTGGACAGTAAATATTGAAGGATACTCCTTATTTAGACATGACAGAGTTAATAAGAAAGAAGGAGGAGTATGTATGTATGTTAAAGAGGAATTGAAGCCAAATTTAAAAGATGGAATAGATGGGGGAGTAAACGACATGGCAGAAACAATATGGGTGGAACTGTGTACAGGAAGCAAGAAGGTAGGTAAATTAATTGTTGGAGTATGTTATAAGCCGCCAAAATGCCGGGGAGGAGGTGGAAATGAATCTCCATATGCAGTTGGCGAAGGCTGCTGGTTTGGGGCATGTTCTGGTTATGGAGGATTTTAACTGTACCCTGACATAGATTGGAGTAAGGGAACTGCCAGTTCTTAAATTTCCTATATGAGCATTTTCTTTCACAGATGGTAGAAGTTCCTACTAGACAGAATGCACTGTTGGATCTGGTGATATCTAATAACCCTGAGCTCATTTTGGAGATGAAGGTAATGGGAAGCTTAGGGAATAGTGACCATGATATAGTGTCATTTAATATAGGTTGCAAAAAACTAAAGTGCACTGGGTTAACAAAAACTTTTAACTTTAGGAAAGCTAATTTTATGCTGTTAAAGGAATCACTCCTGCTCATAGACTGGGGGGAATTGTTTCTAGGTAAAGATACAGAGCAGATGTGGACCACTTTTAAAGTGATATTAAACTATTACATTTCTAAATCTGTACCTTTAGGTAACAACTGTAAAAAAATTAGGTCCACTTCTGCATGGCTTAATGCTCAGGTAAAAAGGGAAATGAAAAAAAAAGAAAAAGGCTTTTAAAATTTTGAAAAACAGAGGGAACAGAACAGGCTTACAGGGAGTACAAAAGTTGTAATAAAGAGTGCAAGAAAACAATTAAACTAGCTAAAATAGAAAATGAAATACGGATTGCCGAACAAAGCAAGTCTAACCCCAAAAGGTTTTTTAAGTATATAAATGGTAAAAAGATGAGGACTGAGAATGTGGGTCCATTAAATAATGGGGCTGAGGTGGTTGTAGAGGATGCCGAAAAGGCTAATCTGCTAAACCGTTTTTTTACATCGGTTTTTACTGTTGAGAATCCTTGTCCTTACAGCAGGGATTGTAATAATATGCAGGGAAGAAATGAAGAGTATTCACATTGGCTAACAGAGAATATAGTACGGAAACAATTAGAGAAATTTAATATCAACAAAGCCCCAGGACCAGATGGATTGCATCCTTGGATTTTAAAAGAGCTTAGTTCAGTTCTATCTAGACCACTTTTCTCATCTTTTCAGATTCGCTTTGGTCTGGGGATGTGTCGCTGGATTGGAAAAAGCCAATGTAATACCAATATTCAAAAAAGGTAGTCGTTCACAGCCTGGTAACTATAGACCTATATGCCTAACGTCAGTGGTAGGGAAGGTGCTGGAAACTTTGTTACGGGATCATATCCAGAGATCATCTTATTAGTAGTAGTCAGCATGGATTTATGAGAAATAGAAAATGCCAGACAAATTTAATTGGTTTTTATGAAGAAGCAAGTAAGAAGTTAGATTCAGGCACAGCAGTGGATGTGGTATATTTGGATTTTGCGAAAGCTTTTGATACTGTGCCACATAGGCGACTAATGTATAAACTGTATAATGTAGGACTGTTGGCCTTGAAGAAAACATTTGTTCATGGATGGAGAATCGGTTATTGGATCGCAAACAGAGAGTGGTGGTTAATGTAGCTACATCTATGTGGGCTAAAGTTCTAAGAGTGCCTCAGGGTTCTGTACTGGGGCCACTTCTGTTTAATCTGTTTATAAATGACATAGAAGGGGGCATTGAGAGCAAGGTCTTAGTGTTTGCTGGTGACACTAAACTATGCAAAGCTTTGGAAACTTCAAATAATGTGCAAGTGCTGCAAGCAGACCTAGATAGATTATCAAAATGGGCAGCAGAATGGCAGAAGAGATTCAATGTTGATAAATGTAAGGTGATGTATTTGGGATTTAATAATCCCTGCGCCACCTACACCATAAATAACTCTGTGTTAAGTGCATCTGTAATGGGAAAAGATTTAGGGGTTCTGGTAGATAACAGACTTAGCTATAGCAAACAATGCCAGGTAGCAACAGCTAGAGCTAGCAAGTTGTATAAAGAGGGGAATAGATTCAAGAGAGAAAAATATTATTCTCCCTCTTTACAAGGCACTGGTAAGGCCTCATTTGGAATATGCGGTGCAGTTTTGGAATCCCATGTACAAAAGGGACATCTTGGAAATTGAGACAGTTCAGAGAAGGGCAACTAAATTAATAAGGGGAATGGAGGGGCTTGAATATGCAGGCAGATTAGACAAGTTAGGGCTGTTTACATTGGAGAAGCAACGTTTGCGTGGGGACATGATAACCTATTACAAATATATTAATGGGCCATACAATGAACTCTCTGGTGCATTGTTTACTAATAGGACTTGTGGACATCCTTTAAGGTTGGAAGAAAAGTTTCATCTTCAGGTTAGGAAAGGTTTCTTTACAGTGAGAACGGTGAAACTGTGGAACTGTCTTCCAGCAGAAGTGGTAATGGCTTCATTGTTCATTGAATAGCTTTAAAAAAGGCCTGGATAAGTTCTAAAACTAAAAAATATTGAGAATTACTGGTATTAATGCATATAGATCTGGTTGATCCAGGGATACTTTCCAAATCAGGAAGGAATTTTTTCCACTTTTTAGCTGTTTTTTTTTTGCTTTTCTCTGGATCAACTGTTAGGTAGAGTTAAAGAAAGAAAAAAAAGAGGGTGAATAGGTTGGACTTGATGGACGTATGTCTTTATTCAACCTTAATTACTGTTACTATGTATTTAAAGAAATACATAAAAAATTTCAGATACACAAATCAGAATGGTTACAATATAACCAAATAAAAAGCTTTATTAAAGGGTATCTCCACTCATAATTTCAAGGTTTAGGCATCTAGTTCTATTGAAGAACGGGGGGTAAAGGATCTGTGCCTTACCTTCCGTACTTCAATAGAACAAGCAGGAGACTGGTGAGAAGTTAAGAAACTTACCCGCTCGCTCGCTTCCCCGGCGCCTAGTCTGACAGGTCCCGATGGACCTTGTCTTCTATGCGCATGCGCGATCTATGCGCATAGAAGACAAGGTCATCGGGACCTGTCTGACTAAGAGCCGGGGGAGCTAGCGAGCGGGTAAGTTTCATAACTGCTCACCAGTCTCCTGCTTGTTCTATTGAAGAACGGAAGGTAAGGCACAGCTCCTTTACCTCCCGTTCTTCAATAGAACTAGATGCCTAAACCTTGAAATTATGAGTGGAGATACCCTTTAAGAAAAAAGCTAATTTAGAAACAAATCTATAATATACCAACTATTACACCAAAAAAAATTAAACCACAATGCTTCCATGTATGAACAGATGGGAACAAGAATTACATAAGGGTATTGAACTAGACCAATGGAATGAATCATTGTATACACTGTTTAAATTAACCAGATTTCACTTTGGGAAACCGACAAAAAATATTTTACAGATTTCACTTAACTCCTTATGAAATATCTAAATGGTTCCAATCATATTCCCCTCAATGCTGGAGAAACTATACTGCATTAGGTTCCCATGAACATATTTGGTGGTAATGTCCAAAAATCAAGAAGTGCTGCATAACCTGTTCAAATTTTTAAGCAACCTTCTTGGAATAACAATCTTAGCCCAACCCACTCTGGCTTTATTGTATATAGGTATTAATTCCCAGAGAATATGGCAACAATTATCTACCATTGACTTATGGCTCTAAAAGGCTGATTATAAAATATTGGAGAACTGAAAAAACTCCAAAAATGAAAGAAATTTTCTCCCTGTTGACATATTACATGACATACGAAAAAGCGTATGCAATAACCCAACAAAAATTCCCAAATTTTTTATAGAAAACTAGACATTAAGCTCGCTACAATAACGGGCGCTAGAAGCACAGAGTGCCCCCTTAGTGTCCCAAGGCCATAGTCCTCCTCCATGTCCCAAGGCCAGAGTACCCTCTTAGTGTCCCAAGGCCAGAGTCCCCCCTCTGTCCAAGGCCAGGGGCCCCCTCTGTCCCAAATCCAGAGGCCCCCCTCTGTCCCAAATCCAGGGCCCCCATCTGTCCCAAATCCAGGCCCCCCCCTCTGTCCCAAATCCAAGGGCCCCCCACCTGTCCCAAATCCAGGGCCCCCATCTGTGCCAAATCCAGGGCCCCACTCTGTCCCAAATCCAGGGCCCCCCTCTGTCCCAAATCCAGGGACCCCCTCTGTCCCAAATCCAGGGCCCCCCTCTGTCCCAAATCCAGGGGCCCCTCTGTCCCAAATCCAGGGGCCCCTGTCCCAGGCAACCTTACCTGCAGTCTGTTTAATTGCTGTTCTCCCTCCATGTGTTTCCTGTGTTTCTCCCTCTAGTGGTGAGTTAATAGGAACTGCAGACACTCTCCCTCTAGTGGTGAGTCAATAGAAAATGCAGAGACTCTTCCTCTAGTGGTGAGTCCATAAGAACTGCAGTGACACACACACACGGACACAGGGATGCACACTTAGGGTTTTATTATATATGATAGGAATACTGGTACATAGACAATAGATCTCTAATGTAATCAATAAGGGGGGAAGACTAAGATGCAAAGTTGTATTAGAGGTAAAATAAGAATCCTCAGTAGTACAAAATTGTTATAACGTTTCAAGGCTCTTACTGAACTAATTGTATGTTCTACAATGAACCAGATTTCATAGCCGAATTATGTACATTGGTTAAACTTGGTGTTTAAATTTTAAATTGAATGTATATTATGTACTCCCATTTTGACCAAATGTATATTGTTTTATTTTTAATTATATTACAAAATTTAAAAATAAAAATGTTATAAAAAAAAAACAACAAAAAAACCTTGCCTTTATCCTTTTCTATATTTTTACAGTTACCAGAAACATTACTGGTCTCAGTGCTGTCTTTCAACAAACCTCCTCATGTCCTGTATAGCTCACTTCTATTTAGCATGCATTTATCCTCTCTGTACACAGCCCCTCCCACAATCTGAGGCACAGCTAGAGTGGGGAGCATGTGCAGCGGAGATGATCTATGCCATCAAACAGCCAATAGCATTCACTAGAAAGTGTACTGTGTGCACCACTCTTTAATAGGTGTAGCCACGCACTGTAGTGCAGTGCAAGCAGTCTGCAGCATGGACACTGACCGGACCTACACTTTTTGTCTCGCTCACAAGACTTTCTCAGAGTCTCGCAAGGGCTCTTCGAATCCTCTTTAAATAGCCCTCAGTCAATCACATCCTTAGAGACTCTGGTTGTCAAAAGCAATACACAAACAATACACTCTAGGAATAGTGACACACAAAATCTGATACAAAGTTACTACGTGATAGTCTACACCACAGCCCTCTATAGTGTAATATTTGTGCAATATTCTACATTTACAGCCAGAAAGCACCTCAAATTCTAACAGACATATTATATTCTATAATGAATATTTTATTATTACATTCGGCTTCTACATAGGCAGTCTAATACTTATAGTGCTTTCTGCATTACAGTTTGCGTCACAATACTAAATTATACAATGTCCACATCAATACCTATATATATAATATAGAAAAGGGGGGATAAACAGGGGTCAGAAATGGACCTGGAGATGTTTCTAAAGTCATTGAATAAGAATGAGCGGAATATAAAATTAACAGCAGGGTAGAGCAGAACATCCATTAGCTTTTTGGACTTGTGTATTTATAAAGACAATGATATGTTGGCCACCAAAACTTTTAGGAAGAGCACGGCGACTAATAGTCTTTTAAGAGCCGATAGCCACCACCCCTTAAATCTAATTAAGGGCATCCCCGTAGGACAGTTTATTCAGATGAGAAGAAATTGCACCTCTGAAAAAGTTTTTGTAAAGCAATCTGCAGTCCTCAAAAATAGGTTAAAAGCAAGGGGGTATACTAAAAGATGGATGGCGTAGTAACGGAGAATCCGTTGACAGTCACGAAGTACCGTATTTATGGACATATAGAGACTCCTCTTATTAACATCGGCTCCTCAGATTACTGATTTGTGTTAGCAGGGGGACGCCCCGTTAACACTGAATGTGGCTGGACTGGTTTATAGATTTTAATTGCTTTTAGTATTTTTTGTGTGGGTATACTGTTTGGCATATGTGGGATAATATTTTTTGTATATAAGTGTTCTGTTGTAGGTACAATAAATAAAGTGTCACGAACTCCAGTTCTCTGGACACGTGATCTGGCCAATCAATCGGTACTCGCTGCCACCACTTTAAATTATGGCCTTAAAGACGCCCCAAAAGCACTCTTGACTCTCACTGACTATGCACACCCCTGTCCTGGCAGCTAAATGGTTAACACTACACCATTCACTCCAGCAACTAACTGGTTAATTAGCATCAGTCCTTCACAAGCAGTCACAGAGTTAATTAGCATTTACACTGCAGAACATTCCATTCAACCACATATAAAATTATCAGAGGCTAACTGAGTTCTTTTAGAGCATCAAAGACAAAACTTATTAAATTTTAGATTTAATATTCCAAAAGGTGGACAGTGCATATAATACAAAAATAAAAGAAAATGGAGCTATAATAAAATGACATACAATAGGTACAACAGTTATATAAAATAAAAAGGATAAAAATATTCACAGACCCTACTCACTAGAAGTCCTGTATCCCGGGGCGGGAAGAAACACAGGGTCTATAGGGGCTACAAGGATTTTTAAACTATTTGATGAACCACTCCCCTCCTGGGTATGCATGGGGTGGGAGTGTCTTGGTGTGTCCAGATTTACGACTAGCCAAAAGCATTCATTCCCCCTCAGGCAGATTCCATATAAATGTAGATATGTACATTGTATTGGGATATTGACCACATATTCCTCTCCTGTATAAAGGATCAATTCCTCCAATACAAAACATGACCTGTGTGTAATCCATATTTCCCAAGATATTAGTAACTCGCCTTGGCAAGGGAATAAGGGCTCCATGTTGGGTATCATTTTAATGGGCCTACTTTTCCATTCACAAATATAATATTGGTTTCTGTCTTACATATTCCAATACCGAAATACATTTATTTTATTAAAATTACCTCTTAGGGTACCCACCAGACCCCTAGCTGAAGAGAATTCCAGATACACAGTTCGGCCCCACATTGTCTGGAAAAGAAGATCTGGTTCCATGCTTCACTAATCGTAATATAAACATTAGGACTGTTCCAGGGTGGAATGGTATTTTTATTGGTCCTTTGCAAGAACTAATACCAATAGTTAACCCATTCTTGCCAAGTCACTACACACTATCCTGACATAAAGGTTGAAATGTTATCCTATTATAGTGGTGTTAATAGCTGGTTGCAGCGTGTGTGGGAACCTGTGTTACCAAGAGTGTCTATGCTTTTGGGTTTTGTATTAATAGCCAAAAGCATTCACCCAGTTATTTTCTGTTATAGTTAAGGTGAAAATGCTTTGCTATGGGAAGGTAAGCAGCTCTGGCAGCTGGTATTACTGCTTGAATGAAATAATATTTCCCTTTAGCAAATCTCCCAACCATCCTGTTTTTGGCGGGACTGTCACGTTTTTGGGGTCCTTTCCCGCTGTCCCGGCACCCCCTCTCGGTTTCCCGCAATTTCCCAGTATCTGGCCAAAAAATTTGGTGAAAATCAGAAAACCAGAAATGAATCTGCAGGCTTTAGGACCCTGCAGTAGATGTGAGTTGGAGCCTCAGTTCCTGCCTGCTGGGGGCGGGCTAGCCTATTTGTTCAGAACTGAGCTGCTGGTAGCTGGGGATACAGCAAGGGACAGTGCAAACATATGGTCTAGGACTCTAGGTCAGTACAGAGAGATTGGATCTGCCTGCAACTCTGCAATGTCCATCTGGGGTTTGTTTTCTGTAACATACAACTTATTAAAGGGTATGTCCACCCTTCAAAACATTTTTTCACCAAACATTGCCCCTGTCCCCCCAGCCCCAACCGCTATGTTAGTAATATCAGAAAATGCCCAGAACTTTACTTACCTTCCCTCTTGCCTCTGCTGGGCTGCCAGGCCCTCTGCTTGCGAGAAAATGCAAGCTGACGGGTGGGACCGTCAGTCGCGTCTGTGATTGGCTGAGCGGCAGCCAATCACGGACGTGGCTGCCGGGAGTTCAGTGCGGCGGAGGCAAGAGGGAAGGTAAGTAATGTTCTGGGCTTTTTCTGATATTACTAACATAGCGGTTGGGGCTGGGGGGACAGGGGCAATGTTTGGTAAAAAGGGATTTACACTAGGGGGAGGGAATCCTAATCGGGAGGGAGAGGGAGGGGGAGGGAGGGGGAGAAGGGCTGCAGTACGCATGCCAAACTTCTCCCGGAGGCCAGGTAGGACTCTACTATCCTCCTGGTGGGCAGTTTTTGGGACTTTGGGGGGGACTACAGGAGAACCATATGGAGCTGGGATTTGAGGTAAGGATTTTATTACACTACACAATGGGACCAGTAGTGGGGTGGATTGTAGTTTTGGGGATGGACATGCCCTTTAACCCTTCCCTCACTGAAGGGCCTGTTACTGCAAACAAACCCCAGATGGACATTGCACTTAGTTTAACAGTAAGGTACAGGGTGGCAGTGAGGGTCGCAGGGGGGTCAATGAGGGGTACATGGGGACAGTGAGGGGTACATGGGGGCAGTGAGGGGTACATGGGGCAGTGAGGGGTACATGGGGCAGTGAGGGGTACATGGGGGCAGTGAGGGGTACATAGGGCAGTGAGGGGTACATGGGGCAGTGAGGGGTACATGGGGCAGTGAGAGGTACATGGGGCAGTGAGGGGTACAGGGGTGCCTGTTTTACACTCAATGCAACATCCATCTGGGGTTTTCAGTAACAGGCACAGCATGTTCTCTGGATTTTCAAAACTATAAGTCCCAGTTCTTCCCAGCATTATCAAGCCCCCAGTTCATTTCCCAATGTTATCAAGCCCCCAGTTCATTTCCCAGTGTTATCTAGCCCCCCAGTTCTTTTACCAGCGTTATCAAGCCCCAGTTCATTTCCCAGTGTTATCAAGCCCCCAGTTCATTTCCCAATGTTATCAAGCCCCCAGTTCATTTCCCAGCATTATCAAGCCCCCAGTTCATTTCCCAGCATTATCAAGCCCCCAGTTCATTTCCCAGTGTTATCAAGCCCCCAGTTCATTTCCCAATGTATCAAGCCCCCAGTTCATTTCCCAGCATTATCAAGCCCCCAGTTCATTTCCAGCATATCAAGCCCCCAGTTCATCCCAGTGTTATCAAGCCCAGTTCATTTCCCAGCGTTATCAAGCCCCCAAGTTCATTTCCCAGCGTTATCAAGCCCCAGTTGATTTCCCAGCATTATCAAGCCCCCAGTTAATTTCCCAACGTTATCAAGCCCCCCAGTTCTTTTACCAGCATTATCAAGCCCCCAGTTCTTTTCCCAACGTTATCAAGCCCCCCAGTTCCTTTCCCAACGTTATCAAGCCCCAGTTCCTTTCCCAACGTTATCAAGCCCCCAGTTCATTTCCCATCATTATCAAGCCCCCAAGTTCCATTCCCAATGTTATCAAGCCCCCAGTTCATTTCCCAGTGTTATCTAGCCCCCCAGTTCTTTTACCAGCGTTATCAAGCCCCCAGTTCATTTCCCAGTGTTATCAAGCCCCCAGTTCATTTCCCAGTGTTATCAAGCCCCCAGTTCATTTCCCAGCATTATCAAGTCCCCAGTTCATTTCCCAGTGTTATCAAGCCCCCAAGTTCATTTCCCATTGTTATCAAGCCCCCAGTTCATTTCCCAAGGTTATCAAGCCTTCCAGTTCATTCCCCAGCGTTATCAAGCCCCTTGGTTTATTTCCCTGCGTTATAAAAAGTGGGTGTGTTTTTAAAAAACCGGGCGCAGCCGCACACCTTCAATTTTTCCCTCTTTGGACTTTCCAAATGTTGGTAGATATGCTTTAGCTGTAGTAGTTTGAAGGGGAGTGTGTATGATTGTCTCTGTGTGTGTGTGTGTGTGTGCGTGCATGCGTGCGTGGTAGGGGTACTTTGGAATTTATTTCTTTAGGTACAGTGCTACATTGAGACTCAAGTAACACAGAAAGCATAAATAGCAGCTAACTGCAGTGTTAATATTAAAACACCAGTAGGAAACAGGTATATGCAAAACTAAATAGCCAATGATTTCTCTATGGAACCTACAGAAAAAAAGCATAAACCAGTTGCAGGATTTAAAACCCTTTTTTATGCATGTGATTTATTTCTTACAGAATCAACCTCACTATATATGACTGTAGTCATGTACAAAAATGTACTCTGCACTTTGTACTGGTCTTTTAAGGACATTCTATTTTTGCAATAAGGATGGCTTTGTAGGGATTAGAATGAGAACTGCTTGTGTTACCAAAATTATCCAACAGCACTGGAAACATTACAAGAAATAAAAGGATAGCAGCTAAAATCACACTTTGTATTCAAGCTTTTATCATTCACTCCAAATGCCATTCTCAGTTAGAGACGAACAGGGAGATGTATTATAAGGCACAATACTCCAAAATAGTGCAAACCCCACGCTACCCAATGTGATGTCGGGTTGATGTCGGGTATCTCCACTGAAAAAATAAAGCTGGGTCTTACTTCCGTTCTTCAATAACAATCAGGAGCCAGGAGAGAAGGTAAGGAACTTTCCTGATCGATCGTTCCTCTGCCGCGTAGTCTGACAGGTCTCAACGGACTGTCTTCTATGCGCAAGTTTGTTACGCGTAGAAGACAACGTTTGTCTGGACCTGTCAGACTATGCGGTGGAGGAGCGAGCGATCAGGTAATTAGTTTACCTTCTCTCCTGGCTCCTGATGACTATATTGAAGAATGGGGGTTAAGACACAGCTCCTTTACCTCCCAATCTAATAAAACTAAATGACCAGACTTAATTTTTTCAGTGGAGATTTTTCAGAGGTTCTCTAGAGGTTTTGCAGGGCCTGTGGTATTTGTGGTACTTTTTGTAAACATCACTGGCACCCAATGCAAAACCATTTAAATTGTTCTGGTAAAAACTTAGCTAAGTGATATTGCCCCATAGCGTAGCTTACCTTGGCCAAATTAAATCTCGCTTACGGTAACATTGTACTCTTAAATGTTCCTAGGGTAACTTGTTATCTCTACATTGCACATGCAATCATTCTATATATAAAGACATGAAGCCTGGCAGATACAGTATGCTGTAAGCCAGTGTAATTACCAACAATTCTATATTGTGCAATATGGCATTTATATACTTAATTGTATATGCATTGCATTTGTATATTTAATGCATTGTTTTTATGTGACTACAATTGGTAGTTGACAATGTATGATTTCTGCCAGTCAGAAAATATGTTAAATACAAGGTATGTTTGGTATCAGTCCATATTAACTTTAGCTGCACTTTTCTAGATTTACTTTAAATGAAAACAGACATTGAATGGGTTTAAGCTTGTGCTGTTCTATAACATGTTCTTTGTGAGCAGACCTTGACCAGTTTAAGTTGGGTATCTGAATCATTGTGTCAGATTACTTACAAAATGCTGTACATCTGTGCTAGAAGGGAAGGGAAATAGCTTATTTCAGGAACTTAATGCAGTTGTGTTGAAGGAGAACATTTACTCTGCCAAGAGCCTATAAATAAATGTAATTCTTGCTATAGAGTCAAATAAAGGCAATCTGGTAGTGGTAAATTCTTAAAACATCTTCACTGGCAGAGACTTTTAATTATGTTTTGTAAAATACTCCTGTGGTAGTCTACATATTTAATTTACTACTGGATACATATTTTGCTCTACATAATAAATGCATGTCATCAAGTTGTGGTACTGCTACTGTATATAGATGCCTTGCTGAAATATTTTAACTGGATTCTTACATAGTTAATTGTTAAAACCAGCTGTTCTTAGGATAGTAAATACCATAAACATAAGTTGTAAGTAAAGTGCCTCACTTACACTTACACTTGTGCACCTTGTTATGGATCACTTATAGTATTTGATGTACATATTAAATGTGCAGTATAATAGTTTATCTAATTTATTTTATAATATTTAATTTGTGTCTATTATAGGACATTTAAGAGACCTGGTCAAACAATGAATCCAAGAGTTTGTGTCTCACATTCTGAATCCTGTATATAATCCACAGGCCTGGCCCACTGAACTTCTCTTTTCCCCTTATTATCCTACACACAGGAATCTGAATGGTATTCAGATATTTAGGAAGTGGTAAGTTTTTCTTATTTTTTTTCTGTACAAAGAGATGATCAGCATCTTTATTTGTAAAAGTTAATGATTCGTGCATTTTTTAGTTCATTGTGTATGTATTAGTTTTTTGAGGTTTTTTAAATTAAAATGTATTCTTGTCCTTTTTACATTAGAAGCATTAATTTGGAACCTTGCACATCCTTAGTATATATGTAGATATAAGTCATTTTTTGAGTTTCACAGACACCAGCTAACTGGACACGTGATCTGATCACTTAATGATTTGCTGCCACCACCCCAAGTTCTAAGGTCTTAGGGGCACCACTCTTGATTTTCACTGGCTATAGACAACCCTGTTCTTCCTAACAGCTAAATAGTTAACATTAACAAACTGTTAATGGCAATACACTGGGAACGTCTCCTGGCACTGAAGGGTTAACGGCAATACTCTGGGAAAGTGCTGGCACTGCTAGTGTTAATGCCAATACTCTTGAAAAGTCTGCTGGCACTGAAAGAGTTAAACATCTCAGATCTCACCAAATTTCCATGTTCCGCCCCACTCTGCTACTTTTTTAATGCCACCCGGCTGGAAGCGACATTCATCCACTGAAAACCTATCCCGACCTTCTAATACCGATTAGATTAGGTTCATGGTGGCCAGTGTGTGTACACACAAATGTACTTATACGCAGTGTACGCACAAACGTACTTATACCCACCCCCTGCCCCACCTAGTACAGCATGCGCCTCTAACCAACTACCAAAGTGTTCCCACTGTAAAGAAACATCCACAGAAACATTGACAGGTCAGAAGGAATTGAGTGGGGAAACCCAGCTGCAGCAGTTTGTCTGGTCAATGGGTTTTTTTTTTTTTTGGGGGGGGGGGTTGGCACTTGGGTGCGCAGGCTTCTAGGGCACCAAGATGGCTAAAAACGGCCCTGCCATGCAGTATGTTTTTGTCAGTCAATAGGAAAAGTTTAGGCCCAAGAATGTCCTTTACAAGACCTTTTTTATGATAAGATACCAGGAATAAATGCACATGTATGTAGAAGTTCTCATTGTAGTAAAAATATGTTGTGACTACTCAGTCAATCTTTAATACTGACATAACGGCAGGTTATTGGGATTTGTTTGATGAATTATTACAAGTTCTACTAGTTAGCATTTCTTAGGCACCATCAGTTTCTAAAATGAATACCTTATATTCTGTTCTATGGTGTGAAGGAGCTGTTTATATAAGATTCTCAAAAAAAGAAAATGTTTCCTTTAACCAGGGTTCTGTGTTGCAGTACATTAATTTGCAATAAACTCCACTTGTAGGCTTTGCAGTGTTTTAAAACTAGGGTAATGAAGTAAGCAAATTGGCTTTAAATCGTATATTTAGTTATGTGCATCAGTGGCAGCAAAAAGCTTTTAGATGTTTTAATTATCAACTTATTTATAAACTGAGTAGCTAACTGATTGATTATCTGTAGATTTAATTATATTATTAAGGACAGTTACCCTGAGGCAAAAAAAATACTTTTTAACCAAAAAAGAGCATGGCTTTGACATGGATTTTTTACTGTAAAAAAATATTTCCATGGCATTTTGACTGATTTCTGTTCATGGACTAAAACCAATGAGACATACAGTATGTTTAATCAAGTTCTTCTGTTAGAAAAGCTCTTTATATTATTTTATTGAGGCCAGCTATCAAGCTGAGGGCTTTTGGACACTTTAATACTTTGTCTCTGCAGAAAAACACTGGGGCTGGAGTGTTTTCTTTAACTGGAGAGTCATCTCACTTATTAATCAGCATAGATGGCTCTGTTTGGAGCAGGAAGGTGAAGAAAATCCTATTATTTGCTCATAATGCACCAGATAATGATGTTGCAAAACTGGGAACAGTGTGTGCTTAACTTTATGATGCAATAACTTTTTATACAGAAAATGGAGGATCAGGCTATCATTACTTTATCTGTGTAGTAAAGAATAGCTGAGAATAATTGTCTTGGAAGGTATATAATAAAATTCTGATTTACTATAAAATGCTATTGACATATTGACTTTTGTTTCGGCTATTCTACATTGAAGTAAATGGGTTGCAGGTGGATTTTTTTTTGTTGTGGCTGACAGATTGTTAAAAAAAAATATAAAAAAAACCAAGATTTAATTGTAGTATTGTATTGTAATTCGTTCTTTAAAAAGACTGATCAATACCATAAAATGTCTTTTTAGTAGTACAAAATACAGATGATTCTGTTTCTAGCTTGTAGCCTTTATGTTTGGGCAAAGTTTTAAGAGATAGTTTAATATATACTATTTGTATTTGTTTTGTTCATTATGCATATGGTGATATCAGGGAGATGCACCGAGCGCCACCATCGGCAACAGCCCAGCGATACTATATGCTGATAGTGGTCCTCGGAACATCGCTACCTGTCGCTTTTCTATTCCGACACTTTTAAAGTGGCGTTTAAAGTGGCGCAATAGAATGCCAATTTCAGCATATAACACCGCTTGCGGCAGCTGCAAGGTTAACTTTCGCGTTAGCCGTGCAGCCGCCGCAAGGAAGGAGTTTAAGTCACAATAACCGATATAACAATGTGCCCGTTGGTGCATCACCCTGTATGTTTATGGTACTTGCTTTGCAGTTGTCTGTATCGTCTAAAAGATCTCTTTGCACCTTTTGATACTAAAGCTAATGTAAATAGAAGGGTTGGCTAGCAGGCAAAACACATTAAAGTGGCCCTTTTGTTGTAGGTTGAGCATATGTCCAGGCCTTTTTTGCATGCAAATATAAAAGTGCTATAGAAAGCATCAATATATTGTAAAGTTTTATTCGTCAATACAAAAAAGAATTATAGGGGCAGAAGCAGTCAATTTCGGAGTCACAGTTTACCTGATATTGCTCTCATTATGCCATAATCACTTTGCGGCAGTTATGGCATTCAAGAGCACGTCATATAAGTTGAATAAAGAGATACATCCATCTAGACCAACCTACTCAACAATACCCACATTTCCCCCCCAATAGTTGATCCAGAGGAAGACAACAAAAAACCTAGGGGCATATTTATAAAGGAACGAAAATAGCGCTAAAAAATTACCGCCGCCATTGCGGCCCGGCGAAAATAGCGCTATCGCCGTATTTATAACGGCGAGCACCATTCCCGCGATTGTATCACCCGCGATGTTGCGGTAATTTTAACCCCTTCGCGGCGATACTGTATAGTATCGCCGCGAAGGGACTTAAAATCCCTTCCCGACGAATCTCCTAAGGGGGTGGGGCATACGCCCACCCCGCCCACAACCCCCTGCGGCTTCCCAGCAGCCCCTCGCAACCCGTTCCCCGCTCGCGGCAATCTCGGAACGGGAGGCTAGAGGGGCTGCCGGGAAGGGGCCGCAGCAGGTGGGCGCTGGCGACCTCAACGAGGCCTATGTGGCCGGCGTCTGTATCCGATGCGACGTCTTCGGCTGGCGACACCAACCCCACTCAGGTCGCCGATGCCAGGCAGGCTCACTGCGGCCGCCAGTGAGCCCGCTGGCACCGCCGCCTCAGCGGAGCTGATGTTGCCAGCCGCTTCTTTCTTCTTTCTTCAGCCATCTACTGCGTGGCATCTGAGTTCCACGGCGGAAAACTCCTCTTTATATAGGTTTGCAGAAACCCCTAATTCATTTTTGATTGGTCAATTTTTTAATGCTTGGTTTGCATGCTTTACATTAACCAATCAGATTTCAGAACTTTCCAGAAATCTGATTGGTTAATGAAAAGCAAGTATTAAAAAATTGACCAATCAAAACGGATTATGGATTCCCCCCCCTTTCAAACCTATATAAAGAGGAGCTTTCCGCCGCGGAACTCAGATGCCATCGCAGTAGATGGCTGAAGAAAGAAGCGGCTGGCAACATCGGCTCCACTGAGGCCAGCGGTGCCAGCGGGCTCACTGTTGGCCGCAGTGAGTCTGCCTGGCATCGGCGACCTGAGTGGGGTTGGTGTCGCCAGCCCAAAGACGTCGCCCAAGGGCTCTTTTAAGAGCCGCACACTGGGGGTCCCGGTTCGAGCTGCGGGACCCCGCCAAAGGCACTTGTCAGTGCCACAAGGGCCCTTACAAGGGCCGGGGAGGGCGTCCCGGTTCGAGCTGCGGGACCCCTTAAGCCCCAAAGGGCTCTTGTCAGAGCACGGAAGTGGCATTGTAATTGCCGCAAAGGCCCTGATAGCTGGGGAGGGGGTCCCGTTCGAGCTGCGGGACCCCTAAGCCCAAGGGCTCTTACAGAGCCGCAAGGCTCTTTCAGGCCGCAAAGGCCCTTACAAGGGCCAGGTCCCGGTTCGAGCTGCGGGACCCCCTATAAGCCCCAAAGGCCCTTCTCAGGGCCCCGCTGGAGGGAGCCTCCACCCCTCCGAGCAGCTCCCTCCCTTCCTGGGAGCGGCCGGGGCGGGGGGCTTGGAGGGTTTTGCCGGGGAGGGGGGGTGCGCAGCGGGTGGTCGCGACCACCTGCTGCGGCCCCTTCCCGGCAGCCCCTCCTAGCCTCCCGTTCCGAGATTGCCGCGAGAGGGGAACGGGTTGGGAGGGGCTGCTGGGAAGCGGCGGTGGGTGGTCTCCGCCGCCGCGGGGGGTTGTGGGCGAAAAGTTAACGAACCTTTATAAATATGCCCCCTAGTATTGAAGGGTATGCTTCCAAGTGGCAAATATCCCTGGATCAATCCAACTTTATGTATCAATACCAGTAGCATGCACATTTATTATAGTATTTGAGGTTAAAGAAAGACACCAGAATAATGAAAGGGGAAAAAATTCCTTCCTAGCCCTAAGTGGCAATCAGAAATATCCCTGGATCAACTCCAACTTTATTTATCAATACCAGAAACATTCTTTATTTCTAGAAAATCATCCAACCTTTTTTTTAAACAATCCAATGAACCTGCAATCCCCACGTCAAAGGGAAGACAGTTCCATAGCATACCGTTCTTACAGTGAAAAACCCTTTCCGAACTTGAAGACTAAATTTCTTTTCTTCCAGTCTTAAAGGACAATTATACTTACCTCCTCCCCGCTCCTCTTCTTATATGCATGCTCTCTACCAAGAGTGAGGACCTAAGTCCTCACTCCTGGGCTGTTCGCACTTACGCTGTTATAATTACACAGCGCTGCTTCTGCAATGGGTCCAATAGAAAGACACACTCCTTGCAGAGCATATCTTCCTATTGGCCACGTCGTCACCAGAGATGTGGGGGCGGAGCTTAGCCGAGTGGCACTGTGTAAGTATAATAGCGTAAGTGGAAACAGCCCAGGGGTGAGGACTTAGCGACTTATGCACGCGACCCTTGGTAGAGAGTGTGCATATAAGAAGAGGAGCTGGGAGGAGGTAAGTATAATTGTCCTTTAAGGGATGTCCGCGTGTCCTCTGATATGTTCTATTGGTGAAAATGCAGTGATCATATCCCCATGCATTTCTCTAGTGTGCATAATTGTAACTTATCATATCTTGTCTTCAAATTTAAGCTCCCTCAGTACACTTATTAATTTAGTTGCCCTTCTCCGAACCCTTTCCATTTCCAAGATGTCCTTTTTATACACAGGATTCCAAAATTGCACCACATTTTCCAAATGAGGCCTTACCAGTTTTGTAAAGAGGGAGACTAATATTTTTCTCCCTTGAATCCAAATAAAACAAAATATCTTGCTGCCTCTGGCTGTTGCCGCCTGGCACTGCTTTCTACACTTAAGTTTGTTATCCACCAAAACTCCAACATCCATTTCCAACAGAGATTCACTTAACACAGAGCTATTTATAGTATAAATTTCCCAAAGAGGCTTCTGAAGTTACTTACATAACCCATTCCTTTGCCAGCTGGTATGCATCCTCTCTGCTTTTGTTGCGAGCAGGGTGAGTAGACACCTTTGGTAACAGCCGTTATCCATTGGCCACAACATCACTATCATGACTTTGACTGATGGTCATTACTGGGAAACTGCAGAGGAGACGTGAGAGGATCACTCGACCCTTTAAGTAAATTTAAATGCATCTTTGGAAAAGATAAGCATAACAAAAACTAGCTACCATATTTTGTTAAGAGGGTAGAGATGCCCAGTAATAAATCAGTAATGCGTATTATTAGTATTCATACATTTTTGTTTCTCTAAATTTCTAAATGATTAAACTATTCAAATTTGTGCTGAAACTCAATACAGAGCTTTAATATATTAATAAATTACAGTTATGGTAGACTGCCATCTCCTACAAACCTCTAGTGTTTGCTAGGGTCTTAAAAGATATGATACACTCCTTTCGCACTACCAAAACCAGGATGTTTGGGGTCAGGTGGGTATGGCCTGAGTATGTTTTGCCACAGGTTTATGCTTTATATGTACTGTTGATATTTTATTTGATACAGGGTAGGTCATAATAACAAACATTGCTCCAAATCTAATATAAATAGCTGTATAGCCAGCAAAACTGTTAAATGAGGAAAGCAGAATAGGAAAAAGGAAAAGCAGTATGAGATAAGGGAAAAGATGTTTTGAAAAAAGTAAAAAAATAGAAAAAGGAGAAAAAAAAACTAAGCTAAAATGGTGAAGATGAAAGAAGATGGGAAAAAAAGAATGGGAAAAGCATACCTTCGCAAGGTAGGAATAGAATGTTTCATTTAATATTTGGTTACAAATGCATGTAATATTCTGTGAAAAAATAGCAGTTGGGGACTGACAAGTCACCAGTTTTTTGAAGGGTGGCCATGCCTTTTAAGAGTATGTTTACTGAAACAATGCCTTTGGCTCATCTTCATTTATAATTAAACACATTTAACCAGCACTTACACTAAGGAGTGTGTGTTGCTGCATGCCTTCAATTCAGTACTTGTTTTGCTCAGGCTCAGTATTCTGCATCTCCCTCCCCTAACCGATTATAAAACATAAATATGGTGGCACTGAGATAATGGGGATTGTCAGAAATGTGGATCATTTGACACAATTTGGGATTGACTATTGAGTACATACAGTATGGGCAAATTGTTAGCAATAGAAATTGTTTCTTAAACTAATTGATAAGTAAACTATCACAGCTGCAGTTGATGTTAGGTTTGCCAATTTGATTCTGCAGCTTAGTGCTCAGTGAGCTGTTACCATCTGTACAATTAACTTTCTTTCATGGTTTAATAAAGTTTATTGTGCTTCTGGTAACATTTGCATGTTTATTAAAAATGCAGGAAAATGTAATACAGTATTTTGGTACAACTGTACAGTACAGCCTATCTTTCTCAATTACTTTACATTTTTACTCTCTCTTTACAGCTCTATAGAGGATCATATATTTTTAGCATTGTATAATTACAGTTCGTACCAAAATACTGTGTATTACAATGTTTCCTCCTGACCGACCGTTGGGCTTTTCCAACCAGTCGGCCAGAAGAAAGGACTGACAGTTGTGGTGCAATCAAGCTTGGTTTTCCGCCATGTTCGATCATCCTTTCGGATGAACAGTCGGTCGGACACGTCCGGAAGCCCATGTGATTATTTCAGCCCGATTGACCAATACACTGTCGGTCGATCAAACTGAAATATTGCATTGTATGAAAAAGGAATGTAGAAGTATAACGTTTACCAGGGGAAGAAGGGGATGGAAGAGTAGGGTTGCTTCTTTCCAGCTAGTCCAGCCCTACAGATTTGCCATCTTAAGTTAAGTAAGTAACATTTATGGAGCAGGCTGATCCTTTTAGCACTCAGGGGACCAGCATCTTTTATACAATGGGAGGGGAAACAAATATCAGGAAGGCTAGGCAGGTGGTAGTAGTAGGGGACTCTATTATTAAAATCTAGATAGGGCTATCTATTGCTGAGACTCAATATGCTGAATAAGGTTTTGCCTACCTGTTTCTGGGTGAACCAGCAGTCTTTGTTCACATTTGTGCCAATGACAAAGTTAGAGTAGAGGTCCTTAATTATATATATATATATATATATTATATATATGTATATATATAATATATATATATATATATATAATATATAGGGGTCAAGCTAAACCAAGGAGCTCCAGGGTAGTATTTTCAGAAATACTGACATAGCCTTCCTTATGCTACATTCAGGAGACAAAATGCTTTAAAGTATTAATGCGTGGTGAAAGGATTAGGGGTTTTGGTTATAAGAGAATTGGGCAGACTTCTCCATCAGCTACAGACTCTTTAGTAGGGGTGGGCTGCACCTCAATGATGATATTGCAGATGTTTTGGTGAAGAAGGTGTATGTATGTATGTATAATTTCTGTATATAGCGCCACTTGGGTATGCAACTCTGTACATTATAAAATAGTATACAAACAGGAGGATAAGTGCAAGCCATTATACAGATAAATTAAATTTACAGATATAAAGTTTCAAAGGTTAAGAATATACAGTTATGATCAAAATTATTTGAAATTGAGTGTTTTGGCCAGTTGACATTGATTTTGATCATTTCAGTCATCTTGTTTACAATTAAATCAAAGAGACACTTGTAAGTCAGACAAATATAACATAATATTTATAATGAAATAACCACAAATGTCTTTTCTGTGCTCACATCATTATCAGTTTTATTCAACCCCCAAGTAACATTCATTCTTAGTACTTAATACAACATCCTTTTCCAGTTATAACCGCTTTTAAACGTGAAGCATAGTTGACACAAGTATCTTGCAGCGATCTACGGGTATCTTAGCCCATTCTTCATGGGAAAAAGCCTCCAGTTCAGTCACATTCTTAGGCTTGCGCTCTGCAACTGCTTTATTTTAGTCCCACCAGAGGTTCTCAATCGTCTGGTGACTGCGAAGGCCACTCCAAAATGTTCCAGCCTTTAATCTGCAACCATGCTCTAGTGGACTTGGAGGAATGCGTGGGATCATTGTCCTGTTGAAAGGTCCAATGTCTCCCAAGCCTCAGGTTTGTGACGGACTGCATCACATTTTTTTCAATATCTCCTGGTACTGAAGAGAATTCATGGTACCTTGCACACGCTGAAGCTTCCCTGTACCTGCAGAAGCAAAACAGCCCCAAAGCATGATTGACCCCCCCCCCGCCATGCTTCACAGTAGGCAAGGTGTTCTTTTCTTCATAGGCCTTGTTCTTCCTCCTCCAAACATAGCGTTGATCCATGGGCCCAAACAGTTCTAATTTTGTTTCCTCAGTCCACAGAACACTTTTGTGGTTTGTCTTCATGACTTTTGGCATACTGCATTCGACCTTTCTTATTCTTTGGAGACAGCAACGGGGTGCGCCTGGGAGTTCTGGCATGGAGGCCTTCATTACGCAGTGTGTGCCTTATTGTCTGAGCTGAAACTTCAGTACCCGCATCTGACAAATCTTTTTTCAGTTTCTCAGCAGTCACACAGGGACTTTTCTCCACTTTGTGCTTCAGGTAGCGCACAGCAGTCGAAGTCAGCATCTATTTTAAAATTGTTCTGGTGGTTAAACTACACTTCCCATCATCCATTATCATGTATGTATACATACTGCATCATTCAGGGCAGCAATTAATGTTGAAATTACCATGCATAGGTAATGGTTGAACTAAATTTTTTAGCATTTCTGACCAGACATAGTGTTCTCATAACATATTTATTGCTACCCTGAAAGATGTGATTTTGGTAACATTTAAGAAAGAAAGTTTGTAGGGACATAAAAATTCCTGCTGACAAGTAATTAAACGACAAGTAATTAAATGGGTCGTCTAACCAAATTACAATAGAAGACATTCAATTTAAAAGTATTAGGCAAATAGTAAATTTGTTACAAATAGAAATCACACAATGAAGCAGATTTCTGAATACCCCCCAAAATTCCATTTAATAAGGTGAGAAATACATTGCACAGAGCTGTGCTAAGATCAGGTTCACTTCATTACCCTTCACCTGCAGCTCTGCACCATGTTGTGTGATTGCATGTGCGATTTCTGTGCGTTGCCTTGTGTTTTCTCATGCGGTTTTGCTATTTTCCATTATGGAAACGCATACGATTGCGGGGGGAAATGGTGATCGCATGTGTTAGCAAAATGGACATGCATGCGCAATTGCCTCTGAAACTTGGAATTTTGGCCTAGCCCTAAATGTACCTTCTGAACGGAGAATATTGGAGGGTATGTTTCTGCACAATATTGAATATATTCCAGCATATGTGATATTAATTTGACATAATTTATTCTTTAACATCAACCCCCCCCCTAAAAACTAAACAAACAGGGAAATTGCATACAAGTACTCATCGTTTAAAATGGTGCTTATTTTGCCCCAACCAATCAGATCTTATTTAACATCTGAAAGGTAACTCTTCGGCATTCCTACTTCGACATACCGTATATAATTGAATATAAGCTGAGGTACCTATTTTTACTTAAAAATGAGTAAAAACTGATTGACTCAAATATAAGTCGAGGGTAGAGATTATGACCACTATTGCCTTCTGATTGTGTATTGTTTTGAGGCTTTAGTTGCCCTTTAAATGACAGCAGAATTCTCATACAATAGTCCCATATAGTAATAGCCAAATCCAGTATGGTTATTATTGTATGGGATTACTGGGATCGCTTCAGATTTGCGATGCACAATGACACATACATTATAATGTAAATCGCGACAAGTATGCCCCACTATGAGCGTTGCGTTGCGATCCGTTGTCACAATGTGCGCATTCACCATTTTTGGTCTGTTTGTGTTCGCAACACGCAACAATGCAAGTCTATGGAAGCGAAAAAAAATGTAATCGACACGATTTTTTTGCGATTTAACCACAATTCTTCCAGTGATGTCACTTCCGTTTCCTGTTTAGGGCCTAGTTGGGCTGTGCAGGTTGGAGAAGGTTGGTGTTGGTGTATTTTTAAACAGTGGGCCTTGTTTTTGCATCTTACTTTGGTGATTTGGAACTGTGGCAAGGATCATGGCCACCACCTCAAAATCCTTGAGGTGCTAATAATCAAGGTGCAGCAATACCCCCAGTTGTATCATAAAAGTCATAGCTTGGATTTGAAGGGATATTGGCAAAGAATTATATGAAGAGGAATGGGACACATATTCTGCAATCGCAACGCACAAAAAACGCACATAAATCGCATAAAATTACAATTGCAGCACATATACAAAACAGAAGAAGCGCATCAAATCACATGTAAAAACGCATGCAATCGCTATGCGCTTTTACATGCGCGTTAGTCGGGCCTAGCCCTCAAGAGAGAGGAAACAAAATACAGGGCTACAGACATTTGAGCACATTTTAAAGGCGATTGCTTTATTCTGGGACACAGAAAACAAGTGCCTGAGACCTAATTGTTTCCCAGAAAAGGGTTGTTTTGCTCAGCTTACATAGTAAAAAAACAAGCAAACATAAATATATAAATATCTAGTTGTTGCTCTTTTAAGATTCATATGCAGTTTTAGTGCACATAATAAGCGCATTACTATTTCTAATCTAATGTCGGTGCAGTATTAATTAGTTCTGATAAGTAAGTATTCATGCAAAATAGAGGTGAGTTTGCTAATTATCCTCTGTCCCAAAGGCATGGCTGTTGGGCATGTGCGATACTCAGTGGGTACAGGAGGAGCAGCCAAGATGGCAGCCACCATGGGACATCTTTAAAACCACATATCTTCATTGTCATTGGGCTGATGTCGCTCTGAGTAGGTGTTTTATATTTAATGCAATATGTACTTTGTTTCTATCCAAAGTTGTTTTTTCACTGTAGTTGTCCTTTAAAATACTGTTTAAAATGTAAATTTATTGAATCTAATACAAATACATGATGCATGTATTTGTGAGTATGGATTTTCTTTATTCTTTTGTACTGAAGCTGTCTGCCTGACTTGCAAGTAAATGTTATTCTGTTTATTTGTAAGATGTTGGACCTAAGCACAATATTTATTTTTAGCAACACACCTGCAATATAGTTATGACAAATCAGTTATGTATTTTGTTTTGCATGTTGAAAAGTACGAACCTAAAATTTAAAGCTAATTTTAAAATTTTTTCAAATGTCAGATTTCTCTGTTTCTGAATGGAAAACAGCACACATGCATTTACAGTATAATTACTATTCTTTCTAACCTGTGATTATCAAAGCTGCTATTTTTATGACTTTAAGCTCAACCACTTGGAGAAATCTTTAAGGAACATTTAAACAATACAAAAGCTAAGGTTTTGAAAAAGGACTAAATGAACTCCTAAATTCCTAATTATGCATGTTCAGGCACATTAAAGTAATAGAGTTCAGGCATGGGTGATTGAATAAAGTTCTATTGATTTGTTTCCAAGGATTAGATGAGAACTGTATAAGTATTGATGAATGCAATTTAAAACCAACTTAGTGAATCCCTAAAGACCATGCTATAAAAGTTTATTAAAAGAAATAATTAGATATAGTTCAAAGTCTAGTTACCAGTTCAAATTGGAGTAAGATCCTTTTACATAAAGTGATTTGGCTATTGCAATTGATTTCCTTTTATAAAAATAAAACCTACTTTTTGCTATTTTTTTATGGTAATGGTTGCTATTTTATTATTGATAACCCTAAAGCAAAGGTTCCATGTCTATACTTTTTACTGTATACATTTTATACAGACACTATTTTGGTATCTTGATGTATTAATTTAATCCCACCAATTGTACACCTGTATTTTCCCAGCACGTGATCACCATGTGTCCTTTTGTGTCCTTGTACCACCACTCAGTCACACCTTACTATGCCTTTACAGTTAAAGGCATAGTAAGACTATGTAGACTCGGTGCAAAATAACTAAATATAACTAATATATTGAGAACAAGATTTACACACTCTACACTACCTCTCTCTCTACCTATCTATTTATTTATCTATACTCCATTTTAACAATCATACAACAGCCAAATCATTTCCTGCAGACATTTTTTTTCTAATAAAATAGAATTTGAACTGAATAAAATACAAATCACTTAACACATTAACAGTAGAGATGGCCGAACTTTCGAAAGTTCAGTCCCTTTTCGAACTATATGGAAAGTTGGAAAGTTCTAAAAAGGGCACATTAAAGTCAATGGAGGCAAATAGTTTGAAAAGTTCTAATGAAATACAAATAAATATTAATGGTAACTTAATGTAAATGGCTGTGGGACCTTGGAAATGGTCTGGGGAGCATGTTCGAATATCCAGGAATTCGAAAAATCAATTTTACTCTCACTCGCGCTATTTTCGAGCTCTCACATCGATGTTCGAGCTAGGTATCATGTACATTTTTATCGCAGATTCGATGCTCGCGTATAGGCTTTAATGGACACTTTACTCGCGGATTCGATGTTCGCGCCTAGGTATCATGTACATTTTACTCGCGGATTCGATGCTCGCGTATAGGTTTTAATGGACACTTTACTTGCGGATTCGATGTTCGCGCTAGATACTATGGACATTTTACTTGTGGATTCGATGCTCACGTATAGGTTTTAATGGACACTTTACTCGCGGATTCGATGCTCGCGTATAGGTATAATAGGCATTTTACTCGCATATTCGAACGGTCGAACATTCGATATTTATTGAAAGTCCGAAAATATTGAAAATCCGGGTCCGGGATAGTTCGAGAGGGCCGAATTTGTTCGAATTCGAATACTTTGGCTCCAACTCGGGTTCGAATTCGAGTTCTAGTCCATCTCTAATTAACAGTGATCAGTGTTTTTTTACATAACACTGTCATATCTTCATGTTAACAGTAGGTGTTCTTTAGAACAGAATCCCTTAAGTCTTTTTTATATAATATATTTTTAGTATTCTTCTTTAAATTCAATGCCATGTGGATTAGGGAGTTAATTAATGCAGTTCCTTTGCATTTCTAAGCAGAATTTTGTGTTTACATTCTGCACTTTGCTGAAATGCTAAAATTAGCACACGCTAAAATTAGCACAAACGCGATATTAAATAGTGACGGATGTCTTTTGCGTAACCCGCACATTCAGGCGCTAGCTATCCGGTTAGCAAGAGTTTCACTGCATATAATTGCCCAGTGGCATTTGCGAATTTGGGTAAATCCCGGTAAAGATTTACCCACTACGGGTTTTAATGCTAGCTATATGTTGGCATTAAAATCCTGTGCTAAAACTAGCGCAAACACGATATTGAATCACGAGCGTCAGAAGCACGGGTGATTTTTGCGTAACCCAGGCTAATATGGATTTAAAGTTGTGCTAACAAGTAGCGAACCGGTTAGTGCGACTTTAACTCCATATATTTGCCCAGCGCGTCTGGGTTAATGAGCCTCATTATTATCAATAAAGCTCCTTAGAAAGTTAAGTTCAATTTTATCTTGGTCATTGTTTCTTATCCTCTTAGATTCATTATGCGATTTTGGATTGTAAAAACAACTGATTTAATACCGTTATTAAAAAAGGGTATTTATTCACTGCCTGGTAATTATACATCAGCAAACCAGGACCATATTCTGTAATATTTTTCAATATCCATGATCCATGATGAACATATATAGTTCCCCGATCTTTACTTACCATGCCTCTCTCCTTCGCCGGTCTGAACTCCCGGCAGCCACGTCCGTGATTGGCTGCCTCTCAGCCAATCACGGACGCAGCTGCCGGTCCCGCCCCCTGCTTGTATTTCCGTGCAAGCTGAGGGCGGGGCAGTGCGGCGAAGGATAGCAGCATGGTAAGTAAAGATTGGGGCACTTTTTGTAAATAAAAGTTATGCGGTTGGAGCTGGTGGAAGGAGCAGTACATATATAAAAAGTTTATTACAAGGGTGGGCATGCCCTTTAAGCATTAAGAACTTTTATTGAATCTCCCTGAAAATATATAGTATAGTATTTGAGGTTGAATAAAGATATACGTCCATCCAATTCAACCCACTCGACAATGCCCACATTCACTGTCTAACTGTTGATCCAGAGGAAGGCAAAAAAAATCACCAGAATTATCATTGGGGAAAAAAAATTCTTACTCCAAGTGGCAATCAGAAATATCCCTGGATCAACTATACTTTATGTATAAATACCAGTAACTTGCAACATTCCTTGTTTTTAGAAACTCATCAAGCTTTCTTTTAAAACTATCCAATGAACCTGCCACCACAACTTCCAATGAAAGTTCCATAGTTCCATAGTTTTACTGTTCTCACAGTGAAAAACCCTTTTCCGAACTTGAAGACTTACAGGGAGATGCAATAAAAGTTTGCCCCAACTAATCAGATATTATTTAACATTTGAAAGCTAACATCTGATTGGTTTGGAAAAATTTGCACCATTTTTAACAATGAGAACTTTTATTAAATAACCCTGTAAATGTCTTTTCTTCAAGTCTTAAGGGATTTCCGTGTGTCTTCTGGCATGTTCGTTTGGTGAACAATGCCACAGATGTTTAATGTATGACCCATTAATGTATTTATACACAGTAATCATATCCCCATGCAAGTGTCTTTTCTCTAGTGTACATAATTGTAACTTATCCAATCTGTCTTCATACTCAAGCTCTCCCATTCCCTTTATTATTTTAGTTGCCCTTCTCTGAACCTTTTCCATTCCAAAGATGTCCTTTTTGTATACAGGATTCCAAAATTTCACTGCATATTCCAAATGAGGCCTTACCAATGCTTTGAAAAGAAGAATAACATTTATCTCCCTTGAATCCATACCTCTCTTTATACAAGACAATATCTTGTTGGCTGTAGCTGTTGCTGCCTGGCACTGCTTGCTAACTTTAAGTTTGTTGTCCACCAAACCTTCAAGATCTTTTTCGGACAGGAATTCACTTAACAGCCCAATGTGACAATTTATCTAGATCCAGCAATGATTGCACATCTTCTTAAGTTTTTAATGTTCGACAAAGTTTGTGTCATCAGCAAACACAGAAAACTTGCTTCCAAGTGATTAATAAGCAGATTAAGTAGAAGCACTGAACCCTGTGGCACCCCACTTAGAACCCATTAACAACTATTCTCTGCATCCTATCCATTAACCAACTCTCTATCCATGTACAAATGTGCCAACACAGCCCAACAGACCTTAGCTTATATATTAGTCACCTATGGGGTACTGTATTAAAAGCCTTAGCAAAATCCAAGTATACTACATCTACTGCTATGTCAGAGTCTAAATTCCTACTCACTTACTCATAAAAGCTAACCTAAGTTATTTTGACAAGATCTATTCCTCCTAAATCCATGTTGATTATTTCTTATAAGGTTAGTCCTTGAAACATATGTTTCAATGTTTCATATGAATGTGTTTCCGTATCAAATTTTCCAGTATCTTCCCCAAGTTAAAATTTACAGGCCTGCAATTACCCGGCTGTGAACAACTACCCTTTTTGAATATTGGAATAACATCAGCTTTTTTCCAATCCAGAGGCCCACTTCCGCACATGAGGGAATCTGTAAAAATAAGAAACAATGGCGTAGATAACACTGAACGTAGCTCCCTAAGGTCGGACCCGAGGATTTATTTTATCCGGTCCAGGAGATTTATCAATATTAACCTTATTTAGTTGTTTCTGTACCATATCCTCGGTTAACCAAAGTGCACTTGCATCTTTTACACCATTATTGCTACTATTCTCTATGCTATCAGTACTTCTCGTCTATAGTGTATACAGAGGGAAAAAATTGTTCAAGACATTTGCTTTATCGCCATCCTCCATAACTAACTTATCCCAATTAATTAATGGTGCCACATTTTCAGTCTTCATCTTCTTACTATTAATATAGTTTAAAAAATGTTAAGGGTTAGTGATGCTTTGTTCAGCTATCATAATTTCATTATTAATTTTTTAATCTTACATTTTTTTTCTAGCTTAATTGCTTTCTTACAATCCTTGTTACAGATTTTACAATTCCTAATCACCCTTTCCGTTCTCTCTGGCTTAAAGGTTATAAATGCCATATCATTCTTTTCCATTTCCCTCTTTACATCAGAATTAAGCCACATGGGTGCAAACTTATTTTTTTTTACATTTATTTTTCCAAGATGAACAGATGGGTTAAGGCTGGATTAGCAGCCTGGTGTGCCAAGGCTAAGGATTAAGTGTGAAATTTGCACTTGAAAATGCCACATTGTCACGCCAATCACATTTTTCTTTTTGTTTTTTATTTTTATTTTGAAATCCTGCAATACCCTGTTGTTTCCTATTAACAGCAATGTAAACTGCACTGAGATCTGCTAAAACAATAATATTGGAGCCGAGGAAAGGTAGATGTGAGATTCCAGTGGGTTGTGGGAAGTTATGTCATCAAGTGTGCAGAGTCCATGAAATGGACTGAAATCCTGGAAAGTGTACATTAAGTTTTTGCTGCTGAGCTTAGGAAATACAGGGATTTGGTAGTTTAGATGCATTTGCCTAGGGGGTAATACACTATTAAAAAAATTAAAGGGATACACACTTTTATTGAATCCCTGTAACTTGCTGATCACAAGAACAACTGGCCATGCTGAAGAATTATTGCCAAACAGAGGCCAAGGCATCAAGGTTTAGACCTGCCACCCCCTTTAAATCTATATCAATTATAGGGGAATTGTGGTCCAAAAATGACTTTAGGTAAATTGATAGGAATTGCTCCCCTGAGAATTTTTGCAATTTATTTCCATTGTTTATTTTGCATAGTTTTAAAGATATTTACATTTTTGTGTGTGATATGGCAGCAGCATCACCAGGTCCCCTGCACTTCCTGCTTCCTGCTCTGAAACTGTCAGTCAATCTGTCCTGTGTCTCCTCCTCCCCTTTTCAGCCCCCCTGGTCCCTCCCACTCATGGACCCTATGGAACCGCCAGTTGCAGGCCCCCCATGACCCAATATCTTAAAGCCCTATGTGGCCCCGCCCACTCACGGGTGCCGTGGCATTGCCCACCCATGGGTGTCGTGCCCCCCCTCACAGGTGCCATAGCCCCGCCCACTTGCGGGTGCCTAAGCCCCACCCACTCAAGGGTGCCATGGGTTACTCAGACTCCCCTCTACCTTCTCTGTCAGGACTTCACACAGCAGAGAGGGGGAGGGACTTCCTGTCTCCCTCACACAGTCTGAGGCTGTGCTCGCAGGTGACACTGTGCAGGAGAAGCCTTAGGAATGTCACAAGTCAGCCTCCCACCCATTAACTTTCTGGTCAGTCATTTCTGTATATCCGGGGCTGTGGAGCACATAGAGAGCCGGTTGATGGCTCGTTTTTAAGGTAGGAAACTGGCCTTTCATTTAAACTCAACTTGTTTGGAGACCACAGTTCCACTTTAACAGCATAACATTCCCACTTCTATGCAAACTCACACTCACTCTTTTACACACACATATACTAATACTTACTGCTACATATGCTGACGCACATTTCTATGCACACACAGAAACAACCTCCTACTATAAAGAGGAACACATTAATTACTTCACATGCTCTTTACACATACAGTACATACAAACACTCCCTCTGCTACACACACTTATACACACACTTATCCACATAATAAAATATTGTTTCCACATTCACAAATTGAATGTCGAACAATATGTATGGTACATCTAGAAAAAAATTAACATTGTACATCTGTCTTTCAAAGTATCAGTCCATGTTAAGATCACAATTGCCATTACAGTTCTCTCAAGCGAGAAAAATATTATTCTCCCCCTTTACTAAGCACTGGCAAGGCCTCCTTTAGAATATACAGTGTAGTTTTGGAATCCCATATATAAAAAGGAACATCCTGAAAATGGTAAAGGTTCAGAAAATGGAAACTAAATTAATATGGAAAAATCAGGAGTCTGAATATCTAGACAGATTACATAAGTTAATGCTCACACTGCAGACTAGGGATGTAGAGGAAAAGAAGATTCTTCTTCAGGTTAAAATGTTTTTTTACAGTGAGAATGGTAAAACTGGCAGAGGGATGGATATGTTTCTAAAAAATTTAAATATATTGAGTTAAAGGGTAACTCAGTACCCAAAGAAATATATCAGCTTTATTTAATTGAAGAATGTAAAAAGGGTGTGTAGCATTTAGTGTTACACACAATTGACTAAAATATACCAAAAAAAAAGCATTGTAATCAGAAAAATCCAACAAGAACTCTACAAGTGGAGTTCCTCAGGGTTCTGTACTGGGGCCGCTTCTGTTTAATCTGTTTATAAATGACTTAGAAGAGGGCATTGAGAGCAAGGTCTCTGTGTTTGCTGATGACACTAAATTATGCAGAGCTTTGGAAACTTCCAATGATGTGCAAGTGCTGAAAGCAGACCTAGATAGATTATCAAAATGGGCAGCAGAATGGCAGATGAGATTCAATGTTGATAAATGTAAGGTGATGCATTTGGGATTTAATAATCCCTGTGCCACCTACACCATAAATAACTCTGTGTTAAGTGCATCTGAAATGGAAAAAGATTTGGGGGTTCTGGTAGATAACAGACTTAGCTGTAGCAAACAATGCCAGGTAGCAACAGCTAGAGCTAGCAAGATATTGTCTTGTATAAAGAGGGGAATGGAATCAAGAGAGAAAAATATTATTCTCCCTCTTTACAAGGCACTGGTAAGGCCACATTTGGAATATGCGGTGCAGTTTTGGAATCCCATATACAAAAGAGACATCTTGGAAATTGAGGCAGTTCAGAGAAGGGCAACTAAATTAATAAGGGGAATGGAGGGGCTTGAATATGCAGGCAGATTAGACAAGTTAGGGCTGTTTACATTGGAGAAGCGGCGGTTGCGTTGGGACATGATAACCTTATGCAAATATATTAATGGCCCATACAGTGAACTCTCTGGTGCATTGTTCACTAATAGGTCATATCAGAGGACTCGTGGACATCCTTTAAGGTTGGAAGAAAAGAAGTTTCATCTTCAAGTTAGGAGAGGTTTCTTTACAGTGAGAACGGTGAAACTGTGGAACTGTCTTCCAGCAGAGGTGGTAATGGCAAGTTCATTGAATAACTTTAAAAAAGGCCTTGATAAGTTTCTAAAACTAAAAAATATTGAGAATTACTGGTATTAATGCATATAGATCTGGTTGATCCAGGGATACTTTCCGATTGCCGTTTGGAGTCAGGAAGGAATTTTCCCCCCCTTTTTTAGCTGGGGTTTTTTGCCTTCCTCTGGATCAACTGTTAGGTAGGGTTAAAAAAAAAAAAAAAAAGGGAATAGGTTGGACTTGATGGACGAATGTCTTTATTCAACCTTAATTACTATGTTACTATGTATGTTACTATGTTACATATAAACACCATTAAAGGGTGATCCATCCCCAAATTAACTTTACCTTTTTCGAAAGACATATATCTCACACGCTGAGATATAACTACTTATCCACAGCCGATCCCTTGTCGCTTCCTCCTTCTTTTCTGGGTAATGACTGTTAGTTATGGCCACAATGGTGACATCACGGCCAATGGCTGATAGCCATTACCAATCGAGCGATTAGTAGCGCAATCTGCTCCTAAACATGTTCATAACCAGCTTGCAACAGGAGCAAAGGAGGGACTTCTGGCAAAGGGATCAGCTGCGTGTAAGTAGCTATATCTCAGCGTGGGAGCATCTGACAAAGGTAAGAACATATCGAAAGTGGGCTTTTGGGGGGGTAATCTTTTGAAATAGCTTAAGTTAATTTGGAGCCGAAGTTACTCTTTAACGGTGTTTATATGTACAGATCTTGTTGGATTTTTCGGATTACAATATATTTTTTTAATGACGTACTTTAGTCAATCATGTGTAACTAAATGCTACACACCCCTTTTACTTTATTCACTTGGGAAAATTGGTGTGCCATGTTAACTCTGCGTCTGCATAAAAACATTTATATTTTTCAATAAATATTTATTTCTCTTCACTAAACACCAAAAGTAAATTAATGATAACAGTTTTGACAAGACAATACTTGCAGACCATGCTGCTACATGCATTTCATATAGAAGTCTTTTATTTTCTATTAATATTTCAAACTATAGGGATTAATTCTAGTAAAATCTAAACCAAACAAATAAATAAATAAATAAATGCCAGGGTAAATTTAATTATAGTACCTCTGTATTTTAAAATAAATGTCCTCTTCAAATGTAACCTTTTTGAAACTAAACAGATTTATTAAAAGGAAAGTGAGCCAAATAAACACCAGAATAGCTGCCAATTCAGCCTCACAGGTGGAAAAAAAATCCTACTTGATTATAAAATTGGCAGTCAGATATTTCCCTAGATCAATATAATTATTCTAGTTGCATATGCCTTTTACAGCTATAAAGGCATCCAACTACTATCTGAACACATCCCATCAATAACTCATAACCATTTCTTTCAACAGTTAGTTTGGTAACATGAATTCGCTTGTTTTGAGTAAGCACTGCCTATACTAAAGGTGAAGACTTCTTTTAACCCTTTTTAATTAATCTTATGTTAACAATGAAAGACAAGTTTGCTAGGAGTCTGATAAATTAAACTTGTACGTGTTTCTGTTCTAGTTAGACTCATACTACATGGAGCTAAGCCATTGATACAAGCAAAACCAAAATATGACAAGACCTAATAAAAAAATTGTGCTGAAAAATATCAGAATATATAAATATACTTTGGTCCTTTTAGTTGGAGCAGTGTGAAGCCAAATGTGTTTTGATTTATCCTACAATTTAATACTTCAGAATTAAAGCCAGCCTACAGGATTGAACATTGTGCTCTATGTGCCATGTTTAAAAAGGCACGTTTGCCAGAAAGTGGGTGTGTAGTTTATTGAATATTTATGTGTACGTCCTAAAGGGCATATCTTCTCTCAAATTTCATATGTAGGTAGAACACCCCCCAAAACGTAGAAAATATTTCTCTTATCACTCTTCTAGTGAGTCAGTCATAGCTGTGATGATTTTTATGAATGCAGCATATTCTCAGAACTTTTTTCCTGGGCACTCAGTGAGTCTGTGTGAAAGCTCTGAGCTTTCAAAATGTTCAGGAGAGGAGGAAGGGTGGGGAAGTATAGGAATAGGCCAAGATATTGCCTTGTATATGGGTTATTGAACTTGTAAGTCTAATAGTGTCTACTTTTTGAGTGGTGTTCTGCCGAATCTGTATCTTGCACTGACGAGATCTAACAAGATCAAAACACGTCGTGTCTGAAGGTCAGATGATTGGCTCTATATATTAAGCTTTATTGTATGTTATTAGCCAGCGGTTCTGGACACATGCATTAGCTAAAGGACATAAAGGAGTGTTTTGCATATCTCCGCCCCTTACTCTGGGAAACATGGGAGTAAGAAATTACTTCTTTTTTTCTTAGGCTTTGTGGGCAATGCTATTCCTATAGCATGAGACTGCAAGATCCCTTCTGTTATAAGAAGGTGTTTCTCTGCTTTTATGCTCAGTGAAGGGCTTTTTGCTTCTTTTGGCCCCTCTCTCCCTAAGCTTTCTAGCTGCCTTTTCTACATTCAAAATGTGATTTTGGCTGTGGACATGGCCTTAAAAGGATATGTACTCTTTAGATTCTGTCTGAAACCTCTTACATTTCAGCTGTCAATCAAGTGCCTTGCTCTCATAAACTCTTCTGTTATATACAGTTTTGCTGTAGCTGCCATGGTGACAGTTGGTAAATGAACTGTGTGGTGGGAAATTCCCTCTCCCAATTCTGCCTCATAGAGATTACTGAGCATGCTTGCCCTCACAGAGAGTTAGATAGTCTGACAGGGGACTGGAGGACTAAGGGACTGAGCTTAAGCAAAACAAGTGCTGTTTACATGTATTCATTTATAGATTGAAATGAGGGATAATAATTTTTTCAGTGTACAATTCCTTTAAGTGGCTGTAATTTTCACCCGTAGTGCATCCTTTTAGGCTGTCTAAACATGGACCAATATTTTGACCAAATCAAGCACCATGGCTAATATTTCAGGCAATCAGGCTGAAATGTTCTCCTGCAACTGCTATTTTCATATGATGGCAATATGTAAACAAATGGATTGAACACATTGCAAATTTCCTTCCAATCCTGTGGTATTTAACAAGCGAAAAGTCAGCTGTATCTCAGTTAGTCATTTTATCTGATAAAAGTGAATGTTAACGTTTCTTATATTTTCTACATTGTGACCACATTGGCATTGCATGAATCTTTCTGTTCTCTATTTTTTTTTGTTGTTTCTTCACTGTTGACATGAAATACATTAATATTATTTCTTCAGCTGGAACTTTTATGTAACCCAGTGTCATAGCTTTGCTAATCTTATAATTTCCTAATTAAGTCTTTCACTATTATTAATTCTAAACCTCTCATATACATTTAATTTGCTGTCACTCAGCACATGTTCTTTTTATTTGCATAAAGAAGCAGTTTCAATTCTAATAACACACATAACCTTGCTCAAATGAAGAAATGATGTTGAGAGACAATCCAATATTAATATTTCCTTGAAATCAGTAACACCATTCTGTTATGATTGCTATAAGCCACATAGTGGAACACACATTACACACAATTTAAGGATATGACACATAATCATAGTGACATCATAGATTGAGAGCATCATTTAAAGTGAACAACACATAATCATCCATATTGGAAAGTGTATAACATTTAAAGTGCATGCCTTTAAAGGTGCTCATATTATATTATTAATTATTATTAAAGGATGTGCTTTGGGGTGCACTAGTCTTTCTCTTGTTGTGAATAAAGGTATCTACCAGTAATACATCCAGGCAAGCATATATTAATTGAGTACCAACAAGCACACTTGTGGCCATAATTAACCAAGTTGTTTATTAATACAGATATAAAATTCCTTAGATGGATCTTGCAACCCAAACAAATTCTCACATGTGAGCATACCTTGATTGCACACAGTGAAACATAAAAATCAGTGATGTAGTTAAACAAATGGAGATCCCCTGTAAGAAAAACAAACAAAAAAACCATAACGTGTGGTATAAAGACATATATATGTAGTCTTCCGGTTGTGATGCAAATATCCCAATCGTGGTCAGGGAGCAAACAGGCCATAGTACCACCCGTATTGGATGGTATTCAGCAAATTTGTAAAGCATGCAACACTACAGGACTCCAGGAGCAACCCATCAACAAATATAGAAAAGTGGACTTCATCTGGTCTCAAAGGTAAGTCAAACACCCGGGCTCTGTCTAAATACAACAAATGGGTTTACACTGGGACTTTACAGCCAAAATGTCCAGTGTTGCTTATTCCAAGATGTGATGTCTGCAGCTGTCTTTACCCGAACCTGTGTCTATATTACTATTAAATACCTTATTTAATAGTAATATAGCAACATAGTAATGAAGATTTACTGTAAAGAAACATTTCCCAACCTTATATTCTAACCTTATATATAACCCCAGGTCCTTTGATATGACCTATTGGTGAACTATGCACCAGAGAGTTTATTATATGGCCCATTAATATAGTTATATGTTCTCCATTATAAACAACCCCAACTTGTCTAATTTGTCTGCATAGCCAAGCCCCTTCATTCCCCTTATTATTTTAGTTGGCCTTCTCTGAACTTCCATTTCCAAGATGTAATTTTTATATGGGATTCCAAAACTTCACTGCACATTACAGATGAGGCCTTACCAGTGTCTTGTAAACAAGGAGAATAATAATTTTCTCCCTTGAATCTATTCCCCTCTTTATACTAGACAATATCTTGGGAACTCTAGCCATTGTTGTGTGGCACTGCTTGCTACAGCTAAGTCTGTTATCTAGTAAAACTCCCACATCTTTTTCCAACAGAGATTCACTAAGAACAGATCCATTTATTGTGTAGGTGGCACAATACCAGTATCTACTGAAATTGCCACTTTGCTATCAGTATATTCTTAAATTGCCATTTTACAACCAGTATATACTGAAATTTCCAGTTTGCTACCAGTATATACTGAAATTGACAGTTTTCTACTTATATAATGTATAATGTAATACTGTGCCTCTGTGTCATTAATTTGTGTATCTCTGTCTACACCTCTGTCTGTCTATTTCTCTGTCATTCTATTTATAACTTCCTGGCTGTGTATCTATTGTATCTCTCGGTTTGATTATATTTGTCTCTCTGTCGATCTCTATGAAGTACTTAGTGGGTGTGGCTAAGTACTTCATAGAGATGGGGGAGGGGAGCGAGGCCTAAAAAGTTTTTGCCGTACTGCACACGGTACATAGGGTTCCCAAAGGTGCCCCATATCTTCTCAGACCCTAGAGATGCCCCTGCTGAAAAGATAATAAACAGTGGTCTAGATAAAACTGGACTAAGCTCTCTTAAGATCCAAGGATTTATTTCATCAGGTCCTGAGGCTTTTTTGATATTAAGTTTGTCTAACTGATTCTGTACCATATCCTCTGTCACGCAGAGTGATATATTCCCCATTTATACCCTTTATATTATTACAGTCCCTGCTCTAATGAATTTTCTATAGTGTATACAGAGGGGGGAAAATGTTTAGCACATTAGCTTTTTTGCCAACCTTTATAATCATTGTAGCCCATTATTTAATGGTCCCACATACTTAAAAGAAAATACTTTGGGTTGGTCTTGCTTTGTTCAGATATCTGTATTTCATTTTTCTATTTTAGCTAGTTTAATTTCTTTCTTGAACTCCCTTTTACAGCTTTTATACTTTATATTGGATTGTTCTGTTCCCTCTGATTTAAAAGAAATGAAAAGCCATTTTTTCATTCCATTTCCCTTTTTACCTGGGCATTAAGCCAGGCAGGTGCGGACCTAATTTTTTTAGACTTGTTCACTAAAGGTATATATTAAGAAATGTAATAGTTTAATATCCCTTTAACTGCAGTCCACTTCTGTTCAGTATACTTACCCAAAAACATATCTCCCCAGTCTATGAGCAGGAGTTACTCTTTTAATAGCATAAAATTATCTTTCCTAAAGCTTTTGTTAACCCAGAGAACTTTGGCTTTTTGCAACCCATAAAATAATGACAAGATATCATGGTCACTATTCCCTAACCATCCCACTAACTTCATCTTCATAATGATGTCAGGGTTATTAAATATTACCAGATCTAACAATGCATCCTTTCTAGAAGAACTTCTAGAATCTATGAACGTTTGTTAATTATTGGAGTATCCTTCCAAATTTACTGCCCAGTCATGTAAATTATTTAGCCATGATTCTGCTATACCAATCACATCACTTTACTTTTAAAGATATTAGTTCTAGTTCCCCAGGCAGACTTCTTGCATTATAATAGTGTGGAAGCATAATATTACAGAGGGAAGACATGTATCTTTTGCACATTTATTAAAAAATAAGCAAAATGTATAATTTCATTGAGGCCTTTTGGAAAAAGGGTAGACATTTTTCAACATTACCTCTGTAAGATTTATATTTATATATTGGATATGAATATACAAGCAAAGAAAAGAAACCACACTGATTAGTACATGAAATTATATTATCATTTTTTTTTATTTAACTTAAGTTATGGTTACAATAAAACAAACAATTATTTAGACATAAAAGCACACACTTTATTACAATAAATGCATTATAAATGATGACTTGTAGACTATATTAGTTACCGCAGAAAATATACTTTAGACTTGCTCTTGTCCTGGCCTGGGTCCATCAGATCCCACATGTCATCCTCCTGGCATAGCTATTACCCTGTCCTCAATTTCCAGTTTGTATCTCCAATCTCTTGGTAGTTCAAAAAGAACATTCTTGGTCAAAATTGCCCCTTTCTTCTAGTCCAAAGAGCCTCCTTCCTTCTTGCCATCAATAGCCTTCTTCTACTGGATTGTACTCTTCACTTCCGCCACAGTACCGCTGATCAATCATATCCTCTATATATGGGCATGTGGCTTCTTCTTCCTATTCCTATAGACAAGATGTCAATGGGATACACAGTATGCAAATCCAAACTGGCTACCTCTTTTAACATATTCTATTGATCTGCTAAGTCCAGAAACCTGCATTAATTCACACCCTATGTATAAATTAATTGTATCTAATTATCATGGGAACGCAGTATTCTAACTTCCATATATGTATTGTCTAGCTTGACTCATATGTGTGAGAACATTTGAGAATATCTGTATTTATTGTCTAATACAATATACATTGTAAATGGTAACTTGGCATCTCACTCAAAGATTGATATAAAACATTATGCATTATTACATATAAAGGACAGTTTTTTAACATGAATTTTTACATCCCCTCTTTGTTCTAATTTAATTCTCTGGATACCTATAAATGTAAACAAAACCTTATTGACCCTTTGTCCTTTTCAAATACATTCTGACATTTTGCTTCTTTTTTTACTCTTCTTAAAAGAACAATGATGTATTATGTAACTTACGTGTTCTAAGAAACTAGTAAGCCCCTGATTCTTTCATTAAAGAATCAGCAACCCCGCATTGCGCAACCCTCTCCCTGCGAGGAAAGCCTTCTGCCCCAGAGTGCATTCATGAGGTTGGGGTATGCACAGACCCACCTGCGTGTGCACTTGGTGGGTGGCTCTGGTGTGTGTACGAGCAGATGGTCCAGTGTCTGTGTATATACAAATGTCTTTAATAATAAGATATCGCGCCGCTCAGCTTTGTGCTTTATAGGGTCTGATGGTTGCTATAATATTAGCATAGGCGAAGATTTGCACCTTTATTAGATTAGCCCAGTTTGCTTAAAATTTAGGAAGTAATATATAACTGTAAAAAAAATTTTTTTCTTTAAACTGAATATTAGAAAAGAGGGTGGTGTAAGGAAGAAGGGTTTGGGTTTATAGAGAACTGGGCAGACTTTGCTGTCGGCTACAGGCTCTTTAGTAGGGAAGGGTTGCACCTCACTGATGGCGATGCAGCTGTTTTAGGGGAGAATAGCTAGAGGTTGAAGGAGATTTTAAACTAGGTTTGGGAGGGGGGTTTAGCAGTCTCACTGGGTAGATAGCCCAGGATGAAAGCAGGGTGTAGATAGGCCAGCGGTGGGTGGAAAGGGGGGTGGGGCTAGCATAGGGGATAGAGAGGTATGTGTATTACAGTGTATTAATTAATTACAGATCATAATCTAAAATGTATGTTTGCAAATGCGAGAAGCCTGGCTGACAAAATGGGCGAATTGGAAATTATGGCGTTGAATGAAAAGTATGATGTAATAGGTATAGCAGAAACGTGGTTGAACAGTTCTCACCACTGGGCTGTAAATTTAGAAGGATTACCTTGTTTAGCCAGGACAGAGAAAAAAGGAAAGGGGGAGGAGTATGTGTTTATGTTAAAAAATAATTAAAGCCAAATTTAAAAGAAGTGATAACTGGCAATATGGATGTTAAAGTGGAGGCAATATAGGTGGAATTGGGCAACAGGAAAGAGGGTAATGTCATTGTTGGTGTCTGCTATAAGCCGCCAAATGCTAGCAGAGAGGAGGTGAGTCAGCTTCATATGCAGTTTGGCAAGTTTTCCCAGGTTAAAAGTAGCTCTTCAAAATGTCAACTGGGATACTATATTATCAGGTAAAGGTACTGAACAGAAGTGGACTGGGTTTAAGGGGATTTTAAGCCAGTTCACATCTAATCACATCCTTGGGAAATAAATGTAAAAAAAATAAATCCGCGCCCATGTGGCCGAATTCTGATGTAAAGAGGCAAATGGAAAGGAAGAAAAGGGCATTTAAAACCTTTAAGTCAGAGGGAATGGAAAGGGCCTCTGGATTGGAAAAAGGCTGATGTTATTCCAATATTCAAAAAGGGTAGTCTTTCAGAGCCGGGTAATTACAGGCCTGTAAGTTTAACTTCAGTGCTGGGGAAGATACTGGAAAGTTTAATAAGGGAACATGTTCTAGAGTATGTTTCAAGGGCTGACATTATAAGTAGTAACCACATGATTTAGGAGGAATAGATCTTGTCAAACTAACTTGCTTGGCTTTTATGAGGAAGTAAGTTGAAATTTAGACTCTGGCATAGCAGTAGATGTAGTTTACTTGGATTTTGCAAAGGCTTTTGATACAGTCCCCCATAGGCGACTAATGTATAAGCTAAGGTCTGTTGGTCTGGGGAGTCACATTTGTACATGGATAGAAAATTGGTTAATGAATAGGATGCAGAGAGCAGTTGTTAAGGGGGCTTCATCATTATAGACTAAAGTGCTAAGTAGGGTGCCACAGGGTTCGGTGTTGGGGCCGCTTCTATTTAATCTATTTATTAATGATTTGGAAGGGGGTATTGTCAGCAAGGTTTCTGTGTTTGCTGACGACACAAAAACTTTGTTGACCATTAAAAACTTCAGAGGATGTGCAATCGTTGCTGGGGGATCTAGATAGATTGTCACATTGGGCTGCTAAGTGGCAGATGAGATTCAATGTTGATAAATGTAAGGTGATGCATTTTGGACTTAAAAATCCTTGTGCTGCTTATACTATAAATGGCTCTGTGTTAAGTGAATCCCTGTTGGAAAGGGATCTTGGATTTTGGTTGATAACAAACTTAAAAGTAGCAAGCAGTGCCAGGTGGCAACAGCCAGAGACAGCATGGTTTTGTCTTGTATAAAGAGTGGTATGGATTCAAGGGAGGAAAATGTTATTCTCCCTCTTTACAAAGCATTGGTAAGGCCTCATTTGGAATATGCAGTGCAATTTTGGAATCCTGTGTACAAAAAGGACATCTTTGGAATGGAAAGGGTTCAGAGAAGGGCAACTAAATTAATAAGGGGATTGGGGAAGCTTGAATATGAAGGAAAAGGCGCTTGCGTGGGGAGGATTACTGTGTATAAATACATTACCGGGCCATACAATAAACTATCTGGGGCATTGTTCACCAATAGAACATGTCAGAGGACACACGGACATCCCTTAAGACTTGAAGATAAAAGGTGTAGGCTTCAAGTTCAGAAAGGGTTTTTCACTGTGAGAACGGTAAAGCTATGGAACTGTCTTCCAGTGGATGTTGTTATGGCAGGTTTATTGGTCAGTTTAAAAAAAAAGCTGGATGAGTTTCTGCAAACAAGGAATGTTGCAAGTTACTGGTATTGATACATAAAGTAGAGTTGATCCAGGGAAATTTCCGATGGAGTCAGGAAGGAATTTTTTTTCCCCTTCATAAATTTGGTTGGTTTTTTTTGCCTTCCTCTGGATCAACAGTTAAGCAGGAAATGAGGATATTGCTAGATGGGTTGGACTGGATGGACGTATGTCTTTATTCAACCTCAAATACTATACTATACTATTTAAAAAAAATCCCCGTTAAACAATGCTAGATAAGGGCTAGGCTACACTGGTGAGATTCTCACAGGATAACGTGTGGGAATGACAGGCCAAACGGAATGAAAATAAATAAATATCTATTTTCACCACATGGCTTAATACGTTATAGAGAAACCCGATTAATTGGGAATGTTTTTTACCTATAATATTTCGACAGCTGTTTCACATCAGTAATAAACATTTTCATACAACAAATATACATTAAAAAAATGGTCCAAAACAAGATAATACAGTAGAGTTTACTTTAGCATGTCTAATAAACACTAAATACAAATTTCTGCTTCTTTTGTTGCAGGAATTGATACTGATGATTCAGTATATTTAATTTTCACTTTATTGGGTCAGCAAAGGTAATTTTAAGACCGCTGCAGTCATTTGATTCCTTTATATGGGTTATATGTTTTTGTTGATAGAGGCCATTGTTAAATGAATCTTTAGCAAACTGCCTCTGCTGTCACATTATCCAATTTCATTTTTTTTCTTTCTTCAGCAGTATTTTATCTTTGCTCAGCTAAAATAAAATGGAAATAAATAGGCCTTTTCCTTCCCTATGAGTGCTGCCTACAATAAATAGATATTTGCTTAAATCCATAATTGTCTATATTTGTTATAAAATACTTCCATTTTTATTTATACCATTATTTAGATTTGAAGCTCCTCATTGTTGTCTGATATGTCTGAATTTCAGTGGCAAAGCCTTTGTTTCAGCCTGGAAGTGTATTAGCAGTAACACCTATGGCATCTATGGCACTTTTATAGTTTTTGATTTGCACTGGCGTGTCTTAATTAGATGTTTTGTACTGACATAAGAAGTTTTCACCTTATAAGTGATCAAAAATATCCAGGGTAGGATTTTTCAGTCACAACATTAAACTGTTGTAACGAGGAGCTAAGCTTCTATATTTTCAACAAAATATGTTAATAGAGTCTATCCAAAATCTTTAGTTGAGCCTGCCCCTTTAGGCTAGGAAGACATGAACCAATATAATGCGTTTTTATATATCTAATGAAAAAATGCATGTGCAAACGCAACAAAATCGCACACGAAATCGCATGCGATTCCATGTGCTATTGCGTTTGCGGTGCAGTGTGGCTGTGCCCTTAGGGACATTCATATGAACATTTTGGGTAAAAAGGGAGGACCATCACAATATCTAAAATGGCAAATCACTACAGAATTTAGTAAGGCATTACAAAAAAACAAAATCAATACATTTAAAAAAAAGAGAATATTTACATTTAGTGAGATATATGTAATTCAAACAATAATAAAATAAATAATAATAATTTCTCCTTTAATATTCTAATACTGATTTTTTCAGTTAGTTTTAGATGTAAAAATAAACATCAGTAAGGCTTATTACAGTGTTAATAAGATATCTTTTTTACTATTTTACTATTTGTTACTCTGGAAATCCCAATAATTATTTTATGTTTTTATAAAGATTAATTATAAAGGGAATAGTAAAATATAGTTAAACTATTCTGTCATATTAAACAATAAAATTAGGAAGGATAGCATATAGAAAACAATATTATTTTTAAATCATGAACATTAGTTAATAGTACCATGTGTGCTATACAGATAACACTGCAAAATGGTCTTGAGAATCTTACATTTTGTGAAGAGGCCATTTAACTATAACTGGCAATAGATCTGATAAAATATTGCAAAGCTTCACAACAATGTGAGTTTGTTGCAAGCAAAGAGAGAGAAACGCAGGGACAGGAAAAAAATATTGAGAATTTCTGTTGTTAAAGGGCATGTCCACCCCCAAAACTATAATTCCCCCCACCACTGGCCCCACTGTAGTAAATAAAAATCCTTACCTCACATCCCAGCTCCAAATGGTTCTCCTGTAGTCCCCCCCCGACCAAAGTCCCAAAAACTGCCTACCAGGAGGATAGCAGAGTCCATATAGGACTCTGCCTGCAGTTTGGCATGCCCACTGCAGCCCTTCTCCCCCTCCCTCTCCCTCCCATTTTGGACTCCCACCCCCCAGCTACAAATCCATTTTATATAGTGTAGGGCTATATTTTTAATGTAAGAAACCTCCCTGACATTTACTTACCTTTCCTCTACCGGCAGCCGGGTCCATGATTGGCTGCCTCTCAGCTAATCACAGACGCGGCTGATGGTCCCGCCCCTCTGCTTGCATTTTCACGCAAGCAGAGGGCCGGGCAGCGCAGCGAAGGAGAGGGAAGGTAAGTAATGTTTGAGGAAATTTCTTACATTAAATATATAGCGGTTGGGGCTGGGGGACTAAGCCCTACACTATATAAAAAATTAAAAAGAAGGGTGGACAATAACCTTCAATACATAAACTGTAGTTCTGGTTGATCCAGGGATACTTTCCGATTGCCATTTGGAGTCAGGAAGGAATCCCCCCCACCCCCCCTTTGCTGTTTTTTTTTTTTTTGCCTTCCCCTGGATCAACTGTTAGGTAGGGTTAAAGAGGAGGGTGAATAGGTTGGACTTGATGGACGTATGTCTTTATTCAACCTCAATTACCATGTTACTATGTTAGGAAATGTTTAGAGAAAAGAGCTTGATATGAGTCAAAGTAGAAGGAAGAATGACAGCAATTAAATGATAATGATACCAATAGTGATACCAAGAGCACTTGGCAGAAAAAAACATCAATTTTTTTTTAAATTATGTTCTGTTGATTACGTAACACTTTTAAACTAATTGGAAATGGTAATGAGACATATAATTAAATTTACAGCAAAAAAATGGTCAAATATAGTTTTTCTCACTTGCGTGTCTTTGTTACTTATTTACAGTCCTTCTACAGATGAGTAGAAGACACATTGCTCGTTAAGGGGGCTTTTCGAAAGCTTTAAAGTGCACCATGGCCCTTAAAATATGGACATGGCTATTTATATTTTCTGTAACAACTTATCGAGCTTCAACACAGCAACAAATGAAATCATCAGAGGACTCTTACTGTAACAGAACAGAGCACCCTATAATCACTAACAAAGGTAAGACATATTTTAAATTTCAGAAAGTGCATGCTGTATAATGTTTCACTCAAGGCTTTCAAATGTTAAGTTTATAACCTGCAACTTATAAAATAGGATTTTCATTATAGAGGAATAAATGCACCAACTAATGTTAGTTACTTCTCATCAATGTACCTTCCATTATTTCACTATAATGAGGCAAGGTGAAGCACATTACAGAGCAGCACCCTGTTGGGAGGCAGCAGTTTTGATGGCATAAAAAAAAAATCTGGCATCATGTTTTCCCATGTGCCTGGGGTCCAGATGCCATGGGCCTCAAAAATGCTGTTTGTAAAAAAACACAAATGTTTGGGAGGTACTGTCACTCAGGTATCCCACCCCTCCCGGATCGTCCGGGAGTCTCCCTCATTCTGGGGTGGTCTCCCACACACCCGCGAGACCACCCCAGACTCTCGGACTTGAGAGGAGACTTGAGTCTCCTCCCAAGTCATGCCCCTTTCCATGGCCACGCCCCCGGAACGCCCAGTAATGCCCCTAACTCCTCCCTAATCTTGCCTCCCACCACCCTTAGAATGGTGGCCCCGTCTCCATGTGACGCCCCGCCCCTGCATGATGTCACATCCCGTTAGCCATGCCCCCTTCCCCGCCCTACCCAGAAGCCTGTCTGTGTCACTTTAAATAGCAGGTGAAGCCATGACAATGTTGGGCATCATTTACGAGTCACTGTGGGCTTTGTGCGGCGAGAGGAGCAGCATTTGGATTTTTTTTCAGGTGCCAAAAAGTCTAGAGACGGCCCTGATAAGAGGCAGAATAGTTAGATAAATAGTGAGACATAGCCCAGACTCTGAAAACTAGGTTGTTATACAATAATAATTGCATATTGGTTTTTATTTAAATTTGTTTTGTAACAATTTATATGGTTTAACTATAAACTAATTTTTGTGTTTAAGAAAAAATATTTTACAACATCAGTTGTGGGGGATTTAATATGCAAGCATACATTAAAGGGCATGAGGACTTGTCAGTTATTTGCCCTTAACCCCAACTGCTATTTTTACCAGATTATTATGTGCATTTGTAACCAAATATTTATAGATACATTCTATTACAAAGTTCTGTGGCAAAGGTATCTGTCCCTTCCCTCTGCTCAATGAGCGTTTTATAAGCTTGAGCATGTGCAGAGATAGCAAGCAGGTGTAAGTGAAGCAGTAAATCATTTGTTTTGATGTAAGTTGTAACAGCCTTGATTAATTGCATGTAGGGAGGAGCCACCTTACCGTATATACTCGAGTATAAACCGAGGTAAGATTTTCAGGCTTTTTTCAAAGCCTGAAAACCTCGGTTTATACTCGAGTCAATGTTTCCCTTACCTTTCCGCGGCCACGCGTCCGCATCCTCGCTCCACAGCCTCTGCGCATCCGGATGATGTCACTACCCGCGCCGCAAAGTGAGAGGCGCCGGGTAGTGACATCATCCGGATGCACAGAGGCTGTGGCGCGAGGATGCGATCGCGCGGCCGCCGACAAGGTAGGAAAACATTTACTTATTTATACAGGGACAACTTAAGTGGCAAATACATACAAATAGGAGTAAACTTTCTTTATTTGTGCATACTGTATGCACAAATATAGGAGATTTACCCCTATTTGCAAGTATTTGCCACTTAAGATGTTTGAAAACTACAACTCCCAGCATGCTTTATTGGTGGGAGTTGTAGTTTTCAACATCTTAAGTGGCAAATACTTGGGGTAAATCTAGGGGTAAATCCTCCTATACTTTTGTGCATACAGTATGCACAAATAAAGAAGGTTTTACTCTTATTTGTAAGTATTTGCAACTTAAGATGTTTGAAAACTACAACTCCCAGCAATAAAGCATGCTGGGAGTTGTAGTTTCCAAACATCATTAGTGGCAAATACTACCCCCTCGGTTTATACTCGAGTCAGTGTGGTTTTCCTCCTTTTTTACCTAAAACTAGGTACCTCGGTTTATACTCGGGACGGTTTATACTCGAGTATATACGGTACTCTGCCAGAATTTGCTTAAATATCGTGTTAGTAATGCAGTAAATAAAGTGCCAATTATATCAGTTGGGGGTTGGGCAGTTTTTTAAGGATGGGTATGGCCTTTAATATTTTGCAATATTTGCATTTAAGAATCAGGTGGTGGAAATTGGAAGCAAAAGTATGTTATACTAAGCTAATGCAATGTTCGGAAAGACCTTTTCTAGCCCAAGAAAATGCAATCAAAGTGGCTTCCTTGATTGCATACTGCATACTGGTTGGGAGGCTTTATTATATTTATGATAGAAAACATGTAAAAACCCCTATGTGTACAATGTATGAACTTGAAAAGACAGAATCATAATATATAGGGCTTTTCAACATGCTTTGATCATTCTTTGTTCATATATGGTTCTTTATCTGCCTTTCATTCCTCCTTCAGTGTTCAGCTTTTATGCTATAGACTGGTGTTTTCTGTCTGCATTGACTCTGCACTGACCTTTGTGCTTCTGTTGTTTGCTTCAGTAATTGACTGCTTCTTAGTCCCATGATTGAATTTGAATTGCTTTTTTTGTAGATTTCCATCAGTTTTAGCCTTCTACTCTACCCCAATTCTCATCTAAAATGTTAATATGCAGGGGGAAAAAGGTAAAAAATAAAAATAATCTGCAGCCACATGCAATGGTCCAAAAAAGGAAAAATACTTCCTGACTCTAGTATGAAGTTGTAGAAAAAAGTGTATTAGCCACACACTACAAATTCATGGCAGAAACACTATTTTTCTTATTCTTTACAAAGGGGTGCATTCTTGAAATGATTTAGGCACATATAAAAAGCACTAGGATATATGAAAAATGCATGTAACTGCAATTTATGTTTTCATCTCATCCTTTGCATTAAACATAAAAGTTTTGAGATATGTTGCTGCTCTCCTGGTGTCCTATAAAATGAGCCATGTTGTTATGGGGATTTTGGGTAAGATGAACCCATACATGACATGGAAAACGATTTTTGTTTGGAGTATTTGTACAGGACTAAAGTGAAATAACTGCAGCCTCATAGGATGTATAACTTATAAGTCAGTCCTTGGCTGGAGTATATTGTTTTACAAAACCATTAATAAACATGCTGTGCTAATGTTTATCAATTTGACCTGCTTCATGTTCTAGACAGCTTTTTAGCAATAATTTAGTATGCATAGGACTAATAACTCATATGGGACAGAGCACATTCAAAATACGGTGACTCAGTGGCTAGCGCTGAGTCCTGAGTTCGAATTCACCCTTGGACACATCTGCAAGGAGTTCGTATGTTCTCCTTGTGATTGTGTGGGTTTCCTCCGAGCACTCTGGTTTCCCCCACCATCATAAAGACATACTGATAGGTTGTATGTGTCAAATAAGTGTGCTTAGATTGTAAGCTCTTCAGGGCAGGACCTGGAAACAGTTACAATGTATACAATTACATGTATACTGTACATGCTGGAGCTATATAAATCCTCAATAATAAATACACAACAAGCTGTGTCTCTTTGCTTTGGCTGTTGGTTGAAATTAACCTGTGGGAAGCTTCACCTCCGTACACTTACATGCTTACTAGTGTACAGCAGATCAAAAAAAGGAATCTGTGGCCTCGTCCACTGGAACTAATAGCCGTATTACATTGCAGAGACCCACCTCTGTTAGGTACATATCATATTACAGCAGAGTCTGCCTCTCTAAGAAACAGAAGAGAATTAACAATGTTCATTTGTTTTTTTTTTAAACAATCTCTTTTCCCCTACACATTTCTTTGCATTTCAAACAAAACAAATAATCTTTGCAGTTTATTTCCTATCAAGCATTTAGGCAGAAAGAAAATAAAAATGTCATAAGTAAGTGTGGGGATTTGAACCTGTATAGAAAATATGTGCATAGAGATGGTGAATATTGGGGTTAGGGGTGTGGGTGCACATGCTCATAAGGCTCTTTAAAGATTACATGGCGCTATGAGTTGTATTAACAACAACATGGAAGCCTTCATAACAGAATCTACTTTGTACATTTACGGTACAAAAAATGCAACTTACTAGAGAAGTATTCTTCAATGCATAGGTGTTCTGGGGAGAAAAGCTTTTGCATTAAGGATTTTTTAAAAAAAAACAGGTTTAGTTTTTCTTTATTGTTTTCCTAAATTGTAGCGCAGCCCTGCCTGTGTTGTAGTGTATATGGAAAAATGTTTTTTCTATGGCCTTCATGCAGTGCCATACAAATGTTTTTATATTTGTTACATGTGTTTATCTATTTAATAATGCTGTAGAAGTAGAAATAAACGAGACTATCTGATTATGACAGAGGAGCTTGCATTATTAAAATATATATTTTGGTTGTATTTTTGCGCATTCCCACAGGCATTAATACCATTTCATCCTGTACATACATTTCCATTTTATTTTTGCCAAAGATCTATGCAATTTATGCATGTGTGTGTAGGAAAACAAAAATGGATTGGTGATTTTGATAAATTGATTATTATCCATACATCAAGGGCTTTAATTCCTGTGAGTTCAAAAACTCTTCTTGTCTGTATTATAAATATGTTGTGCCATTCATTTGCCATTCATTCAATTTTAGATTTCGGTTTATGATTTTTCTGATTTTCCGAAGTTTAGAAAAAAAATAAGTTTAGAAAATTTCAAAAATTCTGTAAGAATTCTCGGTAAGTTTGGAAACCGGGACGCATCATTTAATATAACTAATGTGGCATAACTTTACTACATTAATTACACTAACATTGTAAGTTTATATAGTTTATAAAGTGTATAAAGTATTATACAGTATACAGGTATAGCATGTTGGATTGGGATATTCCAAAAATGGGGATTGATCCGCCCTGAAGGATTTATATGTATGTGCCAATATCTGTACAAAAACACAAAAGGGTTGGAAATCAGTAGTTTTTCAGAAACTGAAGATTTGGGAGATTTTGTCAAATTAAAATCAATTTGTGAGCACATGCCTATCCTCCAACATTCATCTTCACACTAATGAGAAATGAAGCTATGGTAAGATCAGGTTCACTTCATTATTCTCCCCCTGCAGCTCTGTACCATGCTGTTTCTATAAGTCTAAATATTAAATGGGGTACTATTGAAGAGTATGCAGATGGAACGCAATCTGTGAAAGACTGGAAGAAAGGCCTCATTTGGAATATGTACTGCAATTTTGAAATCCTGTCTACAAAAAGGACATCTTTGAAATGGAAAGGGTTCAGAGAAGGGCAACTAAATTAATAAGGGGATTGGGGGAGCTTGAATATGAAGAGAGACTAGATAAGTTACAAAATGTTCACTGGAGAAAAGTATTGTAGTGCCGTATTATTCCAATATATAGATGTAAAACATAGAGTACTGTGATAGTTTTTCTATGGAATAACAGTTTATTTAGTTGACAAGCTTTTGAGGGCTAAACCCTCTTCATCAGGTCAGAGCAGTACTGAGTACTGCTCTGACCTGATGAAGAGGGTTTAGCTTTGCGAAAGCTTGTCAACTAAATAAACTGTAAGTCCATAGAAAAAGTATCACAGTACTCTTATTTTTTACACTGGAGAAAAGTTGCTTACGTGAGAATATGATTACTGTTATAAACATTTTAACAGGCCATATAATAACTGATCGTGGTGGGCTTGTTCACCAATAGAGCATGTCAGAGGATATGTGGACATCCCTTAAGACTTGAAGAAAAAAGGTTTAGGCTTCAAGCTCGGAAAGGGTTTTTCACTGTGAGAACGGTAAAGCTATGGAACTGCCTTCCAGTGTACGTTGTTATGGCAGGTTCATTGGTCAGTTTTTAAAAAAAGCTGGATGCGTTTCTTCAAACTAAATACTATTTAAAGCAATTTTTAGAAGATTTGGGAAGATTGAAAGCAATAGCTATGAAACTTTAACAGATTAAAATAAATATTGTGTAACATATGAAATCTACATATTACAAACCTATGTTGCTTTTTTTTAAAATACATGATAAATTTCTACATTGAAATCAATGCAGCCTGCATCATGTTTTTAATGAAAACAACAACCATCAGCATGTGTTTGTGTCTTAAAGGGAATGGTGACAACTGGGTTTAGTAGGGACACACTTAATAAATTGCTAGCAAGGTTGCACCAATTTAAAGTAATTGCAATTGAACAACATTAATTTAAATCTAGCCATGCTGTACACGTGAACATCCTTTAATATTAGAAGAAAAGAAATTTAGAGTCAGGAAGGAAGCTTTTCCTTTCATACTGGATTTTTTTTTTGCCTTCCTCTTGATCAACTGTTAGGAAGGGTTCACAGCTTGGCCAAAAAGGTTGGGCTAGATGGACGTATGTCTTTATTCAACCTTCAATACTATGTAAGTATGGTTGGTATTTATAAACCCACGGTATTGGAAAGTTCCAATGCAGATGGTTATCGTAAAATGATGACAGTTGAAGTACATTTACATCTGCGGTTGAACATTAACAACTGTGGCTGTCCAATGCCATGTGCTACATATGTATGTATATTATGGCTGTAGATGTACAACCATGGAAGTAAATGTTTGGCTCCAGTTGTAAAAATACTGATTATTAAAAGCCTTTATAAATACCGCAATACCGAAGTGGGATAGATACTAAGCCCCACCCTCAAAATAAACTGGCCATACATAAGCGACTTTCATTGTTGTTTACTAATAGATTCGATCAGCTTTGGGAAAGACACTTACCGGTACTCCATTTGTCACCTTGTTACCTGTTTAGAGAACAATCATCCCGGTTACTTTGTATATTTTGATAGTGTTTCACCAGGGCTGTCTCATTGGTAAACAACTGAATATAAAACATTATTGAATACATCTTTCTTTAAATAATTGAGACAACTCCACAACTCTTATCTACAACATATCTATAGAAGCTGTTAGGCCATTTGAAAGCTTTGCCAGGCTTTGGGGAAATATGGGGAAAGGACTTTCAACAGCTATTAAATAAAATTAATGAAGTGTAAACTGCTGTACAGTAAAGCTAAACAGATGCAGAGGAAACAGGCCTTCTTCTGTTGCCATGGCAAAATAATTGCAATAATCTTTTCAGCTGGTGTAAAGTGTCCTTTGTAGTGTGCTTTGTAGCATTTATGCAATACATTTAGCCTTTTGATGATAGAATATTGCCTTCAATTTTTATTATTCTTTTGCATTGATTTTTATCATATAGTGCTACATGGATGCTTGGACATTGTTTAAAACATGTTTAGCTTTTTTCAATTAGCTGTAATTTGAATTGTAATGCATGGTTTGAAAATAACACATAAGGGGAAACTTAGCCAGAGCCACAGCCGCTCTGGATAGAACGCCCATATGAGATTCACCAGTAGCTGTGCTTGGTAAATTTAACCCTACACTCCAAAGAGACACACAGCTGCTGGTGAATAGCTTGTGGCAAACTGCTGCAAGCAAAGGGTTAAAGTCTTAAACCTGACCCAGTAGCAGCTGAGGCTCTAGGTGAATGTGGGTAATATTTTAATATAAAAGAGATAATATGGTCCAATGTTTTTGACCAGCCTTTGTCAAAATAAATAAACACAATGCTTGAAATGGAGACTTTTTATGAAATAAAAGTGTACTGTTATGAAAATTATTAATTTTCAAAAAATACATTTAGTCAAATATCTGCTTCCAAATTATGAAATAAAAAATGCTATTTCAGCTGTTACAGCTCTGATTTGTATGTGGGGGAGACCAAATAGCAACTGCATCAACATATGGCCCAGCACAGAAGAGCCAATTGCTCAGGTCAGGACTCAGCCGTGTACCTGCATCTTAAGGATAAAGGATTGTAATGTTAACATATTGGCAAAGGAACATGACTGGTTCAAGAGAGGTGTCAAGGAGGCCATTTATGTGAAAATAAAGAAACCAAGCCTGAATAGAGGTGGGGGGTTCGACACCAACTGTCTGCCATGTACAATGCTGTTTTGACACTTTATCATTGGCGTTCCTATAACACCTCTTAGCCACAATGCAATTACGCCTCCCTTAGATATCACATAGTAAAGATAAGCGCTAAAAGCCTACCTCCTAGACGGCCCAGGGCCTCGGTTAACATAACACTTGTCATTGGCTGGTGGGAATGTCTGTTACAAGCTCTCTCCTCCTGCTAGGATACAGCCTACATAATCAGGCTGATAAAGGGTGGTTGGGTGGTTTTCTCGCATGCTAGTTTTGAGTGACAGTTAGAGGCAGACAGAATTGTTACACCCCCTTCACAGTGTGGCTAATTAAAGGCAGAGAGAGGCTTGAAATCAGGAAATAAATGTATGGGGAGGGCTGCATACCTTTACTCTTTTTAGAACAATTATTTAAAAAAATGCATTGAGGCAATACAGTTATCTTTTAACTTATTTTCTTAAGTTAAGTAAGGGATATCCTCTGACATGTTCTATAGGTGAACAATGCCCTAGATTTTATTTAATTAGTTTATTGTATGGCCCATAACGTATTTATACACAGTTACCATATGCTTTTTCTCTAGTGTACATAATTGTAACTTATCCAATCTGACTTCATATTGAAGTTGTTAGGTAGAACTCATGAGTAGAGATGTCCGAACTTCGCAAAATCCGGTCCGCTTGAGGATCCGTGAATTTTCGAAAAAATTCGAAAATCCGCGAGCGGACCCACTAAAATGAAAAATATCCTCGAAATTCCGAGATTTCTCGTAATTTCGAAAATTTTTGAAAATATGTATTTTTCGAAATTACGAGTAATCCTCGTATTTTCGAAAATTCGTATTTACGAAAATAAGAGAAATCCTTGTATTTTCGAAAATACGTATTTTCGAAAATTCCCGAAAATCCGAGAAATCCGCGGTTCGGAAGTTCGGAAGGCAGAAAATACGGAAAAATCCGCCATTCACGAATGGGTAAATCCGCGGCGGATCCGGGTTCGGATCCGTGACCCGGCCATCCCTACTCATGAGTAGGTTAAAAAGGTTGGACTATATGGGCAAATGTCTTTATTCAACCTCCAATATACTATTATATGTTGCTATTATATTATTTATATGTTACTGTTATTTATATGTTATTATATGTTACTATGAAACAGTGTCCACCAGAAGCTCACACTTTGAGCTTCCATAATAAATGGGTTAATCCCAAACTTAAGCTGTGAGTGCTGTCTATATTTTGCAGTTACTTTAACACTCAAAAAATAGTCTAAAAAATGGCATTGGCACATCCTAATTAAAGATGTTCGAAACTGACGATTTCTGTTCTGATCTGAAAACGGACCCATAGAAATCAATGAAAGTTTAAAAAGTTATAAATTGCTATGGTATGTTGTTGTAAACTGGGAAATGGTATGAGGAACATGTACATATAACCACAACAAAAAACTTTCTTTTTTTTAACGTGCAAGCTGTTTTCAGGTTTCTGTATAACATTTTTGATCATTTTCGAATATTCAAAATAAGGGCTTGCATATTTGCTATTTTTCCTTTATTCTGAATTTAGAAATGAGGGTTCACATATTTGATATTTGTCAAAATAGACCTGTATATTTGATCATTTCTGAATATTCAATTTTAAAACTTTGCTAATTATCAAAAACCTGGGAAAAGTTCTGCGATCTGAAAAATCCAAAAATCGAAAAGTTCCACCAGAACTTTGGAACCATCAAACTGTAATTTCCATATATACATATAGTCCATGTTTTAAATGCTGAAGCCCCCCTCCTTTTTAGTGTTGCCTAATTTTCAGTTATAGCCCTGGTCTGGTATTTATAGACGTTCTAGCGCTATTTCTCATTTCCGGTGAAAATAACGTGATTTTACATAACGAAATCTGGTATTAGCAGTATAGGTAGTTAAAATAGCACTCCTTCATATATATGCACCTTACTTCACATAGTAAATAGAAACCTTTATGGAAATAGACTGCTATAGATAAACGGAGAGATGGAATAGATAGGTAAGATATTAATAGATTGACAGAATTTTTTCTTTGAATTTGCAGTTGTATGCAAGTAAATGTTTCTATTTATTTATGTTCATTATAAAACTTAAAATTGGGAAATGCGTAAATGCAAATGTGTAATGCTTTGTGTAAAAAACAGTCCCTTTAATGCCATGTTGGTCTCTGTGGCCTTAATTCTATTGCCTGATATATTTTAGAAAAGTTGCAGTGTAAGCAGTTTCTGAAATGATTTATTTAACCTATAAAAAGTCTTTGCAGGATAAAAAGCATGTTTACATGAATTATTACTGTTGGTTAGTATTTATAATAAACTCATCATAGTAAACCTTAATTGTTGCATGAATTATAATAGTGACATTAGCTATAAGAATTAGGTTGGTAATTATCAGTAAAGGTGACAACCATAATGAAATACTGTAAAATACTATGCCAGGTTACACATTACATTTAGTAGGTATGTATCGTGTTCTTGTACTGTGCCATCCTTTTTTTTTTTGCAGAAAGCATATGCTGCAATTTAGCATGTGCATGCGAGATTGTGATGCTGTCCATTGTTATGTTTATGTTTGCATTGTTGTTATTGTTATTGTTAGGATGTGTAAAGTGAAAATGTAACATTCAGGAAATCTACTTTATAATAACTGCTATAGTTATGCATTTTTTGTTGTTGAATGAAGCATGATAGGAATAATTGCTTCCATCCAAGCGGAAATCCTAAAAGGTAGAGGAGGATTATTAACAATAATTGCAGCAATGTCTAGACAAGTGGAAACATTTTTGGAAACATCAAGTTATACAGTATAAATATAGATGTTAGTTTCACTAACATATTAGCCCACCTAGCCCAGTTGGTAATTACTCTCTGTACACAATCTGTCATCCAATTCTCTTTCCATGTATAAATGTGTTTTTCAAGGCAGCACAGTATCAAAGTTCTTAGTTTAAAGGGCATGTCCACCCCCAAAACTATAACCCCCCCAGTAATGGCCCCATCATGTAGTGTAATAAAATCCTTACCTCACATCCCAGATCCATATGGTTCTTCTGTAGTCCCCCCCCAAAGTCCCAAAAACTGCCCACCAGGAGGATAGCAGAGTCCATATAGGACTCTGCCTCCTGTCTCGCCTCCGGGAGAAGTTTGGCAAAGAGGGAAGGAAAGTAAAATTTGGGGCACTTTCTAATAAAAAAATATAGCGGTTGGGGCTGGGGGGACAGGGGGAATGTTATATCAAAAAAAAATTTCAACAACAACACTGCTATACCAGAATTCAAATTATTACTCATGAATGTTTAAAAATCTATTTCTCATAAATCCATGCTGCTTACTTGCTCAGGTCAGTCAGGCATAATCTAGAACAGGAACAAGGTTTCCTGTATCGTCCCTGCAACTAAAATTGCCAGTCTATGAATATTGGTATTACATCAGCTTCCCAGTGCAGAGGCAGAGACATTTACAAACAAAATATTCTGAGAAGATACAGAACAATTGCCTAGATGAAATGAATTTAGCTTTCTTGTATTTCATCAGGGCTTTATTAATATTAAGAAGTTAAGAATATCGCAGGCTTTTAAATATGCCTCATTATTCGTTACAAGGTGTTGGCAGTTTCCATACTCCTTCTTATAGCTTTCTTATATATCATTTTATTATACCTACCTTCTTGTTTTCTGTGTTTAGTTCCACCCATATTGCTTTAGCCTTATCATTTATGCCTATAGTTATTTAATCTTTTAAATTTGGTTTAAAGTGCCCTTGTTTTAAAAAGAGCCCACTCTTACCTTTAACATGACTCCAGGATGATGCTTCCCAATACTAAACCAAATAATCTTAACTTACAGCACTATAAAGGGCAGAGTTTCCTATCAGCACTGTGAGCTGTTACATCACCAGCACCATTGCTCTGCCCCAAGTCTCAGGTTTGAGCATGCCCACTTGTATTCTTATGATGGGACAGAGCAGCCTCATAAGCACCACCCCCGAACTTTTTAATAATTTTTAAAGTAAGCCACAAGCCTGCAAAGAAATTCCATAGGTAGAGGAAAGGATAGAGAAAGCTAGAGGCATCCTCTTCATCAAGGCTTGTTTGAAAGGTATGAGACCCTTTAAATTCTTGTTTAACATAAATAAATACCCCTCCTCCTTTTTCCCCCTCTCTCATGTCTTATCAAATAATAACCTTGACAGGGGCTTATGCTATTTTACAGTGATCTCTGTGTTATTTTATCTTTTACATTTGGCTTAAGTTCTTGTTTAACATAAATACATATCCCAACTTCTTTTTTTTAATATTTCCCTATAATGCCTAAACAAGAACACAACCTTGCTTTGGAAAGGCAAGCAGTTCTGGCTGCTGTTCTAACTGCTTGAATTAAATGATAAGATTTTCTTTAAAGTAAAGGGTGTGTGTTTGTGTATGTAGGGGGAATTCCTGGGGAACACTACAACACTTACCTTACTGGCGCTCCACTTGCATCTCCTTCTCAGCTGATAGGCACGCTGTCCTGATCGCATGCCTTTCTTTTGTATTGGCACGCATGCGCTGAAGATAGGCGCTCGGTCGGATCATCGCGCCTGACAGCTGAGAAGTACATGAAATCTGTTTAGTATCCCTTTAAAAAGGGGAATGTTGGACGCTGAATTGCCAGATCATTTCTAGTAGCGACACACTTAATACATTTTTTGTCCATGTGTGATTTTCAATCCCTATGATGTAAGAATATATTAAATAATCAATATATAAATTGCTTGTCTGGGTGGTGAACTGCGTCTGCCAGCATTGGGTAAGGGAAAAAAAACAAAAAACAAATCTGAGAAGCTGTTGCTAGCATTGCACAGGGGGTCTTTGGGTGGGGATCTGGACTTGGGTGGGTAGGTGGGGGTTAAGTGTGGATCTTCATGTGTGCAGGGCTCATTTGTGTGCTGCGCCCTTGTGTGGGGATTGGTTGAAGTGTGGTGTATGGGGCAAATTAGAATTTAAAATGTGAACCCTTTTCTATTATTGTTGCCCTTTTAATAATAGGGAAATAATTTTTTAATTGGAAAATTTGGGGGATTTTACTTGTTATATGGCAGAATGAATTAATGATTGTTCTTGTGCCACTTTTTAAATAGGTCTATTATCAGTGGTCAAAGTTGCAGAGAAAATGTGTTTATCTGGAAAGTTGTAATGGGTGCTGTGTCTGAAATGCAACATTTTTTTTTAATAGGTAGATTAATTGCATACTAAATTGTGTATTAGCATGTAATTGTACTGTTAAAATTGTAGATAACACTGTGTTATAATTCTACTGTTACAGTGGTAGATTACACTGTGTTAAAATTCTACTGTTACAGTTGTAGATAACACTGTGTTATAATTCTACTGTTACAGTTGTAGATTACACTGTGTTAAAATTCTACTGTTACAGTTGTAGATTACACTGTGTTATAATTCTACTGTTACAGTTGTAGATAACACTGTGTTATAATTCTACTGTTACAGCTGATTGCGTGTATGACTGAAACATACGCAAAATCAGCTGTTTAAAAGACCAGACCCTAACTTCCGTTTGGTTCTGGAAGTTCGTGTCCGGTCTTTTTAACAGCGCATATGTTTCATTCAAACTTGTGGGCTTGTGGTGGGCCCTCCTACCACCCTGGCCCATTGTGGGGGTGGCAGGGGCGGTAGTTACACCACTGACTGTGTTATAATTGTACCGTTACAATTGTAGATCACAAGATAACACGGTGTTGAGGTGAAAAGTTGCAAGTGACAAACCTACCCTTATCAAATTAGTTTGTCAAAAATGAACTGTCAGTGAATTTGCAGTCTTTTTGGTAAACTTGTGTGTGTATTAGTATTGTGTCTAGGAAAAACACTTTTCATATTGATAGTGGAAACAATTTGGTACAGCAAAACAGGATGTCCGACTTGCATCTCTCCAGATGAAAACTGCAATTCCCAGTATTCCTTATCATGCTTCTCTGCAGCACCAAAAAGGGCTGCCAAACATCTCGAAAGGCACAGGTAGCAAAATCCTTGCCATTGATTCTAATTCTATTCAGTATTAAGATATTAAGAAGAACATTCGCGTATGCGTTTTGCACTCGCGGTCGCACCCGCGATTTTCGCTAACATGGAAATCGCGGGCAAAATGGCAAAATAATCAAAAATTTTGCCACACCCAGCAAAGAAACCATGCCCACACACAAAGCCACACCCACTTTGCCATGGCCATGCCCCCTACCCTAGGGACACCCCTGATTACTGTTTTTTCCCATTAAATACTTCTAGCTAGAATCTTTTCTCTGAGCCTCAATCCTGGTCTTAATAGCTAACTGAGCAATTGAAGAACCAATCTGCGACAAGCACAAGTCTCTCTAAAGCACCATTAAATGGGGAGTTGTAGGCTGAGATTACCAGTAGGGAAGTAAGTAGTAAGTAAGTAGTGGCAGAAACTATACCTACCTCTACCATTCCTACCAGTAGAAGTCTTTTATAAGGTAAGAAAAAATGGAGGCCTGTACTCATGTTTCAATATATAATTTGTATTATATTTTCCTATTTTCTTTGCTCTGAAATACTGTTTTATTCACAGAGTGTCCAACAATTCCATCCACAGCAGATTTAAAATCAGCATTGAAGTGGTGGTTCAGTTGCTACTTGTGCAGCTATTGGACTATTCCTGGCCATACACTATTTATGTGTTACAGCCATTTCAACGTTTGTTTCGGCGAAAGTTGAATCGACTTTTTGACAGGCATTTCTTACCTGTGATGTTCCCCATCTGGATTTCACTTTATGGCCTAATGTGGATCTGGAAATCTGGTTTAAAGAGCATCAAGGGAACATCCCAGGTAAGTAACCAATGTATAAGATAACATTTTTGTAAATTTCCAGAACATTTCCCATTTTCAACAGGAAATAAGAGAAAAATAAAACCTGAATTTGAAGACAACTCCCTAAATGTGACCTCTGGGTGTTTTGTGCATGTGAAGTTTTTCTTATTTTATTTTCTCACCACTAAATGTTCACATTAAATTTTAGTCTAAAAGGGCTGTGGTTTCTGGCTGAATGTTTTTTATATTGTGGTTTATATTTATAGACGTTACTTCCATGGCAGAAATACATACTGTAGGTTTATTGTAAACCAGCAAACATCCAATTAAGCAAAACGCACATTGTTATTTACTTTTTTGAGTCTTTACTCAAGTAATCAGATGGTGTGGAGGTTCATGCAAGTAATACATTTTGTTAATGACAAGAATGTAATATTTTGACAATCTAAATACATGTAAATATACTGTACATGTAAATATAGTTTCAAAATATATTGTACTTGCAGATCAGAGAGAATTAAAGCCATGCTGTGTGACTGAAATATGTTGCATATGGGCTCACAATAAATTAGGTTGGCAGTGAACTTCTGCTGTCTGGCTTTACCTCCTAACTTTTTGACATCATAGGTGTACCCCAAGGATTTTTGGATAGAATACGTTCAAAGGAAGTTAAACTTGTAATACCATTTAGCTAATACCCGCTGTAATTAGAATGTTTTTAAGACTAGTACAAATACACCATAAAATTATAAACATTTTCACTTAAACCTAACTTAACTAAACTTAATTTAAACTTATAATTAATGTGTTTCTAATCTGAAGTCTATTAAAGGAACACTAAACTGGTATTTTTAACTACATTCCCTATGTTTCTATTATTCACAATGCTTATTCCCACCTCCCTGTGAATAATACAACGCCCAGGGGACACAGCCGAACATACCTTACCGGTGCTCCACTCGCAGTTCCTTCTGCACTGACAGCCAGCTGCCCGACCAAGAGCCGATCTTTACAAAAGATATGTGCGCGATCAGGCAGCACGGCTGTCAGTGCAGAAGGAAATGCGAGTGGAGCGGCAGTAAGGTAACTTCGGCTGTGTCCCCTGGGCGTTCTATATTCACAAGGAGGTGGGAATAAGTGTTCTCACCTCCCTGTGAATAATAGAAACATAGGGAATGTAGTTAAAAATACCAGTTTAGTGTTCCGTTAACTCAGGTTCTTATAGGATTTCTCCATGTTTTTTATATTAGTCTGGTTACAGCCCCTACGATCTGATTGTAGTCTTCACACAGCTGTGAAATATAATGCTTGGCACTGTGTCTAACTAGGATACAGTGTAATAAAAAACAAAAGTGTCAAGTATTATTATACATTGCAAAATATTTAAAGGGAAACTAAATTTTAAAGAGAACATTTTCCCAATGTCCCAGAGTACATTCACAATGACACAACAAGCTGTTTCCCACTAGCCCTTTGCTGTGGCTTTTGGGTGATTTATTTAATCAAACTGTATGCTATGGGTCAGCTTTAATAATTCATCTCTCTCTCAAGAAAACTGGGAGACTATGGAAACCACCTGCACTTCATCCTCAGATTAAAGCAACAAAGGCTACTGCAGAGCATCAGAGCCACACAGACTATGAAAAAGCCCCCAAAACAACTCCATAATAAAAAAGTGTGACAGAAATATTTTATGGTTGATGCTTTTTAAACACACCAGTCAACAAAATCAGAGCCTGACTTCACAGCTACCTGTTCTGGAAATGATTGGGGGAATTCACAAAGCATTGTACAGTAGTTTTACTCTAGCACACCAAGTGTTGCAACTTGCCTGGTGATGCTAGGTATAGTATACTCATGAACTGCAAAAATGAGAGTAGCACACTACTTCAGCAAATCAAATTTTATCGTGCAAAAAACATACTTTTTTGCACAATAAAATTTGATGCATTAAAGTAAAGTGCTCCTCTCATTTTGCAATTCACAAAGCAAGCACAGCTGTATCAGCACTGTAAGAGCAAGGAAATGCAAATGCTCCATTCTTTCATTATAGACTGCAATCACCTTAAATGGAGATGAACTACCCTGGAGGTTAAAGGAGGGAATTGGAACATTGCATAACAAGGAGGAATGGATGAGGGATTTTTCTAACAGGATTCTGCTATCCAGCTGATAGCTGACTTAAAATACTTACATGCAGATGAGATTCAGCCATCTGTCTCTGGTAAATTTCTTCCGGGAGATATGCCTAGAGCAAGTGCGGCTCTGGGTGAATCTCCATATCTATCTTATGCTGGGAACAGAATAAAATAAAAAGATAAAATCAGCTGATTATTTTTGGATTTGTATTGCCTCAGAAAGGCTGTATGCAATTCACACTGGCTGGTAAATAAACTGCAGGGTAACAAGTGGCTTTTCAAAGTCTTATTATATAGACTTCCATATTGGTCTGGAGATATCTGTATAGGAATATCTGCACAGAAACAGTGATTACTGGGGTCAGGGGGCACATGTTCACAAGACTCTTTAAAGACTACATGGGCTGTGAGTTGTACTGGCATGTACGTAAATGCAACTTACTAGAGAAGAATCTTAAAATGGGTAGAAAAGATTTCACATTAAAGGGCATGTCCACCCCAAAAATCATTTTTTACAGAGTTGTGCCTACCTTACTGACCCTAAATGCATGGTAGGGAAAAAAAATTATTTTAACTGCAAGTTCTATCTCCAGTTACCTGCTCCCCCCACTTCCTCCTCCTTCTATCAATCATTCTCTTGACCCTGCACGTCACACACAGTCTAATCAGCTGGGATAAAATGACTATTAGCACATATACCTGTTGTTTAAATCACAATCCACATGTAAGAGGCAAGATGCAGCCACCAACAATAAATTCCAGCCCCATTCTAGCAGATTACTGGATGCACTGTTTGTGGAGGAGTTTTTCTGTAAGTCCAGAAAATGGAGCATGCTGATTGGCTGCGGGTGTAAGCCACCTGATTGGCTGAAAGTTCCCTGCTTGTCCTGGGAGGGAGGGGGGAATTCAATATCTTCAGTGATCATGCATAGTTTTGCTTGTAACAGGCTCGAAACAGAGGAGGAGGGGAATGTGGTTTGTCATTGAATTGGTGATGTCATTCCCCTCCCTGTCAGTGAAAAGGCGGAACTAAACAGGAATGGAATGTCAGTTACACAGAAATTACAGAAGTCAGGGTAAGAGCTTTAAATTATTTTTAAAGGGCCTTTCTTTTTAAAACTATGTTTTTTAGAGACTGGACTTTTTTAAAAAAATTAGTTCTCCTTTAAGTGGTGATGCGCAGTTGTTGAAAGAAGATCTACTGTAGATAAATAGTCAAAATGGGCTTCAAGGTGGTAGATGAGATTCACTGTTAATAAATGTAAGGTGGTGCATATGGGGATTAACAGTCCTTGTGCTGCCTATACTTTTAAGGGCTCTGTTGGAAAAAGATTTGCTATATAGCTGTAGCAAACACTGCCTGGCAGCAAAATATTTTTTGTATAAAGAGGGGTATAGATTCAAACGGAAAATGTTATTCTCCCTCTTTACAAAACACTAGTAAGGCCTCATTTGGAATAGGAAGTGCAGTTTTGAAATCCTGTATATAAAAAGGACATCTTGGAGATGGAAAGTATTTAGAGAAGGGCATGTAAATGAATAAGTAGGATGGAGGAGCTTGACTATGGAGACAGACTGAACTAGTGAGGGCTTTTTACACTCTAGAAGCAGCACTTCTAATGGGGATATGATCACTTTTAACAAAAATAGTAATTGCTGTAGAATAAACTCTGTTGCATTGTTCACCAATAGCTGGACTTGCGCACATTCTTAAAGTTTAGAAGACAGGAAGTGTCATCTTTAAGTTAAGAATAAAAATTTTAAACTAACAATGCTAAAACTGTGGTAATGGGGGGTTCATTGGGTGGCTTCAAGATAGAGAATAAAAATTAAAATTACTGGTATTAACACATATATATTTGGTTGATCCAAAGAACCTTTCCAATTGCCATTTTGAATCATGAAGGAATTTATTTCCTCTTAATATTGTTTTTTTGCCTTCCTTTTGATCAGCTGTTAGTTAGGATTCATGGATAGTTTTAAAAGGTTGGACTGTATGGACATACTATTTGTCTTTATTTAACCTCCATTACTATGTAACAGTGTAACTGAATACCACAGATAAACCTTAAAAATAACCACAGCCATACCAAGGAAACTACTCCTTCAAGGATATGTATTATATATTATTTTTAATATTTTATATACAATATATCATTGTATGCTAGGACGTTAGCAATAGTATATAGATACATTTTCAGGGCTATCCTACATGTACAAATTATCTATAATCTTTATTAAAAAAAACAACATCTCATTACAGAAAACATGATAATGCAAGGTAGATGTTTAATTAGTTTATATATTATTTTTAATATTTTATATACAATATATCATTGTATGCTAGGATGTTAGCAATAGTATATAGATACATTTTCAGGGCTATCCTACATGTACAAATTATCTATAATCTTTATTAAAAAAAAAACAACATCTCATTAAAGAAAACATGATAATGCCAGGTAGATGTTTAATTAGTTTTATAATCTTCGCTTTTTAACCAATGGTCAAGGTGCTTTTTTAGAGAGATAATTTAGTTAGCCTATAGCTATATTTTTTCATTTTTTTAATAAAGTTTTTTTGTCCTAGTCTCTCATTGCCTGTTATAGAATTTAGCTTGGCTATTCTGCTCCTGGTGCAATTTATTGTTTGGTTATCTGTTAAAGGGCATGTCCATCCCCAAAACTAAAAATTAACCCCATACTGGCCCCACTGTGTAGTGTTCAAAAATCCTACATATAGTAAAAAGTTTAATTTAGGTATGGATATACCCTTCAATGACTGGTTAACCTGGTTTTGTTTTAGAACTCGTGGGTTATAAAAATCTGACAGCAGATTCACCAGAATTATTGAAAATCGTGGTCCAAAATTTAGATATTGCAATCGAAGCTTTAGTAATTATGGCTAAAAATACGGAAATCGTGAATAAAATTTGCATTGAATGTATACTCCAGTTTTGTTGATCTGTAGTCCCCACTAGTTTGATAAAGAGTGAGGACATACATGTTAACACATTATGTAGACTAAATTTGTTGCTGTAAAAATGGGCTTGGGTAGTGAACACTCAGGGATAATCAATAAAAGTTCTTATTGTTTAAAATGGTGCTAATTTTTCCCCAACCAATCAGATCTTAGCTTTCAAATTTTAAATAAGATCTGATTGGTTGGGGCAAAATTAGCACCATTTAAAACGATAAGAACTTTTATTGAATCTCCCTGTATATTTCTTGTTAATCAGTGCTAACTAAGGGATGCAATTATATTTATTGGTGCAAATTATCAATAGAAATATTTACATATTGATAATATGATGTTACATAAGAAGGCATAAAACATCCAGTATCACTCTCCATAGTTGCATACCTCACCATCCTCCAGCAAGGCCAAAATCACTTTGTGGCACTTATGGGATTGCAGGAGTACATCAGCTAAGCAGCAATAGGGAGAGGCTTTTTTTTTAACAAACATTAGGTATTAAGTTTAGCACTTCTATGTAATACAATTTTTCACTTAAACCCTACTGCTTCAGGATTGCTGTGCTACTAAAAACATTTGAAGTTGCTTTCCAAACCTTGCTCAACCTTAGGAAGGTAAGTTTGCATTGTATGGCCAGCATAAAGGCATACGTTGCACCAGAAAAGGGGAAAACATTCTTCTTGACTGAAAAATGCAATCTGTAAAATCAGTGGATCAACATTGTATTAATACCAATAACTTTAATTCAATTTTATCTTAGAAAGGTGCCCAGTCCTTTTTGGGCCTTATATCTATAAAGGAGCATAAATGTTTAAGGGTTTTTTTGGACACCATTTATTTTGTGCTTGTACAGCAGAATTGTCACCAGTTTTATAAAACAGCGAATTAATGACACATTGCAGCAACAGATATTATACACTTTGGCATTCATTTCAGGGTAAAAATGGTTGTTTCTAAAAAGTTACAAAGAACATATTAAACTTCTTCAACCTGCTGGGCACCTTATTTATTATTTAAATGAATAAGGAGAACTATGTGACATTGTTTAATTATTATATAGAAATTGATTATATTAAAAAACTATACAGCAATCAGAAAAGTCCTTAAAAGTGCAATATTCCATATTAGACTTGGTGAAATAATTTTTATGCAAAAATTACATTTTGTTGCGTTTTAAATACAAATAAAAAAATTAGTGTTAGTTACAGTACGTCACAAAGTGTAGAGAACCTCAAAAAATGAAAAGTGGCATACATTCCATTGTAAATTCCATGCAGCTAAATTATGCTGCTTTATAAAATGTCTTTGGCACTAATTTGCTCTATCTTCATGTCAACAATTATGTATTGCAGTTCAAATGCAGTAGACACATGAGGGGTTTGACATTTCAGTTATTTGTGCTAAAATTAAACAATCAGGAATATATTTTCATTATGTATTAGCATTTTATTGCTTTCGTAACAAAAAAAGCACCCCCACATGTTTTTTTTTTCTGTGTCTAGATAAAATTATAAAGCTTATCCTCTACAAGGTGTAACCAGATACAAGTAAATTAACACAAACTTTTGCACCAGATGGTACATATTCTCTTGATATGCTTCAGGTAGCTTAGTCTGTTTAATTGCTTAGTCTGTTTGCAAAATATTGTGCTACTATACTCTTTTTTGTATTGCTTAGCAGCAGGAAATATAAAAACAACACATGCTATTGCCATCATATTTATGAGGTAGTTTATTAATGCATATGTAATTATTTTAATGACAAGAGAGATTGATACAGTAGCCTGGACTCAGAATTCTAGCGGTTATGCCATCCTTCACACTTTTGTCTAGTTAAGTCTGGGCAGTACAGCTCTAGGTCATATTCAGCACTTTAAGCACGAACTATCATCATTTTTTTTTACCACACTTCAATATTTACTTCCTTTGTCTTGATAATACGTTTCATTTCTTTACGACAATTTATCAGTTAAAATTTTAAACCAAACCTGTAAATGATCGAAAGGAGAAATTAAACTGTATTTAAGTATTCAATGCTTTCTTATAGGAATTTCTATAATATAGGCTAGAAACAACTACATGGATTTATAAGCCTATATAAAGGACCCTGCCTATAAAATTACCTCCCTGCTGGGCAAACTCAGCAGGCCAAATAATCCTAATAATTTCTAGTATATAAATTCTGGCCAAATTAGTATGAAGTTGTTATATGACTTTAAAATACTGGATAAATAGTGAACATTTCAGATACATGCTGAACACACCAAAAGCATGGTGTGTGCTGCAAAAAAAAGGAAATATATAAAAGTTAGGTACCAATCTAACTTGAATAAGAAAGACACTGATCTAAGCGGCATACTTATAAAGCAGTGGAATCTTTTTTTATTGGCAGACATCACCACATTTTTTCATCACCTATTTTGATTAAACAAAGTGGCAAAATGTTGCCATTGAAAACAACTAGCAGTAGCCACTAGAGATGGGCAAAACTGCTAAAATCTGATCCGCCCGCGGATTTTTAAAAAAATGTAAAAATCCACATAAAAGCCCGTTAAAGTCAATGGGAGAAAAAATCTGCACTTATCCACCTAAATATAAGGTAAAATAGCAATGGATTCTTACTGTACATAGCTCTAGAACCTGAGAAATGGTCTGGGGAACACCTACATATATCCAGAACTTTACAAAAACTAACTTTCCTCACAATTGCACTGTTTTTAGAGCTTCTGCATTTTATTTTCGAGCCAAGGAATTTTCGAGTTTCCAAGGAATTTTCTAAATTTTGTAAAAAACGATACAGTGACTTACTATAAATGGCTCTTGGACCTCAGAAATGGTCTGGGGAACAGACCAATCTGATTGTAACCAATTTGTCATGAACTTACCTGCTGCTCCGGTCCCCCCCCCGCTCTGAACAGGGATTCAAATGCCTAAAATACTTACCTTGCCATTTCCTGTGAAGTCACTTACCTTGCCATTTCCAGTGAAGTTACTTACCTTGCCTATTCTAGCATCTTGGTATCTAGTTCCCAGCAGCACATCCAGCATACAATTCCCAGCAGCATCTTGGCATCCAGTTTCTAATAACACATCCAGCATACAGTTCCCAGCAGCACCTTAGTATTCAGTTTCCAGCAGCACCTTGGTATCCAGCATACAATTTCCATCAGCCTCGCCTGCTCCAGTATCCAAACCTACAGACCTTGGTCTCCTCCTGAAAGCATACCTGTGAGTACTCCAGCTCTCTGGCCGTATTCGTTACGGAAGTTCAAAATCCGGAATAGTTCAGGTCCATTTAAACTGTTAAAGCTCGGGTTCAAGTTTGGGTCTAGTCCATCTCTAGTCATAAACTTCCTACTGTCCTTGTTCAGAAACCCCCCACCCCTTTAAAATCCTGCGCTTTCCCCTGGATTTGAAGCATTCCAATTGGCTCCAGACATGTACAGGGCCAGAAGTGCACTATAATATATAGCAGTTGCTGGTGCATCATTTTGGCATCCATACCCCTGTCTTTGTCCTACAGAATTGGTTTGTTAATTAATGAACATTCAGCATAAATGTACAGCCGTGTATCGCTAAATTGCAATACCATGTTTTTAAATAGGGCCCCATGAACTCTAAAAGGCCTAACACAAAATTTGTCCAAAAAACCTATAGGGGGGGTTAATCCTCAAAATGACTTTTGGGTCCCAAATTGTGTGAATACAGGGGTGGTTAACAACAAGTGCTAATCCACCACACTAAAATTCACACAGAGAAAGCTCAAAAAGCAGAAAAAAAACTCTCTCCAAATCTTACACTGTCAGGTCTCCACTACTCACTCCAAACTCACTTTAACACACCGACAAAGTGGCGTCTGTCTAGCTGCCTTTTATACCCAGGGGGTTGGCACAGGTAAAAATAGCTGCCATTGGTGAGTTTAATGCAATCATGCAACCTGAATTCTTTTAGCCATTAGAGACGGTTGTCCCTATCGCCTTGGAGGAGCCCATGTTTTAATCATCCTCTCTTCTTTCTTTGGTCCCCTTTTTTCTTTCTTGCAAAAGAGACATTATTGCTTTTATTTTGGTTGTAACGATCACTGCAAACAAAGTGCAGCATCCAGCACTTAAAGCTATGCTTACATTTTCCACTTTGGTTAGTGTGGCTCTTATTACATTTCCCCATTATTAATGAGTTTTTGTGGTTTATAAATATGCTCCTAGGTGTAGTGTTGTACCATACCAAATGTAATGTAATTTCTACCTCTTATAATTGCCTGACTAGAGGGTTTCTATCTATGAATTGCAACTGTACATCGTTCACATATTTTGGTTGAGAATTATTAAGTAAAGGACATGGCATTCAATAATCCACAGATAAACTACTAAACATTTTTTTTTCTGAACACATACATAATTAATTGACTAAATTAATTCTCTATAACTAAAATACTTTTAAAAGTTTTCCTTTACCCCGATTATTTGTATTATCCTTCTTTTTAACCAATCAGGTTTATGTGCATTCAGAAACTGTTTGAAAGCAATTTTGAAAATTGTTCATTGTTTTTATGTGAGAACAACTACTCTTCTGTGGCACTTAAAGGATGCAAACACTTCAAGCGCACTCTAAAGGATTCACAAAGCAAACCTGTCTTCTGTAATGAGCTGCTGTGACTGTTATGTTCTTTCTACCACACTTACTTCATAACAAACACATCTGGCTCAGTATTTCAGGCTTTATTGGGTGACAGACGCTTTGTTTTACTGTTTTGTTGTGTGAGTTATAACATGATCACTAAAAAAAGCTTTAAAATTTAAAACTTGTGCAGTATTTTATTCCCCCTCTCCTATGTGCCTTTATGAGCTAGATTAATGTAAAGCACAAACATTTCATTAATTTTTTTTTTTTGGTTTTACAAAACTTTATTAGTTGGATTTATCAAAATAAACTTTTAAACAATAACATTTATGAAATATTGTTTCAGAATCATATTTTCTCCTGCTCACGAACAGGTACAGATCAAAGCTAGGTTCAAACAGTACTGATAAAGCCCTGATACTGTCGGATCCGACCATGTTTCCCCAAACGAGCATTTTTAATGATAAGAACTTTTATTACATCTCACCCATGCATCTACCATACCACCCTCACCCTACAATTATCAAATATCAAACACCTATATCAACTGGGCATCTCCAGTTACTGTATTATAGATTAATAAAATATGATTAAAACATAAAAAGGTCTCGAATTAAGAAGCCAGGAAGTCAGACTGGTTCAATAAAGTGTCTTAAGTGCAGGCTGAAACAAAGTATTCAATTTAAAAAACTCACAAAGTTATTCCTCAATTTCAATTCAAAAGTATCCAGATGCAGGTGTACTCTGTATCAGATATTTGATTTAGTACCGGATCCTCCAATTAGCAACATGGTATCGCCGAGATGTATCACACACAGTTTAAAAGAAAGTAAAAAGTCTTACCCGGGACTTATATCGGAGCAACCTTTCCACACTAACAGGGAGATTCGATAAAAGGTCTTATCGTTTAAAATGGTGGTAATTTAGCCCCAACCAATCAGATCTTATTAAACATTTGAAAGCTAACATCTGATTGGTTGGGGCAAAATTAGCACCATTTTAAATGATAAGAACTTTTATTGAATAATCCTGAATGTATCAATATTGTACTTGCACTTGGTTTCCTTAGCTTGCAGTGCTTAACCATTTTGGGAAGCCGAGGTAAACTACGAGGCAGAGCACCGGGTGAAGAACGGAGCTGTGCGCAGCTCAAAGACGTATAACATTGAAAAAGAGCACTGTAAAAACACGACTTTTAACTGAGTTTACTTACTCCCCCTACTTAGTTCAGGGGTCAAAAGTAGTAGTTTTTCTGGGTGAAACTGGTACTAACTTATGTAAGGGGCATTTTGTAGAGACTGGTAAGCTGACCCAAAATTGTGTGAGTTCCCTTGGTGCCTATTTGATCCAACAACATTGGTCATAATGACATCTTTAAATAGTATGTCCACCTAAGAAATGAACAGATTTCAGTTTAATTGAAGAATGGGAGGTAAAAGAGCTATGTCTTACCTCTCATTCTTTAATAAAACATGCAGGATCCAAGAGTGAAGTTAAGAAATCAACCCAGTCTCGCGCTCCTACACTGATCTTCTGACAGGTCCCGACCCACTTTGTACTCTATATGCATGCAAAGATGTCATGTGGCAGTGGCACACATGAAATGCTTCTGTTAAATAAAGATTGTTTTGCTAAGTTACTATTTGGGCCATTGTACCCATGAGGCAGATTGAAAATCCTGCTAAAGATGTGGGAACCCCGTCTAATATAAGTCAATGACTGCATGCTCCCTATTGCGGAAGAACACCGATATTGCCTTCTATTGAAAGGGGAAAGGTACCAGAGGCTGTCTGCTCCCAGTGCCACTCTATCTACTTGCACTCCTGGTTACTATTATTAAAATACAGAAATTCATGATTCTAAAGCATCAATGGTTTGAAACTACCTGTGTAGTTGTGAAACTATGTTCCTATTTAGGTAAGCAGGCATTTTATTTGAGTGGTTCCTGGCATCAGGATTTCACAGTGCTATCCCCAGCATCTCTATCAGGGCTAAAGGTCCTTGGGACAATATTAAAAAAAATCTTTCGTACTAGTATTTAATTGCTTAAGACACCAGGTGTTTGGCCTTAAGTTTAAATCCTATCTGCAAATACCTTCACTTGGCACATGTTTAGCTGTCATTTACAGAGGATAACTGAAATGTTGTCGAATGGGTTTGTTTCCAAAACACAAATGTCAGTAGTTTGCACCACAAGCCAAATAAATCAGTTGCAAGGGAATTATGAGTTGCTTAAGGGCTTCCTTATAAATGTATTGAAAGTAAAATCCTGATTAATGTACATAATCAGGACTTTTTTCGTTAGAGTCTAGAAGTAACTCACAAAGCAAAGTTTTACTAGAAGGCATTTTTAATATTTAAATGTCCATTTGTTAAAACTTGGTTTAGTATTCTTGGCAAATTAGTTGACAGGCTAAAGGGTAAATATAAAGAAGAATCTTTTAAATTTAATAATGAAAAATCTGGCACCAGGTTCCAGGATCCTTTTTTGGATGCTGCATGCAGCAAGGTTTCTCTTTGTCTAATTAAGCAGAAAAGCTCAGCATTTATTCTTGTATAGAGCTAGCAAGATATTTTCTTGTAGGGTAAAGATTCAAGGGAGAAAAATATTTTTGGAAATTAAAAGTTCAGAAAAGGGTAACTAAATTATTAAGGGAAATGGAGGGGCTTGACTATGAAGACAGATTAGGCTGTTTACACTGGAGAAGCTGGGCTTCAACAATATATGATTGTAATAAATGATTCACACAACTAGACAGTCAATATTGAAGGATACTCCTTATTTAGACATGACAGAGTTAAAGAGGAACTGTGGTCCAAAAATGACTTTAGGTAAATCAATAGGAATTGCTCTTTGCAATTTATTTTTATTGTTTATTTTGCATAGTTTTGAAGATATTTACATTTTTGTGTGTGATATGGCAGCAGCATCACCAGGTCCCCTGCACTTCCTGCTTCCTGCTCTGGAACCTGTCAGTCAATCTGCCCTGTGTCTCCTCCCCTTTGCAGCCCCCCTGGTCCCTCCCACTCATGGACCCCATGGTCCCTCCAGTTGCAGGCCCCCCTTGGCCCATTCCCTTACAGCCCCACATGGCCCCACCCACTCACCGGTGTCATGGCCCCACCCACTTGCTGGTGTCATGGCCCCGCCCACCCGTGGGTGCCTAAGCCCCGCCCACCCATGGTTGTCTAAGCTCTCCCTACTCGCAGATGCCTAAGCCCCACCCACTCGCAGTGCCTAAGGTGAACAGTTCACTGCTCAGAGTAAAGCACATATTACAAAAATACTGGTTTCTCTTGAGTGATGATGAGGAATTAAAAGACTGTATAGGCACATATCCCCAGATGACAGCAAGAAAGGGGAAAAATCTTAGAGACCTCCCTCTCCCCAAGCCATTTAAAACCAGTTGGCTAAGGGTCACTCCTGTAAAGGGGAATAGATGCTGTGGGAGTTGCAATATGTGTAAATATATGAATCAAACATCTGCTTTTGAAGAGATTGCTGACAAACAATATAAAGTTTAGTATAATAGCTTAATTACATGCCAAAGTACTCAGATCGTCTACTTATTACAATGTAGATGTGGTATCCACTATATTGGCCAGACTAAGAGAAGACTATATACTAGAATAGCAGAGCATGTTAGAGAAACCAGGACAGGCCAATTGGAGAGAAGCGCTATGGCTAAACACATCTATGACCACCATATGGAAAATAGTGTAATTTTTACGTTTATGGGAATTCAACATGTGTCCATGGGCCAGAGAGGTGGTAATATAGAGATGCGATTGCTTCAAAATGAAAGTAGGTGGATCTTTAATCTTCAAACAGAGATTCCTAATGGGCTAAACGATATTATCCATTATGGTTGCTTTTTGTGATAATAACGGGTATATCCCTTCATATGATAAAACCCTGACAGGCTGTATGTTTGAGCTCTAAATATTTTAATATGTGTCGACCTGTTATTTTAGGGTATTGAGGCTTATTGAGGCAATGGGAGATTCTGTGGGGTAGAGACGCCATGCTGGGACACCTAGCACTTAATGATATATATATGTGTACTGTACCTTTAAACTTGTGTCTAAAACAAGACCAGCCCAGTGGCTGAATATGCATAAATATAGGTCTCGTACTGGACTCTTGAGAGACCCTGACGAAGCTCGCGGGAAAAACGTGAAACGGGAGTCGCAGTTTGGTGGCCGAAACTAGTGCCATTGTTGTTATGTGGCAATAGAAGCAACAGAGATTGGTGCTGGACAAGTTTAAGGGCTATTTGGACCGGGTGAATCACAGACAGAGGCTCAACGATCGTAAAAGCTTGTCCAGTCTTTCCCAACAGCTGGATGAGCAAGCCTCAAGGTACTCCACGAGTTGATTCCGTAATAGAAGTCCCGGTAAGCCAGTGATTGATTATATTCCAGCGTCTATGTTGCATTAAGTTTCCAGTTGGTGCAGTGCCTTTTTGTAGAAGGAGTAACGGCCATTTCTGGTTGGAGGATTACCTACTTTACCACGCAGTTGGAATATAAAGTGAACTTGGTAAAGGATATCCAGACTTGGGTTTGACTTACCTACAGCACCTAGCCACTTTACACGTTAGCACTTTGTTATCTTACCTGCTACTTTCAAGAGACCTTTTATCTTTTACCCATTTGGCTGGGGATGCCCAGCGTTAGAGATATTGTGTACATGGTATTGTGATAAGAGGGGCGGGGGTTACAGTGAGTTAGTTTTGGGTGTTTTATCATATTTTCTGTGCCAATAAATATATATTTTGAATTCTAGATTACAAGTGTGTGAGTGCTTAACGGGATACTTGGGAATGTTCCCATAACTGTGTATTTGATGTAATTGTATATATGCCTAGCACCGCCGGATTTGTCTGGCTACACATATCTAAAAAAGTAAAATATGGTTGTGCATTCAGCCATAACTATATTCTAAAGTTTGCAATCCTGCAAGTAAAGTAAACTTGGAATATGTGGCACCCTTTAAACCACCACCAAGGGGCTTCTGGGACAGCCTCCAAAGTTGGTTTTAAATATCGATTATTTTTCTGCATGTTGCAGAAACAAGATACATGCTATTTTTTTATAGTACATGTGACTGTGTAGTTTTGCTAAACTTTTGTTTTTTCTTCATGGTTCTCTGAACGCTCTTTATACCCACATAAGATCCCACTGAATAGTCGCAAAATAGATGCTAACAACAGAGATAGTATTTGAGTGACAGTTTCTATGCATTACCCTGTCCTACCCAGAATTTTCCTTGAAATGAATTTAGTGCATTTACGGTACCATTCAGATTTGTCTGAAAAGTGACAGGTAAAAAACTTAATAAAACAACATAAATGATTACAAGGTATAGTTTTCTTTCAATTTCTTTATGAAGAAACTGAAAATCACTTGTTTAGAATTTCAAAGTATAATAATAAAGTAGCCACAGAAAGATATCTTTACTATCCTTTATTGAGACTGAAGGAAGAAATAAATGCTTTCTATAGATAATCAATCATATGTCCACTAAAAATGTAATAAAGTGTTAACCTTTGAAAAGAAAAGTAGTTATTTATCAAGAAGACATGCAATATAGAAAAATTGAAGAAAGAAACAATTTATTCCTAAGGATAGCTCCTGTTTTTTTGTGATGTAATTGAAAATTAAATGCCACATGTAGGCCAATGTCAAGCAAGCTTTCTGCCAATACCCAATGACATCCAACCCAATATATTTCTTCAATAGCCTTGCAACATTTGTAGCTGTATTAAATGTCTATACTGACAATATAAAAGTATTGATATATCCTAACAAATAAAATGAACTGGAAAAGATTTATTTAAGACATAAGACAGAATAAGTATTTCCATTAATAATATTTTTACTGTAATTTCTAATGTTAAGAAATCAGGAAAGCAAACATCCAATTAATAATATGATAAATGTGTAGTAAAAACAACCTTATTCAAAATAAGGTTGTGACCTTATTGAAAATAGTTACTTTTTCTCTGTATATAGATTCATTAAGAATATAAAATAGATTTCATTTCTATGTTTTGAAGAAAAATGTTGTTTATAATGTAAAGATGAAAATATGTAATAGAAAAGGCATGGTTTGATCTAAAGTTTAATCAAATCAATATTTTTGGCACATAAAATAAGTTGTCACCAGACAGATGTACAGTAGGTTCTACTTGAGAGTGAGACTACAGCCTGGCATTGTATTGCTGTCCACAGCATGCTGGGTAGGACTAAGATGGGTATTTAACCACTGATTAGTTTAAATGTAAAACTTATCAGTTACCTGTCCCCAACCCCAACTGATATATTCTGCACTTTAGAAGCATTACAAACCAAATATTTAATTATGCCTCAATTCTAATAGAGCGAACTAGCTCCTCCCTCCATGCAGTCAAGGCTGTGACTTATGATATCACAGCCATTGATATATATAAACTTCCACTTGTAGCACACCACCATCAAACACTGCCTGATGCAAGTATATAGGGAGATCTGCTGTATTACTCCTTCAGTAGACAATTAAATTATAATACAGTACTCAGGACTTCCAAACATCAATTGCTTTATATCAACATGCTACCTGTAGTAACTTAAGACTATCTTGATGCAATACTTTGAGATTGATTATGTACATGTACGCTTTGTAATTTGGCATAAAATTTCAAAACTAGCTTTAGGTTTGGGTTTGGGTCCATCTCTTCTGGTAGCTAGAAAGAGGTTAGCCAAAGAACAGCCATACAGGGAAAATAAAAATATTATTGTACTAGAATGTAATATATACTAATCAATATTTTGTTTATAAATGGGATGGTAGGCCCATCAAAGAGATACCCAACATGGAGTATTTATTTCACTGTCAAGGAAAGTTATTTATATCTTGGAAAATATGTATTCAACATGGGCCATGTTTGGTATTGTAGAAATCGATAACTATTAAATTAGAAGAAAATGTTATCTATAATTACTAGTATTATGTAAATATCTAAAGTTTTGTGTAATCTGTGTAACTTGAGGATGGAAAGAATGGTTGTGACAAGTCGTAAATCTGGAAATTCCTAGACACTCCCTTCTTAGGCCTAGCTAAGGAGGGGGATGTACCAACAAGGGTTTTAAGAACCATTGTAACCCTTATAACGTTGTTCATACTAAAGGGGCCATTCTGAATGGGTATATCTGTTGTATTCAGTTAGATCAACTGGACTTGAAGTTTAGTTCTTGAAGACGTTTTGCTAGTCATCCGACTGGCTTTCTCAATTCAGAATGACTTGTACAAGAGTCTGTTGGTAATTAAGTACCCTGTAAAAACCCAATTAGCATATGACAGCCAGGTGTTAGGGATCTTGTTGGTGCAGTTGCTGTTTGGTCTCCCCCATATAAAAATCAGAGCACTCTTCACTGCACTGCACTGCACTGAATTTATTCTGAATGGGGTATGGATCGTATGTTTTTTCTCGCTTCGAGATATAAGATTTCTAGTTTTAATTAGTTTCTGTGAATATTTTTATCCTTTTTATTTTGAAACTCTGTTTTGTATTCTATGTCTTTATTTGTAACAACATTTTCTGTTATTTTTGTATTATATTTTCCAGCTTTTGAAATATTAAATCTAAAATGTAATAAGTTTGTCTTTGATGCTCTAAAACAGTGATGGCCAACCCATGTTCCTCCTGCATATTTTGTGGCCGCCGCAGACCCACTGGTGGGTGGGAAAATGTGTGGGCTTGGTTGCTCTTTGGCAGGGCTTGGGCATTCCAGGGATGGGATGTGGGAGATTGGGGGTTGGGCTACAGTTGCAGCCCCGTCACCTAAATAACTCAGATGAAGTAAAGGGGTGTGCATTAGCACACCCCTTTACTTTAGCACAGTGAGAGTAAAGAGTGATTATGGGGAGTTCCTTAAATGTGGGGTGGTGGTGGTGAATTACCGACTGAGTGGTCAGATCATGTGCCCAGTTAACTGGCGTTCATAACATTACTGTATACCAAAAAACCCTTGTACTAATGTATGCACTTGCACAGATACAAAAAAAAATAGGGTTGTGAAATGTGCATTTAAAAATGAATGTAAAAATGTGGAAATGGGTGTGAAAAAGAGTTATAAACCACAATGTTTAAAGAGGAACTGAATTCTCCACAGACAACACTGTCCCAATAGACAGAGCACATTCACAAAGCTATAACAAGTTGTGTATCAACTCTTCCTATGCTGTGGTGTTGGTTGATTTATTGAATTAACCTTTGAGTACAGTACTAGGAGTCAGCTCCCATAATCCATTTCTTTATTTTGATTGAGGTAGAAATGCTAAAAATGGTCTAAATTACATTTCAACACTAAAATATCCGTTATTGTTATTTGTAATACAGCATGCTTGAGTATTTTTTTTAATGCATTCAATGATGTGTAAATGACAAACAGTTCCACAGAAAGTAAAGAAACCCCCTTTTTATTTCAAGTCTTTACTGATGATCTTTTTATATTTCTTTTTCTTTTTTAGAAATCGCTCCCTGGTTACATTTGTTTAAAATGGAAAATGCTGTTGACTTTTCCCAGCTATCATTTGATCCAGGACACAAAGAGCTCATTGTTGGTGCAAGGTAACTTAATCTGTTTAAAACACTTGTACTCTGTAATAACAACTTGTACTTGTACTCTGTAATAAGATGGCATGTACTCTGTAATAACAGAGTACTTACTGGATAGTTGTACCTTTAAATATAAATGTGGTGTATTTTTTCCCTCTTCTATACTTCCAGACCTTACCTCTGTGCTTAAATGTTGTTGGCCTTCCTCCTCACATTCTTAACCCTGCTTTCTCCAGATTTCTAAATTTTGTTATTACAGTGTACTTTAAATGATTATGAATAATTTTAAATGTTTATATTTTTTATAGTCTAAACATTTTTGAAAAGTACATTTGTCACAAAAATTTATGACAGTGTACATTGATTCATTGCATTTAGAAATGCTTTCCATAGGGCAGGAAATAAGATATTGAAGATGTTATACTTTCAATGAACTTCATTGGAAACTGTAAACTATTTTTGAATTGTGTGGCTGTGCACTGTTGCACAGCCACACATTTCCAATGTCATTCAAGAAGTGTTGTATATCAGTTATACAACTTATCTGGAGGTAAAATAAAATATATTATACACTTATGGCTCATATACTTGCCGGGCGTTTCTGTCAATGAGGCCTGACCAAACTGCTGTTTTTGTGATATGTGTCCGTACACATCACAACAATCATAAAGCATGTTAACTCCAGCCAATGGAAAAACTCCAGAGTGCAAATGCATGGAAAGCCACTTTCTGAATATAACATTGTCAGAGTGATTGCACTGGGAAGTATTTCAATATAAATTCTGGAAAACTAATGCAAAAAAGCTCTGTCAATAATATAAAGACAGAGATTTCTCTTTCTCGGTTAAGTGTTTCTTAGTGCCTAGGTTTTGTGTGAGTGTGTTTAAAGGGTATCTATAAAAAAAATCTAATTTTCAAAAATTATACTTTTAAATACAGCAAGATCCCACTGCCACTCCCACAGATTTTAAATCCTTAGAAATCATAATTTTAATCACAGCATTTACAGGGAAAGACCTGTCACTCCAGGAGCAGAAATTGTAATATGTGACCCATTAATAACCTATTACTAGTATCTTTAGCTGTCTGCCAGCACACTTTCTGCAACAATTAAGAGAATCAGCAGAGAAAAGAAGGCAGGGGGAGGGAGGGGGAGATGTGTAAGCAGAGCAGTGTGCATGAGCATGGTGAGGCTGTGCAAAAAGTGTTGCAGACATTAAAAGAAGGCAGTGTGTAAGGGAGGGTGGGGGCAATTAGGAGCACTCACTAAACATTAATAATTTTATAACATAGCAAGCACAGAAAAATATGTGAGTACCACCATTTTACTTCTCTCAAATTGTAGTTTCAGATAATGTAAAGTTGTTTCGGTGAGTATAATGACCCTTTAAATTCATTGACAGTGGACTTAATTTTTCTATATTTACTAAAATACTGTAGATATGGTGCTAATTTAATGTATGAATAACATCAAAAGTAAATAGGAACCAGATTTCAAATGCACAGAAAATGGCCTTTGGATTGTTTGAAGATTCTGGATTACTAAGCACTGTTATATGGCTCCCTTTCATGCCTTCTTTTAAATGGTAAGACAGTAGAATCAATATAAACTATTTTGGAAGCAATTCATGGGAAATAGCCTGTAAAAAAAATCGGCTCGATCCTTGCATCAGAAACACAGCTATCAAATACCACTTTTTCTGAAGCATTCTAGCAATAAAACCATTTGCAGAATGTGCACAATCAGATATTGTATTGTTGCCAGCTCACTCTGAACCTTCGGGGAGCCTGCTGAAAAATAACACAGTCTCCTAGTCTCTTGCAATACTCCAGAGGAAAAACATTCACAGGAATCAACATTAATATTTTTTAATGGCAATCATGTGTTAGTCAATGACTCCCACGGTTGGACAAATACATTTGTCCCAGTAAATGTAAGATTGACATCAGCTGAGCGATAATGGAGGATTATACATATGGTGATTTTTGTTAACTTTAAACTGCAGGTAAGTCAGTATACATTCCCTGCAATTGAAGTTTTCAGAGTGCTTGCGTTTGCTGTTGGTTTAAGAAAAATACACTGTACTTAAATGAAAACTACACAGATGGAGACAGACAATTTTTAAAGGGCAATTATAGTGAGATTTTTTTTATTTCCTTCTAATATATCCTATACGTCATCCCAACCTCCTGGGTTTAATTTCTTTAAATTTTTCATAGTCCCATATATATATAAGCCTTTGAATATGCTGTGATTTGTAGGAGCTGCTACACCTAATCTCCCAAAAAAAAATCTCTTCCAAAGCTCCCATTCAGTACTGTATAGCACACACTCCTTCACCCACTATATACTGTACACCACGTGCCACACATAGTCAAATACTAAAGTGCTAAACACAATCACTAAACCCAGTAATATGAGCATAACATAGTATAAAACAGCCCCCCCCAAATACACATACAAAATCAGATGGACATCACCATGTACCTCAAACAGTAATACAGTATATATAATAATACAGTAATACAATGTTTATATACCAAACAAGACATACAGTGCAATATATGAAATAAGATTGTATGTATATACAGTCTGCACATTAAACACACATATTCCATACAGTACAATGTGACATTACTGCACCGTGCTGTATAGTGCTTAGTGCATTTCTATATATAATTCATATATATAATTAAACAAGATAAACTGATATGTATCAGGACAACAAGCTGTTTCGTTGTGTTTGTGAAGGTCTCTTACTATAGTTGCCCTAATAATTTGTTGAGCCCTCTATACTTAAAGGGCATGTCCACCCCCAAAACTATTATCCCCCCCACTACTGGCCCCATTGTGTAGTGTAGTTTAATCCTTACCTCACATCCCAACTCCATATGGTTCTCCTGTACTGTACTGCAGCCCTTCTCCCCCTCCCTCTCCCTCCCCCTAGTGTAAAAATCTTTTTACATAACATTCCCCCTGTCCCCCCAGCCCCAACCGCTATATTTGTATTATCAGAAGATGCCCAAAACATTACTTACCTTCCCTCTTTCCTCCGCCGCACTGAACTCCGGCAGCCGCGTCTGTGATTGGTTACCGCTCAGTCAATCACAGACGCGACTGCCGGTCCCACCCCTCTGCTTGCATTTTCTCGCAAGCAGAGGGCCTGGCAGTGCGGCGGAGGAAAGAGGGAAGGTAAGTAATGTTTTGGGCATTTTCTGATAATACAAATATAGCGGTTGGGGCTGGGGGGACAGGGAAATGGTATTTAAAAATTTTTTTAGAAGGGTGGACATACCTGGTAACTGTGCAAAAATGTTTTAAAACATTTGTATAAAAGCATACAATCCAAATAACTGTAATCACACGTAGATGTGAAATATTTGTTGACACAGCAGGTACAGCAAATAATGGCCATCTGAACTGGAGAAAAGTTTAAAAAAAAATCAGTTAACTGTTTGATTAAAAAAAAGGCTATACCCTAAGAAGGGGAACAAACATTTGGTAATATTGCTATTTGTTTGATTTACAATACAAACACAAAACTTCTAGTGAGTATCTTTATTTTTATCATCTATGCTTTTTTCCCATTTGTGGAAAAACTTAGTTAATTTTCACAGCAGAGCAGGAAACCCTAGAGGTAAAATTCCAAGGGTCATCAGCAGAGGGTCAATGGCTTAAGCCCACCTTACAGGAAGTGCAACAGCAGTTACCTATCACAATCCAAGGCAGTAAAAGTACTTCACTACTATTGTGAAGAAAGTCAAAATATGACAGGATATTCAAACATACAGTATGGCTTAGAGCTGGATAGGCTGAGATAAAGACAACACGAAGATTAGACCTTGCAGGCAAAACCTACACACCATACTGTAGGATTCCCTGAAGGTGAGTATAAGGGTCCAAATAATAAAATCGATTGAGGGTTGCACTCCAAGAATTGTTTTCCAACTTTTATTCGCGATTACATTGTGTTTTGATGTGTTGTCACTAAAAAAAAGTTGGAAAAGACTTCTTAGAGTGCAACCCTCAATTGATTGTACATTTGAAACCTGTATTCCAATGAGGGTTGGATACCTAGAGGAGTCTGCACCCTGTGTTGGAGAGAGTGCAGTTTGTACTATTGGAGTAAAACAGTGGCTTAAAACTCAACTTGGTGACATGAATCTATCACCTGTATTTACAATTAAGAGAGACAACTGAATTACAGCTTAAGCACCTTCAATAGGATCCAGACCAAGGCTGCGTCTTAATGCTAGCAGGGACAAATCCTTTGAATAACAGGAATAACTAATGATCTTCAGTTGAAGAATAGTTCTGTTATGATCTTTTTGGTCTCCTTCATGGAAATTCAGAGGAGAAGAGATGTATTTTGGGCATAAAACAGAGAGGGGACAATGCCACCACCTAAACTATTTGGCAGGTGTTCTAATGCAGAATTTCGATGAAACATGGAGAAATACAAACAGGTAATATGAAAACTATTTACAGAAGGATACTAAAAAATAACAGGCTAACTTACTGGAAATATTTAAATGATGGTCAATCATACAAACCTCATCTTTATCTTGTTAATGAGACAGTTGCATATATTGTTGTCAAAGAATCAGACTGTGCCCTCTGTGATCACCCAGAGACAAGCCATAATGCAAGGGATTCTAACTATAGTTTCTGGGTAAGTAATTAAACTGCTTTCTACCTGGTCACACACTCACTGTTCCATTAGAAACTAAAATGTGCATATAAGGATTACTAAAAATACAAATGTTTATATATATATATATATATTATATAGAGAGAGAGAGAGAGAGAGAGAGCGAGAGAGAGGAGAGAGAGACGAGAGAGAGAGAAGATCATCAGAGCTCCTACGAGCTATAGTGATAGCTCCGAGAGAGAGAGTGGACTCCACTGGACATTGATTGTTTTTAAACCTAAAAACAATCAATGCGTTTCAGCCCCTACTGGTCCGTCATCAGGAGACTTCATCTCCTGAAATGTGTAGATTGTTTTTATGTATATCCAATAAAGTGAATTTTATTAAAGTCCAGCGGAGTGCATCATCTATATATGTTTTATAATGTATATATATTTTTTAAACTTTATTAAAATCCATGCACCTGTTTGCAGTGCTAAAATCTAGTCAACCTTTTTCATTCACATCTTTGAGGGGGAAATTTCAGAAAATGTAATGAACACTGCACTGTCCTGGCTGTCTTTTCCCCTGCTGGTTTTGCTCTTTGCTTTACAAGCTCACTAAAAAATCAGCAATATATATGGGAAAACTCATTTAGTAGGTAATCAGAATGTCAGCAATATCAGGCTTTATTGACACAGGAGCAGGCTGGGGCAGCAATTTCGGGGAGACCAACCAGGACAATGCAGTTCATTACAGCCTTTGAATGGATTTTTCAAAGCTTGGTTGGGAGTATTTTAGCACTATAAATAGGTGGGTGAAATTTTAAATTTAGGATAGACAAGCCCATTAATTATAAACAATTATTGTATGCAAGATTGTGCACTGCTTTTTTTTGTATTAAAGAAAACAAATAAAGGGAATTAAACAAATTTTCAAAACGCTATTGAATTTGACCAAAAAAAAAAAAAAAATCAGTCTTACAGAAGTTGTCCCCAGAAAAACTAGAAAATGTAAAACTGTTAAGTATAATTCTTTTGAGTGGAAACTAATATATGAATAAATAGAATAGCCGTGTGCAATGTTCATACTTCGAATGTGGATTTCAAGTAAATGCAGTTTTTTTTTCCTTTCTGCTTTCGTTTTAAGAAAAGCTTATTAGTGTATGGCCACATAAAAGAAATAGCCTTAGTACTTTTTAGTCAAAAAGATTTTTAAATTCTACTTTCAAAAGTTTAATGAACAGACGTTTATAGGAGGTTTTAGAATAGCTATGTAGAGCTAAGAAAAGATAAATAACTGCTTTTTTTAAAGAAAATTGCGTGAGCAAAAAAATCTGAGTGTATAAGTTTAGTTGACTGGAATACAAGTCTGCGCACTTATATTGTATGTTTGCATAGAAGCATTGGAATACATGATATCTTTTTTCTTTTAAAATAAGTATTCCTTATAGAATACTCATAGCTGATGACAGCACTTTGATTTAGTGCAACTGCTAGCTATTGGCACATTTTAAATTTTACTGTTTACCTTAATAAAGCTGCAGCTTTTCAGGACTTGATCCATATATTTACATGAGACATTAGCTATAATTCTTAAGTGACAAGAATCATATATTTTGAACTGTATAAATGTCATAACAAGATTTTTTCATTGAGGTTTGATTTATTTTAAATTATACCTATGTATACAATTGTATATATCAAACACGTTAGAAATGTTTGCGGATAAAATAAGCACCAATAGCCAAAACTTATTATGGAAATATTATAACATACTTTTTACTGAAAGAAAAATATAAAGGTAAATAGCAGTTAGTGTCCAATAACGTTATTTATACATCTGTAATCATTTGTTTTTTGGGTTTTTTTTGGCCATTTTCTGGATCAAAAGTTAAATAGGCATCATAGGTAGGGTAGAAAAAACTAGTTGTACATATATGCCTTTTTCTTTAGCCTAAGCTATGTAATATGTGCTATTGTTTTTTTAACTGCACTACAAACTACTTTGTAAACTTTTAGTTTCCAGAAATATTGACTTTATAGCTAATAGAGAACAAATTCATCTTGCAAGACCAGAAAGCCTATAAACAGATTTGGAAGGAAAGTTTTCAGGTTTTTCAGTTATTACTTTTCCCTTCCAATATGGATTTCAATGTTAGACAGGGTAAAAGGGATGGTCTTCCTTCATTTTGCCTTGAAAACTTTGACTGTGATACTTATAAATTTTATGGAACTAATTCTCAGTGGAAAAAAGAAATTATTATATTTAGACATTTTAGGTAAATTTTTCACTATCTAAACTTTTATCCATCCAAGTCTCCTCATACTCCTCTGTATCCATTGGCATTAATTGTAAATAATAATATTATTAAGAGAATAGATCAAAGATAAACTAGAATACTGGTTTGTTTTGTCAAACTAAAATTTACATTTTATTTAAAATTAGAATAGTCTTTCATGAGGTAAAAGCAAGGGAATGTATTTTTTTCTGGCCTAGTGTATTCCCTCCTATAATTTGTATGGACACTTAGAGCCACAGAGGAGTTTTTTGGCCAGTACCAAACAAAAATGGCCTTACACCACAAATGCTTATTATGTGCAGTAGGGGTGCATTATCCTCTATATTTAGTCCTTGTAGTTACATATGGTGAACCATAATTGAGTAAATTAAAATGATCAAACACAGCTGTCTGCTGTTTAGCACTTAAGCAACACAACGATACTTATTCCAAAGAAGAATTCTAAATGCCTTATTTAAAATGAGTGTTACATAATGTTGAATCATGTGTTAATATAACATCATTAAAGTACCTTTAGCTTCTTCTTCACATATTATCTGGTATCATACTGTATATTAATTTATTTTAATGTAATAAAAATGAATCTGTATTAGATTTACTTTCAGTATGTCGCATTCTTCCTAAATTTAATTTTGAATGCATTTGAATTTTTCTATTGATGTAAAAATGCTACTTCTATAACATGTTGTTCTGATTGCTATAGAGGGATTTGATGTAAAACTGATGATGTAAAACTGATGCCTTAAACTCAATCTATCTAAAATAGAATTAATCAATTCCCCCCCTAAACTGGGACCTCGTCCACCGTTTTCCAACTCTATTGACTATATGGTCATTAACCCAGTTGAATCTACACGTTGCCTTGGAGTAATCTTTGACTCTTCTCTTTCCTTCCATCACCACATTAACAATGTTGCCCGGGGCGTGTTATTTTCTCGTTTGCAATATTGCCGCCCTTTTCTCTTTCCCTCCACTACTAAAATGCACATACATGCCCTTATAATCTCGCGTCTTTACTACTGTAACATTCTACTACTTGGACTTCTGGTCTTTCATTTCTCTCCTCTCCAGTCTATCTTAAACTCGGCAGCTCGGGTCATCTCGCTCTCCTCTAAAAGAGAAACCGCAACCCCGACACTTCAGTCTATAGGTTGGCTTCCCATCAAACAAAGAATCATATTCAATACCCTTCTTTTAACCTTAAAATCTCTTCACTCTACTGCACCTTCCTACTTATCTTCTCTCTTCCCTTATGTTCTTGGCCATGCCCTCTGTTCCTCAAGGAAATCTTCACATACCCCCTACGAACACTGCCTCCTCCTGCCTTAAACCTATTTCTCTTGCTGCTCCCTACTTTTGGAACTCTTTCCCTCTCTCACTTCATCAGGTGATGTCCATTATACTCTCAAATAGAGAATGTTATCCTACCTTTCTGAGCACCAGTGCAACAAATAATTGTTAATCAACTCAAGCACTCTGTACCCATCCCCCCACTTGTATCTGTATGTTGTCCCACCCACTTAGATTGTAAGTTATTCGGGGCAGGGATCTCATTCCTAATGTGTCATGGCATGCTGCATTTATTTCAGTTTATCCATAATTTATATATATGTATTTTTAACCGATGTATGCAATTGTATTTAATTTTTATTTATCTGTATAATGGCTTGCACTTATCCCCTTGTTTGTATACTCTGTATATTATAATGTACAGAGCTGCGTACCCAAGTGGCGCTTTATAAATAAAATTATACATACATAAATACATATAGATATATGTCATATATCTGTGATGCGTCACAATAACCATATTTTGAAAACTTTGCATATTGTTTATAACAAACTATTAAAATGGTTAAAAAAAAAAGACAAACCCTGTAAGAATAAGTGTATTTGCTAGAGAAAAATGGTAAATTATACATAAGATTTTGGCAGAACCTGAATCTAAATGAATCTGAATACTACCCAGTATTGAACACATGTCTTGATTTGTTATTTTATTTTTTGAATTCTTGGTCTTCTTCACTTAAACTGCTGGCTTTAGATAGGCTTTACTAAGTACCACCCAAAACTCATGATACTTAACGACTACACTGTGTGGTTACTAAACACCTGCAGTCAGAATGTTCTTAAAGGGAATATTCACCCCCCAAAACTAAAATTTAACCCACTACTGGCCCCACTGTGTAGTTTAAAAAATCCTTATCTTACACTTCTGCTCCTTATGGTTCTCCTGCAGTGCCTGTTCAAAGTCAAGGAATGTGAAAAAAAGAAGGTGTCAGTGAGTCATCCGGTCCCTACTGCTTCCTTAACCTCAGTAAGGCAGTGATATGTGCAGGGGAGCCCTTCAGCCACCCCCCCCCCACACACACACACCATCTAGATCCATCCTCTGCAGGCGTTGCACCTAGCGTGAAACCCTTTGGCCATAAGGTAGGTGCCCTCTGCCCACCCCCAACCGCCCAAATATTTCCTTAAAAAAATGTTCAGATCACTACTTACAGGCCCTTCTCTCCTGCGGTGTCTCAACTGACAGCAGCCGTGTCTGTTATTGGCAGCTTCTCAGCCAATCACTGACTAGGCTGGCGGTCCGGCAAGCAGGGAGCCGGATCAGAGACACCACGGGAGAGAAGGGGCTGTAAGTAGCAATCTGAACATTTTTTTTAAAGAAATATATCGGTAGTTGGGGGTGGGCAGGGGGCACCTACCTTTTATGCCTAAAGTTCATTTTTAGGGTGGACATGCCCTTTAAAACTTGACAAATTCAAAAATACTCAAACCAATCCAAATGAGTAATCTTTGGGTTGAAATTCATCTGAGATCCAATCAGCAACACTAGAAAAACATACACATATACACAAACAGAAAACATGAATTAAAACAATTTTGGGTTATAAACAATTAGATATACATTCCTGTTACAGAATGTGATTTCTATTAAATTGCTGCATTTACGTTATGTCCTGTTTGGGTGTACCCTGATAATTGTCAAAAATTAAGCCTTAGGTCAGAATGCCCTTTCTAATCAATTGGTATAAAGTAAATATAAAATCAGCTGGTATAAAGTAAGTAAAAAAGAGTAAATTGCAGCACAGTTTTAGTCCATTGCTTTTTCTCAAGGCAAATAGAAGTTATCTATAGTATCTGTAAAAAGTATGAGTAGGGGTCCCGTAACACATTACTGCTTAGGATTATATCCCATGCTACAGTTTGTGAAAAGCAGAGGCAATACATCTTGTATATATAGTTTATTTATAAAGCATCATTTGGGGACACAGCGCTGTTCAATAACAACATTTTTAAAAAGTCATACAATGGGAACAAATAGATAAATAGTTCAGTACATAAATAATATATATATATTATATATATATATATATATAAAAATAATAAATTATATAATAAATATAAGTATTAGAGCCGCCACAAGAGGAGCTTACAATCTAATTAGGAGTGAAGTATTTGCATTAGGGGGGAATGATCAACTGTGTCAAAAGCAGAGGAGAGGTCAAGAAGGACAAGAATAGAAAAGTGATCTTTGGCCTTTGCAACCTGAAGATCATTCACAACCGTACACTGTCTTAGTGGAATGTGCAAGATGGAATCCAGATTACAAAGGATCCAATAGGTTATGAGCATGAAGGTACTTAATGATACGGGAGAAGTCTTATCGTTCTAGCAGTTTAAAGGCTATCGGTAAGGGTATTTTTTAGTATAGGTTTAACATGGGAATGCTTAAAGGGTATCTCACTTTTTCCAAATCAGTTTTATTGAAGAATGGGAGGTAAAGGAGCAGTGTCTTACCTCCTGTTCTTCAATAAAAGGTTCAGGAGCCAGGAGCGAAATTGCAAGACTTACCCAGTCTCTCGCTCCTCTGCCACATCTTCTGAATTGAAAAAGTGGTTTTAGCAGTTTAAAGATGGAAGGGAAAATTCCAGATGTAAGGCAGGCATTGAATATGTGGGTGAGTATAGGGTAAGCACATGATTACAGTGTTACAATAATACAGAGGGCATGGGATCAAGAGGACAGGTCATGATTGAGGCATTGATCATTCTGTGACTGTTTTATGACCCTTGCTCTGTTATAAATAGACCTGCACAGTCAGTAATCAAATAAAGTGTTATTCATGACTGGAAATACTTCAGATAAATTCATCAGGGCGTAAGCTTCTCTTTGTGAGCAGGAAAAAATTGTGTTTCTGTTTAAATAAAACATTCATAAATGTGGAAAAAATAGAGATTTATTTGAACACAGATACATAGTTGCATGAAAAAAGGTCCCTGCATGAAGCTAGAAAAACTGGAAAATGTTGCTATTAACAAATATTTTTATTCTGCCTAGGATATACAAAAAAAAGAAGTCAAAGCTGTATTAGGAGTTATCCTTTCTCATAGCACTGCATAATGTTCCAAAAATAATGCATGCAAAAAGCTTATTAATAGGGGGATTAATTGTTAAAGCGTATGTCCATCTAAGAAATCGACTGGGTATTTGTTTTATTCAAGGGCATGTCCACCAAAAAAATCGACTGGGTATTTTAGTTTTATTCAAGAACAGGAGGTAAAAGAGCTATGTCTTACTTCCCTTTCTTTAATTAAACCACCAGCAACCAAGAGCAAAGGTAAGAAACTAACCATGTCTTGCACTGCTCCGCTAATCTTCTGAAGGTCCCGATGCAATTAGCACTCAATGCGTATGCGTATATGTGGTTTTCACAGAGTACAAAGTGTTTCAGAAGATCAAAGGAGGATTGTGAGACTGATTAACTTTCTTACATATGCTCCTGCAGGTTTTATTTGAGGACGGGAGGTAAGACATAGCTGATTTACCCCCCGTTCTTCAATAAAGCTGATATCCCCAAAGACCATTTCTTAGGTGGGCATACCCTTTAATTAAAAGTACAAAAACTAAAAGTTGAAATAAAATCACACATTTTAATTATTTGTAGGTATAAATATATAACATCCTGTGTGTACCTGCCCAAAGACTCTTTAGGCATGGTTATAAAGATTTTTTTTCTCATTCCACTAACCTTAATATGCCCATCCACTGATTTTTTTGGCCATACATATAATATTTTATTTAATGAGATAATGTATATTTTGTCCAAATCTGCAGTTTTCTTCTAATTTTCAATTTAAGCCAATCCCACTTAGATATAAATAACATATTGATTAATGCTGTCACCATGCTAAGTCTCCAATAGGGAGATTAAAAATTTTAAATCTGGAGTTTATGATAGACTAAACACCCATCTAACATATATTATTAACATGTTAGAAATACTTCGTTGTTTTAAATAATGGCATTAGTGCCTTAAACACTAATTTAAGAATGTGTTCCTATTGCTACTTTTGCTTTAATACGCTATGGTTTGTTTTTTAATCTTTTACTTTTCCTCCTTACCTTTGAGAACTGCTCGTTTTTATGTAACAAGGCATTGTAGTGTTGATGTGAAGTAAAGTTGATTACTTTTAAAGAAAAACCCACAAATGGACTGAACTGTCAAGGGGTTTCATATTGATCTATAAGAATGTACCATCATGTTCAGTCAATTACCACTAATGGCTCATTTGGGTAAGATGGGTGATAAGGGGAAATGATTAAACCAATGAAAAAAACAATGTAATGTTAGTGCTAAGTGATTTTGTAATGGTTACATTAAGCAATGAATAACAACTGGTAATAATGTAGATTTAATTCCATTACTTCAGACTGCTTAAAGAGCCAGATATCTGTGTATATCTGAATATGTTGTAAGATATATTTCATTTATTTGAATCTGTTAATTTTGGTTGTGTTTATGATAGTTTGCTTACCATGAAATAACAGAAGTGATTTGTTTTTTTCTTTTCCAGGCAGACAGGATTTATTTGATTTGTACAATAGGTTTTTGGGCTAGGGAAAGAAAAATGCCTATGTACACAACCCTGCCCTTATATGTACGCATATACGTACATATAATTCCTGGCCACAGCTGCACCAGCTAGGCCACAAGCAAGAGACTAAGGGGCATATTTATAAACGAGCGATAACTGGCTGAGTTTCCTGCCATTTTCGCAAAAATCGCTAATAACGCAATTTACAAATGCGCAAAACCCAGGCGCAAAAGTTAACGCCTCATTAACTTCGCGTCAGTCACCGCTCACTTCTATTTATAGCTGATTCATTTATTACTGATTTTTTGCGTTAATGGCCGAGATTACAAGGGACTGGGAGGGGATGCCGGGAAAGGATTGCTGCGGGTGGTCGCATTCATCAGAGGGGCGCAGCGGGGTACGCCCACCCTGCCCTCGCTCCCCTCGGCAGATACAACCCCTTCCCAGCAGCCCCTCCCAGACCCCCGTACTCTCGCGGGGATGGAGAGGGAAGGGCACGCTGGGGGGGTGGAGGGGCTTAAGGGGTCCCACATTTTGAACTGGGACCCCCCTCCCTGGCCCTATCAGGACCTTTGTGGCACTTACAAGTGCCCTTGCGGCTCTAACAAGAGCCCTTTGGGGCTTAAGGGTACTGCAGCTCGAACCGGGACCCCCTCCCCAGCCCTATCAGGGCTCTTGCGGCACTTACAAGTGCACTTGCGGCCCTGAGAAGGGCCTTTGGGGCTTAAGGGGTCCCGCAGCTTGAACCGGGACCCCCCTCCCCAGCCCTTGTAAGGGCCCTTGCGGCACTGAGAAGTGCCTTTGGCAGGGGTCCCTCAGCTCAAACCGGGACCCCCAGTGAGCGGCGTCTTCTTTCTTCCATCTGACGGCACTAGCTCCGCTGAGGCCGCCAACCCCTGAGAGGTACCCCTGCGGCCACCAGGGGTACCCCCGGTGGGCCCCAGCGGCCTCAACAAGGCTGATGTTGCCGATGTCTCGATCTGCTGCGACGTCTTCGGGGTAGCGACACCAACCCCACTGAGGTCACCAATGCCAGGCAGGCTCACTACGGCCGCCAGTGAGCCTGTTGGCACCGCCGGCCTTAGCAGAGCCAATGTTGCTAGCTGCTTTCTTCTTTCTTCAGCCATCTACTGCAATGTCATCTGAGTTCCGCAGTGGTGTGCAGCTCTTTATATAGGTTTGCAGAAATCCCTAATCCGTTTCTGATTGGTCAATGCTTGGTTTACATGTTTTACATTAACCTCTCGGGGGTCGGTTGCCTCAGCCGCTGGGGGGCCCAGTTCGAGCTGCGTGACCCCCGCCAAAGGCACTTCTCAGTGCTGCAAAGGCCCTTACAAGGGCTGGGGAGGGGAGTCCCGGTTCGAGCAGTGGGACCCCTTAAGCCCCAAAGGCCCTTTTCAGGGCCACAAGGGCACTTGTAAGTGCCGCAAGGGCCCTGACAGGGCCGGGGAAGGGGGTCCCGGTTCAAGCTGCGGGACCCCTAAGCCCCAAAGGGCTCTTTTTAGAGCCGCAAGGGCACTTGTAAGTGCCGCAGAGGCCCTGATAGGGCCGGGAAAGTGGGTCCCAGTTCGAGCGGCGGGACCCCTTAAGTGCCAACGGCCCTTCTCAGAGCCGCAAGGGCACTTGTAAGTGCCGCAGAGGCCCTGATAGGGCCGGGGAGGTGGGTCCCGGTTCGAGCTGCAGGACCCCTAAGCCCCAAAGGGTGCTAAGTGTGTTTTTGCTATATTTACAGAAACCACATGGTGCAGAACTATTGGGGAGGATAGTGAAGTGAAACTGATCTTAGCACACCTCTCATCAGTGTACCTTATTAAAGGGAATGTTGTAGGGTAGGAAAAGTGTGTATAAAAACAATAGAGCTAAGCTAAGAAATGTAATATAGAGAGAAATGCATTGCACAGAGCTGTGCTACGATCAGGGTCATTATATTATCACTATATTATCCTCCACCTACAGCACTGCACCATGTTGTATATATAAGTATACATATTAAAGGGGAATATTGGAGGGTATGCCAGCTGCAGCTCTGCCCCATGTTGTTTCTATAAGTGTACATATTACAATTATTAGGCCGATCTTTAGAAGTATGATGCAAGCTGCATTGATTTAAGTGTAGCCATACAGTTTGTATTTAATGCAATGGTACTTAGCATGGCAGCATGTAGATTTAATATGTGTTTTGGTTTTAAACACACTTCCAGGCTCTAATATTCCCCTTTAAAATGCATTGCACAGAGCTGTGCTAAGACCATGTTTACTTCAGTATGCTGCACCTGCAGCTCTGAGCTGTTTTGTTTTTATAAGTGTACCTTGTAAAGTGGTCAGCACAAATCTACTCGGTTTGCTACCTTTCTCTTTAAGACTCAAACTCTCAAAAACTAGCGTGTTTTCTATCGTGATTTGCAATCTGATTGTGCTAGTGCACATGCACTCTTTTGGACCATATCCCATTCGCTCTGCTAAGGACCAGTTGTGAAACAGCCTTGCATGGAAGCGCACTTGGTTGCACATTATTGTGAACATGTATTCTCCCTTGTGCTGTGTTAAATACATGCTGTATGGCTACACTGAAATCAATGCAGTTTGCATTACACTTCTAAATGTACATTGCACCAATACACACACTAATCACCCTAATATAAATGGTAGAGTCCAAAAATAAACACATAAAAATACTTTTTCAGAAAATTACTTCCTAAATATATATGAAAAGGGTTAACACCTTCCACCACTCAGGAAAATCAGGAAAATCAGCTAATAATATTCACTACTATCTCTGATGATTGGCTGGGAGACACTGGCAGGTGGGGCTCTGAGGTCAACTGTGAAAGACAAATAGTTTTAGTACGTGACAGTTATAGAGTCTGTGGAGTTGCCTTTGTATTTTGGGTTTAGTTCTCCTTTAAATAAAACTACAAATGCCAGTTCACTGGAAATAGGATTTGGTCAATCAATCAATAATTTGCTGCTACCACCCCAAGTTTAAAAGACTGTACATTTAGTTAAATAGAATCAAAAGGGTTTACCTTGACACACATGTAGCGATTTCAATCCTACTTTAGAATGTATCTAACCCATCAGTGGACAAACAATTTTTAGATTCCAATTTCAGATTACTAATTTTTCTGCCCCGTAATTGTTATTTTGGGTTTTTTTGCAACCCTATACATATACTTCTGCCCTCCTGATCTGACAGAATTAAAGGGTATGTCCACCCTTAAAAAAATTTTTTCACCAAACATTCCCCCTGTCCCCCCAGCCCCAACTGCTATGTTAGTATTATCAGAAAATGCCCAAAACTTTACTTACCTTCCCTCTTTCCACCACCGCCCTGCCAGGCCCTCTGCTTGTGAGAAAATGCATCTCATTAGCCAATCCCTGCATCAGACTCCACATCAGTCACTCCATTCCCCATTGGTTCCTCTGCCTTATTTAAGTCTTGTCCAGTCACTTAGTCTTTGCCTGTTATAGCTTTGGTTGCCAAGCTAGTGGTCCACTCTATGTTTCTTGTTGCTTCTAATTATAGTAGCCAGTCTTGTTATAGATTGTCTTGGCTATAGATTGGGGTATAGGCGCTGAAGGTATACTCGGGGACTCCGGGCATCACATAAGCTTGATGTATTTTTTAATGTTCTGCAATTCCTTTTTATGGCCAACGATTGTTTTGGCATTTCACATCCTTGCTAGGTTCTTTTCCTTCTGAGAAGAACTTGGACGGTTTTTCTGGAAATACTTGTCTGGCATGAAATTTCCCTTGAGAGGTATGTGGCCAAACCACTACATCTTTCAGTTAGGTATGGGGATATGGTATGGGGATATGATAATCTTATACAAATATATTAATGGGCCATACAATAAACTCTCTGGTGCATTGTTCACGAATAGGTCATATCAGCGGACTCGTGGACATCCTTTAAGGTTGGAAGAAAAGAAGTTTTATCTTCAGGTTAGGAAAGGTTTCTTTACAGTGAGAACGGTGAAAATGTGGAACTGTCTTCCAGCAGATTTGGTAATGGCAATTTCATTGAATAGCTTTAAAAATGGCCTGGATAAGTTTCTTAAAACGAAAAAATACTGAGAACTACTGGTATTAATACATTTACTGTAGATCTGGTTGATCCAGGGATACTTTACGATTGCTGTTTGGAGTCAGGAAGGAATTTTTTCAACCTTTTTTAGCTGGGTTTTTCTTTGCCTTCCTCTGGATCAACTGTTAGGAAGGGTTAAAAAAAAAAGTGAATAGTTTGGACCTCAATTACTATGTTACTATGTAAAGGACAATTATACTTACCATTTCCCTGATTCATTCCTGCAAAGTACCCATGGTGAGGACCTAAAACAATAAGTCCTCACCTCTGGGTACTTTACAAAACTCCTGCTCTAGTTACTTGTAATCTCCTTTGGCGCTGCGGTCGGATCCTCCCCACTGGCACTGTCAGTGACAGTCCAGGAGACAGCCAATGGGAAGACACGCCTCCTTGCAGAGAGCGTCTTCCCATTGGTTGCCTCGCGACCTGTCATTGAAAGTGTCAGAGTGGAGGATCGGACACGGACTGCAGCGCCGAAGGAGATTACAAGTAAGTAGTGCGGGAGTTTTGTAAAGTACCCAGAGATGAGGACTTAGTGTTTTGGGTCCTCACCCTGGGTGCTTTGCAGGAGTGCGGGGAAAGGAACGAGGGGGAGGTGAGTATAATTGTCCTTTAACATCAGACATGTTCATTGTAATAGACATTCCATTTATTTTATTTTTTAGTTTATATTTGTATGTGCAATTGGGGTATATAAATTATGTGTTAACATAATGTTATTCATTTGATAATTGTTGTTTTTATGTGAATTGGTAAATATGGGGAAAGCAGTGTGTGTTTTTGCTGCAGTTTGCAGATGTTTGAAATAGATGTCAATCTGCCTAAAGAATATAAAAATGTATCAAAGATACATCTGCCTTGGTTTCTCTCTTTTTTTTAAAAATAACCCTTCACATTAATAAAACCCTTGGAAGTCTTCAGAATTTGATAATGTTAAGACAGTTGCTTTTCATTTACATTCTAAACCCTTTCATAATCTGCCAGGAATTCATATTCGTGTTTTTCCCCTATTTTGCAGGAACTACCTTTTCAGATTATGGCTAGAGGATCTTTCTTTAATCCAGGTATGTTTTGCTTGTTTATCTTGATTTTTAATTCCTGAGAACAAAAATCTAACTATAAATATATAATTTTATACACACACAAACACACACACACACACACACACACACACTGTGTATATGGTGTGCCTTGGTGCAGTTAACAATAGGGAACACACCCACAGGACTTGTGTGTGTGAAGTTAAAAGTCAAGAAGTATAATTGCATACTAGTAGGGGGGCTTACTCATTAAAACACATGTATTGTATAAAAAGAAGGCCCTTCTAATTTTCCATTTTTAAACCAATTTTAATTATACATAATAATTTACTTCTGTTCAACTAATTATAATCATTTACCACTTTGTAATCAGTGAATTTCAGTTTCAGTTTCCAGGGGAGACAGTGCATGGAGGGTGTTTCATTGCTTTGAATATTTTAAACAGCCCTTTTGTTATCCCAAAGCTCAAGAATTGATTATTAAAATACAGTCCTTTCCTATATAAAAATTAATTGTGATGTTCTAGTTTTAACGTCTGCTTATTTTGTTTTACCATTTTATCATTGAAGATTTAGGAGCCTTTATATGTGGAAATTGATCTGTTGTTACTTTTTAAAGTAAATACTTATGGAAAATCCCAGGTAATAGCTCCTTTTTAGTTGCCTAGGGTCATTTTTTTCCTCTAGGGTCCTTTTCAAAAAACAGTTGAGTTTTTTCTATTGAACTCCAAAACAGGCCCCTGTTGCCCTGTTGCTTTTTATTTAATGCTAAAAAAGTTCTATTTTTGTAAATGCTTTGATCACAGCTGTATTTCAAAAAGGATTTTTTTTAAATGTGCAGCTGGTAGAAATAAGGCTAAAACATGAAACATTTAATAGAGTTACACATCTGGAGACATAACAAATGGTAAGCATGTGTATGAAATCCAATTGCTGAAACTAGTGAGAATTAAATGGGAATGGAATTACTAAACACTGCTATATTTGCATATTCTTTTTTATAGTATAGTAAAGTATTTGAGGTTGAATAAAGACATATGACCAACTGAGTGTCCTCTGACATGTACTATTATGAACAACTGGTGAACAATGCACTGTATTCCGTATATTGTAACTTATCAAATCTGTCTTGATATTCAAGCTCCCCCAGTCCCCTCATTAATTTAGTTGCCCTTCTCTGAACCCTTTCCAATTTCAAGATGTTCTTTTTGTACACAGGATTACAAAACTGCACCACACATCCCAAATTAGACCTTACCAATGCTTTGTAAAAAGGGAGAATAATATTTGTCTCCCTTGAATCCATACCCCTCTTTATACAAGACAATATCTTTTTGGCTCTAGCTCTAGCTTTATTTTGTGTGGCATTTTCAAACGACAACTTATATAATTCACGTGTTAAATAAAAATAAGATCAGGTTTAAAAACTAAACTGCGGATCTGGTGGAATTCTCAGAATAATTTTTTTTTAAAAAACACAGCAAAAATTTTAAATTCAGTCAAAAGGGTAAAAAAAAAAAAAAAATCCACTTAAAAAATGTGTGTTTTCTTGGGTAAAATGAAAGCCTATTTTTTTAGGTAAACCTTTATTGAAATATTAATTAATTAAATATTAATTATAAAGTACTGTCAACTTCTTTGTTTTCAGGTTGTTGTTTTTTTTATAATAAATTTAAATATATATTTTTTTTTATTATTTGATCTATTATTGTGATTGGAATAAAAGGCTGCACATGTTCTGCTATGTTTGAATTATGTTAGATCTATTTTTTTCTATTAACTATATATCTTTTGTATATATTTGTAGTCATTTACATTTTACATTGTTATATTTGTAGTCATTTCAAATAATAGAAAACCAGTAATAGGATTTATGCTATCTTGTAGATAAGTTCTACAAAAAAAATCACAATCTAGCCAGCAAAGTGAAAAGATTTAACACTAAATTAAATAAATAAAGACACTATAAGTTAAGATAACTATTAGTTAAGGTATATTACTCCAGCAGCTTTGCAAGAAAGAAAACATAGAAGTCCAGTTGATCTAATTGAATACAACGGACAGAGGAAGAGGAATAGGACCCCAGTCAAGTTTACATGAGCATTAAAAGGTATCTCCACCCCTAAAACAATTTTTTTTTGCTGTAGTTTAAGTCTCTAACCAAAGGAAAAATGTAACATACACTCCAGTAATGTCCCAATACACACTTCAGTTAAGTAAAAGTAACACTTAATTTAATCTTTATGTTAAACACACTGGTGAGAAACACAGACAGTGATCACCTTACCCATTTCAGGTGGGTCTCCACCATAACTCATAGGCTCAATCACCTAAATAGAATACCTATTATACTCCTATATAAAAACAATATCTTATATGTACAAAGACTCCACTCAGGTACCTATATGCGCTCACTTTAGGTATAGGCTACCATTACTCTCTGCCAGCAGCTTATTATATATTATATATTAAAATTGCTAAAGTGGCTGGGTGATACAGAGAGCTTTACTGATTTTCACATTCCCAGTTGCAGTATTTTAGTGTAAATATCCCTAGCTCCCCATGTCAACTGCAGAAATATTACTTTCTTAAACAGGAATGTTGGAGAGTAGGAAAAGTGTGTATTTGTTTAAACACAGAGAGACAAATTTTCACAGACTGCCCTCCTGATTCATTCATTTTACTGAATATGTATGCAACATTCTCCTTTAATAAGGTACTCTTATTAGAGATGCAATGCACAGAGATGTGCTAAGGTCAGGTTCACTTTCGTCACTAACACCAGTTAGCTGGGCACGTGATCTGACCAATCAATCAATAATTTGCTGCCAGCACCCCATGTTTAAGGACTTGAGGACACCCCACAATCACTCTTGACTCCTCCCGACTATGTACACCCTGTCTTGGCTTAATGGTTAACACTACATCACTCAACTTATTTAATTTTAGAATTAATGTTCCAAAAGGTGGGTAGTGCATATAATACAAAAATAATGGAAAATAAGTTACAAATAAAGTGACATACAGTTAGGTATAAAAGAGTTATTTTAAATAAAAAGAACATACACAGAGCTTACAGAATTGTGGAACTCAAAGAATGACACTCGAAAGTTGTCCATCTTTAAAGGTCTTCTGAGAGAATTTCCCCCTCCCATCTGCCTGTGGGTGGCTGTACATCTTTACATCATGTCCCAAACCTTCCTTAAATCCTCAATTTACACAGACCCCTTTAACTTTAAATCTGTACATGGTAATATCCCAACAACCCAATAATGTTATTCTACATGATTTATCTAAACAATCAATATCAAACATGACTGACCCATGGTGCTATAATAAGACCATCATGTGTGGTTTTGGTTTTATGGGCCTATCCTCCAATTTATAAATTGGAGGATAGGTAAAAAAAAATCACAGTTCCATAAAATAATATTCTTATGTTTCATATAGTACTGGCCCATCTGTGGCCTCTGCCTTCCCTTTAGACTATCCTTCATGACGTTTACCTGGCCCAGGTTCTGGTTTGGTCTGGTTTTGTTTTGCAGTGGCTAGGGCCCTTTTGCTTGGCTCCTCATGTTCTGTAAGAGAAGGAATGTGACTGTAAGAAGTTATAGAAGAGCAGTCACAAACTATTTATGACCATACAGGTCCCCAACTGTTAATAATCCCCTGCCTTATACCTTACATTGCTATGACAGTTACCACATCCCTTGCAGCTTAGCACCATGTTGTTTGTATATGTGTACCAGATGAATGTTTAAATAGAAACAATGTTGAAATATGCATCGCACTGAGCTGTGCTGATATCAGGATCACTTCATTATACTCTGCCTGCAGCTCTGCACTTTGCTGCATGTTGCTGTGTACCTTATAAAGGTAAAGGGTTGCCACTCTCCTTTAAAGACCTAAACACAAATAAAAATCTATAAGCTGCAGTGCTTAGTTACATTGCATTAAATGAACATATAAAAAGGCACATCAGGGAGATTCAATTAAAGTTCTTATGGTTTAAAATAGTGCTGATTTTGCATCAACCAATTAGATGTTATCTTTCAAATGTTAAATAAGATCTGATTGGTTGGGGCTAAATTAGCACCATTTTAAACGATAAGAACTTTTATTGAATCTCCATGTTTTTCAGTAACCTGAAATATTCTGATTTTAACACCAATCGACTGACTTCAGGCAAATGGTTTTATTAAATGACAATTATAGGAATACATGGAGCTGCTTTAGGTTTTTGGGTTTTGTTCTTTAAAATGCACACATGAATCTCAGCTTAGAACTAATAAGCTGTGTGAACTAATTGGCTCAAGTGCAGATCCACAACTGAGAGTTTTTTTGTGGCTGCATATGCCATTTAATAGTGTTATCTGGGCTGGTGGGTACAGTTAGATGATATCTACTGTAAAGTCTGGTTTGTTTAATCCAAACATATGCTTTCTTTGTTCATAGTGTCAGACAATGTGGGGGATTTAGGGACAGGAAGAGAGAAAAAAATGGTAAAATAAAAATTGCTTTAAACCTTGGCCAGGGATTAATTTGACAAATGTGTTCTCTGTAGTACAAATTGTAGTACTGAATGTTAATAGTTGAATAAATAGAGATTGTGGGGTTTTTTTAATATAAAAGACAGCCTTTTGTATGTATTTGATCTGCTACACTGAAAATGTGCTTAATTTTTTTGTCTGCCTACTGATTAAAAATTGTGTATATATAACCAGACTATATAACCAGACATGATTGTTAAAAGTGACTTCATGAGGTTAATTATCCATTTTATGCACTGAATCTATTAAATATTAATAAACCCCTGATTCTGAAAGAATCGCAAATCCAATAATGGCAATTACCGTTTTCCTCCGATCTGAGCATCCTTGCATTGTGGACGGCGGTTGTGGTGTGCACATGTGCATAATAACATCCTTTGTATAGGATTCTCCCATGCAGGCACTGCAAGCAAAGCACACACCGCTTCTTTTCTCCTTCTAGTAACTAAACTCAGGTGAAATGCAGGTAAAACTGTCAGAAAAGTAAGCTGACTTAACAATATCAAAAAAACCAACATCACCCCCATTACATGTCCACACTTCCAGCAGCTGAAATCCCTTACTCACATTTACAGCTGTGCTGCTCTCTCTTAGATATCACACAGCAAAGATGAGTACTAAAAGCCCACCTCTTAGACGGCCCAGGGCCATGATTAACATATCACTTGTCATTGGCTGGTGGAAATGTCTGTTACAACCTCTCTCCTCCTCCTCTGCCAGTTAGACAAACTTGAAATGTCCTGTTGCTAGTATACAGCCTACATAATCAAGATGATCAAGGATGGGTGGGGGAGTGTTTTCTCGCATGCTAGCTCTGAGTGACAGTTAGTGGCAGACAGAATTGTTACGCCCCCTTCACAGCATGACTAATTGGCAGAGAGAGGCTCGAAATCAGGCAAAATATGTATGGAGAGGGCTGCACACCTTTACTCTTTTTAAAGTCATTTTTTTAATAAAAAAAACGCATTGAGGCAATACAGTTATCCTTTAAGGCATTTGATATCAAATTTCTATATACAGTAGTATATTGTAGCATTAGCCCCTTTACACAGGGGCCAACCCCAGGTCCTCCTTCCTTACAATGATTGATCTACCGATTGATGGTAAGAGGGAATGTTTCCCAATGATATATTGTCCCAGCCAAATGTCCCTACATATGAAAATAGTAGATCGGTCAAACATTGGCAAGATGAACAATTTTATTTTTTGACTGATTTCGCCAAAAAGTCTGTAGAAAATAACTAGTTTTAGCTGTAATTTTTTTTTTTTATCTAGAAATCTAGGTTTGTTTTTTTTTTGTTTTGTTTTTTTAACATAATTCTCTCTTTATGTTTTTATCTTTGATCCTAAGAAAAACATTTTTTTAAGCTGTGTTCAATATGCCCCTTAAGGAGGAAAAATCTTACCTAAATTCATCCAGTGTGAAAACAGAAGCAATCTCTTAGTCAGCCTGTATGCATTAATGTGAATAATTCTGAATTTATGTTAATTTCTTTATATGCTAAACATTGTGTCAAATTGTTTAAATAAACCCATTTTTTGCTCCAGTATAAGAAAGTATGAAAGTTGGCAACACTCAGGAGGTCAGTGTTTTCGCTGTTAATACATAATTGACTCTCATTCTTGACAAAGCTAGTTGAACAGTTCTGTCAGGCCATATCGATTATAAGAGCAAAAGAAGGATTCAAAGAGGGAACTAATTTATTACTGAATTTGAATATAAGTCTTGACTCATCTTTGCTTATTATGGGATTTTTAAAAATGCATTTTTCATATGAAATGTACCTCCTACTGACAGTGTAATTAGCGTTCCATTAATTTTGCAGAATATCATACAAAATACAAGGTCAATAGGACACTTTCACTAGAACAAAATAAAACTATAATTCATAATTTTGCTGTACATATATAACTGATTATTTTCCTAATAACGAATTATTATAAAATATTTTACAAATAAGTATTTTTACAGCACTTCTTTAAAAATGATTTCAAAATAATGTAGATCTAAAAATGCTACAAAAAAGTACAAAATGCTCATCACTGTTAAATAAAGATAGCTTTTTTTTTTTTTAATAAAAAGGCAACTGTAGTGTTGTTGCTTCAACCCCCCCCCCAAAAACCTTATATCATAGGACACCATCATACATGTTAAAATGGATGTCATAGGACACCATGGAGTGCTAAATCTTGAATCCTGTGATTTCTGGATGTCATTGCTCAATTAATGACTTTGTCATTAATTAATGACTTTGTCATTTTGTAATAAGTCTAACTTCTTGTATCAGCCAGTAGTGTGGTCACCCTAGCCTAGTAGTCCAAGGTATTGAGTACCACTGTGAATCTTCACTTATCTACAGAATTGTGATACTGGAGTGTTTCTTGATGGATGTTTAGGCTCTTAATTCTTGTGTGGTCAGGTTCGATAATGTCAAAGGCTACAGATACCTTAACCTTCTAATATGTGTAGGCGAGCCACTTCAAAACTCAGGGACATTTAGTATGTTAAAAGCAACTCTTACTGCACTCCACTTTACACACCTTCAATGCCTCTGTGCTACTACATAAAAATATATAACTCAGTCCGAATTAGAGTACTCAAGAGGACATGATACAAACACACCAATGGTTTATTACTGCTCACCACTTTTCCGCCCAGAAATGTGGGATACATTTCTGTATAAAATCACATGTATAATGGGGAACACGTTTGGTTTAAAACTTTATAAAATTGTTGTGCAGCTTCACCATAGTGTGCCTAAGTCCTCTGTCTCTGTTGTTGGATTCCTTATGGTATTAAAGGGCATGTCCACTCCCAAAAACTATAATTTAACCCACTACTGGCCCCACTTAAATCCTTACTTACATCCCTGCTCCAAATGGCTGTCCTGCTATGCCCCTCCAAAGTCCCAAAAACTGGCCACCAGGAGCCTAGCAGAGCCCATATAGGACTCTGCCTCCTGTCTCTCCTCTGGGAGAATTTTGCCATGCCCACTGCAGCTCTCCCCCCCTCTCCCTCCCTCTCCCACATGTTTTGCTTTCCCTCCCCCTAGTGTAAATTCCCTTTGGTATATAGTAGCTCTCCCTACCCCAGCCCCAACCGCTATAATAGATTATGCAGAGACTCCCCCGAAATCTACTTACCTTACCTCTCTCCCCTGGGGTTCTGTGCAGCCGCGTCCATGATTGGCTGCCTCTCAGCCATTCAGGGACGTGGCTGCCGGTCCGGCCTCCTGCTTGCAGTTTCATGCAAGCAGAGGGCCGGGACAGTACGCAGGAGGAAAGAGGTAAGGTAAGTAGACTTCGGGGGAGTCTCTGGAAAATCTATTACAGCGGTTGAGGCTGGGGCAGAGAGAGCTACTATATATCAAAAATTATTAAATGGAGTGGACATGCCCTTTAATATCCCTGCATAGAGCTAAGTACATGGTGAAATTAGAAGAAGAAGAAGAAGGAAAGTCAAGTAACAAGTTACGTCCAGATGATTCCCCGTATAATAAAAACACGATCTGCTATATTCTTAACCTTAGAAATGCTATTAGTTGCCTTGGAATGTATGTGTAAGTTCCCTTCTTCCCAAGCTCTTCTGCTTCTGGTAACACCCTGTGCACCATATGGCTCAAGCCCCATAGACTTGAATAAGGAATCAGTGTGTGTGAATTGGAAGTTACTGTCACAATGAGCCTCAGTGTCTTACAGGAATCTACCTGCTCCAGTCTTATTGGTTGTTTTATACAGTGATTTTACATTTGTCAGCACTCAGGTTTAGGTGACTCTATAGACATTTGTAGACCTAATTTTATATATCAGAATTTTTTTGTAGTGTAACTTGTTTATATTGTTAGGGGATATTTATTTCTCTATATATACCAGATCACATTATGTTTGTAGGAAAGTAGGATACTCTTCATTTGAGTAATCAGCAAGGATGCATTGATTGCAAACTGCATTTAAACTGCATTAATTATCCTTTAGCCTTGCTGCATTTCAAACCTTTCCTAACACCCACCTTTCCAAAATTGCGCTCTGCTATTAGAGAATGCTGGGGTTTTTAGTTCAACCATAGTAATATTAGCCAAACCTGCAGCATTATGCTTTGCCAGAGAGAGACATATTTTGATTATATATTTAAAAACTACAAAACCAATAAAGTTATTGTCATCATTTATGTTGTATACTGATAACCAAGTACTGAGCTGTTCGTTATGTATAGCAAAGAGAGGCTACTACACAGTAACCATTAGGTTACTGCAGCCCAACTAAGCTTTCATAAATAGCATTTGAGCTATTGTAATTGACATGCTTTAATAGACCATATCCTGCAAGCTCAGCTGCTGAACCAAAAGTGTGCCTCACTAAGGCAACATTTGCTGTTTTATAGACACACCCCTATATTGATTGGTCCAAGATTCAAGAACCAATCGGATTTAAGATTTGTTTTAGCCTAATTAGTGTAGGCAACACTATAAGATAGCAAGAGTGCCCCATGGAAGATTAGTTTTATTAAGCAGCCAAACAAGCAATACATACCATTGTATTTTGGTATCAAAACAGCAAGGTTATGTTTACTGTTTTTTTATATGTTGACTGGGCTGCTATGGTACAACCTTCAGTTCTGGAAATCCTTAGTTATGAGGCAGTTATCTGTTCAAAGTAAAATATTGGTTGAGCAGTACACGAAAATAGATATGTGAGTTTGAACTGTGGGAAACCTGCAATTTTTCTGTTGAAACCCAAAGTTTGCAAATCTGAGTAACATTAATGTGGATATAATTGAATTATTTGCATTTTTCCATAAACAGCAGAGGACAGTTGATGGTGGGAGTTGTAATTTGAAAGCATTAAGTGGTTAAATGCTATTAGTTTTTAATCAATGCAGCTGGCTTATTATAATAGTGCACCCAATAATTATATAATCTAGCAAATCATTATATATTCTCTCACAGTATAAGCAGGTTATAGAACATCGATATACAACTATAAATACAAAGTACATAGAAAAAGTGACAGTTAACAGCATTCTCTGCATTCTGTTGTTTGTAGAGAAATTTGGGAGTTGTAGTTTTCACACATCTGGATATCTACTGGTTGCCTATCCCTGATATAAACAGAAGCATGCTGACAAAGGCAGAATCACTGTTCTACATGTCTCCAGAGCTCTGCCTAGCCAGAAAAGTATGGTGGATAGCTCACTCTACAGAAAGTCAATGACTGGAGATTGACGTATATTGCAAAAGTCATCAAGAAAGCTTTGATGTGCATTTGCTTCAACTTGTGTCAAACCTTTCATTCTCTTTTAAGTTGTAAGCCTTTTAATGTGCTATAGTTTAATGAGATTAGGGAATTAAATATGCTAAATATATATATATATGTTTTTAAATGATATTCCTATTTAGAGATAAATAAAGAATTTTTAATAGCAGAGTGTTACAGTTCAGTATTTTCTTTTCCTTAAATAGTTAAATTATTTTTCTCAACTAGTACCTCTTCTACTAAGAACATTACAGAAACAATATGGGTGGAGCTGTGTACAGGAAGCAAGAAGGTGGGTAAATTAATTGTTGGGGTATGTTATAAGCCACCAAATGCTGGGGAGGAGGTGGAAATGAATCTCCATATGCAGTTGGCGAAGGCTGCTGGTATGAGGCATGTTTTGGTTATGGGGAATTTTAACGACCCTGACATAGATTAGAGTAGGGGAACTGCCAGCACCTCAAAAGGTATAAAGTTCTTAAATTTCCTATATGAGCATTTTTTTTCGCAGATGGTAGAAGTTCCTACTAGACAGAATGCGTTGTTGGATCTTGTGATATTTAGTAATCCTGAGCTCATTTGGAAATGAAAGTAATGGGAAGCTTAGGGAATAGTGATCATGATAGTGTCATTTAATATAGGTTGCAAAAAACTTAAGTGCACTGGGTTACCAAAAACTTTTTACTTTAGGGAAGCTAATTTTATGCTGTTAAAGGAATCACTACTGCTCATAGACTGGGGGAAATTATTTCTAGGGAAAGATACTGAGCAGATGTGAACCACTTTTAAAGGGATATTAAACTATTACATTTCTAAATTTGTAACTTTAGGGAACAAGTGTAAAAAAATTAGGTCCTCCTGCATGGCTTAATGCTCAGGTAAAAAGGGAAAAGGAAAAAAAGAAAAAGGCTTTTAAAATTTTGAAATCAGAGGGGACAGAACAGTCTTACAGGCAGTATAAAAGCTGTAATAAAGAGTGCAAGAAAGCAATTAAACTAGCTAAAATAGAAAATGAAATACGGATTGCCGAACAAAGCAAGTCCAACCGCAAAATGTTTTTTAAGAATATAAATGGTAAAAAGATGAGGACTGAGAATGTGGGACCATTAAAAAATGGGGCTGAGATGGTTGTAGAGGATGCCAAAAAGGCGAATCTGCTAAACCGTTTTTTTTACATCAGTTTTCACTATAGAGAATCCTAGTCCTTACAGCAGGGATTGTAATAATATACAGGGGAGGAATGAGGAGTATTCACATTGGCTGGCGGAGGATATGGTACGGAAACAATTACACAAAGTAAATATCAATAAAGCCTCAGGACCAGATGGATTGCATCCCCGGATTTTAAAAGAGCTTAGTCTAGTTTTATCTAGATCACGGTTTCTCATCTTGACAGATTCACTTTGGTCTGGGGATGTACCACTGGATTGGAAAAAAGCCAATGTAATACCAATATTCAAAAAAGGTAATCGTTCACAACCTGGTAACTACAGACCTGTAAGCCTAAAATCAGTGGTAGGGAAGGTGCTGGAAATGTTGTAACAGAACCATATCCGTGACTATGGGGCATATTTATAAAGGTTCGTTAAACTTTTCACCTTCTTTAACGCACCCTTTTTGCCTAATTTGGACTTTTCTCTATTTATAAAGTAGTGATAACCAGTTTGCGAAAGGTCATTAACACTACATTACGCCATACATCGCTGTGGTAAACCGCTCAAGCATATTTATAAAATGTCGAAAAGTGTATTTTTGCGTTAAGTTCAGCCATTCCAATTCGCCAAGTCTGAGGTGGCGAAAACGCATAAGTCACCATTTATTTAGCCTGCCAATGGGTCCATGGAGGTGTCATTACATTGTGGAGTGTTTCTCAATACTAATAAGTACTCAGGGGGGTGTTAGACTATTTTCCAGCATTTACTGTAATACGATCTGAGATTCCACTTTTGTAAGGTAAATTTTTCCCTTTCAAAAGATTTTTTTTTTTTTTAAGGTTCCAATTTTTTTTTATTTACCAATAAAATCAAATGTGGGTCTGAGAGACATATTTATAAAGGGGCATTATTTATTTATTTTTTCCCCCCACCAGCTTTTACCACAATTTTTTAAACTTCCAACTTTTCCTTTCATCAAAGTTATTAAAAGGCAAATTTTCATCAAAAGGGAAGATTATGTAGCAAAAAGTAGCACTAATAATGCTGAAAAAGCTCAGCACATATGATGGTAAATAGGTAATACTCCCTGGTGGCTTTTCAAAGTAGTATTAAATTGGTTAATACACACTGAACCTATCTTTGTTATTTAAAAATAGCAACACATTTGGTATATCTGTTGTATTCAATTAGATCAACTGGACTTGAAATGTAGTTCTTGAAGACGTTTCGCTAGTCATCCGACTGGCTTTCTCAATTCAGAATGACTTGTACAAGAATCTGTGGCAATTATGTACCCTGGAAAATCCCAATTAGCATATCACAGCCAGGTGTTAAGGGTGTGATTAGATAGTGGCTAAGAGGTGTTATAGGAACGCCCAGAGTAAGGTGTTAAAACAGCATTGTACATGGCAGACAGTTGGTGTCAAACCCCCCCACCTCTATTTAGGCTTGGTTTCTTTATTTTCACATAAATGGCCTCCTTAACACCTCTCTTGAACCAGTCACGTTCCTTCGCCAGTATGTTAACATTACAATCTTCAAAGGTATGTCCTTTATCCTTAAGATGCAGATACACGGCTGAGTCCTGACCCGAGGAATTGGCTCTTCTGTGCTGGGCCATACGTTGATGCAGTTGCTGTTTGGTCTCCCCCACATACGAATCAGAGCATTCTTCACTGCACTGCACTGCATATATGATGTCGCTTTTCTTGTGTTTTGGTATTGGGTCTTTCGGATGTACCAATTGCTGCCTCAGTGTGTTGTTTGGTTTAAAGCAGACAGGGATACGATGTTTTTTGAAAATTCTTCTTAATTTCTCGGAGACCCCTGCTACATATGGGATGACCATGTTCTTCCTCCTGTCTTGCTTTTCCCCTTCACTGTTGGTATTCGTGTTCTTTTCTTTCCTTCTACTTCTTTTGACAAAGGCCCAGTCTGGATATCCACAAGTTTTAAGGGCTCCTCTGAGATGTTTCATTTCTTTAGCCTTCGCCTCTGTGCTAGTGGAGATGTTCTCGGCTCTGTGTTGCAGGGTTCTGATGACCCCCAGCTTGTGATCTAAAGGGTGGTGGGAGTCAAACATCAAATAATGATCTGTGTGTGTTGGTTTTCTGTAAACCTCTACTTCCAGTTTACCATTTTCCTTAACTTCTACCAAGCAGTCCAAGAAAGCCAGTTTGTTGTTTTGTACCTCTTCCCTTGTGAATTTAATGTTTTGGTCCACCGCATTAATGTGTTCTGTGAAAGCTTGTACTTCCTTCTGGTGGATTTTAACCCAGGTGTCATCAACATATCTGAACCAGTTGCTGGGTGCTATGCCCTTAAAGGTATTAAGCGCCTGTGTTTCTACCTCCTCCATGTAAAGGTTGGCCACAATAGGTGAAACTGGAGATCCCATAGCACATCCATGTTTTTGCTTATAGAACTTATCCCTGTATTTGAAATAGGTGGTATTCAGGCACAAGTCCAACAAGGAACACACCTGTTCTGGGTTGAGATCAGTTCTGCTGGTAAGAGTGCTGTCTTGGCCCAGCCGTTTTCTCACCATGTCAACAGCCTCCTTGGTGGGTATACAAGTGAAGAGAGATTGTCACAGATTCTTGTACAAGTCATTCTGAATTGAGAAAGCCAGTCGGATGACTAGCAAAACGTCTTCAAGAACTACATTTCAAGTCCAGTTGATCTAATTGAATACAACAGATATACCATGACCTGGATGAATGAGAACCTTCACAAGCATAGATGTGAACTGGCTTAAAATCCCCTTGAACACAGTCCACTTCTGTTCAGTACCTTTACCTGATAATACATTATCCCAGTTGACATTCTGAAGAGCTGCTTTTAACCTGGGAAAATTTGCTTTCCTGAAATTAGTTCAAATGACACTATTTCATGGTCACTATTCCCTAAGCCTCCAGTTACCTTTACATCTATAATGCGCTCCACAATGTGAGATATTACCAGATCCAACAGAGCTCCTTTTCTAGTAGGAACCTCAACCACCTGTGAGAGAAAATTATCCTGCAGCAAATTCAGAAACTCATCGCCTTTTTCTGTGATGGCATTTCCACCACACCAATCAATGTCAGGGTAATTGAAGTCCCCCATAATGAGCACACTCCCCAAACTTGCAGCCCTTGCCAACTGCATATGAAGTTGACTCACCTCCTCTCTGCTAGCATTTGGCGGCTTATAGCAGACACCAACAATGACATTACCCCCTTTCCTGTTGCCTAATTCCACCCATATTGCCTCCACTTTATCATCCATATCACCAGTTATCTCTTCTTTTAAATTTGGCTTCAATTCTTTTTTAACATAAACACATACTCCTCCCCCTTTCCTTTTTTTTCTGTCCTGTCTAAACAAGGCATATCCTTCTATATTTACAGCCCAGTCGTGAGAACTGTTCAACCACGTTTCTGCTATACCTATTACATCATACTTTTCATTCAATGCCATCATTTCCAATTCACCCATTTTGTCAGCCAGGCTTCTTGCATTTGCAAACATACATTTTAGATTATGATCCTGTAATTTATTTGTACACTTTGATACACATTCCTCCCTATCTCCTATGCTAGCCCCACCCCCCTTTCCGCCCACCACTGTCCTATCTACACCCTGCTTTCCTCCTGGACAATCTATCCCAGTGAGACTGCTAATACCCCCCCCCCCCCAACCTAGTTTAAAATCTCCTCCAACCCTCTAGCCATCTTCTCCCCTAAAACAGCTGCACCACCATCAGTGAGGTGCAACTCATCCCTACTAAAGAGCCTGTAGCCGACAGCAAAGTCTACCCAGTTCTCAATAAACCCAAACCCTTCTTCCTTACACCACTCTCTTAGCCACGCATTAATGCTCCTAAGCTCCCGCTGTCTCCCTGGCTTAGCACGTGGCTGCGGTAGTATTTCTGAAAACACTACCCTGGAGGTCCTTGCTTTTATCTTGGCCCCTAGTTCTCAGAAATCATGTTTAAGGACCTCACCTCCACCTCTAACTTTGTCATTGGCACCAATGTGAACCAAGACCGTCGGGTCACACCCGGCCCCACCCAATAATCTGTCTACACGATCCACCACATGCCGAACCCTAGCACCAGGCAGGCAACACACAGTTCGGCATGTAGGGTCTTGGCGGCAGATTACCCTATCTACCTTACACAAGCTGGGTGTCATCAGAACCCTGCAACACAGAGCTGAGAACATCCCCACTAGCACAGAGGCAAAGGTGAAAGAAATGAAACATCTCAGAGGAGCCCTTAAAACTTGTGGATATCCAGACTGGGCCTTTGTCAAAAGAAGTAGAAGGAAAGAAAAGAACACGAATACCAACAGTGAAAGGGAAAAGCAAGACAGGAGAAAGAACATGGTTGTCCCATATGTAGCAGGGGTCTCCAAGAAATTAAGAAGAATTTTCAAAAAACACTGTATCTCTGTCTGCTTTAAACCAAACAACACACTGAGGCAGCAATTGGTACATCTGAAAGACCCAATACCCAAACACAAGAAAAGCGACATCATATACGCAGTGCAATGAAGGATGCTCTGATTTGTATGTGGGGAAGACCAAACAGCAACTGCATCAATGTATGGCCCAGCACAGAAGAGCTAATTCCTCGGGTCAGGACTCAGCCGTGTACCTGCATTTTAAGGATAAAGGACATACCTTTGAAGATTGTAATGTTAACATATTGGCAAAGGAACGTGACTGGTTCAAGAAAGGTGTTAAGGAGGCCATTTATGTGAAAATAGAGAAACCACGCCTAAATAGAGGTGGGGGGGGTTCGACACCAACTGTCTGCCATGTACAATGCTGTTTTGACACCTTACTCTGGGCGTTCCTATAACAACTCTTAGCCACTATCCAATCACGCCCTTATCACTTGGCTGTGATATGCTAATTGGGATTTTCCAGGGTACATATTTGCCACAGTTTCTTGTACAAGTCATTCTGAATTGAGAAAGCCAGTCGGATGACTAGCGAAACGTCTTCAAGAACTAAACTTCAAGTCCAGTTGATCTTATTTAATATAACAGATAGACAATACAGGAAGTGTAAGGAATTTCTTGCATTACACCTAATTATGTGCTGTTTTTAAAACATGTGACAGTCTTAGTCAATCAAAAATTCTTCAGACTCACACATTCACTTTACCCTTCCCTTCTCCATAGAAAAAACAAGACCCCCTTTAGGAGAGACAATCCAGTTTCTTTTTGCTAGACAGGAAGTAATGTCTGTTTATGATAAAATGACTTTGCATGTATCTGTCACTCCCAGCATTCTTAGAGAAATGACCAGTTTTTCCTTTTTTCCAATATTGATATATTAAGGGGGCGGAGCCTACCGGAGCAGCGTATGTAAGTATTTGCTGCAAGTTAAGCGAACCCAGGGTTGAGGACCTAGCGGTTCAGGTCCTCACCCTGGGTAGGACCTAGCGGTTCAGGTCCTCACCCTGGGTAGAACATATCACTTGTCATTGGCTAGTGGGAATGTCTGTTACAACTTGAAATGTTCTGTTGTTAGGATACTGCCTACATAATCAAGCTGATCATGGATGGGTGGAGGAGTGTTTTCTCGCATGCTAGCTTTGAGTGAAGAAAGAGGCAGACAGAATCGTTACGCCCCCTTCACAGCATGGTTTAATTGAAGGCAGAGAGAGGCTCGAAATCAGGGGAAAAAATGAATAGGGAGGGCTGCATACCTTTACTCTTTTTAAAGCAATTAAAAATAAAAAATGCATTGAGGCAATACAATTATCCTTTAATGATAACACCCCATATCACAAGTTTTTAAAAAAGGCCCATATTTAGGGGAACTTTTCACCTAGAGGGCCATATTTAGTTTGCCATACCGCAAGTAATTGTAAAAGTATGCTCATGGGTGTACATTTACAGTGATGGTAGGATAAGTCACACCTTTGTCACTACTTAAAACCTCTACATGTTTAAAACTGAAAGGAAGTGCAATGAACTTCCTGTATTTTACCAAATTATGTGCTGTTTGTAAAACATGTGACAGTCTTAGCAAATCAAACATTTTTTAAATTTCACACATATGTGTAAGACCTCACTCTCACCCTCTCACAGCTCCTATCAATAGAAAAAAGAAGAGCTGCTGTTTGCTAGACAGGAAGTCATATCTATTTATGATAGGGGGACGGAAAAGAAAACATTTATATCACCATTTCTCAGAGAACGCTGGGAGTGAGTTTGTTAATCGTTTATTGCATATTTTAAGCAATTCTATATTAATAGGATAAGGCTATGAAGTACATTTTGTTATAATAAGGTTCTATTTAAATGTATACTCTGTGGAGGCCTTTTTTCTCCTTTAAGGCCACCTCACCTGGTCTGGTATCTTCTGCTCTTGAGTCCTACCCTATCAGAGTAATGAACCTGAGTCCTGCAGTAATATAATATATTAAGATTTAATCATGGCAGTGTCGCATTTCAGCCGTACAATAGTCTACAATAGGCCGTCTATTGTATGGCCGAAACGCGTCAACATGATATTTTTCTAATAAATTCTTGTTCACAAATCCCAAGAGTGCTCCTGCTCTTTGGTTATACATATATTCCTTCTTTCTGGATAGGCACCTGGGCCACTGTTAAAGCGCAGATGAAAGTGAAGCTCCTCCACAGTTTCATATATATATATATATATATATATATATATATATATATATATATGGATGTACCAATTGCTGCCTCAGTGTGTTGTTCGGTTTAAAGCAGACAGGGATACGATGTTTTTTGAAAATTCTTCTTAATTTCTCAGAGACCCCTGCTCTGAGAAATTAAGAAGAATTTTCAAAAAAACATCGTTTTAATATATGGAAGTGTCATTTTAAACTGGTTTGTTTACAGAGATCTTGATCTTAACCTATTTATTATTTTTTACTTCTTGTTTTAACCCTTCCCCTACCCATACCCCCAAGCGCAAGCAAGATACTTTTAAAGATGCCACAGATTCTTGTACAAGTCATTCTGAATTGAGAAAGCCAGTCGGATGACTAGCGAAACGTCTTCAAGAACTACATTTCAAGTCCAGTTGATCTAATTGAATACAACAGATATACCATGACCTGGATGAATGAGAACCTTCACAAGCACAACACATTTGGTGTTTTTTTCAGCCAAAGATATAAATAGTATAAAAATCAAAAGGCGAATTTTCTCTATTTCATTAATAGGATGATAAAGTGTAAAACTCAAAAGGCAAATTTTCTAAATTTTTGCTTACAGGACATGGTAGTGTAAACTGCAAAAGGCAAATTTTTTCTATTTTAATAGGATGATAGTGTAAAACTGAAAAGGCGAATTTTCTCTATTTTATTAATAGGACACATTTTTTAGTATTGCTTATTTTCATCAAATCAGTTCCATTAATATGGGAACATACCATAGTGCTGTGTAAGAAATAGTAATTTTAATGGAACATTCCTGTAAGTAATGATGTTTGGCGAAAATTCTGTTAAAAATGCAAAAAAAAATGCAACAAAAGGCGAAAATTCACTTATTTATAAATGGCTTTAAATTAAAAAGAAGACAAAAATAGCTCTGAAATTACACTAGAGAGCAATCGCCCTTTTCGCAGTGATACCACACTTAACGCAATGAATAAGGCGAAAACTATCGCCACACATACTTTTCCACAAAAGCGAAAACGAGCATTTTATAAATAAGGCGAAAATAACTCTATTTGTCATTGCGATGTCTTGCGATAGCGAAAATAGCGACCCTTTATAAATATGCCCCTTTGTCTCCAGAACTGATCTTATTAGTAGTAGTCAGCATGGATTTATGAGAAATAGATCATGCCAGACAAATTTAATTGTTTTTTATGAGGAAGTGAGTAAGAATTTAGATTCAGGAACAGCAGTGGATGTGATATACTTGGATTTTGCAAAAGCTTTTGATACTGTGCCACATAGGCGACTAATGTATAAACTGAGGACTGTTGGCCTAGAAGAAACATTTGTTCATGGATAGAGAACTGGTTATTGGATCAGAAACAGAGAGTGGTGATAACTCTGTGTTAAGTGAATCTGTAATGGAAATAGATTTGGGTCTTCTGGTAGATAACAGACTTAGCTGTAGCAAACAATGCCAGCCAGCCACGGCTAGAGCTTGCAAGATATTGTCTTGTATAAAGAGAGAAAAATATTATTCTCCCTCTTTACAAGGCACTGGTAAGGCCTCATTTGGAATATGCTATGCAGTTTTGGAATCCCATATATAAAAGGGACATCTTGGAAATGGAAGCAGTTCAGAGAAGCGCAACTAAATTAATAAGGAGAATGGAGGGGCTTAAATATGCAGGCAGATTTGACATGTCAGGGTTGTTTACATTGGAGAAGTGATGTTTGCGTGGGGATATAATCACCATATACAAATATATTAATAGGCCATACAATGAACTCTCTGGTGCATTGTTCACAAATAGGCCATATCAGAGGACTCATGGACATCTTTTAAGGGTGGAAGAAAAGAAGTTTCATCTTCAGGTTAGGAAAGGTTTCTTTACAGTGAGAGCAGTGAAACTGTGGAACTGTCTTCCAGCAGATGTGGTAATGGCAAGGTTATTGAATAGCTTTAAAAATGTCCTGGATACGTTTCTAAAACTAAAAAATATTGAGAATTACTGGTATTAATACATATACTTTATGACATATGTCTTTATTCAACCTCAATTACTATGTTACTATGTTACTATTACAATATCTCTAGTGCAGATTTTTTGGGCAAAAAAGCATTAACCCTGGGTTTTCAATTGAAAAAAAAATATAGATATTAAAACAAGCAAGCCAGATGATTGGTTCTATACCATTAAGCTGTATTGCATGTTATTATGCCAGTAGTTCTAGACACATGCATAAGCCATAGGACATGTAGGAGAAACTTTGTATATTTCTGCCCATTTCTCTAGGAAAGCTGATAGTCAGAAATAATTTATTTCTTATTATTTAATCAATGCTGTTTTTATAGAATAAGGATGTGAAGTACCTTCTGTTTAGAGAAGGCTCTTTTTATTATGCTCTGTGGAGGTCTTTTTGCTTCTTAAAGCCCACCTCACGTTAAGCTATATAGCTAACTGTTATCTTGTGGTCCAAAATTCAATCCCACAAAAGCCATTAAACTGTTTATTGCACTGATACCAGCAAACATGATTGAAAATTGTTTCTTGTCCTTTTGGCTAAGGTGAAGTGTAGTATCTGTTTTTATCATAGGAGAGGGGAGCAAGAGCTCCTAGATGTAGAGGGGTGATCTCCCCAATCAAAAAAATTGAACAGGTCTGCTACATAATTTTATCAAAATCTTAAGATGAAAGCATATGGAAGCCTAGGCCTCTGTTGTGCTCTACTGTTCACAACGGTCATGTGGTTTTATTCCATTCACAATGTGGTTCACCCCATGTGGGGCTGACTTAGGTCTTAATTAGTGCACCCCATTCATTAGCCTCAATGAATTGCCACCCTTATTAATTGCACTATGCATTTATTTCCCACTAAATTTGTATTGTTTTGTTTACATTTGAGGCAGGACAGGCTTGATCCTTTTTTGGGTCCTCAGCTTTCCCAGTCATACTCTTCCTGGATACTTGAGACAGCTGGGCTCAACTTGGAGGGCTTTCCAAAGCCTCCTGGCAAAGGGAGGCCCTAGAGATCCCCTCTTAGTAGGTTCAGTTGCCCCTGGACAACCAAGAGGAGAAGACCGGCCCGACCACCACACAAGCACTTAGGGGCATATTTATAAAAGAGCGAAAAGTAGCGAAATGTTTTCGCATTCGCTTTTCGCATGGGTTTTCGCCAAAAACACAGTTAACGCTATTTATAAAGGTAGCGTTAATGAATGTCGAAACCGTTTCCGCGAGCTATCGCTAAACCCTTTTCGCCTAACTTCGCAATGGTAATTTTAGCGAAAAAGGAGCAAAAAGGCATAACGCGATTTATAAAAGAGCGAAAGGTGGTTTTTGCGTTAAAAAGAGCAAAAGATTAGCGCGACCCTGAAGGTGGTGAAAAGTCATTGTTTGAGCGAAAAGGCATTCTAATGGGTAATATGCCTTGAAAAAGCGAATGCGCATTAGAAGGGCGATCGCGCATTAGAATGTAATATGCCTTGGAAAAGCGACATTAGAAAGGCGATCGCGCATTAGAATGTAATATGCCTTGGAAAAGCGAACGCGCATTAGAAAGGCGAACGCACATTAGAAAGGCGAACGCACATTATAATGGCATATGCCTTGGAAAAGCGAACGCGCATTAGAAAGGCGAACGTACATTAGAAAGGCGAACGCACATTAGAAAGGCGAACGCGCATTAGAAAGGCGAATGTGCAGTGCAAAAGAAAATTGTATTCCAATTGAGAAATTCTAAGAAGATTGACTAAATAAGACATGGCTGACTTCTTGGTAAATGTGAGGTGGCCATTTTGAACTTGACATCATTTTCTAGTGGGCTTTTCTGGTTTCGAATGGTTTTCACAATGCAGTCTTCTTAGATGCGTTAAGTTTTCGCTGCGATACTTTTCGCTCATTTATAGTTTCCATACATACACTATGCATATCATTACATAGTAATGATATTTCTATGAATAGTAGGCAAAACTTGCAAAGTCCAGATATTCCAATCTGATAGACTCTTATCCAAATCAACTAATAAAATAAAGTGCTTTAACACAGTATTAGTTAAGAGGGATGTGACATTTCTAGGATTTCATACTAAAGTCCCCAGACAACATTGTCCCAATAGACAGAGCACATTCACAAACACATCACTCTCATCACTCCCTTTTCTGCGGATACTGGGTGATTTATAAAAATAACCTGTGGGTACTAGGGGTCAGCTCCCATAATTCCCATAATTCACCCAGGTAAGTGTACGCAGTACACTTCACAGGAAACTGCAGTCTTGCTTCCTGGAAGCTGACAGCCAATCATGTTACAGCTCAGAGATCCCTCCCTTTGACACAGAACACAGATTTCAATGCAGTTTTTTGTGTAAACACATTACGAATTCTCCTATCACTAACATTGATAAATTCCTTTTCTTTTCATACAAAAAAGAAAAGTAATCTTTGCGGTGTATGTCTTTTCTAGCATGGATGAAAGAAACAGACCATTTAACATTTCAACAAAAAATAAAAGTAAGTATGGGGAATCGAACCAGCAACCTGCTATACTGTGTCTTTCTAAAAAGAAAGCTTTCTACCTCTATGCCACAAGGGATAAAAAGAAAAAAAACTAGTACATGTAGAGTCTTTATCTTTTGCTAGACACATAATAAAAACAAAAAAGGCAGTATGGTGAATCAAACCTGTCCCAATAGTCTGATTTTTTTCCTTACCCAGCACTTTAGCAGAACACGCCACCAGTGAACTTGCATTAGATAGGAGTATATTTCAGTAAATGCAAGTAAAATCAGTTCACTATTTTGTATTGCTACTGGAAGACTGTCAGCAATCCACGCTGGTTGGTAAATAAATAACAGCTGCTATATATAAAGTTTGTACATATGTAGAAACTTTATATTTTTCTAGAAACATGGAAATAAACAAACAAAAAAAGCAATAAACTCAGGCAGTAGACTATGTTATATTTTTTCATAATTAAAGTAAGGGATTAGAACTTGTGACTGCTTGGTCTCTTTGTTCCTAAGAACAAACGTTTACATGGTGCGCAACCAGCAGCACAACTGTGATCACAGGTACATTTAGAAACTTTATCTTTCGCTAGAAAGTGAAGCTAGAAACTTTTTGCATAGAGACAGTTAATCCTGGGGTCAGGGGGCGTGGCTCTTTAAAGCCAGCATGGACTATGATTTGTACTGGCAACAACATGAAAGCCCCCTTTGTTACAGAATCTATTACTTATATCTAATAAATGCAAATAACTAGAGAAGAATTTTTCAATGTGTAGGGAGAAATAGGGGAGAAAAGCTTTCACATTGGGATTTTAAAAAATTAAGTTTAGATCCACACATAGATAAACATATCCACACATAATTCCCACTGTGCACCAATTGGCACACATTTGCAAATATATATATATATATATATATATATATATATATATATATATATCTATATATTGAAATGGTGGAGAGTTCTTACTTTCATCTGCGCTTAACAGGCCCAGTGCCTACCAGAAAAGAAGGACTAGTATGTATAACCAAAGAGCAGGGCAAGCACTCCTTGGGATTTGTGAACAAGAATTTTTAGAAAATATCATGTTTGACGCGTTTCGGCCAACAATAGAGGCCTATTGTAGACTATTGTAACGGTGAAATGCACAACTGCCATATTAATCTAATATATTATATTACTGCAGGGACTCAGGTGCATTACTCTGATGGGTAGGACTCAAGAGTCAAAGAAGATACCCAGCCAGTGAGGTGGCCTTAAGGAGAAAAAAAAAGCCTCCACAGAGTATACATTTAAATAGAACTTATTATAACAAAATGTACTTCATAGCCTTATCCTATTAATATAGAATTGCTCAAAATATGCAATTATATAGGCTCGATTAACAAACTCACTCCAGCGTTCTGATGAAGGGCTGCTGTTATATCAATGGTTTCTTTCCACCACACTATCATAAAGAATATGACTTACCGGTCTAGCAGACACACACGTCTTTTTTACTAATGGATGATGGAGTGTGATAAGGGTGAGATTGAGGGTCTGACACTGGATGGTGATAATTTAAAAAGTGGGTTGAGTTTGCTAATAGACTTCACATGTTTTACAAACAGCCACTCGAATTGGAGAAAGACAGAGTCATTGCACTGCCTTCCCAGTTTTAAACATGAAGTAGTGAGATGACAAAGGTGTGACTTGATCTCCACCATCACTTAAATTTACCACGCATCGAGTCTATGACTTTGACCATGAGCTGCGGTATGGCGAAAAACTAATATGTCCCCTGTGAAAGTTGTCCCCTAATAGGGGCCTGTGTTTAAAACTTGAGAGGGTTTGAGCAGTAAAGATAGATTATGCCTCTAGTCAGATTTTTGTTATCATTTTGGAGAACGGGCTTTAAAAAAGGACAGGAGGGCACCCGCCCCTCAAAATTTCCCCTTGTTTGTGGCCCCCCCCATCTCGGAAATTTTCCCCATGACTGGATACCAGACCTTCGATCTCTCCTAGGATTCCGGAAACCATGCTGTAAGCAGTTGGGATCCTACCAACATTTTGCATGACGCACAGTGGCGCGGATGGCAGTAAACCGCCCCGGCTAGTCACGCCATGATCATCTGGAGTATTAGGCAAGTAATCCTACAGAAAAACAACAACAAGAACATTCATTGGGTACCAACGCCCACTACCAGACAAGGGAGAGGTGTCTACTAACCGGGGAGGAACCTGAACGCGCTAGGTCCTACCCAGGGTGAGGCACCTGAACCGCTAGGCCTCAACCGGGGGTTCGCGGAACTGGGCAGGCAAGAAAAAGACTACATGCCTCTCGTGAGAACGCGCCCCGCACGCGGTGGAGGGCAATATATTAATAGGTGGGGAAAAAGGGGGGAACTGGGCACATATTCGCAGGGCGGGAGGGGAAGAGGGAAGGAAAAAAATAGTGGACAGAGCATGCAAGTCATTATAAATCAATAACAGCATGACTTCCTGTCGACAAAAAGACACTGGGAGGGGCCCGCCTAAGGGGGGCCTGGTTGGGTCGGTAGGAGAAGGAGACAACGGTAAAGTGAATGGTGGAGTCTGAAAATTTTTGAAAGAATGGGACTAAACTAGTCACATGTTTTAAATAACAGCACATAATCTAGGGGTAACTGCAAGAATCCGGACACGTCCGGATTGTGCGATCTCGTCTTACTTAAGAGAGCAACGACTTGAAGTTTAGTTCGATAGAACAAACACGTAGACGCTAGTCCCGACGGGCTTTCTCAAGTCAGAATGACTTGTACAGAAACTTGGCAAATAGGTAACCACTGAAAAATCCCATTCAGCACTATCACAGCCACAGATGATAAGGCGTGATGGGTGAGTGGGCCTAAAGTTGCTTATAGGAACGCCCAGAGTGGTTCAAAACACATTGACATGTCGACATGGGTGTCGAACCCCCCCCACCTCCTAATTACTGGTTTCTCTATTTATCCACATAATGGCCTCCGAACACGCATTTTCCTTGAACCCTCACGTGTTCTTTGCCAATATGTTAAATGACAGAATCTTGCAAAGGTATGGTCCGTGTAATGTCCTGTAAAATGATCTTACAACGGCTAGACGAAGTCTAACCGCCGAGGAACTTAGCTTCTTCGTGTGTCTGGTGACGCCGGCAGGCGCTTGATGCAAGTGCCGAGGTGTTCTTCCCCCATCCAACTCAGAGCATCCTGCATTGCACTGGCGGTGATATGATGTATCTCCTCACTGTGAGTACAGGGGGAGTAGTAGGTTGGGTGCCTTTGGTGTCCGTGTCGACAAAGCGTGGTCACCATTGGCTGAGCCAGCGGAGATCAAGTGGTGAATTGTTGTGGTTTAAAAGCAGGGGCAACATAGCGGCTGGCTTCAGTGTTTTTTTCTAATTCGGTCTACCGACCAGCGGGGGAGAGACCCCTGCTAACTTAGAGGCCAACCATGTTTCTCATGGGTGTCCCTGCTGGGATTTTCTCCCTTTCACAAAATTCATCACGCAAATACTGGGTTCGGTACAAGGGGGAGAAAACAATAACACAATATTGTCACGTTCTCCTTCTACGAACAATCTTTTTGACAAAGGCACCCATCTGGAGAGTGCCACAATTGTAAGGGGCGCACTGGGCAACATTAGATGGTTCAGTTCTTGTCACCTTGCCCCGAGGAGAATCGGTGCTCATAGGTTGGGAGGCTGGGAAGGTTCTACAGTCGAGGGTGGAAAGACAAGGGATATCAAGAAGACAAAAAACCAAGATGGCTTGTGTACTGTAAGAGAGTAAAGCCATAAGCGAACCAAACAAACACGGCGATGCCGACTTGTGTAATTGCCCATAGCGGCAAGGGATAGCGAAGGGCGTTAGTCAACAGGAGAGGGGGAAGCGGGGGAGGCAGCCAGTATATCATGGGGTGGGGGGGGCCGGATGTAGGAACCCGCTTCGTGGGGGAGAGTTATCTCACATCGGAATCCAAGGGACGAAAAGTTAATGGAGGGAGCGGTACAGAGGGACAAACAAGAGATTTTAGAGAACTAGGCGAACGGGAGAAGGCGGAAACAACTACAACAATAGTAACATGTTCAAGATAAGGTTAAACTACCTTGAAAGGCCAGAAAAAAGAAGCAGGCCAAAACATAGCGAAGCCAGGAGACCAGCGGACTTGGATCATTAATCGGGGCTAAAGAGTGGGGAAGGGAAGAAGAGAGGGATTTGTTGATGAGAACATGGTAGCCTTTGCCTGCGGCTACGCCTTGAGAAGGATGAGTTGCCCTCACTGAGTGTTGGCGCCAGGACTGGGTTTTACAGAAGAAAAGGGAACAGAAAAAAAAGGCGAAGGGTGGTGGATGTGTAAACTAGTTGGGGGGGGGGGTATTAATGCATTCCACACTGAGGAAGAGATGTCCAGAGGGAAGGGTTAGATCAGGAGGGACGTGTGGGTGGTGGCGGAAGAAAGGGGGGTGGGGCTAGCATAGGAAAAGGGGAAATGTTGTATCAAGTGTACAAAATATAAACAGGTATCACAATAAATCTAAAATGGATGTTTGCAAATGCAAGAAGCCTGGCTGACAAAATGGGTGAATTGGAAATGATGGCATTGAATGAAAAGTATGATGTAATAGGTTAGAGCAAAACGTGGTTGAACAGTTCTCACGACTGGGCTGTAAATATAGAAGGATATGCCTTGTTTAACAGACAGAAAAAAAGGAAAGGGGGAGGAGTATGTGTTTATGTTAAAAAAGAATTGAAGCCAAATAAAGAAAGTACTGATGTGGGGGGTGAAGATATAACAATAGAAAGGGAGGTGTATGGATATGGGTGGAACTGCATCACAGGAAAGGGGTCAGTCATATGGGGTGTGCTGCGATAGAGGGCCCGAGCAAATGTCTAGCAATGAGGTGAGTGAGTCACATTCATGAAGAGGTGGGCCAAAGGCGAGTTTGGGAGTGCATTATGGGGACTTCAATTACCCTGACATGATTGGGTGGTGGGAAGCCATACAGAAAAGGCGATAGTTTCTAGTTGCTGCAGGATAATTTTCTCTCACAGGTGGTTGAGGTTCCTACTAAAAAGGAGCTCTGTTGGATCTGGTAATATCTCACATTGTGGAGCGCATATAGATGTGGTAATACTGGAGGCTTAGGGAAGTAGTGACCAGAAATAGGTCGCGAACTAATTTCAGGAAAGCAAATTTTCCCAGGTTAAAGCAGCTCGTCCTTCAGAATGTCAACTGGGGAAAGTATTATCAGGTAAAGGTACTGAACGAAGTGGACTGTGTTCAAGGGGATTTTAAGCCAGTTCACATCTATGCTTGTGAGGTTCTCATTCATCACAGGTCATGGTATATCTGTTGTAATTCAGGATCAACTGGACTTGAAATGGTAGTTTCTGAAGACGTTTGCTAGTCATCCGACTGGCTTCTCAATTCAGAATGACTTGTACAAGATCTGTGACAATCTCTCTTCACTTGTATACTCCACCAGGAGGCTGTTGACATGGGTGGAAAACGGCTGGGCCAAGACAGCACTCTTACCACAGAACTGATCTCAACCAGAACAGGTGTGTTCCTTGTTGGACTTGTTGCCGAATACCCACCTATTTCAAATACAGGGATAAGTTCTATAAGCAAAAACATGGATGTGCTATGGGATCCCAGTTTCACCTATTGTGGCCAACCTTTACATGGAGGAGTATAAACACAGCGCTTAATACCTTTAAGGGCATAGCACCCAGCAACTGGTTCAGATATGTTGATGACACCTGGGTTAAAATCCACCAGAAGGAAGTACAAGCTTTCACAGAACACATTATGTCGGTGACCCAAACATTAATTCACAAGGGAAGAGGTACAAAACAACACGGGGCTTCTTGGACTGCTTGGTAGAAGTTAAGGAAATGGTAAACTGAAGTGAGGTTTACAGAAAACCACACAAACCACAGATCATTATTTGATGTTTGACTCCCACCACCCTTTAGATCACAAGCTGGGGGTCATCAGAACCCTGCAACACAAGCCGAGAACATCTCCACTAGCACAGAGGCGAAGGCTAAAGAAATGAAACATCTCAGAGGAGCCCTTAAAACTTGTGGATATCCAGACTGGCCTTTGTCAAAAGAAGTGAAGGAAAAAAGAACCGAATACCAACAGTGAAGGGGTAAAGCAAGACAAAGAGAAGAACATGGTCATCCCATATGTAGCAGGGGTCTCCGAGAAATAAGAGAATTTTCAAAAAACATCGTATCCCTGTCTGCTTTAAAACCAAACAACACACTGAGGCAGCAATTGTACACCGAAAGACCCATACCAAACACAAGAAAAGCGACATCATATATGCAGTGCAGTGCAGTGAAGAATGCTCTATTGTATGTGGGGGAGACCAAACAGACAACTGCATCAACGTATGGCCCAGCACAGAAGAGCCAATTCCTCGGGTCAGGACTCAGCCGTGTATCTGCATCTTAAGGATAAAGGACATACCTTTGAAGATTGTAAATGGTTAACATACTGGAAGGAACGTGACTGGTCAAGAGAGGTGTTAAGGAGGCCATTTATGTGAAAATAAAGAAACCAAGCCTAAATAGAGTGGGGGGGGTTGACACCAACTGTCTGCCATGTACAATGCTGTTTAAAAACACCTTACTCTGGGCGTTCCTATAACCACCTCTTAGCCACTCTCATAATCACACCCTTAACACCTGCTGTGATATGCTAATTGGGATTTTCCAGGGTACATAATTTTGCCACGAATTCTTGTACAAGTCCATTCTGAATTGAAAAGCCAGTCATGGAATGACGCGAAACGTCTTCAAGAACTACATTTCAGTCAGTGCCATAGTTGATCTTTGAATACAACAGACTAGTTCACAACATTAAATAATTATACCCATGGGAATAAATGTAAAAAAAATAAATCCGCGCCCATGGAGTGGGCTGAATTCTGATGTAAGAGCAAATGGTAAGGAAGAAAAAGGCATTTAAAACCTTTAAGGCGATGATGGAACGGAAAGGGCCTTTAGGAGTATAAAAATCGTAACAGAAGGATGTAAGAAAGCAAAACACTAGCTAAATTAATAATGAAGATTAGGATACTGAAGAAAGCATCACTAAGTAACTACATTTTTTAAGTATATTACATAGTAGAGATGATGACTGAGAAATGTGGCCATTAATTAATGGGGATAAGTTAGTTACGGAGGATGGCGATAAAGCAATATGTCTTGTTTTTTTTCCCTCTGTATACACTATGAAGATCCAATAACAGATATCATAGAGTATAGTAGCAATAAAGGTTACAAGTTCAAGTTCACTTGGTTAACCAAGGGATGGTACAGAAAGAACTAAATAGGTTATATTAATAAATCTCCTGGATGGATAAAATACATCCTCGGGGTACTTAAGGGCTAAGTTCAGTTTTATCTAGGCCATTGTTTCTTATTTTTCCTGATTCCCTCATGTCCGGTTGGTGTGCCTCTGGATTGGAAAGGCTGATTTTATTCCCAATACAAAAGGTAGTCGTCACAGCCGGGTAATTACAGGCCTGTAAGTTTAACTTCGTGGTGGGGAAGATCCTGGAAATTTTAATAAGGGAACATGTTCTGAGTATGTTTCAAGGACTGTGACTTCTAGTAGTATAACCAGCATGGATTTAGTAGGGAATAGATCTTGTCAAACTAACTTGCTTGCTTTTATGAGGAAGTAAGTAAATTTAGACTCGGTATAGCAGTAGATAGTGTTCTTGGATTTTGCCAAAGGCTTTTGAAACAACGAGTCCCCCTAAGGGGCGACTAATGTTAGTAAAGCTAAGGTGTCTGTTGGGTCCTGTGTGGAGTCACATTTGTACATGGAATAGAAATGTTTGGTTAATGAGATAGGATCAGAGAGTAGTTGTTATGGGGCTTTCACATTATGGACTAAAGTGCTAAGTGGGGTGCCACACGGGTTCTGTGATGGGGGCCGCTTTCTATTTAATCTATTTATTAATGATTTGGAAGTGGGTATTGTCCAGCAAGGTTTCTGTGTTGCGACGACACAAAACTTTGTCGACCATTAAAAACTTCAGAGGATGTTGCAATCGTTGCAAGGGGTATCTAGATAATTATCACATTGGGCTTCTAAGTGGCAATGAAATTCAATGTGATAATGTAAGTTGATGCATTTGGACCTTAAAAAATTGTGCTACTTAACTATAAAGGCTCTGTTATGAGTCCGTGTTGGAAGAAGGATTCTGGAGTTTTGGTGGATAACAAACTTAAAGGAGCAAGCAGTCCAGGCGGCAAACAGCCAGACCAGCATGGTATTGTCTTGTATAAAGAGAGGTATGGATTCAAGGAGGAAAATGATTCTCCTCTTTACAAGCATTGGTAAGCCCTCATTTGGAATATGCCAGTGCAATTTTGGAATCCTGTGTACAAAAAGGACATCTTTGAAATGGAAAGGTTTCAGAGAAGGCACTAATTAATAAGGGGATTGGGGGAGTTGAAACTGAATGAGAGACTGGAAAAGTTACAATTATGTACGCTGGAGAAAGGCGCTTGCGTGGGATAGATTACTGTTATAAATACATTAACGGGCCATACAATAAACTCTGGGGCATGTTTACCAATAGAAACAGTCAAAGACACGAGGACATCCCTAACTCTGAAAAAAAGTTTAGGCTTCAAGCTCGGGAAGAGGTTTTTCAACTGTGAGAAACGGTTAAAGCTATGGAACTGTTCTTCCAGTGGAGCGTTGTAATGGCAGGTTTCATTGGTCAGTTTCAAACAAAAGTGGATGAGTTTCTGCAAACAAGGAATGTTGCACAGTACTGGTATTGATACATAAAGTAGAGTTTGATCCAGGGAAATTTCCGATTGATGCCACTTGGAGTCAGGAAGGAATTTTTTCCCCCTTCATAAATTTGGTGGGTTTTTTTTGCCTTCCCTGGATCAACAGTTAGGCAGGAAATGAGGATATTGCTAGATGGGTTGGGACTGATGGACATATGTCTTTATTCAACCTCCAATACTATACTATACTATACTATACTATACCACATTTAATGTGTTCTGTGAAAAGCTTGTATTCCTTCTGGTGGATGTTTAACCCAGGTGTCATCACAATCTGGCTAGATATAAGTTAGTAGTTATACTTGTTTAGTGTAATTTGTTATTGGTGATTTTAATTAAATAGTGATAATTACACATAACACATATGATCTTTCCTATATGTATAGTATTATATATATATATATATATATATATAGAACCACCTACATACCCCCATCTAATTAGTTGCTCCCTACAAACACTGGGCATTTAAAACCTTTAAGGCCGAGGGAACGGAAAGGGCCTTTAGGGAGTATAAAAACTGTAACAAGGAGTGTAAGAAAGCAATCAAACTAGCTAAAATTAATAATGAAGTTAGGATAGCTGAAGAAAGCATCACTAAGCCTAAACATTTTTTTAAGTATATTAATAGTAAGAAGATGAGGACTGAGAATGTGGCACCATTAATTAATGGGGATAAGTTAGTTACGGAGGATGGCGATAAAGCAAATGTCTTGAATATTTTTTTTCCCTCTGTATACACTATAGAAGATCCAAGTACAGATATCATAGAGTATAGTAGCAATAAAGGTATACAAGATTCAAGTTCACTTTGGTTAACCAAGGATATGGTACAGAAAGAACTAAATAAGGTTAATATTAATAAATCTCCTGGACTGGATAAAATACATCCTCGGGTACTTAAGGAGCTAAGTTCAGTTTTATCTAGGCCATTGTTTCTTATTTTTCCTGATTCCCTCATGTCCGGTGGTGTGCCTCTGGATTGGAAAAAGGCTGATGTTATTCCAATATTCAAAAAGGGTAGTCGTTCACAGCCGGGTAATTACAGGCCTGTAAGTTTAACTTCAGTGGTGGGGAAGATCCTGGAAAGTTTAATAAGGGAACATGTTCTTGAGTATGTTTCAAGGACTGACATTCTAAGTAGTAACCAGCATGGATTTAGTAGGGGAATAGATCTTGTCAAACTAACTTGCTTGGCTTTTATGAGGAAGTAAGTAGAAATTTAGACTCTGGTATAGCAGTAGATGTAGTTTACTTGGATTTTGCAAAGGCTTTTGATACAGTCCCCCATAGGCGACTAATGCTCCAGTTCACAAACCAATGTTAAGATCAGCCCTTCAGTTCACAAACCAATGTTAAGGTCAGCCCTCCAGTTCACAAACCATTGTTAAAGACTCCAGTTCACAAACCAATGTTAAGATCAGCCCTTCAGTTCACAAACCAATGTTAGGCTTAGCCCTCCAGTTCACAAACCAATGTCAAGGTTAGCCCTCCAGTTCACAAACCAATGTTAAGGTCAGCCCTCCAGTAAGGTCATCTCTCCAGTTCACAAACCAGTGTAAATGTCAGCACTTTAGTTCACAAACCTGTGTTAAGGTCAGCCCTCCAGTTCACAAACCAATGTTATGGTCAGCCCTCTAGTTCACAAACCAGTGTTATTAATGTCAGCTCTTTATTTTAGAAACCAATGTTAAGGTTAGCCTTCCAGTTCACAAACCATTGTTACGGTCAGTCCTCTATTCACAAACCAATGTTAAGGTTAGCCTCCAGTTCACAAATCAGTGTTATGGTCAGCCCTCCAATTCGCAAACCAATGTTAAGGTAAGCCCTCCAGTTCACAAACCAATGTTAAGCTCAGCCCTCCAGTTCACAAACCAGTGTTAATGCCAGCTCTTTAGTTCACAAACCAGTGTTAAGCTCAGCCCTCCAGTTCCCCATCCAGTGTTTAGGGCTGCACTGGTCTGCTTGCAAATGAATTGAAATTGTGTACAAAGGGAAATAGGACCCTCAGACTCCATTAACCATCAGGTAAAACATAGCTTTTATTCAAGCAGTAAAAACATGACAAACGGGAGAGCAGTATAACCTGACGCGTTTCCTGACATTACAACCTCACTTCATCAAAGGGAGTGACATTGTAAAGTCAGGAAATGTGTCAGGGTTTACTGCTCTCCCGTTTGTCATATTTTTACTGCTGGAATAAAAGCTATGTTTACCTGATGGTTGATGGAGTCTAATGGTCCTATTTCCCTTTGTACACATTTATGTTATTTTGGAGTGGACTGACCCGTCATAGACATGGTAGAGGATTTGAGGTACCTGCATTCATTGCGAGTCACAGTTTGTAACTAGAAACAGTTTGAGTATCTCAGCCTGATCCACATTTTGATCATGACATATATAAGCCTATAAATCTATTGTGTGTCCCTCAAAGGTGTTAAGGGGCTGTAAATGAGGCTCTTGAGGTCAAATGGGTTGGCACCCCATGTCTATCGTCTGTGTCTGTCTGACACCGAAGAGGTTGGTGAAACCTTGAAACACACGTTGGTCAGTTGGACCATTAGGTGCGTGGGCCTCTGTCTACTTCTTTCCTGCTCGTGGCAGCTTATTCCTGGCAGACAGCTATTTCCCAGATCGGTGGACTAATTGCACAGATGCTTAGGCCTTTCTTCTATAGCCTGGAACTATAGATACTTCCTTATTGACAATGGGTACGGTGTTTGTTTTTATGTCCCTGGACTTTGTGACTTTACAGCTGGCCTCTTTCTTTTATAACCATATCACCTTGTTCTTTTAGTGCATCTACGCCCCTTGATTTTTCACCTGATAGCTGTTACCTCTACAGGATTTTGGATTTTATTGTGCCTACACATTACTGTTCTGGGACTTTTAATCATCATTGCTTGCAAAGTCTTCAGTACTGCTGGTATCATCCGTCCATTTAATTCACAGCCTATTGATTATGGAGCTTATTGATATCTATATAATATTCATTATTGTTATGATTTTAAATACCTTCTGTTATAAATTTAGATATTTACCGTACATTTCAGTGTCCACTTACAGGTCATAACTATATTCTTAAGGCCATTTGTGCCTCTCTTTTTCATGTATTTTGTCTCCTGCAGTCTCTTGGCAGTGAGAGAGCCTTGTGGCCACAAGTTTAAACCTGGTCCCCCCTTTTTTTCTTTCTCCTTCGAATGTCTGTGTCTATCTGTCTGTGTGTTTCTGTGTTTGTTTGTCTGTGTATCTGTCAATCTGTCTGTGTCTGTCTGTTTGTCTATCTGTCTGTGTGTGTTTCTGTCTCTTTATGTCTGTGTATCTGTGTCTATCTGTGTGTCTGTCTGTCTGTGTCTATCTGTCTGTGTCTGTCTGTGTGACTCTCTTTGTTTTTCTGTGTGTCTACCTCTCTGTGTCTGTCTGTGTCTATCTGTGTATGTCTTCCTGTGTGTGTGTGTGTGCGTGTAGGTGTGTCTCTCTGTCTAAGTCTGTCACATTTAAGGGGACTATGACTGTGCTACAGCCAGGGGCCCAAACTAGGCTTAATCTACCACTGAATCTATAGCATGCTCAAATCTGTTCCAACACTTCATAAGCAGGTTGCTAAGATGCAGTGCTTTTTAAATTAAAATGCAATATGTATAAATGTAATTTATGCTTTTAAATAGCCTATGTATTAAGTTTAACCACAACTGTCCTTTTTTGCAACCTAGGGAAATCTATTGTATTAACTGGTAGGATGTGTGTAGGTGTAGTATCGGATCTTTATCATGATATTAGTTCTTTTCTACTGATGATAAAATATTGCGTAATAGGTTTGTGAATGGGCCAAAGAGCCCAAAGTATAGAAGATGAATAGCAAAATTATATTTTCATTACATCTCTTGACACTGCTGTAGCTCAGCACAGTTTAGCTGTTAATTTTCAAACTGGATATTTATGCAGTTGGCTCAGGCATAAACTTGGAAAATGTTCTACATTCTAAATGAAATCGAAGACAAAAGCAGAACAAGGATGTAAAAACTATAAAAGTTGACAAAAACTTTTGAGAAAAATGAAACAATTGCTCACTGCTTCTTTTTTTCCTCTTTTTCATATATTTAACATTCTGGATGCCAATGTACTATATGTATGTGTGAAACCATCTTACTAAGGCTATTTGACAAATGCCTTAAAAGGCAAAATTTGGTAGACCAATTGATCATACAAGTTTAAAAGTATCAGAAACAGATTTGAATCTACAAATATTATAAAACATTCAGTTGTTTTGCAGCCTTAGGCTAGGCACACACAAGGCATTATTCTGACCTGATTGGCCAATATTATGATATTTTGGTTGACCGTATCAAAATATCGGTGATTCTTTATTGGACATGATGGGCCTGTGTCAGTCAAAGTTTTATCTAATTAGGATAAAAGTTTAATCAACCATGTCGTTTAATTTTGGCCGACCATGCAGTCTTTTATGGGCATGATTGTGGGTGAAAGCTGCGACTGTCGATTTGGTTGAAATATTGCTTATTATGTACCTAGCCTAAAAAGCCCTGTGTATAGATTACCTTTGATTATCATTTTGCTCCATAACACTGTTCTTGTGTGTTAAAATATTTACAGTATAATCTATAGATACAAGCTGTTGTGGTTGTTGTTTGATTTATGAAATCTATGTTCATAAAAGTTGTTGCAGTGTCTTATTGTGCCTATGGCACAGATCATGTTACAGTAGATCCTACTCCCAGAAACAGGAGAGAGATTTCACTGTGTAAAATTGTTTTGAAAAAATCAATTTCCCCCCACACTTTCCTTTGTAATTTTTGCAGTTTATTTCCAATTACGAACTGATGCACAAAGAATTATAACATTTCATAACCAACAACTGTATAGAAAATACCACTTAAGTGTACGGTTGGGGCCTGGGTGAATTAGGCTGAATGTGTTGTTTTTTTTTTTTTTATTTTATTTTTATATTTTATATAAATTTCTAACATGATCCACTGCAAAATGAATCCACATTAGTAAAAACACTCTAAAACACCCTAGAACTAAAATATTTTCATTAAAAAGGGTAAAATGTAGCAATACAATTTAAATAAACAATGTAAGCAATTTTAATTAGATGTACACTAAAATTCTATTGGTTTGTATGTTTTGTTATATGGTCCTTCAACCCATAAATGCTATAATGAAAATGTGAGGGTAAGCATTAATTAAATTAACAGGGAAATGCTTACATGGCATTTAAGGTTTGTAAGGGTGGTGGATCATATAGCATTAAGATGGCAAAATACTTTAGTTTACTTTTAATAAAGCTTTTTAAAATTTTGTAAAATGGTAAGGATGTTAAAATTTATTTCTTAGAAAAATATAATTTGTATTTGATTTGGTTTTTTATTTTATCTTCCTTTTCCAGAACCAAATTTTGTTTCTTCATATGACATTGGAAATTTTACCTACTTTTTCTTTCGTGAAAATGCTGTTGAACATGACTGTGGAAAGACTGTCTTTTCTAGAGCTGCACGGGTATGCAAAAATGACATTGGAGGCAGATTTTTATTGGAGGATACCTGGACAACCTTCATGAAGGCAAGAATGAACTGCTCTCGTCCAGGGGAGATTCCTTTTTACTACAATGAACTTCAAAGCACATTCTTTCTTCCAGAACTGGACCTCATTTATGGCATTTTTACCACCAATGTGTATGTAATTTCAATATTCTAGCATAGTTAACATTAATTCACATTTTCTGCTTAAAGGAAAACTATACTCTAAAAATTAACTTTTTAACTGTCCACCCAGAAAATAACTAACCATTTTCTGGTTGTTTACCCCCCAAAAGTGGACTTGCGTTTTCATCTTACCTTCATCCGGTGCTCCCACGCTAAGATATAATCCTACTTTAAACACAGCCAATCCCTCCTGTATTCTGTTTCAAGGTGGTTATGAGCGTGCAGGAGTAGAGGCCTGCTCATAACCCCTCTTCTGGGTATGGACTGTCAGCCATTGCCCGTAACTTCACCGTCATGGCCATGACTGACATTACATACCTGGAACAGGAGGAGAAGGTAGTGAGTGATTGGCTTTGTTAAAGTAGGTATATCTCACCATGGGATCGTCAATTGAAGGTAAGATAAAAATGCAAGTCCACCTTTGGGGGCTAAATAACCTGAAAATTAGTAGTTATTTTCTGGGTGGACATTCCCTGTAAAAATGGAAATTACCTGGGCAGGGAGGTAGGATTGATTACTCCTACCTTACAATGTGCTACAGCACGTACAGTTTTCACTTCCCAGGTTAGTCCTGGACTAATCCAGCATTAAAGATATTGTTAAAGCCAGTAGGAAGATTGGCAGAATCAGTTTTCTTTGGGCTGGTGCTCCTGGCAAAAATAATATTGTATGGTAGGAATAACCAGTCTTATATCCCTGTCCCAAATACTTTTTATTTTAACTAAACTTTTTTCTTTAAAAAAAAAACACCTTAAACACTATAGTTCTTCTTCAAATAGAGCTAGAACATGTTTAAGATGAGCATATAGCGCTAATTCAAACAAGCTCACTTTCACCACTCTATCAGGGAGATTCAATAAAAGTTCTTATCGTTTAAAATGGTGCTAATTTTGCCCCAACCAATCAGATCTTATTTAACATTTAAAAGCTAACATCTGATTGGTTAGGGCAAAATTAGCACCATTTTAAACGATAAGAACTTTTATTGAATAACCCTGTATGTAATCTGGCTAATGAAATGCATATTAAGAATCTTAAAAACAACACTCTCAATTATTCTCAAATTGTTTTCATTTTTTTTTTACTGTATTTATAAAGAGATGTGTTTTCATTAGAGGCAAAAATATGTGATGAAACGAGTGCCAATAAAACTGAAAAGTTGGCAAAAACTCAGATTTATAGAACAAATTAGACATGGGAAACCAGAACATTTCCTAGTTTCCTGGTAAATCAGGTGTTTTTTTTAAAGATAGAATATTAAGTAGTTTAAAACTCCTCCAGGCATTTTTTTTTCTGTTTTGTTAATAGGGAAACACACCATAGTTAATTATCAATATAAGTAATTTTCAGCATGGCTAATTTTCTGTGACGCTAATTTTTGACATGGATAATTGTCAGCAAATTGAAATGAATAGTGTAACACACCATGCCAATTTTTTTTAGCAGTAGTGATTTAACTTGGACTCTGGACTAGCAGTAGATGTGTTATGAATCTTTGGCAATGATCTTTGTCTATATGGACTCTTTATCACATAAATAGCTTTGTCATATGGACAAAGTTTTAAGTGGTGTGCATAAGTGTTTAGTTTTGGGGTCACTTCTGTTTACAGAAAGGACATCTTTGAACCGCAAAATGTTTAGAGGACATCTAAATGAATAAATGGAATGAAGAAACTTGTTTATATAGACAGATTAGATTTGTATGCTATGCACACTGGAGCAGAGGTACTCGTGTGGGGTTATGATCACTTTACAATGTACAAATACATTGTTAACCAGTAGATCATTTCAGAAGACACGGAGACATCTATTAAGATTAACGTTTGGAGCTTATTTAAACAATATTTCCTTTAATTAAAAACTATGCATTGTTGTGTACTACAAAAAGAACAATACTAAATTCAGAAAGTATGAAGTGATTTAGAAATGAATATGCTTGTGAAGGTTCTCATTCATCTAGGTCATGGTGTATCTGTTGTATTCAATTAGATCAAGTGGACTTTAGTTTAGTTTCAAGGGTACTTTGCCAACAGTTTCTTCTACAAGTCATTCTGAATTGAGAAAGCCAGTCGGATGACTAGCAAAACGTCTTCAAAAACTAAACTTTAAGTCAAGTTAGTCAAGAAATTAACCTCTGCATAAATTGCTAAAATTGCAACTGTTTTTATTTTAACAACATACAGTAAACTTTCCATTCAGTTAATATTTCATATATTTTGACAGTACAACCAAATATGTTTTTTCATTTGTTTTAGAGCTCTAAAATCATTCTATATTTCCAACTTGACAGTATTTGCAATAGAAGCAAAATAACATACTGTAATTCATTTTTGTCACAAAGCCAACACGTATGAAAGGGATGAGAGTAATTTATGGTTTAATTACATTATCACCACAATTAATAATTTTGCATTGATAGTATGATATTTTAGCTAAATTATTTTTCTTATCCTTTTGATGAACAAGCAAGAAAGAGGTTAAGTAATATTTAGTAAAATGTAAAGTAAGATGTACATAAAATCTTTATTCCAAGTGATAATTATCTGAAAAATTAATCTATCTTTGCATGCTAAATGTACAGCTTTCTGATTATGTAAACCGGCTAAATTATCTTTATTCTACCACTTGCTTTTATTACTTCTCCATATCACCTGTTCAGAGTCTGGTTTTGCAACCACGTAAGCAAACATACATACATTTGAAGTTAGTGCCCTCAATAGAGTATAGTAGCAATAATGGTATAAAAGGTTCAAGTGCACTCTGGTTAACCGAGGATATGGTACAGAAAGAACTAAATAAGGTTAATATTAATAAATCTCCTGGACCGGATAAAATACATCCTCGGGTACTTAAGGAGCTAAGTTCAGTTTTATCTAGGCCATTGTTTCTTATTTTTGCTGATTCCCTCATGTCCGGGGGTGTGCCTCTGGATTGGAAAAAGGCTGATGTTATTCCAATATTCAAAAAGGGTAGTCGTTCACAGCCGGGTAATTACAGGCCTGTAAGTTTAACTTCAGTGGTGGGGAAGATCCTGAAAAGTTTAATAAGGGAACATGTTCTAGAGTATGTTTCAAGGACTGACATTAGGGCCTTTAGGGATTATAAAAACTGTAACAAGGAGTATAGGAAAGCAATCAAACTAGCTAAAATTAACAATGAAGTTAGGATAGCTGAACAAAGCATCACTAAGTCTAAATTTTTTATAAAGTATATTAATAGTAAGAAGATGAGGACTGAAAATGTGGCACCATTAATTAATGGGGATAAGTTAGTTACAGAGGATGTCGATAAAGCAAATGTCTTAAATATTTTTTACCCTCTGTATACACTATAGAAGATTCAAGTGTAGAGTATAGTAGCAATAATGGAATAAAAGATGCAAGTGCACTTTGGTTAACTGAGGATATGGTACAGAAACAACTAAATAAGGTTAATATTAATAAATCTCCTGGACCGGATAAAATACATCCTCGGGTCCTTAGGAAGCTAAGTTCAGTCTTATCTAGGCCATTGTTTTTTATTTATGCAGATTCCCTCATGTCCGATTGTGTGCCTCTGGATTGGAAAAAGGCTGATGTTATTCCAATATTCAAAAAGGGTAGTCTTTCACAGCCGGGTAATTACAGGCCTGTAAGTTTAACTTCAGTGGTGGGGAAGATACTGGAAAGTTTAATAAGGGAACTTATTCTAGATTATGTTTCAAGGACTGACATTATAAGTAGTAACCAGCATGGATTTAGGAGGAATAGATCTTGTCAAACTAACTTGCTTGGCTTTTATGAGGAAGTAAGTAGAAATTTAGACTCTGGCATAGCAGTAGATGTAGTTTACTTGGATTTTGCAAAGGCTTTTGATACAGTCCCCCATAGGCGACTAATGAATAAGCTAAGGTCTGTTGGTCTGGGGAGTCACATTTGTACATGGATAGAAAATTGGTTAATAAATAGGATGCAGAGAGTAGTTGTTAATGGGGCTTCATCATTATGGACTAAAGTGCTAAGTGGGGTGCCACAGGGTTCTGTGTTGGGGCCGCTTCTGTTTAATCTATTTATTAATGATTTGGAAGTGGGTATTGTCAGCAAGGTTTCTGTGTTTGCTGACGACACAAAACTTTGTCGACCATTAAAACTTCATAACTTCAGAGGATGTGCAATCGTTGCAAGGGGATCTAGATAGATTATCACATTGGGCTGCTAAGTGGCAGATGAAATTCAATGTTGATAAATGTAAGGTGATGCATTTTGGACTTAAAAATCCTTGTGCTACTTATACTATAAATGGCTCTGTGTTAAGTGAATCCCTGTTGGAAAGGGATCTTGGAGTTTTGGTGGATAACAAACTTAAAGGTAGAAAGCAGTGCCAGGCGGCAACAGCCAGAGCCAGCATGGTATTGTCTTGTATAAAGAGAGGTATGGATTCAAGGGAGGAAAATGTAATTCTCTCTCTTTACAAAGCATTGGTAAGGTCTCATTTGGAATATGCAGTGCAATTTTGGAATCCTGTGTACAAAAAGGACATCTTTGAAATGGAAAGGGTTCAGAGAAGGGCAACTAAATTAATAAGGGGATTGGGGGAGCTTGAATATGAAGAGAGACTGGAAAAGTTACAATTATGTACGCTGGAGAAAAGGCGCTTGCGTGGGGATATGATTACTGTGTATAAATACATTAACGGGCCATACAATAAACTATCTGGGGCACTGTTCAACAATAGAACATGTCAGAGAACACGAGGACATCCCTTAAGACTTGAAGAAAAAAGGTTTAGGCTTCAAGCTCGGAAAGGGTTTTTCACTGTGAGAACGGTAAGGCTATGGAACTGTCTTCCAGTGGACGTTGTAATGGCAGGTTCATTGGTCAGTTTCAAAAAAAAGCTGGATGAGTTTCTGCAAACAAGGAATGTTGCAAGTTACTGGTATTGATACATAAAGTAGAGTTGATCCAGGGAAATTTCCGATTGCCACTTGGAGTCAGGAAGGAATTTTTTCCCCCTTCATAAATTTGGTGGGTTTTTTTTGCCTTCCTCTGGATCAACAGTTAGGCAGGAAATGAGGATATTGCTAGATGGGTTGGACTGGATGGACATATGTCTTTATTCAACCTCAAATACTATACTATACTATACTATACTATACCACATTAATGTGTTCTGTGAAAGCTTGTACTTCCTTCTGGTGGATTTTAACCCAGGTGTCATCCACATATCTGGCTCAGATATAAGTTAGTAGTACTATACTTTGTTTAGTGTAATTTGTTATGGTGATTTTAATTAAATAGTGATAATTACACATACACATATAGATCTTTCCTATATGTAATAGTATTATATATATATATATATATATATATACCCCCATCTAATTAGTTGCTCCTAAAAACTTAATGTAATCTCCATAAAAATATAAATATATTTATAAAATATAAAGGATGGCACTGATGTATACCTAGGGGGTCTAATGTGTTTCACTGCTTCCTCAGAAATATATCTTATCTTGCAGTTACCTGAAGGCAACATTGTTCTACCTCATTCTGTGGTCCCATATTATTGTGTATTGAGGCTTCTTTGGCTGCTATAATATCCAACACAGAGATGGCTTTAGGAGTGATAGCAAAATTCAAATCCTTAGCCAGGACTAGAGCCATAGTTCCATTCGGAACTGATCGGAACTTTCAGATTGTGAAACTTTTCCTATTTCCGATAACACTCGAAAGCACGTAGCTAAATAGTTCTATTCATAAAATAATGTCAGTCACTAACAGGGAGTTCCCGTGGTGCAGTCGTCAAAGTGTGACAGTTACATTGTTGGAATGATGAAGGAAAGGTTCTCTCCATTATTTGGATCAGGTGCATTGCGCAAGCAGGGAGACGGATCAGAGACGCCACAGAAGAGAAGTGGCTGTAAGTAGCGATCTAAACATTTTTTTGAAGAAATATCATGGCATGTGGAGGTGGGCAGGGGGCACCTACCTTATAGCCAAACATCATTTTTAGGGTGGATATTTCATTTTCGTTTCATTCTTTCATTTTTTGGTATTTCCCATATGATTAGATCACATTTTTAGATTAAATAAGAGCATTTTCTTTAAGCACTAATGCTGGTTTGAACATCATTTTTCCATGCTAGGCATCAATAATGGCATTGCCAAGCACCATGGGAAATATTATATCTGTGTGATCTGCTCCCCCCAGGGCAAACCTGGAATTGGTAAACAAAAATGCTATAATTCACATTCTATCAATATTATACAAACAACATAACTATAAATGAATTCACTGAACAGATGGCCTATTAATGAAAACTAGTTGAGTGAAATATCTAGATTAATTGTTTCTCTTTAGACATGCAATAATACTAAATGTAAGGAATGTCATATTTATACAGTCACAGTATTTCATGAGTGAGATGAATTTAATATACTGCAAAAAACAAATTACACTGAAATAGTAAATTAGTTTAGCATAATATTTAAATACATACGGTGTAAATATCCACTATATACATCTTTTGCTTCTTGACACCTATTAGAAGAGACCAATGACCATTGTCTTACCGGTAGGAGCACATTAAAGGGCATCTAAGGTGAAAATATTAAATTCCTTTAATGCAACACTAAATTAATTTAATATACTCTGTCTTTCTCCTACATTTATCTGTGGCTCCATTTTCACACAAAGGCAGGATTCACTACAGGGCTGCCCACTCCTGCTCCCTTCTCAGCCTGAAATCCAGTTGTAAAGTTTTTTTTCTTTACAAGCCAACACCGGGCTAAGCTTACTTACACCCTCATCACATTAGCCAATAGGAATCAAGTGTCTCCTCTGTCCTGGAAACACTTGCAATGTGCCTAAGTGCTGAGGGGGAGTAAGGAGGGGTCAGAGTCTGTTTGCAGCTGGATCTCAATCAGTAAATCACTAGGGGAGGATCACTGCAGACTTCTCTTTACTTCCCAAGCTCCCTCCCTCTCTCTGCTTCTGTTCTTATTTTATCGCCAAGCATGTAACAGAGCGAGGCGAGAGAGTATTTAGCAGTGCCGGTTTGCTGATTGGTTTGATTGACAGCACAAGCAGGCAGAGTGTATTGTAATTACAGTTCATTTTAACTTGTATATCTCGGGACAGGGGAGTAATCTGAGAAAAGTAAATGTACTCTGGGGGTTGGGGGAATTATAGAAGGCATGGAAAATAATTTTGCTAAATCTTTGGTATTAGCATTGCTTTCTGGTAGTATTCAATATTTAGCTTATATTTACTGCTTCCAGAATGTGGGTGGAAGTATAGTCAAGAGAGGACATGGCGTTTCTTACTTTGACCAATTCACTGGAGTTTGGCTTGGGTTGTAGCAATTTAGTATAGTATAGAATTTGAGTTTGAATAGACTCATACGTCCATCCATTCCAACCCATCTAGCAATATCCTAATTTCCTCCCTAACTTTTGATCTAGAGGAAGGCAAAAAAAAAACCAACAAAATTTATGAAAGGGAAAAAAATTCCTTACCGACTCCAAGTGGTAATCGGAAATATCCCTGAATCAACTCTACTTTATATATCAATATCAGTAACTTGCAATATTCCTTGTTTTCAGAAACTCATCTAGCCTTTTTTTTTTAAAACTGTCCAATGAACCTGCCATAACAACGTCCACTGGAAGACGGTTTCATAGCTTTACCGTTCTCACAGTGAAAAACCCTTGAAGCCTAAACTTCTTTTCTTCAAGTATTAAGGGATGAACACGTGTCCTCTGACATGTTCAATGTCCCAGATAGTTTATTGTATGCCTGTTTCTCTCTACTTACTTCTCTCTTATGCCTACATAGCATAACAAATTTAGAGTGTGATCTTAAAATAACTAATAATAATTAGTTCTAAAACAGATAAAGTGGAAGACTCCATTGTTTTTTGGTTTTTTTTATAATGCTGAAGCTGCCATTTCCTGTCTGCCAGTAGCTTATTTGAATTATTATTTTCTGAACAAGTTTGATCTCAACCCCCACCTCCTGTTAATATATTGAGTCAAAAATATTCAAGTAGCAGTAAATGCTAGAAGGTGCAGAAAACATAACTGATATTCACTGATTTGCACCTTTCTAGTAACAGTGTTGCTTTGTCAAGGTCTCTAGCTCTGCATTTCAGCTGCAGAAATATTACCTTCTTTTTTTTTGTTCATTAAATTTTTATTGATTTTTCATAAAATTACAAAAATACAGATAAAATTGTATACCAAAAAAATAAAAAACAAATAATAAACCAAAAAAAATAATACTGCTGTCTCATTGGTATTATTACAATATAAATGGATGCATACATAAACTTTTAACACTGTAATACCATTTCTAAACATCTAATTAACTTTTATTGCTGTACCTGAATTCCGTTCCTCTCTCTTTGGGTGGAAGCCGGACATGAGGTTGGGCTACGTTTCAGTGATTTATCTGGATCCATTTCCAGTATCCAACTGTCCCACGTTTTTTTTGTAGTGTATGGTACATATACTCATTTTCATGAACCCACCAAATCTTCTTTATAAGAGAATCCCTTGTTGGGCTTGGTTGTTTCCAGTTGGCCGTTAATAATGCTCTAGCTGCCGAGCAAATATACATGATAAGTGATAGAGCATACTTATAATATCCCTTAGTAGGGAGGTTAAATAGCGCTGTGTAAGGGGATAAATAGAAAGGTTTGTGGAAAATTTTATTTTAATAAATAATTTTTTAATAAAAAATTTTAATTAATAATTCACAATTTTCCCACATTTTTTGTACTTCCGGGCAAGTCCACCAACAATGGAGCTGATCTGCTGGCTAACCACAACCTCTGAAGCAAAGTGCAGAGAAATAAGGATTTATCTTGTTTAAATAGGAAGGAGTTATATACCAGTCGAAAAGAATTTTGGACGATTTTTCTTTGTTGATTATGTTAGCTGAACATCTAGTGGATTGGGAGTAGATTTGTAACCATTGGGAGTCAGATAGAATTGTGTGTAATCTGGTTTCCCACTTTATGACTGGGGGGATCTTAATCTCTTGGCTAGAGTGCCAGATCAGGGAATACAATACTGTAATCTGGCCTCTCGTGTTGTCCTTATTTAAACAAATTCTTTCGAAATTAGACTGGTTAGGATGTGGGTTATCTTTCATTATCCTGTTGTAGAAATTATATATTTGTATACATTGATACCATATGGAGGTATCTAGCTTGAATGTGGCTTGTAATTGTTGCCATGTTAGCATGTTTTTGTTAGAGTCACAGACATCTGATAATCTGAATATACCTTTTTGAGTCCACTAATCTGTGAAATACCTAGACATACCAGGTGGGAAACCTGGGTTGAAAAAGAGTGGGACTGAGTATGTGTAATTTGGGATCAGCTTATATAAAATATTTTTTTTTTATATAGTTTTTGCTCTCCCAGAATTTTAAGTTTGAGACTATGTTGGGGATTAGTTGTGTGGATAGAATTTGTCTTTTGTTTGATGAAACCCATAGAATTGAATATACATTTAAAGGGGTAAGTAGTTCATTTTCTATGTCCACCCAACCTGTTTTACCCGTACCCTGTACCCACTGAATTGTCTGAGCGAGTCTTGCTGCTTCGTAATATTTAATTAATATTGGAAGACCAAATCCCCCAGAGGATTTGTGCCTAGCTAGATAATCCCTTTTTATACGTGGCCTTTTGTTATGCCAGATAAATTTGTTGATTGCCTGTTGGAGTCTCTCCAGCTTCTGTCTATTCAGAACCAACGGAAGTGCCCTGAATAGATATAAGATATAAGAGTTTTGTAGTTGAGTTGGGATATGTGAAGGAAATGCCACAGTCTTGGATTGATTTATTTTAAAACCAGAATTTGTACCAAAGTTTTCTAAAATTTTATGTAGGGAGGGTAAGGAGATTAAAGGTTTTGTCAGTGTCAAAAGGGTATCGTCTGCGAAAAGGGAGATTTTTGATTCTATATTGCCCACTGTTATTCCATGTATACTGGGGGAACAGCGTATTGTTTCTGCTAAGGGCTCCATAAATAGGGTGAAGAGCAGTGGGGACAATGGACAACCTTGTCTCGTCCCATTCTTTATGGGGAAGGGGGCAGAGGGGTAGCCCATATTGCTCACTTTTGCTACAGGGTTGGAATATAAACTCATAATTGCATGCGAATATATAGCTTGGGAACCAAATTTTATTAAAACCTGTTCTAGATAAATCCAATCTACCCTGTCAAAGCTTTCTCAATATCCAGGGAAAGTGTAATTGTCGGGTCGGTCCTCTGATGTGCTATTTGCAATAATGTGAGAATTTTTCTAATATTGTCAGTTGCCTACCTCCTATGAAGCCCGTTTGGTCTGTGTTGATCAATGTAGGTAGTAAATCTTTTATTCTGTTGGCTAGTAGTTTTGAAAATATCTTTATGTCACAGTTAATTAATGAGATTGGTCTGTAATTAGTCATTTGGGTCGAGTCCCTGTCTGGTTTGGGTATTACTATTATTTTCGCTTCTAGCATGTCTGAGTTAAAAGCGTCTGTTTTGTTCAAAATGTTATTTGCCAAATTCAGAAAGTGAGGTGATAAAATTTTCGAAAAAGTTTTATAATACAGCATGGTAAAACCGTCAGGACCTGGGGATTTTCTGCCTTTACTCTCCTTAATAACTGTGTAATTCTGCCTGTGTAAATGGCAACTGTAATGTATCTGCTTGTGTTGTCGTTAGGGATGATAGATTGATTTTTTGTAGAAAATCTGCTAAAAGCGTGGTTGCAGCTAGGGATTTATTTGTTGTGTTTCCTTCATACAGTTTTGTGTAGAATTGGGAAAACATAGTTGATATTTTTTGAGGATCGTGGATCAGTGTACCCAAAGAGTCTCTTAGCGGAGGGAATTTATTTTGTGTGAGCTTTTGATTTAATTTGTTAGCCAGCATAGTATCTGGCTTGTTATATTTGCTATAGAATTTTTGGCCCACTAGTCTTAGTGCTTTCTCGGCTTTGTTCATTAACAGTCCACCTAACTCTATTTTAATTTTGTTGAGTTGCTCGAGTGTGTCTTCAGAATGCAATTTTTTATGTTTTTGTTCTAAGTGATATATTTCAGATAGCAATACCTGGATTCTTTTGTTTCTGAGTTTTTTGATTCTAGATGCTAATTGGGGGAGTCTGCCTCTCATAACCGCCTTATGGGCTGCCCACTGTGTGGAAGAGGAAGTTTCTGGAGTATTGTTGTTCTCAAAATAATTTGTTAGTTCTTTTGCTAATTCGTCGGTATACTGTTCATTTGTCAAGATAGATTAATTTAATCTCCATTGAGGTGGTGGTCTTGTATGTATTATATCTGTTAATGTAATTGATGTATACACGTGGTCTGACCACGAGATCTTTGATATGTAGCTTTCTGTTATTTGGGGAAGTAGAGAGGGGGAGGTAAATAAAAGGTAAATTCTAGTGTATAGCTTATGAGGGGCTGAATAAAATGTATAATCTTTATTGTCTGGGTGTTGGAGGCGCCAGGCATCTACTATATTGCAAAATTTGATAAATTTGAGAAATGATTTTTGGGCTGCAGGAATTGATGTGTTTATTATTTGTTTTGATCTGTCCATTGAGGGATTTATTACAGCATTAATATCTCCCCCCATTATCAAAGGACCCCAGGTATGTTGAGTTATTTTGTTCTGTACTTCCTGGTAGAAAATCTTTTGGTTTTGATTTGGGGCATAGACATTAATTAAAGTGATTCGAGTAGAGTGTAGATAACCATTAATTATAAGGTAACTACCTTTACTATCTCTTATTATTGATTCCTCTATAAAAGCTAACTTTTTATTTAATAGAATAGATACTCCTCTTTTCTTAACAAATGCAGAGGCATAATAATGCTGGTTCCATTTATTACTCCAATACTTGGGTTCCCTGCCCTTCTTGAAATGCGTTTCTTGCAGCATTAAGATATCGCCCTTGGTCTTGATGTAATATTGTATAGCTATTTTCCTTTTACATGGGGAGTTTAGGCCTTTCACATTGTGTGAAATAATTTGTATATTGTCATTCATGTTATGGCTAGCGTTATTGAGTGATTACCCCTGGGATTAGATAGCGAGGGATTCAGCCAACTGTTGTTTGTCCAACTTCCTCCGGAGAGAGCGAATGAAAATTCGTATATTCTTTCTGTAGATGTTACAAGCACAGATAGTTCAGGAACAATTTTCACATCAGTAACCTTACTTATGAGCAGTTTTAAACATATTAACCAAAAATAAATTAACAGTAACTTTATACATGTTAAGCTAAAGAGAATTTTTATCAAATTTGACTTTAGTGGTTTCCACTAAGGGTAACTAAGGGTAAGGTATATAGACCTTACAATAAGTTATATGTAAGGTCTATATATATATAGACCTTACAATAAGTTATATGTAAGCAGATTAAGCCGCTTCTAGGGGGGGGTTGTCTCTTCACCACTGGCCCGTGTGCCGCCCTTCATATCCAAGCTCCAGACAACTCGGCCTATTTATCTTGAAAAATATATGGGGTTAAATCATGGTGGGTGAATATTTGTTTATTGGAACTGCATTTTGAAACCTAAGGTTTCTTTTGGCTTTCTGGATTTGTCGATAGTAAAGTTTGAGAGGGTAAAGTTTAGTAATCTGAGAGAGGAAAGGAAAAGAAAAATACTGTAGGTGTCACTCATGCTGATCGATAGGACTGTATATTTATCTAATTGTAAGGCTCTTAAGTTTCCAGTTTAACTTCTGGGGCTGTTAGTATCCCAGAGTCTTGGAGTTTATACTCCGCTTAGAATTTAAGAAGAGCAAAGGTTAGAGGTCACATTATGGCCTTGTATTTTTGGAAATACATTTTCTACGTGGGTTTATAATATCTTTATGTAAGATTACATTTGGACATTTTTACAGATGGGATCCCCTAAGGGAATTTTTTCTATAGGTTGGAGGCCTCTTTGGATTTATATATTCATATCTGAAAACTTAGATTGCAACTTGCAAAATAAACCACCTTAAACCTTTCTGAGTTTAATTATATGTTTACTGGAGTAAAGGTTGAGGCATCACATTAGATGAAGCCGCCCTTCCCTTTTAACTACAAACATCCCTTATTCTATTTGAAGGGTGTCCCCTTCATTATATTGAAAAATAGCTATCGAGGAATAGGAAAAGAAAGAAGATAGTAGAGTACATAACAGCAGTGCAAACCTTAATAGCATTTCAAGGATATTATACATTTGGATTAGTCCAGGCCTACCATGCCAACTATTGGAGAAAAAAGGAGATTCACAAGTGTATACACAAAATGGTTAAATCAACACTGTTAACCCAATGTTTTATACTTGTTCTTTAGCTGGGGGATAGGAAGTTTGGGTAGGGGGGGACGCAGCACCAAGTCCACGCTACCTCTGCCCCTTGCAGAGTCTCTCCTGACACCAATGCTTTGTGCGCTAATATTGAACTTGTCGACAAGACTATAGTGGACATCAGGAATTTACTCTGCAAGACTTTTATTATTATATTAGTTTACCCCTTTTTCCCTCCCCCTTATATATTATAATGCCATTATTTTCTATTAATCTAGATGTTAGTTTTGGTACATCTGGGTATAAGACCCTATATCAGGAAGGGAGAGGAGACAGAAAGGATATAATAACCCCAGACCAGATTAATTACAGTAACCAATAGTTAGGGTTGGGTAGTTTGTTATTACAGTAGAACTTATTGATAACATTTGGCATGAGGCATAAGTATTGTGGAAAGGGGGTAGATAGGAAAGGGCAGATAACATAACACATTATCCTTATTACTTCTACCCGGTATAGAAGTAACGAACAATTGTAAATTATTGCTAAGACCTCCGACTGGGAGTAAACATATCACTCCATGTTCTAGGGAGACACCATAATTTTAAACCTATGTTTTCATAAACCTATGAAAAAATAAAAATTCGAACCTGGTTCACTGTATGAGTGGGAAACAACATAGGACAATTTTTTGACAAGTAATGGAGTCTCCTCTAAGAATGGACACCTGGGGTGGAGAAGGCCCAGCCCGAAATCTAACACAGTACTTGCGGTTTTTGTCCAAGTCAGTTTGGCTGTGATGAAGCTTCCAAGCCTGCGCCTCTGTGGCTCCTCTGGGGTTTGGGCTGGACCGACAACCACTCGGGTTTGGGTTAGGATCTCCTCGGAGGTTGGTTATGTTGGTCCTTAGATTGCTCTGGTGCTTGTAGGCCCAGCTTTTTAAGAAATCCCTCTTTGTATTCCAGCTTGTTTAGGGAGATGGTTTTACCTCCCGACACCACTATTAAACGAAATGGAAAGCCCCATCTGTATTTTATCTTGTTCTTGAGAAGGATATCTGTGATTGGGCGCATTTCCCTTCTTCTCGCAAGGGCTGCAGGGGAGAGGTCCTGGAAAAGTTTTATTTCAGCCCCTTCAAATTCTAAAAGCTCAATATTCCTGGCCGCCATCATTATCGCCTCTTTAGATTGGAAGTAATAGAGCCGACAAATAATATCCCTTGGTGGATCCATAGCCGGCGGCCTTGTCCTCAGAGCACGAAACACAACAACCTTCTCTGGGACCCCTCTTATCCGAATATTATTTTGGCAGGGCCACGTGGGACACGTGGGAGTTCTGTAATAGGGTGATATCCTGGCATATCTCCTGTAGCTCTATTTCAGTTTGTTGACAATAGGAGGAGAGTTCATCTGTGGTTACTTTAAGGGTTGCGATTCTTTCGCCCATCTGAGTAATCTCTTGTTTGACATCATTAATTATTTTATGCTGTGAGGATTGGATAATCTCTATATTCAGGTAGAGTGAATGCAGGTCTCCACGTGTGCAGAGTTGGGAATCTTCACTTTCACTCTGCCTTGGAGTCTCCTGTCTGTTTAAAGTCAGTAATACCTCCTTTAGAGTGTTGTTGGGATTTTTTGGGACCCATCCTCAGTAATAGGTAATGTCTTTCCATGTGTTGTAGGGAAAAATACGGTTCAGAATAGCTGTAAAAGTAGCTGAATTAGGCCAAAGCAGCTGGAGCTCAGCTCAAATGCGACTGCTCACATCACCAGTCAGACTCCACCCCCCAATATTACCTTCTTAAAAGGAAAATTTACCTAGTTAAAGGGGAATGTTGTAGGGTAGGAAAAGTGTGTTTTTGCTTTTGGTCAGGTTCATTTTCATTACACAGCCCCCTGCAGCTCTACATGTTGTTTTTATAAATGCACCATTTAAAAGTGGAATATTGGAGGGCATGTTTATGTCATACCTTCCAACATTTCCCTTTAAATACATTGTTGAAATATGCATTGCACAAACTGTTCAGGTTCACTTAATTATATTTACCTACCCTCCAACATTCATCCCAAAGGTTTTATTGAAGAACAGAAGGTAAAGGAGCTATGTCTTACCTCCCGTTCTTCAATAAAATGTTCAAGAGCCTGGAATGAAGTTAAGCAACTTACCAGGTCTCTCGCTCCTCCACTGCATTTTCTGACAGGTCCCAACAGAATCTGTATTTTATGAGCATAGACTATAGAGTTCATCGAGTACTTGGGAGACATCCCATTTTAACCACTGGAGAGACCCTTTAACTAGGTACAATATTGCATAATGCATTGCACAGAACTGTGCTAAGATCAGGGTCACTTTATTATCATCTCCCTGCAACACTGCACCATGTTGTTTCTATAAGTGTACCTATTAAAGGGGAATGTTGGAGGGTATGCCACTTGAAGCTCTGCACAATGTTGTGTTTTATAAGTTTACCAATTAAATGTTAGAGGGTATGCATCTAACAGGAGGGCTACATGTGGGACATTATGCATAAACAAATACATACTCTTCCTACTCTTCAATCTAGGCTGCCAGGCACTGCAGCATATATATTTCATCCAATGATAGGATGCTCCCTTTGTATTTTGGGTTTTGTTCTCCTTTAATGTTGTGCAGTTGTAAATTATTGTTAGATATTAATTAATCAACCATGCAAGTTTACTGTGCAGTCAAATTATTTTATCAGAAAATGCTATCTCAGCTTCTAAGGTAAACCCAGGCAGGGAGATAGAATTGGCTTTAAAAGAGTACTTTTGGGGTGTTTAGTGTAACTTTAAGGGGACCTCTGTTACAAAACATCCAAACTCTTGTTATTACATATATACAAACATAGAAAAGATAATCAATGCACATTCCTAGGCCCCATACAATATCATATTATCTGCACACTGGCATACTTTACAAACAAAGGGGTTTTAGTATACATTACTGTGATCACATGAATGAAAAGCCTTCCAACCACGTCAAGGTAACCCCAGTCTGGAAGGTCCTAACGTCTAACCTTTTCAATTTCTTTTACTTCAATTACGATTAGCAAACTTTTGCATTTCTCATTCTTACACACTGGATCCATATAACAGGCTCTCTCCCTTCCCCCTCAGCCCTTTAGCTTTTTAAAATGAGGGAAGAGGCCATCCAGTGCTTTATATTAAAGGCAGAGGACCTCCCATAAAAGGGGCGTGTTGGGGGTGCTATTACCACATGGAGGCTTGACCAAGCCTCCCAATAAATACATACAATATTATGTTATTACATATGTACCTATATACTGTCCATCAACAACCTAATTACCAGAATCCTTCATTCATGTATTGTTTATTGTTCTACACCTTGTTTAATACATTTGTTTAACTTATAATATTATATGATTTTTTTGGGGGGGAAACATTTAAATATAGCTAATAGCACTATATGACTATAATCCTCCCTAGAAGTTTCCTCATACTTAACCAGAAATCTGTGTGGGAATCATCAACAAATGATTGTTTATGAGTAGGACACAATACAAGGATTCATGGATTGAGATCGTTTTTTGAAAAAGGGCCTCTTTGTGTTTATTACACAAAGAAACATACAGTATTTTCATTAATTAGATATCTGTTTATCTTTATCACCTTTTACACATATTCATATAATAGTAAGCAAAAAAAGGCAATTTGTTTATATTAGTAATTAGAAGGATCCTATAAGAATAGTTGTAACTGCATAAGGTTTGATAGAATAGTTACTGAGTGCTTGTTTTTTTTTTATAATCTACAGTAGCTTTTTTTAAAATGAAAGCTTTCCTGTTCTTCAGATTGTTACAATAACAATAGTTACATAGTAATGGAGGATAAATAAAGACATACAGCCATACAGTCCAATCTTATAGCATTTAGAACCCTAATTAACAGTCCATTCAAAGGAAACATTCATCAAAGGCCTTGGTGCATTTAATAACATGTGTTTGTTGTATGCCCCTTTAACACACCTCTAGAAAAGATGTCAGAACTTATGATGGAAGCAAATGGAATGTAGCCACATATAATATCTATTTTAAAAATGTAAACATACTGAATGGTAATTGAATGGTAATTATAAAGGATAGAAACCATTAACTTGCACTATTGGTCCTTTATTGTGGTCATAAATTACCAGCCATTATCAGTAATTTACATCCAGGCTGTATTTGTAAAAGTGTGAATTACAGACAATGGTGTAAAATACCATTACAGCATGGTACATGGTATTTTACTACTACATTTAGTAGCTCTCGCTAAAGGTTATGTTCTGTATCAACTAAAGATTATACAATGCTGTAAAAAAATTCCAGTGGGTTGCCTTTTAGACATCTTAAAGGCATGCAAACCAATGTAATAAACAAATAGTGTTTTTAAAAACAAGTTTTCCATCACTGTTATGAATTAAATATATGACAGCTAGCAAAGATAACTTGGCATTCTATTTTTAAGATCAAAACCACCACAAATAGTACATCATTATTAATGTTTATATGAGGTCTCTTAACAATTCACAACTTGCACAGTTGTGTTTGGGGATGTGCTTACATGCATAAGGCTAAAAATTCCTTTACGTTTGAAATGGAACATGTAAACTATTTTAGGAACACTGAATCTTTTAACTTTTTAGTGGCTTGGATTTGATCTTAAAGACATCTATCAATCATAGCAAGCAAAATCAGTCTGTCTGAACAACAAGGTAAATGATTGTCACATATAGGGGGAAATGCAATAAATATCGATATGGCACTCATTCCTGTGATGTATTAAACACTTTGCGACCATTGAAACAGCGTGAAAATATGATTGGTAAATTGTGAATTTTTGCATGGTTTTAAAGACACAATTGAAAAAAGCAAAGAAACCATTGCAAAATTTATTGCATCGTTTGCGCTGCGCTAAGCAAAAATTTATTTGGCACCACAATACCCATGTATTTGTGAATGTACAAGCTGTATTAATGAATGTACAAGCTGTATTAGTGAATCTCTGATAAATGGGCATTAGGAGTAGAAGGGAGAATATTTAGCTTAAGCAAAGCAAGTACTGGATTAAAGGCATGCAAAAATACTAACGTCTTACCTTCAAGTAATGATATTTTGATTAAATAGAGTTGTGCATTTTGATGTATTACATTCTGTGTATTTAATATTGCGTTTTCACTGTTAATATGGTGAACAATTGTGCATATTTATGATTATGTGCTAAGATGGAGCATGTTTGTAGTCAAATTAGGGGTTGTCTCAAATGATGAAAACATATATTCTTTCATATTTCTATAGCCCGCAGCACTACTCATGCTTAGTGAGATGGGAAATCATTGCAGTTTCTTAAAATGGTAATGCTGTGCCTTTATATCATTCAGTGGTATTTTGTAGTATTTGGCCAGCTTAATCTATTGCGGTAATCTGGTGGTCTTAAAGGAAGGATGGGTACACATGGCCACACAGTGGTAATTTTCCAACACGCCCGTTCATTGGTCCCCACCACCCCCAAAATCACCCCAGATTTTTCTTTCTGACTGACGAATACACGCAAATATTGGTCAGTAGTATAGTATAGTATTTGAGGTTGAATAAAGACATGCGTCCATCCAGTCCAACCTACTTAGCATTACCCACATTTTCTGCCTTACTGTTGATCCAGAGGAAGGCAAAAAAAACCCCCACTATAATAATAATAATAGCGCCCAACGGCACCCGAGGAAATGCATACTCGGCAAATCGTGTGTTTTCAAGCCTTTATGCCTCCCTGTGTCTGTCTGCGGCAACTACATTAAGCCTATTTGGCATGCTATTGTGAGCCAAGTGAGACGAGTTAGCTCAGCTTGGCTCAGATTTCTTTTGTGATCTCACAATTCATGCTTTACCCATATGTACTTGTATTACTTAGGCAATGCTATTTAAAAGGAGAAAATTAAGTGGAACAACTGGGCAAAATCAGAGATGCACACCACCAAGCTGGACCGAACAGGAAACACAATAATAATAACAAAAGATAGAGGCAATCTTATCAGCAGCAAAACGTCTAACACTTTTTATAAAATACATGCTATAGGTGCACAAAGTTTCGGGAGTTTTCTCCTTCTTTAGGCGCATGAGGAAGGGGAATACCCCGAAACGTTGTGCACCTACAGCATGTGTTTAATAAAATGTTATTTTATAGCATAAGGCTGTAAAATACCTTTTGTTTTAAAAAGGCTCAATTTTATTGATTATCTTTGATCTATTTACAAATAGTATTGCAAGGTGTTAGTGAGTGATAGCTTGCTGTAGCAAGTGTTTGTCGTGCCAATAGTGCTTTAGACTTAAAAGGCTAATATGTTTGCTTTAAGATATATGTAACCTCTCTTTGTCCATTTTCTTTTCTGCATGTCTGTGGGGTTCCCACCATACACACCTTCTGCTGTGGTCTGTCCCCACTCCAGTCCTCCTTCAGTTACTGTAACTCGATTTGTTCCTGCTTTCTCCTGCACTGAGCATGTGCCAACTGCAGATTAGAAGGAGGAACTACTATTTGTGACCGCAGATTCAGAACCTCCCACTCCCTAACTTTTTGATCATTGATTTTTTTCATATCTTGAGCTGTGCAGAACGTAAAAAGGTGGTTGATGGCTCATTTTATAGGTGGGATCTGGCCTTTCATTTAAAATATTGTTTGGGAACCACAGTTGCCCTTTAAACTTTAATGCAAGAAAGAGGGAGACTGTTGCTTTAAGGGAGAAAACAAATCTTTCTTTTATAATACATCGTTGAGGCCTCATTTATAATTAGCAGTTCAATTTTGATGAACAATATACTAAAAGTATAATATCAAACCTAAAAATGCTCAATGAAAGGCAACAGCATGGAGGAGTTATCTGTGTGGATACACTAGATGAATTTTAATTTTGATATTGCTTGCATGGAATATTTACATAAATATTAAATGTTCATATAATGTTAGTATCTAACAAATGCTAAAAAGGAAATGAAATATATGTCTTCTATTTAGAATCATCCTAACAAGAATTAAATGCGACAAATCCAGATAATGAGGCCCAATGTTGAAAAACAGATTTTTTTTTTTAAAGGAATAAATTAATCCCAGTGCAAGTCAGATTCTGACAATTGAATATCTTCCAGGAACAGCATGTTGCACTGAAGTTGGCCCAAAATACATTGAAATAAATGGTGTCCAAGATAGATCTAAGTATTTTTCCCTTGTAAAACCAAATAAATGTCTTTTCTAGTATTCTAAATCTTGAAATGTTGTAGTGAAAAACATCAGAAAATAGTAAAAAGCAAACACAATGTAAAAATATTACATTCTAGGTATTTTCTTGGGTGTAAAGCACAATTGAGCAATTTTTTTTTTATGTCAGCGGATGCAATTGCGTAATTAGCAATACCATCTGGAAAAAATTTAGACCATCTGTTTTAAATTGCAAACATGATATTTTTTTGGAAACCAAATTTTCTGTTTCTTAGTTGGTTAACAAGCAGTTTTACAGTTTGCCTTGAGTTTATCCTCCCAAGTAAATGGGAATTTATTTAACAGCTGATGTCCGCTCCTTTTGAATGCTTTTAGTTGCTTAATGTGATGCTAAAGAGTTGATTAAACTAGTTTTATGCTAGTTGTTCAGTTGAAAGTCCGCAATTTTATTTAATTTCCTCTTTACAAGTCACCCTTATTAGTTAATATGACTTAGTAGCTAACAATTTATATTCCATCCGATCTGGATGAACAAACAATCAAGGACAGTCGCGGCCGGCCACCCCACACCAGCAGATATTTTTGGCCAAAATATCTGCTGGTGTGTACCCAGCCTAAACTCTCTCTCATTGTCAGTGACATGACCAATAAAAAAAGCTGTGTTTTGCAAGAAGCAAATCCTACCATTGGCCACAATGCCATTGAATATAATTGTCTTTTAAAAGGATTAGACCCTATGTGTAATAAAGTTGCTTTTCACAAATGTTCTATACCACTATTTCTGTATTTACAATATCTCATTATAGTTCTTAAAGTTTATTATTGACTAAAGGCCTAATTTTGACTTGTTGCCTGTGCAGAATTAACTTTTGTAGAGTAGAAATGGGTGCTAAAGTGACCTACTTGTGTTTATCACAACGTATGAGCATGATTAACTTTATTATTAATTACTCCCATTGTATTTTTTCACCATTATCTCTAGTGAATTTATAGGTGTTCCTATTACATTTTGAAACTAAAATATTTGGATATAATTAATTGTTTTTCCTTTCCATACCCTAATGCAATGCAATTCATATTTTTAAACTAATGGATTCAGTGCAAATTAAACTATTGTTATGTTATTGATAATAATTAATTATTTCAGGTGGTGGAATGGGCTTCCGATGATGCAACCAAAACGGCATGTTACAGCAAAGGAAAAACCCAGGTATGATGAATACAATATTTGGAAAGTACAAGATTTATAGATTGAACATCTATTATAATTAATAACACATGTATTAAACTGCTGTGCACAGTGCAATATATAAAATCATTAGACTTGAGAATATTGTTAAAAGCTACTATAATAAACTAGTCAGGTAAGAAGTCTGTTTTTTTCTCCATCGAGCCGTATGCCTCCATAGAAAACCTGGTAAGATTCACTCAAAATTGTTACACAAACCTTAACTTAGCCTTTTCTACATAGGCTACACTGGGCTATTTCCAAAAGGTTTTGGAAATGGGGTTTTTTGCACTAATTCGGCCCAAAAATGGCTGATATAGCATCGCCCCCTAAGAGTGACAATCAGCTGTGATTTACTAACAGACCCAATCGCCCGTTTGGCCGTGTTTGACCGAGCTCAGTCATGGCCACCCCACCCACACTATAAGATATTTCCGGACGACTAACCTCTACACATCACTATCGGTGGGTCTGCCGAAAATATATTTTGGTGTGCAGCCAGCATTAGGAAACTTCTATTTCTTGTGCTAATCAGTGATTTGCTAATTTTTTTTTTAAAGTTCTCTGTGTTTATTTATGACACAAAACTATGAAGGTCCTGCTTATGGGGGCTAATACAACAAAAATTGCAAAGTTTGCCTGTGCTATTAATCTGTATCTAGCGATCTACCTATCTCTTTATATTGTAACAGCCATGGTGGCTGTTTTTGATGGGGGCCATGCCCCTCACTCCTCAACAGAAAAAAGAAAAGAAAGAAAAACAAGAACTTTGGATGCCTTCTGACCATCCCTGTAATGATTGCCCTTTTTTCCCCAGCTTTTGGGATGTGAACTTTTTGTGCATTGAACTTCCCTTATATATATAAGGGAAGTTCAATGCACATGCATATAAAATCAGTGTTCATTCCAGAATCTAACAGATAATACATGCATTGTTATCCATGTTTATACTGTATCTTACAACATACTATGCAGAGAATAAGTTCTCACTGTATCCAATCAGATATCTCATAAGCTTTTTAGCCTTAGTAAATCAGTGAATAATGAATAATCCAATTTGAAAATGTATTGCTTTCTATTTTGCTTTAAATGAAGTGCCACTTTTTAATCATTATCTCAATTGTATTTTCAAAAATCAGCTTCATCTAAATAAAAGTGATAAGAAAATATATTTGTTGCATGATCTCCATGAAACGTTAATTTGACTGTGGGTTTCAAGGAGATCCTGGTTGGATGATGTTCTTGCATTATTGTAGTACATTGATATTTTACAGATTTCTAAAAAAATATCATATGCATTTACAAATAATAATAAAAATATAATTTACCAATTATTAATATTGCAAAATGTATTCATGTTTAGGCAATAAAAGTAAACTAGAGATTTACATAAATCAGCTATTAGACGTTAGATTATGTTCTTGTATATATGTATTTTATTCCTCTTATATAGCACTACATTCAAGCAGTGCTTACAGTTATTTAATTCATTCACGTCAGGCCCTGCCCAGAAGAACTTACAATCTAATCACTTTATCTCAAGTTCAAGAGGCTACATACTTTCATCCATACAAGATGCTTAGAAAAAGCTATAACTCACTAAAGCCAACAAATTAAGAGCAATGAGGTCCCATTAAGGGCCACAGGGTTCCCCAATGTAGAGACCGGTGGGTCTCTCTGGAGGAACTTCTAACGGCCAGGGAGGTCCTAGCCATTGAGCCCTTCTCTGAGCAAAATAGCTGCAGGACCCACTACTAGGACCCTTGTAATGGTTACTTATTGGTGTGTCAGTAAATGGCGCTGTTCTGGCCTCTTCACTATCAACTGTAAGTTTGGGGCAATGGTGATAGAGGGAGCATGTAGTTGCAATGCATCTTTTAAAAACGCTTGATACTTATATTCTAGCTCATATTGATGTAGAATCTTACTCCATTCTTACTCTATAAATAATTTGTTTATTTTTAATGTATTTTTTCTTTTAACTGTAGTCCTTATCATGCAAAATTATACAAAACTTACAAAGGAATATACAAAAAATACAAAGGAAAAGCCTTATATTGTAAATTAACTGGTGGACCATCAAGAGAAAAGGAGTTCTCTATTTTGCTTGTACATATTCTTATCTTTGAAATTGCACATTTGATAAATAATAAAACTGTATTTTCTGAATTATTTGTTTACCTTATTACCTGCTTGAAAGACCTCTGATTAAGTTGTTACTATTTCAATTTCACCTTTCCCCTACATTCTGCAGGTTCCCTGACACATCTATTTAAGTAAATCAATACAATAATATTAATGATATAGATTATAATATTCAAGCATTTCTAAGTAGTCAACTAATTGGGACTTTATAAGTAGTGTACAATATAGAGTTAACAATCAATCCAATATAGAGTTAACAATCAATCAAAAGTTCTTATCGTTTAAAATGGTGCTAATTTTGCCCCAACCAATCAGATCTTATTTAACATTTGAAAGCTAACATCTGATTGCTTGGGGCAAAATTAGCACCATTTTAAATGATAAGAACTTTTATTGAATAACCCTGTCTGTCTTTAGAATGAAAACGTTATTTTTGTTTTCCCTTTAAAGGCAGGAGTGGAATACACTTCCAATTTAGATAGTACTAATGTGCCATTGAATACAAACATTTGACTAAACTGAGGACATACAACGTTTATCCTGTTAGCCATACTAACATTTACTTTTTCTCCTCTAATAAACCATTTTCTGGAATGGTATTAATCTACAATAATCAATGTTTATTTATAAACTGGTGCATTCATTTGTCTGGTGAAGCCTGGAAAGAATTATGAAGTAAAAATATGATAGTGTTCTGTGACTCTCCTTAATCCATTGTACTGTGTCAATATACTTTAATACAGCTTTTTGGAATAACCAGGCCCTTAAAGGAGAACTAAACCTAAAATACAAAGGCAGCTCTACCGACTTTATAACTGTGACTTAGTAAAAACATTGGTTTATCACCTCTGAATTCAGCCTCTTAGTGTAGAAATCATTTATAGAACATTTCTGAGTACTGGCAATCTATGATGTCACGGCTGGCTTCTAGTGTTGCCTCTTCCTGGTGGTCCAGGTACCAAAACTCCTTCTGCACATGCTAACTAGCTACCTTGTGTTTGTTTCCCACTCCCCTTATGCTAAGCTGCATGTTGAACTCAGAGTCCCCACCTGCCAGTGTCTCCCAGCCAATCATCAGAGATAGCAGTGAATATTATTAGCAGAAAGGGTGTTCACCCTTTCATATGTATTTAGGAAGCAACTTGTTAACCCTTTATATTTGTGAGCATTTCTGCAAAAGACCATCAGGCTCATATACTCAGACTCACTGGGCAGATAAATGGAGTTAAAGTCGTTCTAGCCGGTTTGCTAGCATGACTTTAGCGTGACTCCATATAACTTCAATTAGCGTGACTTTAACTCCATGCGGTTATGCAAAAATCACCTGCGCATCCGATGCTCGCAATTCAGTATTGCATTTGTGCTAGTTTTAGCTCAGGATTTAAAAGCCAGCAAATAGCTGGCATTCAAATTCCGCAGTGGGTAAATCCCTGGCCGGGATTTGCAAACGTGATGTTGAATCGTGAACAGGACATTTACCCACAGCAGTAGGGAGGATGCAGGTTCTCAATAATGCGTGATCATGCTCGCTTCCGTGCATGGGTGTTGCACTTCCACAATTGGACCCTTGCAGAGTACATGCAATACAGACCAAAAATGGTGATCGCATGCACTCCAATAGCACACTGCAACGCATTGCATGTAGTGGGGCCAGTCCCATAGGTTATTACATGCCTGCACTCCCACTAACACAATCGGATCACAAACCGCAATCCAAAACGTGCTAGAGGGAGTAGCCCTAAGAGTTTGAGTCTTAAAGGGAAAGGTGGAATTGAACTGACCACTTTACAAGGTACACTTATAAAAACAAAACAGCTCAGAGCTGCAGGTGCAGCATATTGACTTGAACATGTTCTCATCACAGCTCTGTGCAATGCATTTTATAGGCCACCTTTGAGACCCAAATGCATATTAAATCTACATGTTGCAGTGCTAAGTACCATTGCATTAAATACAAACAACCTTTTTTTGTGTAAATATTATCAGGCCTATGTAATAAAAGTTCTTAAAATCTGATTGGTTGGGGCAAAATTTGCACCATTTTTAATGATACGAACTTTTAAAACATAGGCCTGTATATGTATTCGAGTCTTAAAGGCAAAAGTGGGAACCCTAGTTGGAAGAGGGTTTTTGTTTATGCAAAACTTCCCACAGGCAGCCCATCTGCTTAATTAATTTTATATAAATGGTTGCATCCCTCTAACAGTACCCCTTTAATAATTCCTATTAATACGTACATTTATAGAAACAACAAGGTGCAGTGCTGCAAGTGGCATACCTTCCAACATTCCCCTTTAATACGTACACTTATTGAACATGGTGCAGTGCTGCAAGTGGAGGATAATATAATGACCTTGATCTTAGCACAGCTCTGTGCAATGCATTTCTCTGTGTAATGCATTTCTAAGCTTAGCTCTGTACTACAGGTTGTTGTTTTTATACAGACAGCAGAATTAAAAACACACTCTTCCTACCTTTCAACATTCCCTTTAATAAGGTACACTGGTGAGAAAAGCATTGCACAGAGCTGTGCTAAGATCAGGTTCACTTCTCTATCCTCCCCCTACAGTTCAGGTGTATAAAAACACACCCTTCCTACCCTCCAACATTCCCCTTTAAGAAGCTACACTTTCCACTAATATTGCTGCAGCTGACAAGGAGCTAGAGACCTTCACACTACAGGCCATATTTATAAAGGTGTGGCATCGCCTTCTTTAGGGATCATTATGGCAATGGTTAATTTATGATCGCTATCGGAAATCTTGTAAATGTACGATAGCGAACTTAAATCTATGTGTCAGGAAAGTGTGTAGTGACTTAGCAAGAATGGGTTAACTATTGGTATTAGTTCTTGCAAAGGACCAATAAAAATACCATTCCACCCTGGAACAGTCCTATTGTTTATATTACGATTAGTGAAGCATGGAACCAGATCTTCTTTTCCAGACAATGTGGGGCCGAACCGTCTATCTGGAATTCTCTTCAGCTAGGGGTCTGGTGGGTTCCCTAAGAGGTCATTTTAAGGACAACCATACATGTAAAATAAATGTATTTCAGTATTGGAATATGTAAGACAGAAACCAATAATATACTTGTGAATAGAAAAGTAGGCCCATTATATTAATAACTTGCCAAGGCGGGATACAGGACTTCTACTAGTGAGTAGGGTCTGTGAATATTTTTATCCTTTTTATTTTATATAACTGTTGTACCTATTGTATGTCATTTTATTGTAACACCATTTTATTTTATTTTTGTATTATATGCACTGTCCACCTTTTGGAATATTAAATCTAAAATTTAATAAGTTTTGTCTTTGATGCTCTAAAAGAACTTAGTTAGCCTCTGATAAGTTTATATGTGGTTGAATGGAATGTGCAGTGTAAATGCTAATTAACCCTGTGACTGCTTGTGAAGGACTGATGCTAATTAACCAGTTAGTTGCTGGAGTCAATGGTGTAATGTTAACCATTTAGCTGCCAGGACAGGGGTGTGCATAGTCAGTGAGAGTCAAGAGTGTTTATGGAGCATCTTTAAGGCCATAACTTAAAGTGGTGGCAGCGAGTACCGATTGATTGGTAAGATCACGTGCCCAGTGAACTGGCGTTCGTGACACTATGACTGCCCATATAATATCATTACGGTAGTTTACAGCATGGTATATACTACGGTTGTACAGTAATGAAAACCTGCGGTATCGCAAGTTTTTAAATATGGCCCTCCAACACTTAAACAGTACATTGCAGGTAAAACATACAAAGACACGGGTCTGTAACTGTGAATAGTGCAGGTTTATTGCAAAACATGCGTGCTACATGTTTCTAAACCACTTGTCCTTCTTCAACATGTAGCACGCATGTGTTGCAATAAACCTGCACTATTCACAGCTACAGACCTGTGTCTTTGTGTGTTTCACCTGCAATCTCTTGTTTATATATCTGATTCAGTGGAGTGAAAAGCCGTAGGTGAGACATACATTATTTAAGATCCGGACACTTTAGATACCCAGACCTATATACATCACACTACAACACTGCTACTAGGAGAGGGTTAATCAGCTGCACCACCAATGTGAATATTGATGATTTAATATATTCCAACATCATAGGGGTTAAGCGGTGGGAGTGGAAATCACACAGGGGCTGAAAATGTAATGAAGGTAAAAGTACTGGCAGGCAAGGGAAAATGTCAGCTTCAGATTTGGGGAACAAACAGAACCTAAAATGAGCTTATAGAGGTAAAGAAAAGGCCCCTGAGTGGAATCTTCCATGCTGAGAAGGATGTTGAGGCAAATACTTTAAACTTAAAACTTAAACTTTGATTTTTTGGGTTTAGTTCTCCTTTAAGACTCTAATCCCCTCCGAAATAAACTTTGTGATCTTGTTATACGTTAATGCGTTAATGGAAATAGACATATTGTGGAGACTGAAATTGCAAGATTAATGGGTATTAGATGCGCTCTAGAAAAAAAAAGAAGTCCTCCATTGCATGACAGGCAATTGCAGATCACAAGTAATAAGTATAAACTTTGAATTTGGCTTGAAAGACTGCATTTTGGAAGGGAATTTGTGTATTTGTGCTGCAGATTTTAAAACTCAATAATGTCAATGAAGAGGACATTGTTGTTTTTTACTTACCCTTTAAATATGTCACATGCATTAAAGGTAGGTCAGTTGGTGTGTGTGTATTCATATCAGGTTGGGGGATAAAATACTAACTTTTTTGATGATTGGTCAAAATCAGTTTTTTTTTACTTTAGTTATCCTTTACGTATGGCTGCCATAGTAATGGATAAGTAGATCAGTTAGGTGTGTGTACCCATGTCGGGTTGAAAGTTTAAAAAAAAACTTTTTTGATGATTGGTCAAAATTAGTTATTTTGACTTTAGTTACCCTTTAAGTATGGCTGCAAAAGTAATGGAGAGGTAGGCCAGTAGCTGTGTATACCTGTATCACGTTGGGGGTTTAAAAAACAAAGTTTTTCAATTATTGATCAAAATTTGCTTTTTTGACTTTAGTTACCCTTTAAAGTATGGCTTCCACAGTAATGGATAAGTAGATCAGTAGGTGTGTGTACTAGGGTCTGGTTGAGGGATGTGTCTTTTTTGTGTTTACAACCATAAAACTATTTTTTATTGAGGATAAATCTAAATTTTTTTTTTACTTTAGTTACCCTTTAAATATAGCTGCCACCATAATGGATAAGTAGATCAGTAGGTGTGTGTACCTGGGTCTGTTTGAGGGGGTATGTCTTTTTTGTGTTTACAATCATAAAACTATCTTTTATTGAGAATAAATCTAAATTAGTGTTTTTTTTACTTTAGTTACCCTTTAACGGGCCATACAATAAACTATCTGGGGCATTGTTCACTAATAGAACATGTCAAAGGACACGAGGACATCCCTTAAGACTTGAAGAAAAAAGGTTTAGGCTTCAAGCTCGGAAAGGGTTTTTCACTGTGAGAATGGTAAAGCTATGGAACTGACTTCCAGTGGACGTTGTTATGGCAGGTTCATTGGTCAGTTTAAAAAAAAAGCTGGATGAGTTTCTGCAACCAAGGAATGTTGCAAGTTACTGGTATTGATACATAAAGTAGAGTTGATCCAGGGAAATTTCCGATTGCCACTTGGAGTCAGGAAGGAATTTTTTCCCTCTTCATAAATTTGGTGGGGTTTTTTTGCCTTTCTCTGGATCAACAGTTAGGCAGGAAATGAGGATAATGCTAGATGGGTTGGACTGGATGGACGTATGTCTATATTCAACCTCAAATACTATATTATACTATACTATACTATACTGAACTAGAGGGCTGGAACCAGTGCTGGTTAGCCCACCACACCCACTTTTTTATGCCACTCTGATAAATCCTGGCTACCTCCTATGAGCTAGAGCAAAACTTGTGAGTGTAAACCCCACACTAACCAATATTTTTTTCTTTACAATAACCAATATTTTTTTCTTTACAATAGTGATATATATTGTATCTCCCCAATTATTTTGTATAATGATTATTTTGTATATGACTTATATAAGTCTGTATTGTGTGCATTGGCCTATTGTGTATCTATGTAGTTTATAGATTGTTGGCTTTAGAGTATGCCAATGACATTACTTCTTTTATCAATATTTTTTTGTATAGTAATGGAATGAAGTATACATAAGTATAACATTTACTGTACAACACTCACTCCATGATGTTACTCATCTTTTTGGAGGGGTTTTCCTGTTCACTCATGAGAATTTATTGGCCACTTCTTCAAACTTCAGAGCTGCCTATTGTAATAAATGGCCAGGAAGCCGGGGTACTTACAAGTATGCTTTAGGAGGAGGCAGATAGTCCGAAAAATGCAGGACACAGGCTGCTGGGAACAGAAGGCTGGAATCTGGAACAAGGTGCTGCTGGGAACTGTAGGCAGGATTCTGGAACAAGGTGCTGCTGGGAACTGTAGGCTGAATACTGGAACAAGGTGCTGCTGGGAACTGTAGGCTGGATACTGGAACAAGGTGCTGCTGGGAACTGTAGGCAGGATTCTGGAACAAGGTGCTGCTGGGAACTGTAGGCTGGATACTGGAACAAGGTGCTGCTGGGAACTGTAGGCAGGATTCTGGAACAAGGTGCTGCTGGGAACTGTAAGCTGAATACTGGAACAAGTGCTGCTTGGAACTGTAGGCTGGATACTGGAACAAGATGCTGCTGGGAACTGTAACAAGCAAGGTAGGTATAGTCACTAGAGCGGGAAGGTAAGTAGCTGTAGCAGGAGAGGAACAGGATCCAAGGCAGGTGAGTACAGGAGCCAGGAGGTAGAAAATGCTACTATCGGGCACCGGGTCCAGGAGGACGCCGGCTTTTGAATTCTCCTGCTGCCCGGCGTGTCGGCGTTGTGACGTCATGACGTCTACGACGACGCCCACCCGGAAGTGCAGAGCGGCGCGGGACCGGAACGGCAGGTAAGTTTGTGACACCTATATTCCTTATCCCTGCTGTGGTCACTGTTGAAAGGCAAGACAATGGATTGTTTTTGTCACAGTTCCCCTTTATCACATCTAGTATAGGCATCTAGATTGCAAAATATTTCCAGTACAATGTTAAAAAATTCGAAATATCTAAGACTTTAGTAGAAATGTGTATGAGTGGGTGCAGTGTCTGCATAGACTGAATTATTCTGAATATTTCCATAATTATGCCTCTGCAGAATTCTTGATATTTTTATATTTTTTTTTGAAAGATATTAGACTGGCTTTAATGTCACAGCCCACTTATTTGTCCTACATCAGCATTCCATGGAACCTTGTAACATGAACTTTTTTTATAACACAATTTCTATGAAGAAAACTAATGTTCTAAGTGTATAAGTTATTAAAGCAGAAATATTGAGTTGACTTTTTAACTGTTTGCAAAAAGATCTACAACTTGCAGCCATTTCCCCATTTCTAAGACAGATTTTTTTTTTTTAAAGAAAGAAACATAGGGTTGAATTTTAATGTTAGTTCAGTAAAGGTATAATTCTGCTTGAGCATATTTTAAATATTTTATTTTTTACCCCAACAAAGGTTTTGCTTTAATCAATACTGGTGGCCGAGTATCTTATATGTATTCATAAAAGTATGTAAATGTATATAATTCATTATTGGTTTTTACCAATGCTTGGTATAAATTCTTCCAAAATCACTGAATCCAGTTCTTGTATGACATTACGGAGCATCACCTGATTGTCTAACACATTTTAAATAATTTTATTAAAAAATAGTTTTTCATATGTATCTTGACAGTTCCTTTTTATACCCTAAAATGGTATTTTCTGGTTGATTTTTTTTTGTGGAGCTTGCGCTCCATTGATGCAGTAACCACTGCATCAATACTTTTTAGCATGGTATGGATAAAAATTTGTAGACCAATCTAAGGGCTTGATGCACTAGGAGGTGCAAAAGTTTGCTCTTGCTATTGATCTGCAGCAACCAGTCAGATGGTATCTAACTGTAGTCATCCAGTTTAAAACAAACATCTGATTGGTTGCTGAAAATTAATAGCTCCGGCAAACTTGTGCACCTCTTTTCGCATTAACCTCTAACTTATAACTGTAAAGAAAAGTTGTAAAATGCCAAATTTGGTTTAATGAATTAAACTGCTTTTTATTCTGTTTCAGGATGAATGCCAAAATTATATCCGTGTATTGCTTGTCAGTGGAGAACACCTATTCACCTGTGGAACAAATGCATTTACCCCTGTTTGCACAAACCGAACGGTATCTGTCAAAATGAAAAATACAATCTGCTTTTCAAAATGATAAAGAACTATAGAATCCTAAATTATTAGTGTATAAATAAAGGCATGTACAGCAATACCAAAAAAATATAAAAAAAGAGGGTCCATGACAAAAAGTTTGTTTTTTTAGCGATTTGCCTTCCATTAAAAACACGAAGATTGGTATTATTTTTTTTCCAGCACAAATTACAAATCTACCAACCTTTTCCTTAATTTTAATAACCCCAACCCCTCTCCTGTAGTCTGCACCACCGAAGCAAAGTCCTGCCTCTTCTGCAACACTGATGTTATGGGCAGTGGTTGACTGTGCATGTTCAAGCTCAAAGAGCAGGGAATGGGGGCAGCAAACTTTGGAGAGGAGAACCATAACTTTGCTGCAATTGTGCAGACTACTGTAGATATTTTTAATTATGTCCTCGGGGTTGACATGCCCTTTATACATTAAAGGGCATGTCAACCCTTATATTATACATAAATTAGTTACCTAAACCTAAATTAATTTACATTTTATCATTTTATCTAGCATATAAGATTCCAAATATTTTAATAGGTTTTAAGGTTTTAAGGCAAGAAGAAGTGGTGTAAGGCAGTCTGTATGGGCAGGGACATATTAGGACATGAGAGAAGAAATATAAGAAGAAGCAGCACAGCAAAGGGATATAAATGCTGATAGAAGGATTCTGTAAAAATACATTGTTTAATGTGCAGTACAGAGGAGATTTAAATTCCTTTATTTTAGAGAGCGAGACAATGCATGCAGCAGAGTTTAGTATTGATTAAAGGGGAAGAGGATGAGAAGCAGGAGGTTACAATAGTCCAGGCATGATAGGATAAGAGCATGGATAAGCATAGCAGGATAAGATCTTAATAATTACTTTTTCACTTGTCCAGTTTTTAGTTCCCTATTGTTAAATTTTTTTATTGATTTACTTCTTATAGTATCAAAATAATTAACCCTACATTTTAATCCTTGTTTATTTGCATTCCAGATTCATTAAAGCCTATAGAGTTGCAGCCTTTTAGAAATCCTATTGAAAGTACAATACTCATTGTTATTTAGTTTAGTTTTAGGGTAATGCTTGCCCTGAAGAAGAGTGTGCATCTCCTAAAAGTCTATAAAATTGAATATTTCCCTGCTTTTCCCTCCCTATAGTTAGCTTATTCTGCTTTACAAGAATGGAGCTGACTGACATATCAGTTAAATGAACATGTACCCAATTTATTGAATGATTTCTAGTAGGAAAATCAAGAGTAAAGTCTAATAAACATTTTGCTCATTATACTTTTTTATAATCCATTAGTTATAGGTATGTAGTTTGTTTATAAATACTACATGTGTATATATTCTTCTTACAGATTATCAATTTAACAGAGATACACGATCAGATCAGTGGCATGGCAAGATGTCCTTATAGTCCTCAACACAATTCTACTGCATTACTTACTATGAATGGAGAGCTGTATGCAGCTACTGCAATGGACTTTCCTGGAAGAGATCCTGCAATATACCGTAGTCTTGGTGGACTTCCTCCACTGCGCACAGCACAATATAATTCCAAATGGCTTAATGGTAGGCATAAGATCATAAAATATATAAATAATGGGAGAACTGCTTGCTTGTTTAAATGCAGATGGAATTTTGGTTTTAATACAGATTGTTATTAGATTAATAATGCAGTGGCAATTCATAAAAACAATCTAACAACCATCATTTTTCTTATTATTTTAGTTTGTCAATATTAATCTATATTTCGCATACAAAGAGAAAAATGACTTGCTATAAAGGCTTTAGTCCTTTGTTGAGGCTCCTAGCAAATCAATAAGTATAAACCTAACCTTGTCATAAAAACAAGCTGCAGAAATCTTGTCAGTGGATCCTAAATGTTTTGTATTACACAAATATTAGTAATGGATTTAGATTTGTGACCTATTCAATTTTTTAGTAAATCATTTTCTGTGTGTTTTTAAATATACATTCAGTAATACAGTATATCATATACTTTACTAATAGTAATAATATACATTCAATAATCATAGCTATATACTGTATATCAATTCAATAATATAAATTCAGTAAAACAGTATATTATAAATTGTTCTAATAATACTTGTATGTATTCATTCTATAATCATAGCTATATTAACCTGGGCTTGTAAATCATTAACGTTTATTTTAAACTCTGTAATTGCATTGATACTATCTAGAAGCTAACATACTGTTTTATGAATTATTCAGGTTCCTAATGCTATATTAGATAAGGGGATTGAAACTCCCAGTAAAGCCATTAGAGAATATTATTAATCAGAAAGTTAGCTTTACCACAAAATGTGTTTGTTCAGAAATGATGATTCCCTTGTTAGCCATAATGAAAGTTTGAGCTTGAGGTATTGAAAACAATAAAATTAACTCTAAATGATACTTTTAACGACAGATTAAATACAAAATGTATATACATTGTAACAAAACATTATTTAGGGCCAAGCTGTGAGCATTATAGTTTATGGCTTATAAAAGTCACAGCCCCTATCACTCTTGAACACTGACAAAACTACTGCATCCTGGCAGGGAAGTAGGATATCTACTACTACTTTGAAAAAAGAAAACTGGTAAATGACTTGTCCATGTGACTTATCCTCTTACAGCTAAAACATTAAGACAAGTGTCATATAAATTATATACTTTGAGAGTATTTTATTTTTCTATATGGTTAACCCTTAGATTATTTTATTTTTGTTTGTCAAGTCCTATCTTGGCTTAAATAAGCCTGTAGTATAAGAGAGATAGTGTATCTTACCCTTAACCTCTGTACATTTAATTTTTTTCTGTGCTAAATAATGACTTGTGCATCATTTGGTTTGTAAGTTGGCAGGGCACTGGCACATTAGCTGACAGATTGGTGGAAAGGAAAGCCATCACTTGCAGAATGCAAAGGCAGTTTTCAGATTTTGAGTACTGCTTAAAAAAAAAAACAATAAAAAATTATCTTTTGGAAAACAGTTACATTTTGGACAGTAAAATCTATTATGGTATTTAGAGAGAATAGTACTGGACTATATATAGCAGTGTTCTAGGTACCACATCAAAAGAAATTTTATGAATTTTAATAACAATAGTTTCTGAAATTAAATAGCATGGTGTGACCATGCCACAAAATTCCAAGAGTCCAAATGTGTTGGGAGTTTATGATGAATTATATTTTGTAGTCACTAGTCGTTTGTTCCAACCCCTTTTGTGTTTGTTCCTATTTTACTGGATAGCTTAGGGAGAGATGGACGAAAAGGAGCAAAAAGCCCTCCACTGAGCATGAAAATGGAACAGAACCTTCTTATAACAGAAGGCATCTTGCAGTCTCATGCTATATGAATAGCATTGCCCACAGAATCTAAGAAACAAGAAGTTATTTCTTACTCCCAGGTTCCCCAGTGTAAGGGGCAGAGATATGCAAAAAGCTATCCAGCTGTCTATTGTGCAGCCAAGTCCTACCCCATAGAGCCATGAATCCGTATCTTGCACTGACGAGATCTAACAAGATCGAAACATGTCATGCCTGCAGGTCAGATGAATGGCTCTATACAATAGGCTATATTGCATGTTATTAAGCCAGCAGTTCTGGACACATGCATAAGCCAAGGGACATTTTCAGCATATCTCTGCCCCTTACTCTGGGGAACCTGAGAGTAAGAAATTACTTCCTGTTTCTTAGATTTTGTGGGCAATGCTATTCATATAGCATGAGACTGCAAGATGCTTTCGGTTATAAGAAGGTTCTGCTCCATATTTATGTGCAGGGGAAGGCTTTTTGCTCCTTTTGGCCCACCTCTCCTTAAGCTATCTAGCTGCCTTTTCTATTGTGCACCCAAATCCTACCCCATAGAGCCATTAATCTGTATCTTGCACTGATGAGATTGAAACATGCCATGTCTACAGGTTGGATGATTGGCTATATACAATAGACCACAGTGTATGTTATTAAGCCAGAGGTTCTGGACACATGCATAGCCAATGGACATAAAGGACATTTTTGCATATCTCTGCCCCTTACTCTGGGGAACCTGAGGGTAAGAAATTACTTCTTGTTTCTTAGATTGCTATTCATATAGCATGAGACTGCAAGATGCCTTCTGTTATAAGAAGGTTCTGTTCCATTTTCATGCTCAGTGGAGGGCTTTTTGCTCCTTTTCGTCCACCTCTCCCTAAGCTATCCAGTAAAATAGGAAGATGCCTTCCTATTTTCAAGATGCCTTCTGTTATAAGAAGGTTCTGCTCCATTCCTGTCTTACTAAAATATAAAAAAAATAAGATTTGTAACATGAGAAAGATTAAGCCCATTTTGTAGACTTTAAAAAAAAATCTTTGCACAGGCTCTCACCACTGGTAGAGGAGTGGTGCAAAAGGCACCAGTAACGGCACTAAACCTGCAAAAACAGAATACTTTAACCCTTTCAGAACCATATATCTTGATAACCTGACATCCTAAAGGCTCCTTAATATGTATGGAGTCTTTGGGATGTTATATATTAGCATTTAATATGCAGGAGTTTGTTTCTTTTGATATTTAAAAATAGGAAAACTGTGATACTAAGGACTAACAGTTTATTTAGTTGACAAGCTAAACCCTCTTCATGAGGTCAGAGCAGTACTGATTCTAACAAAGGTTTAACAGAAAGTAAAAAGCTAATTACAAAAGATAATAAGATAAGCAAAACAACACGGGCGGAGAAGAAAGAAAAAAAAAAAGAAAAAGAACACAGTGAGAAGCAATATGAGACAAGGAAAATGTAGAGGAAATAAAACAAGGAGAGATAACAGAATAGTGAAGTGGTAATGGAAATAGGACAGGGTAGGAAGAGTAAAGAAAGAGGGTAGCGGAGGTGGGAAAATGGGAACAAAACAGAAAAACAAAAAAAAAAATTTAAAAAAAAATACTTTTTTCTTTCTTTGTTTTTCTCATGATGTATTTACCTGTCTCAGGTTGGAAGATAAAAAAACAAACTTTTTTGATTATTGATCAAAATTTATTTTTGACTATAGTTACCCTTTAAGTATGTCTGCCACAGAAATGGAAAAGTAGATCAGTAGGTGTGTGTACTTGTCTCAGGTTGGGGGTTAAAAAAACAAACTTTTTTGATGATTTGTCAAAACTAGTTTTTTTTTCTTTAGTTACCCTTTAAGTATGGCTGCCACAGTAATGGAAGGGTAGGTCAGTAGTATGTACCTGGGTAAGGTTGGGGGTTAAAAAAAAGCTTTGTTGCTGATTAGTCAAAATAGTTTTTTTGACTATAATTACCCCTTAAATATGGCTGCCATAAAAATAGAAGGGTGGGTGAGTAAGCGTGTGTACCTGGATCAGGTTGGAAGTTAAAAAACCTTTTTGATGATTGGTCAAAATTTTTTTTTTGATCTTAGTTACCCTTTAAATATGGCTTCTACAGTAATGGATAAGTAGATCAGTAGGTGTGTGTACCTGTGTCAGGTTAGGGGTTAAAAAAACAAACTTTTTTGATGATTGGTCAAAAAAAAATGTTTACTTTAGTAACCCTTTAGGTAATGCTGCATAAGTAATGGAGGGGTAGGTCAGTAGGTGTATGCACCTGTGCCACCAAGGGGTTAAAAAACAAACTTTTTTGATGATTGGTCAAAATTAGTTTTTTTTACTTTAGTTACCCTTTAAGTATGGCTGCCACAGTAATGGATTAGTAGATTAGTAGGTGTGTGTACCTGTGTCGGGTTGGGGGTTTAAAAAAAAAAAACTTTTTTGATGATGGGTCAAAATGTGTTTTTTTTTCTTTAGTTACCCTTTAGGTATGGCTGCAACAGTAATGGAGGGGTAGGTCAGTAGTAGGGATGGCCGGTTCGCGGATCCGAACCCGGATCCGCCGCGGATTTATCCCGTTCGCGAACATCGGTTTTTCCCGGATTTTCCGCCTTCCGAACTTCCGATTTGCGGATTTTTCGTATTTTCGAAAATTTTCGAAATTACGAGTTTTCACGTATTTTCGAAAATTTTTACGAGTTTTCACGTAAAATACAAGGATTTCTCTTAATTCCTTACATACGTATTTTCGAAAATATTCGAAATTACGAGGATTACTTGTATTTTCGAAAATATATATTTTCGAAAATACATGAAAACTCGTAATTTCGAAAATTTTCGAAAATACGTGGAAACTCGTAATTTCGAAAATTTTCGAAAATACGAAAAATCTCGTTATTTCAAGGGTATTTTAAATTTTAACGGGTCCGCTCGCGGATTTTCGAATTTTCAAACTTTTTCGGAACCTCAAGCGGACCGGATTTTGCGAAGTTCGGACATCTCTAGTCAGTAGGTGTATGTGCCACGTGGGTTTTAAAAAACAAACTTTTTTGATTATTGATTAAAAATTTTTTTTTTTTACTTTCGTTAGCCTTTAAAGGGCATGTCCACCCCCAAAACTATAATCCCCCCACACTGGCCCCATTGTGTAGTGTTGTTTAATCACCTCACATCCCAGCCCATAAGGTTCTTGTAGTCCCCCCCCCCCCAAGTCCCAAAATCTGGCCCACAGAGGATAGCAGAGTCCATATAGGACTCTGCCTCCTACCTGGCCTCTGGGAGAAGTTTGGCATGCGTACTGCAGCCCTTCTCCCCCTCCCTCCCCCTCCCTCTCCCTCCCGATTAGGATTCCCTCCCCCTAGCATAAAATCCATTTTACTTAACATTCCCCCTCTCCTCCCAGCCCCAACCCCCCTATTAGTAAGATCAGAAAATGCCCAAAACATTACTTACCTTCCCTCTTGCCTCCGCCGCACTGAACTCCTGGCAGCCGCATCCGTGATTGGCTGCCGCTCAGCCAATCACAGACGCGACTGCCAGTCCCGCCCCTCTGCTAGCATTTTCTTGCAAGCAGAGGGCCTGGCAGCGCGGCGGAGGAAAGAGGGAAGGTAAGTAAAGTTTGGGGCATTTTCTGATCATACTAATATAGCGGTTGGGGCTGGGGGGACAGGGGGAATGTTTGGTAAAAAAAATTTTTTTAGGGTGGACATACCCTTTAAGTATGGCTGCCACCATAATGGATAAGTATATCAGTAGGTGTGTGTACCTGGGTCTGGTTGAGGGGGATGGCTTTTTTTGTGTTTACAACAATAAAACTATATTTTATTGAGGATACATCTAAATTAGTTCTTTTGACTTTAGTTACCCTTTAAGTATGGCTGCCACAGTAATGGATAAGTAGATCGGTAGGTGTGTGTACCTGGGTCTGATTGAGTGAATCCAAAAGTTGTTTGTTTCCCCCGCACACCTGCAAGACAATGTAGTAGTTGCTGGGTGCTACTCAGAAAACCATAGCCAAATGGTCACTTAGATCCAGAAAGTATATAATTCAGAGCGCACACCAATCTTAAACCACCAGTTTAATAATAAACGTGACGTTTCGGTAGGGATGGCATAGAACTCGAACTCGAACCCGAGTTCGAGCCGAACTGTTCGAGTTCGAACGGACCCGGACTTCTCGAACTATCTCGGACGCGGACTTTCGATATTTCCCGGACTTTCGATGTTTTATCGAATGTTCGAACGTTCGAGCATCGAATCCGCGAGTAAAATGTACATGGTATCTAGGCGCGAACATCGAATCTGCGAGTAAAGTCTCCATTACAGCCTATACGCGAGCATCGAATCTGCAAGTAAAATGTCCATGTTACCTTGAACGTTCGAACGCGAAAGCTCGAAAGTAGCGCGCGTGAGAGTAAAATCGATTTTACAAAAGTCCTGGATATTGGAACATGTTCCCCAGACCATTTCCCAGGTCCCAATTTACATTAAGTTACCATTAATATTTTAGTTGTATTTGACTCGAACTTTTCGAACTATTTGCCTCCCATAGACTTTAAACTTTCAATAGTTCGACCATCTCTACGTTTCGGTGCCCGTGTGGCACCTTCCTCAGACACACAATGTGTCTGAGGAAGGTGCCACACGGGCACTGAAACGTCACGTGTTAATAAACACAGTTTGGTGGTTTAAGACTGGTGTGCACTCTGAATTATATACTTTCTGGGTCTGGTTGAGTGGGTTTGTCTTTTTTTGTATTTACCATAAAACTATCTTTTATTGAGGATAAATCTAAATTCGTTTTTTTTACTTTATTTACCCTTTAAGTATGGCTGCCACAGGAATGGAAGGGTAGGTCAGTAGGTGTGTGTACCCATATGAGGTTGGGGGTATGTGTTTTTGCATGTATGACAATATAACTAACTTTCATTGATGATTGATCAAAATTGGAAATGGAAAGGTAGGTCAATAGGTGGGTGTACCTGTGTCTGTGAGGGGGGTTTCACCGTTTGTATTTATGATGATTGAAAGAACAGGATTTTGACTTTTTCAAGCCAAATTAAATATCACATGCTCCATATAAAGGGGCCTTCCATGCTCCATACAAAAGTTACTTGTGGAATTTTAGATTTCTCTATGGATTATGTAACTAGAACCAGAGGAGGGTGGAAAAGAGAGTGATACAATTAAAACATCTGGAAAGTGGATTGGTATAGGGAACAATGTTTTTTATTTATCCATTTCTTCTTACACAAAATATATTTGCAATTTATTTCACTGGAAATTAGCTGTTTTCTGAGGAGTTAGAATTCTCTTTCTTTTGCACAATTTTATATAGAGTTTCAAATAATATCACAGTAGTGTGAGCTTCTTTTAAACAAAGGGATATATTCTTTGGGGTTTGTTCTTTGAAGTAATTGTGCCTTTCCATTCAAAGAACATGCATTCCTTTTTCCTTTTTTACTGAAGTAATATATCCTAGAATAGGCACACATCTTCTTTTGAACAATGAACTGGAGACTATTTCTTACAACAAAGAGTAAGGATTTGGAGAAAAGTTATTAACTTGAATTATTTATATTGACCTTTAAAAAAAAAAATCCAGAAGTGTGACTGTCATTATATTTTGTGTTTGTATAGCAGATTTGTGTTATCAGATCAAATATACCATATCTTTCCCAAAGGAATATATATATATACACTTTTTTTTTACAGGACAACAATGCACACTAAGCTTATTTAAAGAACATGATTGATTGCCCTTTAATAATGCCAGACATTTTGTGTATGTTATTGACTAATAAAAAAAAAAAACTATTGCATAAATAGACAAACTTTAAGTTAAATAAATGCCCTCAATGAATTTAAAGAATTATTTTTTTGAAAAAAAACACTAACATTAACTATATTACACATACATTTATTTTACATATTCTCTTAATTTAAAAAAAAAAATCAGTTTATGTGAGAAGTTTTTAAGCCCAATGCTTAAAGCCCAAAACAGAGGTTTTCCCTTTACTAAGAACAGCTAAAGCTTAGAAAGCACATGCTCAGTGTGGATATCTCTGGATAGACCTGCTAGGTATTGGCCGTAGTGGATATGGTGTCTACCCAGAAGAGCCTGGAGATATTGGCATCAGGCCTAATAACATCTTACAGAAGCACTTAAGGGCATTTTGAGTATTACAGTTTCAGGGTTTGGTAGGTTTGCTTTATATGTGTATGAAATATAGTTTTTTAGGTGGACATTCCTTTTAATATAACTTGTAACACCTAACAGTTTATTTGATCAAAAATCATTGACAATTTAAATGGTACATTACACATTTCAAATGTACAATAACAAGTATATGATATTGTATTATACCAAGAAGAATTTGATTTGAAGTAATATGCAATAAACCTTTTACCTTTAATGGAGTTTCTGTAAATAAAATCTTGTGCTTCCAAATTTTACAGTAATCCCTAACTCCATATTTACTTTCTATCATTTGCTAAGGTGCTACATACATTTTGTTTTGTCATAAAATAAATGTACATGCCACATTTAAAATAGCAAATGCATAATACAACTTTAAGAATCAAAATGAACAGTATAGATAAATGTACAGTATGTTTGGACAGCATTTACAGTAATACTCTAGTGACACACTTAATTTGTCAGATGGATAATCATCTATCTTTTCTACCTTGTGAATTCCTGACACATTGCAGAGCATTGCAGCTTTCATTGTACGATCTGTTGGTTGGTTTAATAAATGGCAGATGTTGAGATACAAAGAGCAGTACTCAGCAATGTGCAGTGAACACTAGTAAAGACCAGGCATTGGGATTCAAAGAGCAATACTCAGCAAAAAGCTATGTAAACTGAACTTAAATTTATAAACTGTAATATTTAGATTTTCTATATACATTAGCAGGTTAACAATTTTGCGAATTCTAAATCTAACTTTAATTATATTATAGAGGGTATTAAGTAAAATCTATGTTTAAGATATTATGAATCTAAATCAGATGTTCAGCTGTTTTTCTTTGCTTTTCAAAAAGCTATGAAGACTATCGGACGCTGTAGAAAAATATTGGGGAGATTTACCCAGAAGCGCCATCACTCCAGTTAAACCTTCCCCCCCTCTTCAATATGGGCTTTGTGCACATGGGTAAATCCCAAAAGGCAAATTGCATATTAAATTCCTTGCGCAGGCTATGCAGGTATCTTTTGCCATACTCACATAGCCAGTGCAACAAAGGTTCAATATCTGTTTCTCACATTAACTCGTAGAAATATCGGGGTTGATGTGTGTTTTACATGTATTTCAGGGCACTGCGAAAGTTTTCTAAATATTTTTGGAAATAGTGTAGTGCACCCGATACAAAACCCCTTTGGTTAAGTTTAGTGCTATCTCGTAGTGCAAAACTTAATGGGGCTTTGTATAGGGACTTAAAATTTGTGCAACTGGAGCTTCTTACATTTACGTGATCCCATGATGCAATACCAGACGTAATCTCGTTTATGTCTGGTATCGGATCGCACAAAAGTAAGTAGCGCAATCTCTCCATATTGATTCTCCTCATGTTTTAGATTTTTTACAAAACAGAAAGTACTACCCACAAGGGTTCTTTCAAAAGGATGATGTTGTAAAATAAAGTGATAAAACAAACTTGGTTTAGATTCGGAACTGCCAGTTTAAAAAATCTGTGGTTCCAACAGATTTTTTTAAATTTTCAAAACTTGTCATTGAAAAGTCTAAAATTTTAAAAATTGAAAATTCCTATTGATAATTCTAAAATGCTATTGAATACTCAGTTGGGTTGGAATAGGATATAGAAACTTCAATGTTCCTCGGAATCTCTGTCAGAATGAACATTAGCAGTTTTGTGCATCACCATATACTATCATTGACAGAATTTCAATATTTTGTTAAGTCCTATTTTTTACACTAATTTTAAGTCTATGTATCTCCCGACCTGGTCATTTATATTCAGAACATTGAGTTGTGGTAATTATTTTATATGTGAATGTGTTGGGAATTTTAGTGGATTGACAGGAGATGAATCAGCTGCGAAAGATTGGAGGCCGTGCCCCTGACACACACACACCCCTAGTGCACATGATTAGCTCTTTCAGCTGATTCGTGCAATCATGATTGTGCTGATCTTTACTGCATACGCATTATCAGATGTTTAAAGGGCATGTCCACCCCTAAAACTATAATCCCCCCAACTACTGGCCCCACCATGTAGTGTAGTGTAATCCTTACCTCACATCCCAGCTCCATCTGGTTCTCCTGTAGTCCCCCCCCAAAGTCCCAAAAACTGACGACCAGGAGGCTAGCAGAGTCCATATAGGGCTCTGCCTGCTACCTGGCCTCCGGGAGAATTCTGCCATGCGTACTGCAGCCCTTCTCCCCCCTCCCTCCCCCTCCCTCTCCCTCCCTCTCCCTCCCTCTCCCTCCCGTTCTACTATCCCTCCCCCTAGTGTAAAAATGCAAGCAGAAGGCCGGGAGCGCAGCGGGGGAAAGAGGAGAGGTAAGTAAGAGTTTGGGGGGCTTTCTGAATATAAAAAATACCCGGTTGGGGCTGGGGGACATGGGGGAGCAGGATATAAAAAAATACATTTTAGGGTGGACATACCCTTTAAAAAGATTGCGTGCCCTCTTCGTTTTCAGCCCCTCCATTGAGGGGCCTGCAGGGGTTACATACAAATGTATATTTAGCAAGAGGATTCTGATTATTGCTACTACTATGCTTAAATTGAAGGGCAAACCAAAACGTAGATTGAATGGCACCCACATTTTTCCTCAGGAGCCTGCTACTGCACATCATGTTAAGTGATTTGAACGTTAATGTGTAAGTACATATAAATGAGGCCATTTTGGATGGTCAGACCAATAGGTTGAGCTCAATTCTGATAATAATGTGAGCTTATTATAACAAATAGTAAAAGTTAATGCTTTTACGGTTTGATCACATTAATGTTAATTAAAGAGTTTTGAATTATTAGCTTTTGCAGAAACTAAAATAAATAAAATGTACATGCTTCTAGACATTTATGAAATGTAGCAGTCTACTCCTGGACAGTACTTTGCCCAGGAAACAGCATGTGGTGCTTACTGTAATACTAACATGTTTTTGTGTGCTAATGAACTAAAGATGAGTTTTAAGGTTTGTCACTATGATGAAATTGATGGGAATTTGGACTGGAATTAGAAGTTTTGGCAGCTAAGTACAATAGTTAGGATTGTGGTTCTTATAGATTCTAAATGGGAAGATGGACCGGGAGTCATGGTATTTTTGAATGTCAAATCCATTTGTGATCAAGTTTGTGAATCACAAATTTGCTTGAATTGAATTGTTAGAATGACTAGAGTTAAAGGTCATCTAAACCATCCCTACTAGTCAATTTTCTTAATAGAAAACAATTTTCTTAATAGAAATAGTTTAATGACCTTTTTTCTATTTAAGAAATTTATCTTTATAAAAGAAATTTATCTTTATCCCTTATCTTTAACAGACACTTTGTTAAAAAAATATAGTTGCTGTTATTTCAAAAATAATATCTTGTAAGTAGGAGATGAAATTCCATCCTAATGGCATACTTTGACCATCATAATAATATAGAAAATTGAAGCAATTATCACGCCATTAGGGATATCTAATTCCTATTAATCTCTTGACATAAAATAGGTAATGTAACAATAAGGATATAGGATGCCATCTGTAAATAGGTTAGATTAAATAACACATTTTTCTTGTAAGAAAAAAGGGAAATCAAAAAAGTAAGAATGCTATAGCTAGATTTTTCACCATGAACATTATATACAAATCTGCTCATATTTAATTGGAAACAAATGGTTGCCAGATAATATATTAAAGGACAATTATAGAAAAATAAAGCTGTTTTGATTTTTTGTCCTAAAAAGCAGTCCCTCATATTGTTCTCTTAAAATCTTCATTTAAAGTTTAGCATAATTCTATTCTAGCTTTCTCAGCCATCAACACTCATAATGCAGTCCTATGAAGTTTGTGACTTTAGAACCCAGGGACTGCTGTCAGCCAGGGGAACCTTGACGAGGATCATACTGAACTTCAAATACAGATTGTAGGAGAAGAGAACCATGTATTGCTTTTAAAATAGATGAACAACCTCATTAAATGTGTTTTTTTGGTAAAGCTTTTGTCTACTTGTCTACTTGCCCAGGTAGGCTCCCTCCTGAGCCTACCTGGGCTGAAGGAAAGCCCCTGACATCTTGGATCATCTTTCAAGTCTTCTTAGCTCTGCCCTTCGTGATTTGCAGGTTTTCCTTCTTTTGCTGGTCAGGAAAATCACCTTCTGTATTATCCGGGTGCGCCTGTGACATCACGGCGCACGCAACGTGACATCAGCGTGTGCACGGACGTGTGCGCTTGTGATGTCAGAGTGCCGCTCCACGCTTTGCAGGAGAACCTGCAAATCATGGAGGGCAGAGCTAAGAAGACTTGAAAGAAGATCCAAGATGTCAGGAACTTTCCTTCAGCCCAGGTAGGCTCAGGAGGGAGCTAGAAAAAAAAGAGGAGTGGGGTGGGTAAATGATTAGTTTAAGCTGCTGCTGCTTCAAATACACAGAACTTATTTTTAGAGTGTACTTATCCTTTAATCACCTATATATTGTAGTTTTCAATAATTTTGAAGGAAAAAACCCATAGTTTTGTTATTCATTGGTTCGGTTCAAAATATTTTATTGGTAAACCTGCACTGTATAATCAATGAGATAGAGATAGAAAAGCCTGTAAGGGGAATAACAGGGAGATGTAATAACATTTCTTATCATTAAAATGGTGCTAATTTTGCCTTTTTGACTTTTCAAGTCAGCATGTTTAATACATATGATGACTTGTTGTTCTTACAAGTATTATATATCTGTTGTATTAAAGCAAGTAAGGGGAAATGTTTACAGTGCTATTTAAATAAAAAAAATACCATATTAGCTGCTCACTGGTGTACATTATAAACAAAGGGGTTTTAGTATTCATTACTGTGATCACAGGAATGAAAAGCCTTCCAACCACAGCAAGGCAACCCCAGTTTGGAAGGCCCTTTTATTTAATACCTTAATAATGCTTAGATTGCAGGGCCTAACATGTAATTGCAAAGTGCTACAGAATATGTTGGCGCTACATAAATCCACAATAAAAATAATAATACAACTTTTGCATTCCTCATACTTGCGCTTTGGATCAATATAGCAGGCTCTCACTACCCACATGCCGACTGGCTTTTTATTGTGAGGGAATAGGAAGTCCATCCAGTACTTTATATTTAAGGCTTGGCCACACTTTCTTATAAATACATACAATAGAAGGACTGTGGTAGCACTCCTTAGGCTAAATTACAGTTAAATTTTGCAGAAGTGCTAAATCTGATCAATCAAGTATGAGAAATGCAAAAGTTTGCAAAAATCTTTCCCCACCTTTTTTTTCCCCCCCTAGGTCCCTCCTGAACCTACCTGTGTGTGTATAAAGTTGCTGACTCCTAGGTCTGGAAGGACCTAGGGGGGAAAAAAAGGTGGGGAAAGATTTTTAAAACCTGTCTCTTACAATTAAACTATACTTGTTTTTATAGTGCACTTATCCTTTAAAAGTTAGGACCTTTCAAACTGGAGTTACCTTGACGTGGTTGGAAGGCTTTTCATTCATGTGATCACAGTAATGTATACTAAAACCCCTTTGTTTCTAATGTATGCAAGCTTGCAGATAATATGATATTGTATGGAGCCCATGAATGTGCATTGGTAATATTTTCTTTATTTGTGTAAATGATTAACCAGATTAGTGGGATTTCCGCACAATGTTATTGTAATTTAGCCTATGGAGTGCTTCCTTAATCCTTCTGTATTTAAATATAACTATTGTAGTTTGTGCTAAAACAAATTTCTATAATACTCTCTATCTAGTAATCAAGAGATTATTAGGAATAAAATTATAAATAAATAATATTTAGTATTTAGCTGTTTTACCACTGCCTTTTGCATCATATATGATGCTGCATATAAATTAGATTTATACAGTATATTTCAACATGATAAATTATAACAAAGGAATGAAATCTTCGTATTTCACAAACATTGCTACACATAAACAGTATTCTCTCAAATTCGAGTTCGGTTTTGTGTCCATCACTAACCTGCACCTGTTGCTATAAATAATATAGATATTAAAAGGCACCTCTGAGTTCTCTGACCTATATAAAAGCACTTGGCCTGTAGCCTTAAGCCTTTGTATGGCCACAAAACTCCCCAGTGACTTATGATCTTATAACCTACCCCCTTAATGGATCCCTACTTGCCGATAATATCCTTATAAATAGCACACTACTATGTATGTACTACTATGTATTAGGATAATGTACCCCCTACTGTAAAATATACGGATAATAAAAAGTCACCCCGGAGTTCCGTGCCCTTTATAAAAGCATGCGGCCTCGTGCTTTTATGTGGTCACGGAATTCCTCGGTGACTTCTATTAACCTTATAATTTACAGTAGGGGGTACATTATCCACTATATAATATACAAAAACCACCTGAATAATAAATGAATGTCTCTAATATAAACTAGTGAATTCTACTTAATTTGTCAGTTTTAATTAAAAAATACATTTACATATCATAGATTAATTTTTCATTTTAGCTTACATTTTTTTAATGATTGAATGTTGAATTCCCTGGATATTTTTATTGTCTGAAATAAGGCCTTTAAACATGTTCTTGGCAGCATTGGGACACAGCTGGACTAGTACAATTTTAATTCAAACCATAATATATACATAAGTAATGGGAAAAGTGCTGCCATTTTTATTAGCAAACAATTTCCTTTTTTGTCTGAAATTTAATTTAGTTGTCAAATCAGTGGTACTGCTTAAATAAGATAATAGAGTTTGATATCTAATTCCCTGCTTTTTCAAATGAAATCTTAATCATTTAATCTTTAATCATTTTTTTAACAAGGAATTTAATTGTGGCACACAAACAAAGCTTCAAGCAATGCACTTGAAGCTCACTATTCTTCTGTCATTTTCTAGGAATATTTATGTACTGTATCTTCCTTTTTTACTTTTTTAACACACGTCAAATTTGTTCTTAGATTAGCATACACTGTATTAACTCCCCAGTACTGGAAAACTCTAGAGCAAATAAGTGCAATGTTTCTTTTCTTAATAGGATTTTTTTTATAAAATGCATTTATAAATAAAAATATAAAGTTCTTTAATAGTTGTATTCATGTTCTACTACAAAATGTTGATTTTTGTCTTTATGGGCTTTTATACAATGGCTTCTGCCATTGTCACATTAAAATTCCCACCAGATTCTCTGGTTTCAAAACTCAGTGGTTAAAGGAACATATCTTACACTAAGATTCTCAAAGATGATTAAAAAATGTTATTATGTAAAGTCAAAATAATTTATTTATACATAATACAGACCCTTGACAGAGAAGATCTTTGGCTTTAATATTGTCCTCTAGATTATTATATGATGCACCTGCTCTATGTATCTGAAAAGGTTTACTCTTGATCGAGAGCTTTCTATTTCTAATTTGTATGAAACATACCACATGACTCTGAAAAATTTACTGACGCAAACACCAAACATGATTTTGATTTCATGAAACAGGTTGAATTTGCATTGTCTCTATACAATGGCACACTAGGATTACATTTAAAAAATATATATTTTCAACTTTATTATTGGAGCACCCAAATGAAACATCTACAGTATTGGGTAGATCATTCTGTTTTACCTACCTCACATAGGATGTTACAAGTTTACCTTACAGGGTCTTTTTTGGCTTTTATATAAATACCTCAACAGCATATGATTTGAGAAAAACAATACTTTATAAATATGCTTATGAAGGTTCTCATTCATCCAGGTCATGGTATATCTGTTGTATTCAATTAGATCAACTGGACTTGAAGTTTAGTTTTTGAAGACGTTTCGCTAGTCATCCGACTGGCTTTCTCAATTCAGAATGACTTGTACAAGAATCTGTGGCAATTATGTACCCTGGAAAATCCCAATTAGCATATCACAGCCAGGTGTTAAGGGCGTGATTAGATAGTGGCTAAGAGGTGTTATAGGAACGCCCAGAGTAAGGTGTCAAAACAGCATTGTACATGGCAGACAGATGATGTGACATTTCTCTTCACCTGTATACCCACCAAGGAGGCTGTTGTCATTGTGAGAAAACGGCTAGGCCAAGACAGCACTCTCACCAGCAGAACTGATCTCAACCCAGAACAGGTGTGTGCCTTACTGGACTTGTGCCTGAATACCACCTATTTCAAATACAGGGATAAGTTCTATAAGCAAAAACACGGATGTGCTATGGGATCTCCAGTTTCACCCATTGTAGCCAACCTTTAAATGGAGGAGGTAGAAAAACTGGCGCTTAATACCTTTAAGGGCATAGCACCCAGCCACTGGTTCAGATATGTGGATGACACCTGGGTTAAAATCCACCAGAAGGAAGTACAAGCTTTTACAGAACACATTAATGCGGTAGACCAAAACATCAAATTTACAAGGGAAGAGGTACAAAACAACAAACTGGCTTTCTTGGACTGCTTGGTAGAAGTCAGGGAGAATGGTAAACTGGAAGTAGAGGTTTACAGAAAACCAACACACACAGGTCAGTATTTGATGTTTGACTCCCACCACCCTTTAGATCACAAGCTGTGGGTCATCAGAACCCTGCAACACAGAGCTGAGAACATCCCCACTAGCACAGAGGCGAAGGCTAAAGAAATGAAAAATCTCAGAGGAGCCCTTAAAACTTGTGGATATCCAGACTGGGCCTTTGTCAAAAGAAGCAGAAGGAAAGAAAAGAACATGAATACCAACAGTGAAGGGGAAAAGCAAGACAGGAGAAAGAACATGGTCATCCCATATGTAGCAGGGGTCTCCGAGAAATTAAGAAGAGTTTTCAAAAAACACCGTATCTCTGTCTGCTTTAAACCGAGCAACACGCTAAGGCAGCAATTGGTACATCAAGAAAAGCGACATCATATACGCAGTGCAGTGCAGTGAAGAATGCTCTGATTTGTATGTGGGGGAGACCAAACAACAACTGCATCAACGTATGGCCCAGCACAGAAGAGCCAATTCCTCGGGTCAGGACTCAGCCGTGTACCTGCATCTTAAGGATAAAGGACATACCTTTGAAGATTGTAATGTTAACATATTGGCAAAGGAATGTGACTGGTTCAAGATAGGTGTTAAGGAGGCCATTTATGTGAAAATAAAGAAACCAAGCCTAAATAGAGGTGGGGGGATTCGACACCATCTGTCTGCCATGTACAATGCTGTTTTGACACCTTACTCTGGGCGTTCCTATAACACCTCTTGGCTGTGATATACTAATTGGGATTTTCCAGGGTACATAATTGCCACAGATTCTTGTACAAGTCATTCTGAATTGAGAAAGCCAGTCGGATGACTAGCGAAACGTCTTCAAGAACTAAACTTCAAGTCCGGTTCATCTAATTGAATACAACAGATAATACTTTATAAACAGCACATGTATGTTTAGCGGCACTTACATAAGCCATTGGGTCATTGCAGTAATGTTCCTGGTGCACCCTTATGCAATACTTAGGAATTTGTTTAACTAATGACTTTTCCAGAAATTATATTACCACCCTAAAAGATATATACTATTAAGGACAAGTTAAACTATTCAACTTATTACAACAGGAATATTGCAGTCCTTTTATTATAGATACATTTAATTTTATCCAAGCCAATTTTTTTATTAAACATCAGGTTTATTTAGCGCCCAAACAAATGCAACATTTTGTTGGTAATATGAGAAGGACGCACTCAAAACGCTTTTTGTAATGAGCTGATTTTTTACATTTTAAAAATGGAAACGTCCCAAAGTCGCATGTGCACATGTCTGCTTGGTGTTGGATGGGGGCTAGCTGGGATGCAGGGGACAGGACTGTGTTTTAGAATATGTGTGTTTCATTATGTCAGAGCATGTGTCAGTGTATGTGTTAATGTATGTGTGTGTGTCAGTATGTCAGTGTATGTGTGTGTCAGTGTGTATAAGTATGACAGTGTGTGTGTGTCATGTCTGTGTATGCATGTGTGCGAATGTCAGTGTATGACATGTGTGTGCATGTCCGTATGTGCAAGTGTGTCAGTATATCAGTGAATTGTCAGTTTGTATGTCAGTTTTTATGGCAGTGTATGCATGTGTCTATTTCAATGCATGCATGCTTGTCGTATGTAGTATGGGTTAGCATTTGTATGCATGTCAGTGTAATAGATAGAGACTGGGGGAGCTGCATTTAGATACTATATCTGGAGAGAGCTGCAGAGTAGCCATAGCAACTGACCTAAATCAAAGCAGCAACTGACCAGGTTAGTGTGTGTGTTTGGGAGATTCTTTATTAGAACTTGGACCACACTGCACCATAAGGGGTTATATTTCACAGCAGGTTGTGTCTCATTTCCCCCTCAAACTACCAGGGTCTTTATTACAGTATCAGCCCTCCAGTAGCCACTACAGTGTTAAGAGTTATCCCTCTGGTTTACAAACCAATGTTAAGATCAGCCCTTCAGTTCACAAACCAATGTTAAGGTCAGCCCTCCAGTTCACAAACCAGTGTTAAAGACAGCCCTCGAGTTAACAAACCAATGTTAAGGTTAACCCTCCAGTTCACAAACCAATGTTAAGATCAGCCCTTCAGTTCACAAACCTCCAGTTCACAAACCAATGTTAAGATCAGCCCTTCAGTTCACAAACCAATGTTAAGGTCAGCCCTCCAGTTCACAAACCATTGTTAAAGACTCCAGTTCACAAACCAATGTTAAGATCAGCCCTTCAGTTCACAAACAGGAGGATAGCAGAGTCCATATAGGACTCTGCCTCCTACCTGGCCTCTGGGAGAAGTTTGGCATGCGTACTGCAGCCCTTCTCCCCCTCCCTCCCCCTCCCTCTCCCTCCCGATTAGGATTCCCTCCCCCTAGCATAAAATCCATTTTACTTAACATTCCCCCTCTCCTCCCAGCCCCAACCCCCCTATTAGTAAGATCAGAAAATGCCCAAAACATTACTTACCTTCCCTCTTGCCTCCGCCGCACTGAACTCCTGGCAGCCGCATCCGTGATTGGCTGCCGCTCAGCCAATCACAGACGCGACTGCCAGTCCCGCCCCTCTGCTAGCATTTTCTTGCAAGCAGAGGGCCTGGCAGCGCGGCGGAGGAAAGAGGGAAGGTAAGTAAAGTTTGGGGCATTTTCTGATCATACTAATATAGCGGTTGGGGCTGGGGGGACAGGGGGAATGTTTGGTAAAAAAAATTTTTTTAGGGTGGACATACCCTTTAAGTATGGCTGCCACCATAATGGATAAGTATATCAGTAGGTGTGTGTACCTGGGTCTGGTTGAGGGGGATGGCTTTTTTTGTGTTTACAACAATAAAACTATATTTTATTGAGGATACATCTAAATTAGTTCTTTTGACTTTAGTTACCCTTTAAGTATGGCTGCCACAGTAATGGATAAGTAGATCGGTAGGTGTGTGTACCTGGGTCTGATTGAGTGAATCCAAAAGTTGTTTGTTTCCCCCGCACACCTGCAAGACAATGTAGTAGTTGCTGGGTGCTACTCAGAAAACCATAGCCAAATGGTCACTTAGATCCAGAAAGTATATAATTCAGAGCGCACACCAATCTTAAACCACCAGTTTAATAATAAACGTGACGTTTCGGTAGGGATGGCATAGAACTCGAACTCGAACCCGAGTTCGAGCCGAACTGTTCGAGTTCGAACGGACCCGGACTTCTCGAACTATCTCGGACGCGGACTTTCGATATTTCCCGGACTTTCGATGTTTTATCGAATGTTCGAACGTTCGAGCATCGAATCCGCGAGTAAAATGTACATGGTATCTAGGCGCGAACATCGAATCTGCGAGTAAAGTCTCCATTACAGCCTATACGCGAGCATCGAATCTGCAAGTAAAATGTCCATGTTACCTTGAACGTTCGAACGCGAAAGCTCGAAAGTAGCGCGCGTGAGAGTAAAATCGATTTTACAAAAGTCCTGGATATTGGAACATGTTCCCCAGACCATTTCCCAGGTCCCAATTTACATTAAGTTACCATTAATATTTTAGTTGTATTTGACTCGAACTTTTCGAACTATTTGCCTCCCATAGACTTTAAACTTTCAATAGTTCGACCATCTCTACGTTTCGGTGCCCGTGTGGCACCTTCCTCAGACACACAATGTGTCTGAGGAAGGTGCCACACGGGCACTGAAACGTCACGTGTTAATAAACACAGTTTGGTGGTTTAAGACTGGTGTGCACTCTGAATTATATACTTTCTGGGTCTGGTTGAGTGGGTTTGTCTTTTTTTGTATTTACCATAAAACTATCTTTTATTGAGGATAAATCTAAATTCGTTTTTTTTACTTTATTTACCCTTTAAGTATGGCTGCCACAGGAATGGAAGGGTAGGTCAGTAGGTGTGTGTACCCATATGAGGTTGGGGGTATGTGTTTTTGCATGTATGACAATATAACTAACTTTCATTGATGATTGATCAAAATTGGAAATGGAAAGGTAGGTCAATAGGTGGGTGTACCTGTGTCTGTGAGGGGGGTTTCACCGTTTGTATTTATGATGATTGAAAGAACAGGATTTTGACTTTTTCAAGCCAAATTAAATATCACATGCTCCATATAAAGGGGCCTTCCATGCTCCATACAAAAGTTACTTGTGGAATTTTAGATTTCTCTATGGATTATGTAACTAGAACCAGAGGAGGGTGGAAAAGAGAGTGATACAATTAAAACATCTGGAAAGTGGATTGGTATAGGGAACAATGTTTTTTATTTATCCATTTCTTCTTACACAAAATATATTTGCAATTTATTTCACTGGAAATTAGCTGTTTTCTGAGGAGTTAGAATTCTCTTTCTTTTGCACAATTTTATATAGAGTTTCAAATAATATCACAGTAGTGTGAGCTTCTTTTAAACAAAGGGATATATTCTTTGGGGTTTGTTCTTTGAAGTAATTGTGCCTTTCCATTCAAAGAACATGCATTCCTTTTTCCTTTTTTACTGAAGTAATATATCCTAGAATAGGCACACATCTTCTTTTGAACAATGAACTGGAGACTATTTCTTACAACAAAGAGTAAGGATTTGGAGAAAAGTTATTAACTTGAATTATTTATATTGACCTTTAAAAAAAAAAATCCAGAAGTGTGACTGTCATTATATTTTGTGTTTGTATAGCAGATTTGTGTTATCAGATCAAATATACCATATCTTTCCCAAAGGAATATATATATATACACTTTTTTTTTACAGGACAACAATGCACACTAAGCTTATTTAAAGAACATGATTGATTGCCCTTTAATAATGCCAGACATTTTGTGTATGTTATTGACTAATAAAAAAAAAAAACTATTGCATAAATAGACAAACTTTAAGTTAAATAAATGCCCTCAATGAATTTAAAGAATTATTTTTTTGAAAAAAAACACTAACATTAACTATATTACACATACATTTATTTTACATATTCTCTTAATTTAAAAAAAAAAATCAGTTTATGTGAGAAGTTTTTAAGCCCAATGCTTAAAGCCCAAAACAGAGGTTTTCCCTTTACTAAGAACAGCTAAAGCTTAGAAAGCACATGCTCAGTGTGGATATCTCTGGATAGACCTGCTAGGTATTGGCCGTAGTGGATATGGTGTCTACCCAGAAGAGCCTGGAGATATTGGCATCAGGCCTAATAACATCTTACAGAAGCACTTAAGGGCATTTTGAGTATTACAGTTTCAGGGTTTGGTAGGTTTGCTTTATATGTGTATGAAATATAGTTTTTTAGGTGGACATTCCTTTTAATATAACTTGTAACACCTAACAGTTTATTTGATCAAAAATCATTGACAATTTAAATGGTACATTACACATTTCAAATGTACAATAACAAGTATATGATATTGTATTATACCAAGAAGAATTTGATTTGAAGTAATATGCAATAAACCTTTTACCTTTAATGGAGTTTCTGTAAATAAAATCTTGTGCTTCCAAATTTTACAGTAATCCCTAACTCCATATTTACTTTCTATCATTTGCTAAGGTGCTACATACATTTTGTTTTGTCATAAAATAAATGTACATGCCACATTTAAAATAGCAAATGCATAATACAACTTTAAGAATCAAAATGAACAGTATAGATAAATGTACAGTATGTTTGGACAGCATTTACAGTAATACTCTAGTGACACACTTAATTTGTCAGATGGATAATCATCTATCTTTTCTACCTTGTGAATTCCTGACACATTGCAGAGCATTGCAGCTTTCATTGTACGATCTGTTGGTTGGTTTAATAAATGGCAGATGTTGAGATACAAAGAGCAGTACTCAGCAATGTGCAGTGAACACTAGTAAAGACCAGGCATTGGGATTCAAAGAGCAATACTCAGCAAAAAGCTATGTAAACTGAACTTAAATTTATAAACTGTAATATTTAGATTTTCTATATACATTAGCAGGTTAACAATTTTGCGAATTCTAAATCTAACTTTAATTATATTATAGAGGGTATTAAGTAAAATCTATGTTTAAGATATTATGAATCTAAATCAGATGTTCAGCTGTTTTTCTTTGCTTTTCAAAAAGCTATGAAGACTATCGGACGCTGTAGAAAAATATTGGGGAGATTTACCCAGAAGCGCCATCACTCCAGTTAAACCTTCCCCCCCTCTTCAATATGGGCTTTGTGCACATGGGTAAATCCCAAAAGGCAAATTGCATATTAAATTCCTTGCGCAGGCTATGCAGGTATCTTTTGCCATACTCACATAGCCAGTGCAACAAAGGTTCAATATCTGTTTCTCACATTAACTCGTAGAAATATCGGGGTTGATGTGTGTTTTACATGTATTTCAGGGCACTGCGAAAGTTTTCTAAATATTTTTGGAAATAGTGTAGTGCACCCGATACAAAACCCCTTTGGTTAAGTTTAGTGCTATCTCGTAGTGCAAAACTTAATGGGGCTTTGTATAGGGACTTAAAATTTGTGCAACTGGAGCTTCTTACATTTACGTGATCCCATGATGCAATACCAGACGTAATCTCGTTTATGTCTGGTATCGGATCGCACAAAAGTAAGTAGCGCAATCTCTCCATATTGATTCTCCTCATGTTTTAGATTTTTTACAAAACAGAAAGTACTACCCACAAGGGTTCTTTCAAAAGGATGATGTTGTAAAATAAAGTGATAAAACAAACTTGGTTTAGATTCGGAACTGCCAGTTTAAAAAATCTGTGGTTCCAACAGATTTTTTTAAATTTTCAAAACTTGTCATTGAAAAGTCTAAAATTTTAAAAATTGAAAATTCCTATTGATAATTCTAAAATGCTATTGAATACTCAGTTGGGTTGGAATAGGATATAGAAACTTCAATGTTCCTCGGAATCTCTGTCAGAATGAACATTAGCAGTTTTGTGCATCACCATATACTATCATTGACAGAATTTCAATATTTTGTTAAGTCCTATTTTTTACACTAATTTTAAGTCTATGTATCTCCCGACCTGGTCATTTATATTCAGAACATTGAGTTGTGGTAATTATTTTATATGTGAATGTGTTGGGAATTTTAGTGGATTGACAGGAGATGAATCAGCTGCGAAAGATTGGAGGCCGTGCCCCTGACACACACACACCCCTAGTGCACATGATTAGCTCTTTCAGCTGATTCGTGCAATCATGATTGTGCTGATCTTTACTGCATACGCATTATCAGATGTTTAAAGGGCATGTCCACCCCTAAAACTATAATCCCCCCAACTACTGGCCCCACCATGTAGTGTAGTGTAATCCTTACCTCACATCCCAGCTCCATCTGGTTCTCCTGTAGTCCCCCCCCAAAGTCCCAAAAACTGACGACCAGGAGGCTAGCAGAGTCCATATAGGGCTCTGCCTGCTACCTGGCCTCCGGGAGAATTCTGCCATGCGTACTGCAGCCCTTCTCCCCCCTCCCTCCCCCTCCCTCTCCCTCCCTCTCCCTCCCTCTCCCTCCCGTTCTACTATCCCTCCCCCTAGTGTAAAAATGCAAGCAGAAGGCCGGGAGCGCAGCGGGGGAAAGAGGAGAGGTAAGTAAGAGTTTGGGGGGCTTTCTGAATATAAAAAATACCCGGTTGGGGCTGGGGGACATGGGGGAGCAGGATATAAAAAAATACATTTTAGGGTGGACATACCCTTTAAAAAGATTGCGTGCCCTCTTCGTTTTCAGCCCCTCCATTGAGGGGCCTGCAGGGGTTACATACAAATGTATATTTAGCAAGAGGATTCTGATTATTGCTACTACTATGCTTAAATTGAAGGGCAAACCAAAACGTAGATTGAATGGCACCCACATTTTTCCTCAGGAGCCTGCTACTGCACATCATGTTAAGTGATTTGAACGTTAATGTGTAAGTACATATAAATGAGGCCATTTTGGATGGTCAGACCAATAGGTTGAGCTCAATTCTGATAATAATGTGAGCTTATTATAACAAATAGTAAAAGTTAATGCTTTTACGGTTTGATCACATTAATGTTAATTAAAGAGTTTTGAATTATTAGCTTTTGCAGAAACTAAAATAAATAAAATGTACATGCTTCTAGACATTTATGAAATGTAGCAGTCTACTCCTGGACAGTACTTTGCCCAGGAAACAGCATGTGGTGCTTACTGTAATACTAACATGTTTTTGTGTGCTAATGAACTAAAGATGAGTTTTAAGGTTTGTCACTATGATGAAATTGATGGGAATTTGGACTGGAATTAGAAGTTTTGGCAGCTAAGTACAATAGTTAGGATTGTGGTTCTTATAGATTCTAAATGGGAAGATGGACCGGGAGTCATGGTATTTTTGAATGTCAAATCCATTTGTGATCAAGTTTGTGAATCACAAATTTGCTTGAATTGAATTGTTAGAATGACTAGAGTTAAAGGTCATCTAAACCATCCCTACTAGTCAATTTTCTTAATAGAAAACAATTTTCTTAATAGAAATAGTTTAATGACCTTTTTTCTATTTAAGAAATTTATCTTTATAAAAGAAATTTATCTTTATCCCTTATCTTTAACAGACACTTTGTTAAAAAAATATAGTTGCTGTTATTTCAAAAATAATATCTTGTAAGTAGGAGATGAAATTCCATCCTAATGGCATACTTTGACCATCATAATAATATAGAAAATTGAAGCAATTATCACGCCATTAGGGATATCTAATTCCTATTAATCTCTTGACATAAAATAGGTAATGTAACAATAAGGATATAGGATGCCATCTGTAAATAGGTTAGATTAAATAACACATTTTTCTTGTAAGAAAAAAGGGAAATCAAAAAAGTAAGAATGCTATAGCTAGATTTTTCACCATGAACATTATATACAAATCTGCTCATATTTAATTGGAAACAAATGGTTGCCAGATAATATATTAAAGGACAATTATAGAAAAATAAAGCTGTTTTGATTTTTTGTCCTAAAAAGCAGTCCCTCATATTGTTCTCTTAAAATCTTCATTTAAAGTTTAGCATAATTCTATTCTAGCTTTCTCAGCCATCAACACTCATAATGCAGTCCTATGAAGTTTGTGACTTTAGAACCCAGGGACTGCTGTCAGCCAGGGGAACCTTGACGAGGATCATACTGAACTTCAAATACAGATTGTAGGAGAAGAGAACCATGTATTGCTTTTAAAATAGATGAACAACCTCATTAAATGTGTTTTTTTGGTAAAGCTTTTGTCTACTTGTCTACTTGCCCAGGTAGGCTCCCTCCTGAGCCTACCTGGGCTGAAGGAAAGCCCCTGACATCTTGGATCATCTTTCAAGTCTTCTTAGCTCTGCCCTTCGTGATTTGCAGGTTTTCCTTCTTTTGCTGGTCAGGAAAATCACCTTCTGTATTATCCGGGTGCGCCTGTGACATCACGGCGCACGCAACGTGACATCAGCGTGTGCACGGACGTGTGCGCTTGTGATGTCAGAGTGCCGCTCCACGCTTTGCAGGAGAACCTGCAAATCATGGAGGGCAGAGCTAAGAAGACTTGAAAGAAGATCCAAGATGTCAGGAACTTTCCTTCAGCCCAGGTAGGCTCAGGAGGGAGCTAGAAAAAAAAGAGGAGTGGGGTGGGTAAATGATTAGTTTAAGCTGCTGCTGCTTCAAATACACAGAACTTATTTTTAGAGTGTACTTATCCTTTAATCACCTATATATTGTAGTTTTCAATAATTTTGAAGGAAAAAACCCATAGTTTTGTTATTCATTGGTTCGGTTCAAAATATTTTATTGGTAAACCTGCACTGTATAATCAATGAGATAGAGATAGAAAAGCCTGTAAGGGGAATAACAGGGAGATGTAATAACATTTCTTATCATTAAAATGGTGCTAATTTTGCCTTTTTGACTTTTCAAGTCAGCATGTTTAATACATATGATGACTTGTTGTTCTTACAAGTATTATATATCTGTTGTATTAAAGCAAGTAAGGGGAAATGTTTACAGTGCTATTTAAATAAAAAAAATACCATATTAGCTGCTCACTGGTGTACATTATAAACAAAGGGGTTTTAGTATTCATTACTGTGATCACAGGAATGAAAAGCCTTCCAACCACAGCAAGGCAACCCCAGTTTGGAAGGCCCTTTTATTTAATACCTTAATAATGCTTAGATTGCAGGGCCTAACATGTAATTGCAAAGTGCTACAGAATATGTTGGCGCTACATAAATCCACAATAAAAATAATAATACAACTTTTGCATTCCTCATACTTGCGCTTTGGATCAATATAGCAGGCTCTCACTACCCACATGCCGACTGGCTTTTTATTGTGAGGGAATAGGAAGTCCATCCAGTACTTTATATTTAAGGCTTGGCCACACTTTCTTATAAATACATACAATAGAAGGACTGTGGTAGCACTCCTTAGGCTAAATTACAGTTAAATTTTGCAGAAGTGCTAAATCTGATCAATCAAGTATGAGAAATGCAAAAGTTTGCAAAAATCTTTCCCCACCTTTTTTTTCCCCCCCTAGGTCCCTCCTGAACCTACCTGTGTGTGTATAAAGTTGCTGACTCCTAGGTCTGGAAGGACCTAGGGGGGAAAAAAAGGTGGGGAAAGATTTTTAAAACCTGTCTCTTACAATTAAACTATACTTGTTTTTATAGTGCACTTATCCTTTAAAAGTTAGGACCTTTCAAACTGGAGTTACCTTGACGTGGTTGGAAGGCTTTTCATTCATGTGATCACAGTAATGTATACTAAAACCCCTTTGTTTCTAATGTATGCAAGCTTGCAGATAATATGATATTGTATGGAGCCCATGAATGTGCATTGGTAATATTTTCTTTATTTGTGTAAATGATTAACCAGATTAGTGGGATTTCCGCACAATGTTATTGTAATTTAGCCTATGGAGTGCTTCCTTAATCCTTCTGTATTTAAATATAACTATTGTAGTTTGTGCTAAAACAAATTTCTATAATACTCTCTATCTAGTAATCAAGAGATTATTAGGAATAAAATTATAAATAAATAATATTTAGTATTTAGCTGTTTTACCACTGCCTTTTGCATCATATATGATGCTGCATATAAATTAGATTTATACAGTATATTTCAACATGATAAATTATAACAAAGGAATGAAATCTTCGTATTTCACAAACATTGCTACACATAAACAGTATTCTCTCAAATTCGAGTTCGGTTTTGTGTCCATCACTAACCTGCACCTGTTGCTATAAATAATATAGATATTAAAAGGCACCTCTGAGTTCTCTGACCTATATAAAAGCACTTGGCCTGTAGCCTTAAGCCTTTGTATGGCCACAAAACTCCCCAGTGACTTATGATCTTATAACCTACCCCCTTAATGGATCCCTACTTGCCGATAATATCCTTATAAATAGCACACTACTATGTATGTACTACTATGTATTAGGATAATGTACCCCCTACTGTAAAATATACGGATAATAAAAAGTCACCCCGGAGTTCCGTGCCCTTTATAAAAGCATGCGGCCTCGTGCTTTTATGTGGTCACGGAATTCCTCGGTGACTTCTATTAACCTTATAATTTACAGTAGGGGGTACATTATCCACTATATAATATACAAAAACCACCTGAATAATAAATGAATGTCTCTAATATAAACTAGTGAATTCTACTTAATTTGTCAGTTTTAATTAAAAAATACATTTACATATCATAGATTAATTTTTCATTTTAGCTTACATTTTTTTAATGATTGAATGTTGAATTCCCTGGATATTTTTATTGTCTGAAATAAGGCCTTTAAACATGTTCTTGGCAGCATTGGGACACAGCTGGACTAGTACAATTTTAATTCAAACCATAATATATACATAAGTAATGGGAAAAGTGCTGCCATTTTTATTAGCAAACAATTTCCTTTTTTGTCTGAAATTTAATTTAGTTGTCAAATCAGTGGTACTGCTTAAATAAGATAATAGAGTTTGATATCTAATTCCCTGCTTTTTCAAATGAAATCTTAATCATTTAATCTTTAATCATTTTTTTAACAAGGAATTTAATTGTGGCACACAAACAAAGCTTCAAGCAATGCACTTGAAGCTCACTATTCTTCTGTCATTTTCTAGGAATATTTATGTACTGTATCTTCCTTTTTTACTTTTTTAACACACGTCAAATTTGTTCTTAGATTAGCATACACTGTATTAACTCCCCAGTACTGGAAAACTCTAGAGCAAATAAGTGCAATGTTTCTTTTCTTAATAGGATTTTTTTTATAAAATGCATTTATAAATAAAAATATAAAGTTCTTTAATAGTTGTATTCATGTTCTACTACAAAATGTTGATTTTTGTCTTTATGGGCTTTTATACAATGGCTTCTGCCATTGTCACATTAAAATTCCCACCAGATTCTCTGGTTTCAAAACTCAGTGGTTAAAGGAACATATCTTACACTAAGATTCTCAAAGATGATTAAAAAATGTTATTATGTAAAGTCAAAATAATTTATTTATACATAATACAGACCCTTGACAGAGAAGATCTTTGGCTTTAATATTGTCCTCTAGATTATTATATGATGCACCTGCTCTATGTATCTGAAAAGGTTTACTCTTGATCGAGAGCTTTCTATTTCTAATTTGTATGAAACATACCACATGACTCTGAAAAATTTACTGACGCAAACACCAAACATGATTTTGATTTCATGAAACAGGTTGAATTTGCATTGTCTCTATACAATGGCACACTAGGATTACATTTAAAAAATATATATTTTCAACTTTATTATTGGAGCACCCAAATGAAACATCTACAGTATTGGGTAGATCATTCTGTTTTACCTACCTCACATAGGATGTTACAAGTTTACCTTACAGGGTCTTTTTTGGCTTTTATATAAATACCTCAACAGCATATGATTTGAGAAAAACAATACTTTATAAATATGCTTATGAAGGTTCTCATTCATCCAGGTCATGGTATATCTGTTGTATTCAATTAGATCAACTGGACTTGAAGTTTAGTTTTTGAAGACGTTTCGCTAGTCATCCGACTGGCTTTCTCAATTCAGAATGACTTGTACAAGAATCTGTGGCAATTATGTACCCTGGAAAATCCCAATTAGCATATCACAGCCAGGTGTTAAGGGCGTGATTAGATAGTGGCTAAGAGGTGTTATAGGAACGCCCAGAGTAAGGTGTCAAAACAGCATTGTACATGGCAGACAGATGATGTGACATTTCTCTTCACCTGTATACCCACCAAGGAGGCTGTTGTCATTGTGAGAAAACGGCTAGGCCAAGACAGCACTCTCACCAGCAGAACTGATCTCAACCCAGAACAGGTGTGTGCCTTACTGGACTTGTGCCTGAATACCACCTATTTCAAATACAGGGATAAGTTCTATAAGCAAAAACACGGATGTGCTATGGGATCTCCAGTTTCACCCATTGTAGCCAACCTTTAAATGGAGGAGGTAGAAAAACTGGCGCTTAATACCTTTAAGGGCATAGCACCCAGCCACTGGTTCAGATATGTGGATGACACCTGGGTTAAAATCCACCAGAAGGAAGTACAAGCTTTTACAGAACACATTAATGCGGTAGACCAAAACATCAAATTTACAAGGGAAGAGGTACAAAACAACAAACTGGCTTTCTTGGACTGCTTGGTAGAAGTCAGGGAGAATGGTAAACTGGAAGTAGAGGTTTACAGAAAACCAACACACACAGGTCAGTATTTGATGTTTGACTCCCACCACCCTTTAGATCACAAGCTGTGGGTCATCAGAACCCTGCAACACAGAGCTGAGAACATCCCCACTAGCACAGAGGCGAAGGCTAAAGAAATGAAAAATCTCAGAGGAGCCCTTAAAACTTGTGGATATCCAGACTGGGCCTTTGTCAAAAGAAGCAGAAGGAAAGAAAAGAACATGAATACCAACAGTGAAGGGGAAAAGCAAGACAGGAGAAAGAACATGGTCATCCCATATGTAGCAGGGGTCTCCGAGAAATTAAGAAGAGTTTTCAAAAAACACCGTATCTCTGTCTGCTTTAAACCGAGCAACACGCTAAGGCAGCAATTGGTACATCAAGAAAAGCGACATCATATACGCAGTGCAGTGCAGTGAAGAATGCTCTGATTTGTATGTGGGGGAGACCAAACAACAACTGCATCAACGTATGGCCCAGCACAGAAGAGCCAATTCCTCGGGTCAGGACTCAGCCGTGTACCTGCATCTTAAGGATAAAGGACATACCTTTGAAGATTGTAATGTTAACATATTGGCAAAGGAATGTGACTGGTTCAAGATAGGTGTTAAGGAGGCCATTTATGTGAAAATAAAGAAACCAAGCCTAAATAGAGGTGGGGGGATTCGACACCATCTGTCTGCCATGTACAATGCTGTTTTGACACCTTACTCTGGGCGTTCCTATAACACCTCTTGGCTGTGATATACTAATTGGGATTTTCCAGGGTACATAATTGCCACAGATTCTTGTACAAGTCATTCTGAATTGAGAAAGCCAGTCGGATGACTAGCGAAACGTCTTCAAGAACTAAACTTCAAGTCCGGTTCATCTAATTGAATACAACAGATAATACTTTATAAACAGCACATGTATGTTTAGCGGCACTTACATAAGCCATTGGGTCATTGCAGTAATGTTCCTGGTGCACCCTTATGCAATACTTAGGAATTTGTTTAACTAATGACTTTTCCAGAAATTATATTACCACCCTAAAAGATATATACTATTAAGGACAAGTTAAACTATTCAACTTATTACAACAGGAATATTGCAGTCCTTTTATTATAGATACATTTAATTTTATCCAAGCCAATTTTTTTATTAAACATCAGGTTTATTTAGCGCCCAAACAAATGCAACATTTTGTTGGTAATATGAGAAGGACGCACTCAAAACGCTTTTTGTAATGAGCTGATTTTTTACATTTTAAAAATGGAAACGTCCCAAAGTCGCATGTGCACATGTCTGCTTGGTGTTGGATGGGGGCTAGCTGGGATGCAGGGGACAGGACTGTGTTTTAGAATATGTGTGTTTCATTATGTCAGAGCATGTGTCAGTGTATGTGTTAATGTATGTGTGTGTGTCAGTATGTCAGTGTATGTGTGTGTCAGTGTGTATAAGTATGACAGTGTGTGTGTGTCATGTCTGTGTATGCATGTGTGCGAATGTCAGTGTATGACATGTGTGTGCATGTCCGTATGTGCAAGTGTGTCAGTATATCAGTGAATTGTCAGTTTGTATGTCAGTTTTTATGGCAGTGTATGCATGTGTCTATTTCAATGCATGCATGCTTGTCGTATGTAGTATGGGTTAGCATTTGTATGCATGTCAGTGTAATAGATAGAGACTGGGGGAGCTGCATTTAGATACTATATCTGGAGAGAGCTGCAGAGTAGCCATAGCAACTGACCTAAATCAAAGCAGCAACTGACCAGGTTAGTGTGTGTGTTTGGGAGATTCTTTATTAGAACTTGGACCACACTGCACCATAAGGGGTTATATTTCACAGCAGGTTGTGTCTCATTTCCCCCTCAAACTACCAGGGTCTTTATTACAGTATCAGCCCTCCAGTAGCCACTACAGTGTTAAGAGTTATCCCTCTGGTTTACAAACCAATGTTAAGATCAGCCCTTCAGTTCACAAACCAATGTTAAGGTCAGCCCTCCAGTTCACAAACCAGTGTTAAAGACAGCCCTCGAGTTAACAAACCAATGTTAAGGTTAACCCTCCAGTTCACAAACCAATGTTAAGATCAGCCCTTCAGTTCACAAACCAATGTTAAGGTCAGCCCTCCAGTTCACAAAACATTGTTAAAGACTCCAGTTCACAAACCAATGTTAAGATCAGCCCTTCAGTTCACAAACCAATGTTAGGCTTAGCCCTCCAGTTCACAAACCAATGTCAAGGTAGCCCTCCAGTTCACAAACCAATGTTAAGGTCAGCCCTCCAGTAAGGTCATCTCTCCAGTTCACAAACCAGTTGTAAATGTCAGCACTTTAGTTCACAACCTGTGTTAAGGTCAGCCCTCCAGTTCACAAACCAATGTTATGGTCAGCCCTTAGTTCACAAACCAGGTGTATTAATGTCAGCTCTTTATTTAGAAACCAATGTTAAGGTTAGCCTTCCAGTTCACAAACCATTGTTACGGTCAGTCCTCTATTCACAAACCAATGTTAAGGTTAGCCTCCAGTTCACAAATCAGTGTTATGGTCAGCCCTCCAATTCGCAAACCAATGTTAAGGTAAGCCCTCCAGTTCACAAACCAATGTTAAGCTCAGCCCTCCAGTTCACAAACCAGTGTTAATGCCAGCTCTTTAGTTCACAAACCAGTGTTAAGCTCAGCCCTCAGTTCCCCATCCAGTGTTTAGGGCTGCACTGGTCTGCTTCAAATGAATTGAAATTGTGTACAAAGGGAAATAGGACCCTAGACTCATTAACCATCAGGTAAAACATAGCTTTTATTCAAGCAGTAAAAAACATGACAAACGGAGAGCAGTATAACCTGACGCGTTTCCTGACATTACAAACCTCACTTCATCAAAGGGAGGGACATTGTAAAGTCAGGAAATGTGTCAGGGTTTACTGCTCTCCCGTTTGTCATATTTTTACTGCTGGAATAAAAGCTATGTTTACCTGAGTGGTTGATGGAGTCTAATGGTCCTATTTCCCTTTGTACACATTTATGTTATTTTGGAGTGGACTGACCCGTCATAGACATTGGTAGAGGATTTGAGGTACCTGCATTCATTGCGAGTCACAGTTTGTAACTAGAAACAGTTTGAGTATCTCAGCCTGATCCACATTTGATCATGACATATATAAGCCATAAAATCTATTGTGTGTCCCTCAAAGGTGTTAGGGGCTGTAAATGAGGCTCTTGAGGTCAAATGGGTTGGCACCCCATGTCTATCGTCTGTGTCTGTCTGACACCGAAGAGGTTGGTGAAACCTTGAAACACACGTTGGTCAGTTGGACCATTAGGTGCGTGGGCCTCTGTCTACTTCTTTCCTGCTCGTGGCAGCTTATTCCTGGCAGACAGCTATTCCCAGATCGTGGACTAATTGCACAGATGCTTAGGCCTTTCTTCTATAGCCTGGAACTATAGATACTTCCTTATTGACAATGGGTACGGTGTTTGTTTTTATGTCCCTGGACTTTGTGACTTTACAGCTGGCCTCTTTCTTTTATAACCATATCACCTTGTTCTTTTAGTGCATCTACGCCCCTTGATTTTTCACCTGATAGCTGTTACCTCTACAGGATTTTGGATTTATTGTGCCTACACATTAAGTTCTGGGACTTTTAATCATCATGCTGCAAAGTCTTCAGTACTGTGGTATCATCCGTCCATTTAATTCACAGCCTATGATTATGGAGCTATTGATATCTATATATATTATTATTGTTATGATTTTAAATACCTTCTGTATAAATTTAGATATTTACCGTACATTTCAGTGTCCACTTACAGGTCATAACTATATTCTTAAGGCCATTTGTGCCTCTCTTTTCATGTATTTTGTCTCCTGCAGTCTCTTGGCAGTGAGAGAGCCTTGTGGCCACAAGTTTAAACCTGGTCCCCCTTTTTTTCTTTCTCCTTCGAATGTCTGTGTCTATCTGTCTGTGGTTTCTGTGTTTGTTTGTCTGTGTATCTGTCAATCTGTCTGTGTCTGTCTGTTTGTCTATCTGTCTGTGTTGGTTCTGTCTCTTATGTCTGTGTATCTGTGTTATTGGTGTCTGTCTGTCTGTGTCTATCTGTCTGGTGTCTGTGTGTGACTCTCTTTGTTTTCTGTTGTGTCTACCTCTTGGTTCTGTCTGTGTCTATCTGTGTATGTCTTCCTGTGTGTGTGTGTGTGCGTGTAGGTGTGTCTCTCGTCTAAGTCTGTCACATTTAGGGGACTATGACTGTGCTACAGCCAGGGGCCCCAAACTAGGCTTAATCTACCACTGAATCTATAGCCTGCTCAAATCTGTTCCAACACTTCATAAGCAGGTTGCTAAGATGCAGTGCTTTTTAAATTAAAATGCAATATGTATAAATGTTATTTAGTCTTTTAAATAGCTGATGTATTAAGTTTAACCACAACTGTCCTTTTTTGCAACCTAGGGTAGGAAATCTATTTATTAAATGGTAGGAGTGTGTAGGTGTAGTATCGGATCTTTATCATGATATTAGTTCTTTTCTACTGATGATAAAATATTGCGTAATAGGTTTGTGAATGGGCCAAGAGCCCAAAGTATAGAAGATGAATAGCAAAATTATATTTTATTACATCTCTTGACCATGCTGTAGTCAGCACAGTTTAGCTGTTAATTTTCAAACTGGATATTATGCAGTTGGCTCAGGCATAAACTTGGAAAATGTTCTACATTCTAAATGAATCGAAGACAAAAGCAGAACAAGGATGAAAAAACTATAAAAGTTGACAAAAACTTTGAGAAAAATGAAACAATTGCTCACTGCTCTTTTTTTTCTCTTTTCATATATTTAAAATTCTGGATGCCAATGTACTATATGTATGTGTGTGAAACCATCTTACTAAGGCTATTTGACAAATGCCTTAAAAGGCAAAATTTGGTAGACCAATTGATCATACAAGTTAAAAGTATCAGAACAGATTTGAATCTACAAATTATAAAACATTCAGTTGTTTTGCAGCCTTAGGCTAGGCACACACAAGGCATTATTCTGACCTGATTGGCCAATATTATGATATTTTGGTTGACCGTATCAAAATATCGGTGATTCTTTATTGGACATGATGGGCCTGTGTCAGTCAAAGTTTATCTATAATTAGGATAAAAGTTTAATCAACCATGTCGTTTAATTTTGGCCGACCATGCAGTCTTTTATGGGCATGATTGTGGGTGAACACTGCGACTGTCGATTGTGTTGAAATATTGCTTATTATGTACCTAGCCTAAAAGCCCTGTGTATAGATTACCTTTGATTATCATTTTGCTCCATAACACTGTTCTTGTGTGTTTTTAAATATTTACAGATAATCTATAGATACAAGCTGTTGTGGTTGTTGTTTGATTTTGAAATCTATGTTCATAAAAGTTGTTGCAGTGTCTTATTGTGCCTATGGCACAGATCAGTTACAGTAGATCTACTCCCAGAAACAGGAGAGAGATTTCACTGTGTAAAATTGTTTTGAAAAAATAATTTCCCCCCACATTTCCTTTGTAATTTTTTCAGTTTATTTCAATTACGAACTGATGCACAAAGAATTATAACATTTCATAACCAACAACTGTATAGAAAATACCACTTAAGTGTACGGTTGGGGCCTGGGGGAATTAGGCTGAATTGTGTGTTTTTTTTTTTTTTTATTTTATTTTTATATTTTATATAAATTTCTAACATGATCCACTGCAAAATGAATCCACATTAGTAAAAAACACTTAAAACACCCTAGAACTAAATATTTTCATTAAAAAGGGTAAAATGTAGCAATACAATTTAAATAAACAATGTAAGCAATTTTAATTAGATGTACACTAAAATTCTATTGGTTTGTATGTTTTGTTATATGGTCCTTCAACCCATAAATGCTATAATGAAAATGTGAGGGTAAGCATTAATTAAATTAACAGGGAATGCTTACATGGCATTTAAGGTTTGTAAGGTGGTGGATCATATAGCATTAAGATGGCAAAATACTTTAGTTTACTTTTAATAAAGCTTTTTAAAATTTGTAAAATGGTAAGGATGTTAAAATTTATTCTTAGAAAAATAAATTGTATTGATTGGTTTTTATTTTTATCTTCCTTTTCCAGAACCAAATTTTGTTTCTTCATATGACACTTGGAAATTTACCTATTTTTCTTTCGTGAAAATGCGTTTGAAACTGACTGGGAAAGACTGTCTTTCTAGAGCTGCACGGGTATGCAAAAATGACATTGGAGGCAGATTTTTATTGGAGGATACCTGGACAACCTTCATGAAGGCAAGAATGAACTGCTCTCGTCCAGGGGAGATTCCTTTTTACTACAATGAACTTCAAAGCACATTTTTCTTCCAGAACTGGACCTCATTTATGGCATTTTTACCACCAATGTGTATGTAATTTCAATATTCTAGCATAGTTAACATTAATTCACATTTTTTCGCTTAAAGGAAAACTATACTCTAAAAATTAACTTTTTAATGTCCACCCAGAAAATAACTAACCTTTTCTGGTTGTTTACCCCCCAAAAGTGGACTTGCGTTTTCATCTACCTTCATCCGGTGCTCCCACGCTAAGATATAATCCTACTTAAACACAGCCAATCCCTCCTGTATTCTGTTTCAAGGTGGTTATGAGCGTGCAGGAGTAGAGGCCTGCTCATAACCCTCTTCTGGGTATGGACGTCAGCCATTGCCCGTAACTTCACCGTCATGGCCATGACTGACATTACTACCGGAACAGGAGGAGAAGTAGTGAGTGATTGGCTTTGTTAAAGTAGGTTATCTCACCATGGGATCGTCAATTGAAGGTAAGATAAAAATGCAAGTCCACCTTTGGGGCTAAATACCTGAAAATTAGTAGTTTATTTGGTGGACATTCCTTGTAAAATGGAAATTACCTGGGCAGGGAGGTAGGATTGATTACTCCTACTTACAATGTGCTACAGCACGTACAGTTTTCACTTCCCAGGTTAGTCCTGGGCTAAACCAGCATTAAAGAATTGTTAAAGCCAGTAGGAAGATTGGCAGAATCAGTTTTCTTTGGGCTGGGGCTCCTGGCAAAAATAAAGTATGGTAGGAATAACCAGTCTTAATACTGTCCCAAATAATTTTATTTTAAATAAACTTTTTTCTTAAAAAAAAAAACACCTTAAACACTATAGTCTTCTCAAAAAAGAGCTAGAACATGTTTAAGATGAGCATATAGCGCTAATTCAAACAAGCTCACTTTCACCACTCTATCAGGGAGATTCAATAAAAGTTCTTATCGTTTAAAATGGTGCTAATTTTGCCCCAACCAATCAGATCTATTTTAACATTTAAAAGCTACATCTGATTGGTTAGGGCAAAAAATAGCACCATTTTAACGATAAGAACTTTTATTGAATAACTGTATGTAATCTGGCTAATGAAATGCATATTAAGAATCTTAAAAAAAAACACTCTCAATTATTCTCAATTGTTTTCATTTTTTTTTTACTGTATTTAAAAGAGATGTGTTTTCATTAGGGCAAAAATATGTGATGAAACGAGTGCCAATTAAACTGAAAAGTTGGCAAAAACTCAGTTTATAGAACAATTAGACATGGGAAACCAGAACATTTCCTATTCTGGTAAATCAGGTGTTTTTTTTAAAGATAGATATTAAGTAGTTTAAAACTCCCTCCAGGCATTTTTTTTTCTGTTTTGTTAATAGGGAAACACACCATAGTTAATTATCAATATAAGTAATTTTCAGCATGGCTAATTTTCTGTGACGCTAATTTTTGACATGGATAATTGTCAGCAAATTGAAATGAATGTGTAACACACCATGCCAATTTTTTTTAGCAGTAGTGATTTACTTGGACTTGGACTAGCAGTAGATGTGTTATGAATCTTTGGCAATGATCTTTGTCTATATGGACTCTTTATCACATAAAAGCTTTGTCATATGGACAAAGTTTTAAGTGGTGTGCATAAGTGTTTAGTTTTGGGGTCACTTCTGTTTACAGAAAGGACATCTTTGAACCGCAAAATGTTTAGAGGACATCTAAATGAATAAATGGAATGAAGAAACTTGTTTATATAGACAGATTAGATTTGTATGCTATGCACACTGGAGCAGAGGTACTCGTGTGGGGTTTGATCATTACAATGTACAAATACTTGTTAACCAGTAGATCATTTCAGAAGACACGGACATCTATTAAGATTAACGTTTGGAGCTTATTTAACAATATTTCCTTTAATTAAAAACTATGCATTGTTTGGTACTACAAAAAGAACAATACTAAATTCAGAAAGTATGAAGTGATTTAGAAATGAAATGCTTGTGAAGGTTCTCATTCATCTAGGTCATGGTGTATGTTGGATTCAATTAGATCAAGTGGACTTTAGTTAGTTTCAGGGTACTTGCCAACAGTTTCTTCTACAAGTCATTCTGAATTGAGAAAGCCAGTCGGATGACTAGCAAAACGTCTTCAAAAACTAAACTTTAAGTCAAGTTAGTCAAGAAATTAACCTCTGCAAATTGCTAAAATTGCAACTGTTTTATTTTAACAACATACAGAAACTTTCATTCAGTTAATATTTCATATATTTTGACCGAAACAACAAAATGTTTTTTCATTTGTTTTAGAGCTCTAAAATCATTCTATATTTCCAACTTACAGTATTTGCAATAGAAGCAAAATAACATACTGTATTCATTTTTGTCACAAAGCCAACACGTATGAAAGGGATGAGAGTAATTTATGGTTAATTACATTATCACCACAATTAATAATTTGCATTGATAGTATGATATTTTAGCTAAATTATTTTCTTATCCTTTGATGAACAAGCAAGAAAGAGGTAAGTAATATTTAGTAAAATGTAAAGTAAGATGTACATAAAACTTTTTCCAAGTGATAATTACTGAAAAAATAATCTATCTTTGCATGCTAAATGTACAGCTTTCTGATTATGTAACGGCTAAATTATCTTTTTCTACCACTTGCTTTATTACTTCTCCATATCACCTGTTCAGGGTCTGGTTTTGCAACCACGTAAGCAAACATACATAAATTTGAGAGTTAGTGCCCTCAATAGAGTATAGTAGCAATAATGGTAAAAAGGTTCAAGTGCACTCTGGTTAACCGAGGATATGGTACAGAAGTAAATAAGGTTAATATTAATAAATCTCCTGGACCGGATAAAATACATCCTCGGGTACTAAGGAGCTAAGTTCAGTTTTATCTAGGCCATTGTTTCTTATTTTTGCTGATTCCCTCATGTCGGGGGTGTGCCTCTGGATTGGAAAAAGGCTGATGTTATTCCAATATTCAAAGGGTAGTCGTTCACAGCGGGTAATTACAGGCCTGTAAGTTTAACTTCAGTGGTGGGGAAGATCTGAAAAGTTTAATAAGGGAACATGTTCTAGAGTATGTTTCAAGGACTGAGAATTAGGGCTTTAGGGATTAAAAAACTTTAACAAGGAGTATAGGAAAGCAATCAAACTAGCTAAAATAAAAATGAAGTTAGGATAGCTGAACAAAGCATCACTAAGTCTAAATTTTTAAAGTATTTAATAGTAAGAAGATGAGGACTGAAATTGGCACCATTAATTAATGGGGATAAGGTAGTTACAGAGGATGTCGATAAAGCAAATGTCTAAATATTTTTTACCCTTGTACACTATAGAAGATTCAAGTGTAGAGTATAGTAGCAATAATGGAATAAAAGATGCAAGTGCACTTTGGTTAACTGAGGATATGGTACAGAAACAACTAAATAAGGTTAATATTAATAAATCTCCTGGACCGGATAAAATACATCCTCGGGTCTTAGGAGATAAGTTCAGTCTTATCTAGGCCATTGTTTTTTATTTATGCAGATTCCCTCATGTCCGATTGTGTGCCTCTGGATTGGAAAAAGGCTGATGTTATTCCATATTTCAAAAAGGGTAGTCTTTACAGCCGGGTAATACAGGCCTGTAAGTTTAACTTCAGTGGTGGGGAAGATACTGGAAAGTTTAATAAGGGAACTTATTCTAGATTATGTTTCAAGGACTGACATTATAAGTAGTAACCAGCATGGATTTAGGAGGAATAGATCTTGTCAAACTAACTGCTTGGCTTTTATGAGGAAGTAAGTAGAAATTTAGATCTGGCATAGCAGTAGATGTAGTTTACTTGGATTTTGCAAAGGCTTTTGATACAGTCCCCCATAGGGACTATGAATAAGCTAAGGTCTGTTGGTCTGGGGAGTCACATTTGTACATGGATAGAAAATGGTTAATAAATAGGATGAGAGATAGTGTTAATGGGGCTTCATCATTATGGACTAAAGTGCTAAGTGGGGTGCCACCAGGGTTCTGGTTGGGGCCGTTCTGTTTAATCTATTTATTAATGATTTGGAAGTGGGTTTGTCAGCAAGGTTTTTTGTGTTTGCTGACGACACAAACTTTGTCGACCTATTAAAACTTCATAACTTCAGAGGATGTGCAATCGTTGCAAGGGGATCTAGATAGATTATCACATTGGCTGCTAAGTGGCAGATGAAATTCAATGTTGATAAATGTAAGGTGATGCATTGTGACTTAAAAATCCTTGTGCTACTTATACTATAAATGGCTCTGTGTTAAGTGAATCCCTGTTGGAAAGGGTCTTGGAGTTTTGGTGGATAACAAACTTAAAGGTAGAAGCAGTGCCAGGCGGCAAAAGCCCGAGCCAGCATGGTATTGTCTTGTATAAAGAGAGGTATGGATTCAAGGGAGGAAAATGTAATTCTCTCTCTTTACAAAGCATTGGTAAGGTCTCATTTGGAATATGCAGTGCAATTTTGGAATCTGTGTAAAAAGGACATCTTTGAAATGGAAGAGGTTCAGAGAAGGGCAACTAAATTAATAAGGGGATTGGGGGAGCTTGAATATGAAGAGAGACTGGAAAAGTTACAATTATGTACGCTGGAGAAAAGGCGCTTGCGTGGGGATATGATTACTGTGTATAACAGGGTTACCCTTTTGAAATAAAGAAAATAACAAAAGTGGTATATAGGTGATGCCTTTATTGCTAACTAAGATAATCATAGCAAGCTTTCAGTACATTCTAGTTCCTTTTTCAAGCTGATTACAATGAAGCTGTGGTTCTCTCTGATATATATACAACATTCCACCAACTTTCCCCACATCTACAATAGATTGCTCATACCTTTTTAACAAGCCTAAAATTTTGGTTACGGAGGATGAAAAAAGACATCCATCCATCTAAAACAACCCTTTTTGCCTTCCTGTATCCAAATGGCCTTCAGGAAGGATCCTTGGATCAACAAAAACTAACAAGGAGATACAACATAGCCCTTTCGTCTAAAACCCACGTTAACCCGAAAAAATTGGGTTAACGTGGGTTTTAGACGGAATTTAGAGCACATGTGTTTTCCAAATGTTTTTGGAAACAGCGCTGTGCTAACGATCCAAAACCTCTGCCGTTAAGGTTTGCGCTACCTCGTAGCACGGAACTTAACGGTAAAGGTTTAGGAGCGTTAAGGTCGCACTCCTTACCTTAGCCCGATCCCCCGATCCAAATAAAGCATGCTGGGAGTTGTAGTTTCCAAACATCTGTATGTAAATTCTGCTGTCCATTTAAAGGGCAACTTAAGCCTCAAAACAATAAAGATTCAGAAGGAGGATGGACTATGGAATCTAATAAGAAAAGAAAAGTGCAAATGCACACTAACCCCGGGCGGGTGCAAACAGTCCAATATCCCCACTTCAAAGCGAAACGAAATACTAGAAATATCAAAGTAGACTTGCACTCCAAACGGTGAACGATTTATAACAGCCAAATATCAGCAAATCAAACAACGTTTCGGGGTAACAACCCCTTCATCGGTGATGAAGGGGTTGTTACCCGAAACGTTGTTTGATTGTGGATGTTTGGTGTTAATAAACCGTTCACCGTTTGGAGTGCAAGTCTACCTTGATATTATCTATGGTATCTATTGCAGAAGATTGTCTTTTTGAGACTTAAGGTGCCCTTTAAAGGACAGAGAATTCCCATACAAATGTTTGGAAACTACAACTCCCAGCATACTTTTGTTGCTGGGAGTTGTAGTTTCCAACATCTATATGGGAATTGCTGTTAGGTTAAAAGCTCAAAGTTCGCTGTTAAGTTAAAAGCCTGAGTGGAGAGCCCCACCAGTTGCAGTCTTACCCCAGTCACCTCACAGCTACTCTCAGACTCTGAATCCTTACCGGCATCGCTCAGCACTCCGAATCCGGTTGCCGCCCGCTTAGTAAGTACTGTGCATTTGCCAGTGATGTCACTACTCGGCGCCCTCATCGCCCGGCGCCAGAGTAGTGACGTCCGCGGCAAATCCACAGTGCTAACTATGCGTGCGGCAGCCAGATTCAGAGTGCTGAGCGATGCCGGTAAGGATTCAGAGTCTGAGAGTAGCTGTGAGGAGATAGGGGTAAGGACTGCAACTGCAGGCTTTTAACTTAACAGCAGAACTTTGAGGGGACTTGAATAACCTTTTAAGGACTTGACTCGAGTATAAGCCGAGGCAAGGTTTTTAGGTTTATTTTAAAACCTAAAAACCTCAGCTTATACTCGAGTATATATATATACTATATTTAAATATATATATACTATTTATGATACAGCTGATCATGCTCTGTCCAAGCAGTATGATAAAAGTAGGCATGCTTAAGCCAGTGCCAAGGGAGTGAAACAATGGTGCTGGCAATGTCAAATCTCACAGTGTAAGGTGAAAGAACCACCCATTATTCCACTGTAAATTTTGATGATATATTGCAGCTAGAAGCATTATCCTGGAGTCATTTTGAAGGTGGAAGTCTGCTATTTTTATTGGTCATATGGAAATGGCAATTCACCTTTAATAAACCACTATTTTCTACAATAGTATGTTTTAAAAAGTACTTTTTTTTTCCTTCTACAAATTTGAAATCGTAAAAAAATAATAAATTTCCTTGATTTCACATGCATTTAAAAAACATAGAGAGAGAGATTGAAGAATTTAATGGTCTATAGAGAAGATGCTGTCTCTATGTGAGACCTCCATTATCCAAAATGGTTAAAATTTTAATGTTTCTGAATAAACAGATTTGAATAAAACATAAAGGAAATTGCAGAGCTACAAGACCAAAGTGAAACTTCTTCTTGTCAGGGCCTGGTAATGATAGTAATCGCTGCATTATCTTTTAATTCTTCTAAAATGAAATATAGCAAAACTGATGGAAACATGATACCGTGCTTGCTTTGTCATTAAATTATTAATGTTTAGTGAGTGCTCCTCACTAAACATTAATAATGTTCCTTACTCACTGCCTTCTTTTAATGTCTTATAAGTTCTGTACAGTCTTACCATAGACTCTGCTTACACATCTCCCCCTTCCACACCCCTGTCTTTTTTTTCTCTGCTAATTCACATATTTGTTGCAGAAAGTGTACTGGTAAGCAGCCAAAGATCCTTGTAACAGGTCAGGGATGGGGTACATATTATAATTTCTGCTTCTAGAGTGACACCTTTCCCTGTAAATGCTGTGATTTCAAATTATGATTTCTCAGAATCTACAGCTCAGATTTAAAATCAGTAAAAATTTTGGATTAGTGTTGCTCTATGTAAAGTTACCATTTTTTTAAATTCTATTTTTTTAAGGTAAAGATACCCTTTAAACCCAGTCCATACCAAACATTTCATCATTCATAGTTAAACTATGTTTTTTATAATTTAATCTGTTCTGTTCTACTACTTTATAAAGATAAATATATTTTACAGTAATGTTCCACCTTAGAAAAGGAAGTGTTAACATGCATTTTTCCAGATCCATCTCTCTATGCATTCAGGCAACCTCCAAATCTAAAGGGACTTAAAACACCACATCAACCCTCTGATTTAAAAAAAACAGAACATAAAAAATGGAAATAAAAAACTGCAAAACATGCTTGCATATGTTTGTAGCAGACAAAATACATATTCCATGCATATCTGAGAACTATAACAAGGTTACTACACCTGTACTACCGGTGTACTATATATATGTAAAACTAGGCAAAGGCTAAGAGACATATAAACCCCCATTTTAAAATAAACAGCAATAGTGTAGAAACCTATATGTTTGTGTATGTAAACACCTTAAAAATCCAAACCACAATCTCAATTATTAAAAAAAATCTGTAGTTTCAAGGCCAATTTTAAAAATAGGCAGGAAAGAAATTGTTTATCACTAATTTCTTAAATGTAACAGATTTTTATACTTTTCAATTTAAACCTATTCAAACTATTTCACACCTAGGGTCTAATTCACATCCAGCCACTTGTAGCCTAATTAATAAATATCTTGTATGTCTATGTCAAACTTCCCTGTCTGTCTTTGCTTTATATATTTGCACTATCCCTCTAATTAACTAACTTGCTTTTTATAGAAAAATGTGTATATTTACCACAAATTACCAAACTTTTATTAATTTATGGATATCCAAATAACTTATTTCCCACCTTTAAATCATGCTAACCCATTTATCAAACGTTTTGTGTAACTCTCAGAATAGAAATGCAGCAACTGCGTGGGTTGAGCACAAGTGACCAGTTCATCTGCTGCAAGTAATTTAATATAAAGCTTTGGCGTCTTTTGTATGACATTTTTATGTCAGTTTATATCTGACATTAAAGTTAAGCAGAGGGTTAAGTCCCTATTGGGAGTCCATGCAACTCTGGGTAAATCTCCCCTCTGTTCAGTTTGCTATAGTTATTAACTCACTTAACCATTGAAGGTATCAACTTTTGTTATGCTGATTTTTAGTCAAAGCTTGCTGTAAGCCATTGACATATTGGTAAATCAGTCTTCAATTGGGGTGACAATTCTTTGTGGTCCCTTTATTTCCAACAGGCTACCAAATGTTTAGTAGGTCTGTTGGCAGGAATATCAGTTTGTTTGTATGGCTATTCTAAGAATTTATAACATACTTTTGGTAAAATACAAAAAAATGTGGGCCAGTCAAATAATAAAATATATCTTAACTTTACTGTTACAGCAACCATGTTTACATTCTAAAAATCAATAAAAGTAAATCTTCACATGTAAACAGCAGTGATTGTTTTTCTTTTTTTTTTATTTGCTTGTTTGTTATTAGTAAAACTAAAAAATGACTCACAATTTAGCCTTAATGGCCTATTAGAGATTCATTCTTTATTTTTTGTTTTTTTCCCATTTGAAAACCAAGGAACAGCATTGCAGCATCTGCAGTGTGTGTGTTCAATCTCAGTGCCATTGTTCAGACATTTAGTGGACCATTCAAATATCAAGAAAACTCTCGATCTGCCTGGCTGCCTTATCCTAACCCTAATCCTAATTTTCAGGTAAGTATTTAGCCAATATTCTGAAATTATTAGCATGCTGTTTATATAGCCTGTAATATGTGCAAAATAGCACAAATGTGAACTATATCTACATATGAATTGAATTGACATGCAATGTGATAACAAGCAGCCAAACTGTTAAGTATCATTTGTCCAAGCATTAACTCCACTAGCATTTAGCAATAATGAAAGGAATATTCCTTTAATAATAGATGCTATACTGTATGTTGAAAAAAGGAACAAGTACAAGAAATACTAGCACATCTCTAGGAGAGAGCACTTTTTAAAAGAAACCTGTATTTTAGAGTGCCTATTAGCCAATAGCCATTAATTAGTCAAGAATTGAGGTTGATTTTTAAGCATTAATGGGGTATAGCTCATCCTATGTACTACATGTGGACTGTACAGTAAATGTGCAAAACTGAGCAAAGCCCTAGAAAGAGGAACATAAACGCTTATTTGGATATAAATAGCACAAACCTAGAAACCTATATGTTCCTATATGTAGAAAAACATAGGATGACTTCATTTGTTCATCTGCCCTGCTGACCATACCACTTTAGTAGATCTAGAACATAAAACAAAACAAACAGTAAATAATAAAATATAAATATGAAATAAAAATAGCCATTGTATATAGTACATCCATTTGTAGCGGTGCACATTGCCAGCTTTTGTTGAATTAACAGGAAATAATTAAGCAGGTTAGACTGTGGATAATTTTTATGAGTGCTAAGAGTGCAATGTATAAAGGAGGTAAACTAATTTTACCTGTTCATTACTCCTCACACCTAGATTTATTGCTGCTTCCTGCAAGTCAGATGGTAAAATATGAGTTTTTGATGTATTTATGTGAATGTGTAGAGAAAACAAACAGAGGGATTATCTATTTTAGAGCCAAATTAATGATTTTAAATAGAGATTTAGTAAAAGAGGGAGGGAAGAGGGATATAATTCATTCTAACCATCCATCCATCAATAACTACTTAGCAGCTACAGGACTTTAGATGCTTCAGTTTGTGTAAATAATAAAAATAATGCAATGAAAATAAAATGGTATTTAAGTAGAAAGCTAGTTATTTATAACAGAAAATGCTGTTGGCCCTTAGGGACAAAAAAGAAAATATAAACGTTTATGGTTTGGCAATTTTAATACTTGTGATTGTTGAAAATTTATCATGCTTCTCTGTGACATCTAGTTTAAAACCAAAACAGTGATAAGATGTCTGTCATTTAATAACATGTATTTGTAAAGCATTTGCGAACATTTTGCAAAAATTCAATCTTGTCTTCAGGCCATTATAAGCAGAATGCTCAAAACACTTAGCAGTGTCATCTCTTTATTCCTCATCACAGCAAGAATTCATAAGAGTCCTAAATGAAGGGAGATACTGGAAAATCAATATTTAGGAAAATGCTTACCTTAAAGACTAATATCTCTTCTGCCTCTGGGAAAGATAGCAAAGCTGCCTAAATCCCTCTAGCTTGGCAGAATAAAATATTCATTCTGCTTATGTCTGAAAAGTTAAATAACCCAAAGATGCAGCATCAGTTATGTGAAAAACAGATAACTATTCTATAACATTAACAACAGAATTTCCCAGTAAGTAAAATCTTAGAAATTAGTATAATAACAGTCTTAATAATTTTAAAGACTATTTGGGCTATGTACCGAGAGCTGGTATTGCACTCTATTGCCTCTTCTAGGCAAGGCATTGAGCTGATAACAGCTGTCAGTGTATAGTGAATGGCAGTAGTTTAAGCAACACAGTTTTTGCGTACCACCACGACCGCCGTAAGTTATGTCTTAAAGTCACGTTAACCCTTGATACATGGGTTAACGTAACATTAAGATGGAAAAAAAAGCCGTTAAAGGCTCTCTTTACATAGCCCTGTATGATTAATAGTATTCATGAACATTTCATTATAAATTTACATTACATTGCCACACACCACTTGGCAAATGTGTGTGTATAAATGTATTTGTGTATATATCGTAATATTATATTAAGGAGCTGGATTTGTAAAACTTAATAGAAGCAGGGTTTCATTTTTTTTTCTTTAATGGTAATATTTCCCTAACTAACTTCTTTTGAAAAGATTATGGTGTATTAAAGGGAAACACACACATGTGTCTGATTTTTTGTATGTTATTTTCCCCAATATTATTGTATATTTTATTTTCCTCTTTATACCCCTACCACATCTTGCCAATAGAGTATACGTTATTTTCATTAAGGAACAATGGCTGGCTTAAACTAAATAGCTGTCATTTTTTAAATACATTTTCATTTTTGTATATCTTAGTGTGGCACTGTGGATCAAGGTCTGTATGTGAACCTCACTGAAAGAAACCTTCAAGATGCACAAAAATGTATTCTAATGCATGATGTGGTACAGCCAGTAGGTACATTCCCTTACTTCATGGAGGACAACAGTCGTTTTACCCATGTTGTGGTGGATGTTGTGCAAGGGAAGGAAATGTTATTTCACATTATGTATCTGGCAACAGGTAGGATATCTGCAGTACCATTTCACGAGGTAACATAGGTAAAGTAGATTAACAATAATGTTACATTATTTGCAGTAGCATGGCATGAAAAGTAATTTACTGTATGTAGTATTTTAATATGTAGTAGTAGAGAATTCTAATTAATAAAAGTGAAGAAATCTTGGATATAAAATAATACCTTTTATTGGCTAACTAAAATGATTGAAAATGCTAGCTTTCAAAGCACTTAGGCTTGATACAATACTGAATCTTGTAAAGCACACTATTTTATACATACTAGAACAAAGACTTTCTGACATTATACAGATATTATCTTATGCCCCCATGCCTGGCAATGGCTGTCATAAATAAAACAGTAAATACACATTCAATGATCACAGCCAGTAATAAAAGAATTAGCAAAGGTTAAACAAATGGTCAGACACACTTCACCTCTACTGTCAATGGAAGGTCTGGTAAAAATTAGAAATTTCTGGGTTTGGGTGGTTTAGAGGAATTTAGTCTGATTAATTCTACATGACATTTAGTTATCTCTAGATTTAGGGGGATGATTAGTTTAAATTAGTAAGTTAAAATTTAGTTACATTAGTAATAATGTTACATTTAAGAAGTTTTGTAAATAATGACCATAGTAATTATATCTTCACTATAAGATTTGTTGATGACAGGCTACAACAAATATTTAAATTTAATTTTGTAAACTTGGTGACATCTGGTATTCGATTGATTTAGTGTAAGAAATAACCTATCTGATATTTTGGGATTTTTCTGTTCTAGATCAATAAAAATATATAGGAAATGCAACTGAAAGTTAGATTATGATATGTTCAGGTTTTTAAGTGTGCTGGGGGTTTTGACTGTACTATGATTAATAAGTGCTTTACAGCTATAACACATAAGTAAGGCAGTGGCTGCAAACTGGATTGTTCGAAACTCCAATTGTAAACCTTATGCATGACCACTTTATATTGGGAAATCAATACTCACCGGTCCAAAAATTGGTTATGCTGTTGAAATTTCCACATCAGAACTGTGCCATGAACCCACCATCCCCAATTTTTTGAGGATACTTTGCAAAAAAATTAAAAATTATAAACATTTCAATAGGAATGTAGATTTCCACTGATATTCTAAAGATTCAAAATTTCTGGTCATTTCTGGTGGAATTTTAAAATATTCCTGGGGAAATTTTAAAATACTAGCATATTTTGAAAATAAGGACAAGATTTTCATGTGAAAATGTACGGCTTCAATAAGTATTGTCTAAATACATGAAATTATCTGAAATTAATAATTGGATAAACTGGATTCCAATCTGGGATGTGGTTCTGCTTTTAAATAACATGTAACATTTCCTTTTTATTAAAAATGTCTTGCATCTAGATATGCTCCAGCACCCTGGTACTTTACGTACCTTAACTGTGTAAGCATCATTTAACCTTAATTGCACATAATGGCAAAAATAAGACATACTTTATACATCATTTCCTTTCGCCCTATACTGCATTCCCTTTATTATGCTCTTTAAATATATTGAGTGTTCCATAACATACATTTAAATAAGCACACACTAACTAGACCCTAACCTATTCCTCATGAGAATAAGAACAGCAACATACACCTCAAATGTATAGAATATTTATCTTGGTTCATAGATGTGTTTTTTTGAGTGGCACAACTGTCTCTCACTTCTTGTGGAAACCATTTGTGTTAACTATATACACTATATTCAGATGGCAAGTTTACATATAGTTGACATATAGATTCAAAAGGACTAGTTTTGCTTGTGTTTGGCAACTCATTAAATACTTAAAGGTTATTTATTTTTCATATGGCCCTTGAATAACTTTATTATTCGATTTTTCGAATTTATCCAATTTGTGCAAACGATTCAGCCACATGTACTAAAATCATCCAACCACAGATATTTTTAGCAGTGCCCAACCCCCTGGGACCCTAGATTCTATGTATGGCAAAAATACATAATTCGTTAAACCTCAATTTGTTATATATGAGGTTAAATGAATTTGTATGCCCTCGAAAAATGGGCTAATTAACGATTGTGGGATCTTGAAAGTAGCATGCATGTGAAGGAAGTTATTTTTCTAGATATATTTAATTGTTCCCCAGACCATTTCCCAGGTCCCAGAGCCATGTACAGTAAGTTACCATTGCTATTTTATCTTTATTTCATTTAAACTTTTCAATTTTCATAAGTTTTAAAATCTGAAATCATGACAGATTTTAGGAAGTTCAGCCATCTCTATTCAAAAAAAAAAAATTCAGAGAAAAGTTAAAAACTTTTCATATAGTGTTGTAAACAACCAAAATGTGTTATCCAGGAGTCTGGATAACAAACTTAAAGGTAGCAAGCAGTGCCAGGCAGCAACAGCCAGAGCCAGCATGGTATTGTCTTGTATAAAGTGAGGTATGGATTCAAGGGAGGAAAATGTAATTCTCCCTCTTTACAAAGCATTGGTAAGGCCTCATTTGGAATATGCAGTGCAGTTTTGGAATCCTGTGTACAAAAAGGACATCTTTGAAATGGAAAGGGTTCAGAGAAGGGCAACTAAATTAATAAGGGGATTGGGGGAGCTTGAATATGAAGAGAGAGCTGGAAAAGTTACAATTATGTACGCTGGAGAAAAGGCGCTTGCGTGGGGTATGATTACTGTGTATAAATACATTAACGGGCCACAAATAAACTATCTGGGGCACGTTTCAACAATAGAACATGTCAGAGAACACGACACTCCCTTAAGACTTGAAGAAAAAAGGTTTAGGCTTCAAGCTCGGAAAGGGTTTTTCACTGTGAGAACGGTAAGGCTATGGAACTGTCTTCCAGTGGACGTTGTAATGGCAGGTTCATTGGTCAGTTTCAAAAAAAAGCTGGATGAGTTTCTGCAAACAAGGAATGTTGCAAGTTACTGGTATTGATACATAAAGTAGAGTTGATCCAGGGAAATTTCCGATTGCCACTTGGAGTCAGGAAGGAATTTTTTCCCCCTTCATAAATTTGGTGGGTTTTTTTGCCTTCCTCTGGATCAACAGTTAGGCAGGAAATGAGGATATTGCTAGATGGGTTGGACTGGATGGACGTATATCTTTATTCAACCTCAAATACTATACTGTCCAGGCTGAAGCTATGCTAAGACAGGAAAAATGTCTTGCATACACACTGTATCAGTGTATACTGTATACAGTGGGCATTCTAAACTGCTTGATTTCAAGCAGTTTATTGATCGGTAGATGAAGGTATGTGGTAAAGAATTTTGGGTTGATCCTAACCATGACTGTAGTATCTTAAGCTGAGAATATGCTCATGATGGATGGCAACATGTGATATGTTCATATCATTTAAGCCATGTATGGCTAGCCTTATTAATATCTGGTTTAAAATCAATAGCAGTAGAGTATATCTCTACACCTGACATTTAAACACTCTATCTTGCAGTTTCCTACAGGACTCTGTTGGCATGTATAGCATCAATTTTTGAAATTGATTTTTAAAAATGTTTTGCTGCTGCCTTGGGTAGTTAAGCCTTTCAACCGTTTTGTTTATGCACTTTGTTGTATGTGTGTATGTATGCATGTATATTTATAAAGCTCCACTTTGGTACACAGCACTGTACTTTATAAAATACAGAGTATGCAAACAAGGGGATAAGTGCAAGCAATTAATTATATAGATAAATAAAATGATAAGATAAAAACAATGTCATACATAGGTTAAGAACATATTAATATATATATATATATATATATATATATATATATATATATATATATAAAAAATAGTAACAGAAAGGCAGCAGCACTCTGATTTCACAAAATATGATCTGATTTCACAAAATATGCACAGCTGCATAATCCATATCTACAAAAAAGTTTAAAGATACAGCAGTACTTAATAAAAAAAAATATATTACCATCTTATTTTTCACTATATACAAGTACTCACAGGTAAAATAAATAAATAAATAAATAAAACCGCAATGTTTCACGGATAGCCCCTTTATCATGCGAATGGAATAGTGGTAAGACAAACAATTGGCTGGCCACAATGTATCTAGCTAAATACCCACTCCACAGGAAGTGGAAACAAACAATTGAAGCTAATTACATTTGGATCACATAGATTACAAGGTGCACTATGTGATCCAAATGTAATTAACTTCAATTGTTTGTTTCCACTTCCTGCAGAGTAGGTATTTAGCTAGATACATTGTGGCCAGCCAATTGTTTGTCTTACCACTGTTCCATCAGCTTGATAAAGGGGCTATCCCCGAAACGTCAAATTTTTCTTTGGAACCTGTGAGTACTTGTATATGGTGAAAAATAAAATGAACATACTGTATATATTTTTTATTAAGTGTTTCTGTATCTTTGAACTTTTTTTTCACACATACACACACACACATATATAAATTATAGATAAATATAGATACATTTTTAGATAAAGTGCAGCATGCCTTGACCCATTATGAATGAAATGGTGGGACAACATACAGATACAATTGGGAGATGGGTACAAAGTGCTTGAGGTGGCTAACAGTCATTTGTTGTGCTGGTTCTCAGAAAGGTAGGATAACAGTCTAGATTTAAAAGTATTAATGCATGTCACCTAGCAAAGCAAGAGAGGCAGAGAGGTAGGGAGTAGCAAGAGTGATTGGTTTAAGGCAGGAGCAGTGTTCATTGGGGGTTTGTGGAGGGCACGGACAGGAACATAAGGGTCAAAGAGAGAAGATAAGTAAGGGAAGCCACCCTATGGACTTAAGTATCAGGTTGAGGGTTCTCTTTTGAGTGAGATGATCCGAGCTGCCGAGTGAGATGATCTGAGCTGCCGAGTTTAAGACTAGAGAGGAGAGAGATGACAGTAGCAGAATCCAAGTAGCAGAATATTACAGTAGTCAAGACTAAAAGGAAAGAAAAGTACAGGAACAGGTGTCCACTCCGATATAAGGGGATAAAAAACTTTGGTCTCTTAGGAAGTGGCTGTGCTGCCGTGAAATGTGTCAGACCGCCAGATTGATACTTACTATTGTAGCCTGATATATTAATAAAGTTTGTTATCCCCGTATATCGGAGTGGACACCTTTTCCTGTACTTTTCTTTCTTTGTTGAGATGTTGGACAAGATGGGTAGCTGGACCCGTGCATAGAAACTGTGTGTAATAGCACATCAGGGACTCACGGTATAGACAGCTGATAGTGGAAGAGGGGATGCTCTCCTGCACGCACGGTATAAGTATGTATGTTTAATTGGGGGATTATAAGTGCATGCATGGGCATTTTAGTAGTGGCATGAGAGAGGAAATGGTGGATCTTGGCAATATTGCGAAGAAGAAAACGACACGTCCTAGTGACATTGTTAATGTGATGATTGAAGGAAAGAGAAGAGTGTTTGTACAGTATGAGGTACACAGTACTTAGAACAGTTTGAAACTATTTTTTGTTACAAGATCATTGAAACATTATTTGTGCATATTTTATGTGGCTTTTGATTACTTTAGATTCAATGCAATGAAAAATATTCTTAAGAAAAGGCACATTTTAAAAATGTTAGTTTTATTGAAGATGATCAAATTGGTATAGGTTTTAATTTTGTACAATGGCTGCTTTGAGGAAATCAATGTTTTTGTGATTGTGTTAGCTATGCTATCAGCCTTATCCATTCATTTGACCTTTTGGTTTAAAATGTCCAGCCATATATGATATTTATCATTTAAACATTCTAAAAATATCCCAATTAAATGTGTGGTCTTATCCTTTTTCTTTTTAAAGCCAAAAAAAAATCCAGGTGAAATTAAATCAATAGTAAGCGCTGGTTCATATACGTACAATGTGAAAATAACTAGAAGCTAATTGTCTCTCCTATTGGTGTACAATTAGTATATATTACATTACTGGGGTAATATATCTAATACCAAAATACTGATAATGAATTTGGAATGCCTTCTTAGCTCAGTGCAAACACATTTAAATCCATTTACTAACTTTTTGTTCAGTGACTTTTTCATTGTGATCCCCAATATATTTCATAGCAAAGCTCAGAACTGTTCATCCTGAGAAAATGAACTCCGGTGTTTTATATATACTGTTTGGACATCCGTATCCAGAATTTATTTGTGCATTCTAACCCTCATAAAGCTGCAGGAAGAGGTGATAAGATAAGAAAATAGAAAAAGCTATAAAACATAGCAGTCTAAATGAGAGGAAGCATGATTTTTAAAATAAGCATGCTATATTTTTTAAATGACGGCTGTGCATCTTATTAAATTCTTTGTGACCCAATGTCTTATTTATTGGATAGATTCTATAGACAAATGGTTTATGTTTTGTTTGTAGGGGTCAATAACCAAATAATCATGTTATATAGTTAATTTGGCTTGAAAGAGACAAATTTCTGTTCTTTCTATTTCTTCTCTTTTATTCTTACACTTTTTAAGACTGTACAATCAGTCCTTGGGTTACAAACCACATAGGTTCTGTAGATGTTAGCAGCATTTTTAAAAGAGGATTGCAGTACAAGCCATCACTGCAAGGTACAGCGCAAGGGGAGGGTTGGGGGCCCATAAAACAGTGGTGGGTAGCCAACTACCGGTGGACCACCTGGCTGTACACTCTTGCAGACCCCTATGCTGTACATGTGTTTGCCCTTATGTCTCTCCATTTTCTCTGTTTGTAAGTAGAAGTTGTATGTATGTCAGATGTTTGTAAACTGGTGACTGTCTGTATCTTCTCCCACAGTTTTCGAGCTTAGGACATGAAATTTTATACAGATGTGCGGGACACATAGGAGACGTGTGCTATTACTTAACTAAGGAATCCGTGGAATCGTTATTGTGTTATCACTGATTTTGGGGACTTTTTTTTACCTTTGACTATAATGGATCTAATCATGAAAATTCCAAAGTTTGGGTCATGTTATCAAATCCTGTCACTTTCTTTATGAAGTTCACCTGGGTCTGAGGCTATGCTCTGACACACAACTACACAAACACACACAGCTACACATACCCAATTTCAAAATAAAAGTCCTAAAATGTATACAATAAAAGCACAATAATAGATAGATATATGTAAAGCATAATGTATGTTTTATATTTTTAGCATGAAGTATGTAGCGAGAGCCGTAATCAATGTACCGAGCCGATAGCAGCTCTTAAGGACGAAATGCTTGTGAAGGTTCTCATTCATCCAGGTCATGGTATAACTGTTGTATTCAGTTAGATCAACTGGACTTAGAAGTTTAGTTCTTGAAGATGTTTCACTAGTCATCCTACTGGCTTTCTGGATTCAGGATGAATTAAATGCCAGCAAATAGCGGCATTAAGGATTGAAAATGGTTTAACACCATTTGCTATGCACAGAGAGCTTCTATCGGCTCAGCGCATTGAAAAAAGGGGAGAGTGATAGGGGCTCTATTACAAACTACAGCTCAGTATTCTCTGCTGCCATCTGCTGCTGTAGTTTTTAAACATCTTCAGGGCCCCCCACAAGCCAATCCACACTTCCGTTTCCATGGCAACCATCAAAAAGGTTATAGTTTTATGGTATTAAATACAAAAACACACCCTTAACACCACACAGACACAGGTACACACACCTCAACCCACCCAACCTACCTTCTGTTTCCATGGTAACCATACCTTAACATTAAAAAAAATGATGGTCTAACATGTAAAAACCTACCCCTCAACATCACACAGACACAAGTACACACATCTACTAATACACCCTCATAACCAAACCTACTCTTTCCATGGCAACCTTACCTAAACCATCAACATTTTTGTAGTCACAAACAAAAACACACCTCCTCACGCCACACAAACACAGCATACACACCTATACACACCTACTAATACACTCCAACACCCACCCCACTTTGCTGTTTAAATGGCACCCATACACACAATAATAAAAATATATGCATTTAATCAGAATGGATTATGACATTTAAATGTCCTCCTCCATTACCATAACAAGGCTATTAACAGGCTATTAATCTGCAGCACCCACACACAATTTTTTTTCAAAATGCAGCTTTAAACTGTTTTCTTCTTATAATTCTGTAAGTTAAAGGGACAGTTCAATGGAAATTATCAATATTTGTTAAATTGTTAGTTTGTGTAATGCCTTCTTAGTTATTCTACATATTCTCTTCCATCAAAATCAGTTGATTTCATACCCTTTGCTGTTCCCTGCTGTTGACATTAGTGAGCTGACATTTCAGGTTCTAACGGTCCTTCTTCTTCCCAGGAAGCACCACTTCCTTGAAATGTTCGTAACAGTAATTTTTACTGATTGGCTGTTGCATGGGTCAAAAATGCTCAGATCTCTACTGATCAACTGAATCAACCCAGGCACAACCCAGGAGACAAAATGCTGAATTAGCAGATTACTGTCATTAGGATGGGAAATTACTGCTCTTTTTTCTGAAAACATATGTATTTGCGCTAGAGGGGCGTGGCCAGCTATCCTGGAGAGAGGTCGCATGGAGTAAGAGCTCCCTCTCTGCTACCAGGAATACAGCTACTTACTGCAACATAAACGGGACCCAAACAACTTAAAAGAAGCAGCAGACTGGACTCAACATGGGCAAGAACAAATCTGCCGCTCACAAACAAACAGAGAAAAAACTCACCGTGTTCTTCCCAGGCAGCACAGATTCGCGGGCCGAAATCCAAGATGGCGGCGCCCATGGAAACCGCGAGAGCCGCAACCTACAGGGAGAGAGAAAGGAAGAAAAAGTAAGGAAACAGAAACAAACAGTATATATTAATAATACAGACATAGACTCTGACACAGAACAAAAAACAGACTTACAAACATCTAATACAGACCCAGGCGGGGACCTAGGAGACGCCGATCTCCCCTCTAGCCAGGGCTCCGGCTCACAAGGGCCTCTGGGGACCCAACCAAGCGGAGAACCTATAAAAAGACACAGAAAGGGGGACTTGGAAGGAGAGGAAGAAAACAATACGCTAGAAACCACACAAAGCCAAAACCCCTTGCATAACTTCCCAACCAAAGATACCCCAGTGTCAGAAAAAGTATTAAAAGACATGCTCATTTCTCAACATAAAGCCTTCAAAATGGACGTTACAGAAATGGTCCAAACAATTAAAAAAGATATAATAGACATTGCAGAAAGAACCAACCATATAGAACACAAAATGGCAGAATTCACAACCTCATTTAACGAATTAGCAGACGCTCATAACAACCTTGATGATAAAGTAACCACCCTCCAAAACAAAATCACTGACCTAGAAGACAGATCAAGGAGAAATAACATCAAAATCAGGGGAATACCTGAGACTGTCTTAAACTCCGAACTTGATCATTATCTAGAAAAATTACTAGAAACAATTCTGCCAAACTCAACAAAAACAGAGAGAACCATCGACAGAGCTCACAGACTATATAAACCAAAAAGTGCCCCTCAAACAGCACCCAGAGATGTAATAATAAGATTCTTATTCTTTCAAACTAAAGAACAAGTGATGTCACTTTCAAGAAACCAAAACAACCTGCCAAGCAAATATACCCATCTACAATTTTTCGCAGACCTATCACCCCAAACCATGCAGTTAAGAAGAACCTTTCAGGAAGCTACAGAGATACTCAGATTTAATGCTATAAAATACAAATGGGGTTTCCCAGTCCGCCTGATCGTAATTAAAGAAGAAAGATCATATGTCTTCAATACACCCAGAGAAGCTATTCTCAAAGCCCAGGAATGGAAGCTAAACATCCCTCAAACCATCAAAAACCAACTGAAAGAACCACACAAAAAAGAAAGAATCCAAAAAGAGTGGACCTACAACTGAGAACTATTCGAACCAACATCCAAACAAATCAAAACACTCATATTAGCCAAGGACTAATAACTTTGAAACTCTAAAGTTGAGACGAGAACATTTCATCTGCACCCCAGACTGACTACTCTAAAAACTCCCATCAGCTGCAGGGAATCCTAGACCGGAGCCCCTGCAAGAAAACGGTTTGAATACCTTTGAGAAGGGCTATGTCTTAAATGTGTTAAATATGTTAAATGTTATATATGTTTTGACTGTTTTATATGCCATAAATGTTTTATAAGATTGAAAAGTTCAGGGATAAGAGATACCTACTTTATCCCCTTAATAATACCCACCGAAAACATCCCTGGTCATACCAGGGCTTCCCGGGGGGGACAGTAGCCATAAATATAATTATAGAATACAACCTCACGGAGTTAACCTTTAAACAGCCCAATACAACCAAAACAGACTGATCAGTCCAATCATAAACCCCTGGACTGGGTTCCCACCCCGGGAGGCTATGGATACACTAATTAATTTCCATTTACCTCAGAGACAAGTTTAATTCAGCAAGAATACAAAATAATCTATCTCCCAAAACCAAATAAGCCACACCTGACCTAGCTTGGGCTAACAAACCTATAATAAACTAAAAACAAAATAATCTAGACCAGTCAATTAAGAAACAAGGAACTGTTTTAAATAAAACAACAGCATTTCCAGGTGGCAAACAGCCCTCCAAAAAGTCTAGATATCTATGATAACTAGGAATATGTTACCGACCCATTGTGGTCCCCCTATGACCCCCTTATTGAAATGTCTACCATTTAACCTAAGTTCTATATGTTTCTCATGTTTTTTATGTTATATATGTTTTATATTTTTTGTTTCTGTTATGTGTGCCGTTCCCCAGTTGCCTTACCTTCACAACACTCACAAAAATAATACAAACACCCATATGATGCCAAATGTACTCCCCAAAACAAAGATCTATATAAAAACACCACACCCATATACGCCTGTAACTAAGGACCCAAAACAACCAACCAGCAAGAAAACCCCCAGATCACATGGGAATTAAACTACAATCCTACAATGTCAGAGGTCTAAACTCCCCCCAGAAAAGATTCCTACTATGGAAAGAGCTTACAAGCAACAAGATAGACATAGCATGTATACAAGAAACGCACCTGAACAAAAAATCAACCCATCTCCTCAAGCATAAAGTATACAACAATATTTTCCATTCCTCATCAGAAAAGAAAAAAAGAGGAGTCACCATTGCAATAAACAACGCACTAGCCTTCAAACTATATGAAGCAAAGATAGACCCACAAGGCAGATATATAATCCTACACTGTTCCATAAATAACCAAAACCTAGTTATAGCCAACCTATACGCACCCAACCAAAGACAAATCAAGTTTATAAAGAAAATTATAAGCAAAGTTAAAGAATACCACCAAAAAAATATCATAATATGCGGAGACTTCAACCAACTACTAGACCCAGAAATAGACTCCACTAATCCCAACACAAAGAAAAACCACCAATTTTTCAATCTCCTGAAATCTGAAGATCTATTTGATGCATGGAGAACAACCCACCCAACAGAGAGGGACTATACTTTCTTCTCCCAATCCTACAATATGTACTCTAGACTGGATTACATCCTAGTAGACAAATGGACTCTCCAAAAACTCCCCAACACCAAAATCTCCCCGATCACATGGTCAGACCATGCACCAATAACAATCCTCCTAAAGGAAAGATTCAATGCCAACCAAACAAGACCATGGAGACTCAACCCAACCATACTATCATACGAAAAATCTAGAAACATAATACAAAAAGCTATATCAGAATATTTCGAAATAAACGAATCTCCAGAAATAGACCCGTTCACACTATGGAACGCACATAAAGCTGTAATAAGAGGCATCTGCATCCAACAAGCATCCCAACTAAATAAAATCAGAAAACAAAATAAACTGGAACTACTACAAAAAATAGCCACACTAGAGAAAGAAAACAAACAAAAACCATCACAACTCCTAAAAATACAATTGAAAGAAACAAAAGAAAAACTTCATTCGCTAAATCTCTATGACTATGAAAAAATGCTCAGAAGATTGAAAGCCTCATCTTACAACCAAGGAGGTAAAGCAAACAGAAACCTAGCAAATAGAATCAAAAACAAATTAGCTAATACCAAAATCTCATACATTATAGAAAAAAATAACAAGATACTCAACCCCCAAGAAATATCCAACCAATTTAGCATCTACTATTCCAAATTATACAACCTTGCAGAAAATGGAGAAACTAAAGAACCCAACAAAGAAAACTTAGAAGCATTCTTTAACTCAATAAACCTACCCTCAACGACAGCAGAACAAAAAGAATACTTAGATAAACCATTCTCCCAAGAAGAAATAATTAAAGCGATCAACACAGCAAAACTAAACAAATCTCCAGGAGAAGATGGGTTTACCAACGAATACTACAAAACCTACTCTACTACCCTTACCCCACATTTGCAAAACATGTTCAACAAAGCAACTGAAAACCAAACATTTCCCGAAAAGAGATGCTTAAAGCCATAATCATACCAATCCCAAAAAAAAGGGAAAGACCCGACACTATTAGGAAACTACAGACCCATCTCCCTACTAAATAATGACCTTAAACTATATTCCAAAATACTGGCCGAGAGACTCAAAAACATACTTCCACATCTCATCCACTTAGACAAGTAGGATTTATTAAAAACAGACAATCCACAGACAACACAAGAAGAAATTATTATTGACCTTATAGACTGGGCCAACCACAACAAGATCTCATCGCTATTTATATCACTAGATGCAGAAAAGGCCTTTGACCGCCTTAATTGGCAATACCTAAACCTGGTACTGGAAAAATTTGGAATACAAAACTCCTTTAAAAAAGCAATCATGGCGCTCTATACCAACCCATCTGCAAACGTGTACATTTCCAGTATGATATCCAACCCATTCAACATCTCAAATGGAACAAGACAAGGATGTCCTCTCTCCCCACTAATCTTCGCCCTAGCAATGGAACCTCTGGCACAAAAAATAAGAGAAGACCCAAATATAACAGGCATCAATATCAATTCATCATCTCACAAAATAGCACTATTCGCAGACGACGTTATTCTAATTGACACAAAACCAATTATCTCACTAATACACATATACAAACATCTACAGCAGTTTGGACGATTATCATACTACAAAATCAACGAGAAAAAATCTCAAGTTATGGAAACCAATCTCTCAGGAACCCTGAAAATGTTCCTGGCAAGCAAATATCAATTCAGATGGGACACCAACGAAATAACCTACCTGGGAATAAAAATTTCAACCAACCTGGAAAACCTATTCCAATCCAACTTCATACCACTAGTAGAAAAACTAGAAACTCAGACAAGAAAATGGAGGATCATGACATTATCATTAATGGACAGAATAATGGCATCCAAAATGCTAATCCTCCCCCGATATCTCTACGTTTTTAGATCAATTCCAATAAACATCCCAGAAACCTTCCTCTCAAGAGCACAAAAAAACATAACACAATTCATATGGAATAAAAATAAAGCAAGAATAAACAACCCAACCATGGCCAAAAACCGCAAAATAGGAGGTCTAGCAATACCAATATTAAAAGACTATTACCAAGCAACAACTATAGACCAAATAAGATATTGGTGGAAAAGCAAGACAAACACTAACCTATGGTGCGAAATAGAGGAAAAAATGTGCCAACCCATGAACCTGAAACAAATTTTGGGAGCAACACTTCTAGAAGACAAGCAAATAACCATTCCCTACACCCTCCCCCACGCATCCATTAAAATATGGAAAAATATACACAAAAATCAAAACCTCTTAGCACCATTATACGACTTCATACCCATAAACAGCCTTGAAATACTTATCCCGGATTTACATATTCAATGGGATCAACACCAACTAAAAACAATCAATCAACTATACCAACAAGGTAAACCGATCCCATTCCCTACACTACAAAGCAAATACCAACCAGAACGACTTCTTCAAACATATCCAAATTACATCCCTGCTTACAACCTCTAAAAAGAAATGGAAAACCTCAATAGACTCAACTGAACTACAATTTACAGCCCCCATTACCCCCCCCAAAGGAATAACAACCTTCTACAACTTGATCAACAACAAAAATATATTTACCAAACTCAGATCACATATAAAATGGGAGGAAGAACTAGGAAAAACCTTCAACGATAAACAATGGTCAGATGCAGCCAACATCCCCTTCAAACTCTCAAGATGCTCACAACATTGGGAAATAACAAGAAAGATACTGTTGAGATATTATAGAACCCCAACAATTTTAGCAAAATGGAACTCCAAATACTCACCACTGTGTTGGAGGTGCGGACAAGCCAGAGGAACACTTCTTCACATATTCTGGACCTGCAGGAAAATCAGAAAAATATGGAATAAAACTCAACTAGTACTATCATCAATATTACAAAAACAAATCACCCTCACTCCCGAACTGGCCCTCTTATTGGTAGACCTACAGCAGTTTCCCAGCAACCAACAAACCATTATATTCCATACTACTATAATTATCACTCAATTTATTGCCAGAAACTGGTTATCCACTAAAATCCCTAATATCACACTCATACTGAGAAACCTCAATACCAATATGCAGTATGAGAAACAATATGCCATAACCCAACTTAATTTTCACAAATTCTACAAGAAGTGGGAATATTGGTATACCGACAATAGATCTCTATATCAATAAAGATTAAGACGTTTTGGCTCAAATTAGCTAAAACCTGATAACCAAGCAAGAATGAAATACACAAAATGGCAGCTGGGGTGACACACGCTGAAATTTACTTTTGGTTATTTTATCCACTGCTACCCATTCCCTACAGTATATCACATATTGATATGTTATAATGTGATATTTTATTTGATTTGATTTGTTTTTATTTGACTCTATTTGATTTGAATTGAACCGTATTATAAAAACTCTTCAATAAAAACTGAATGATTAAAAAAAAAAAAACATATGTATTTGCACTGAACTTCCCCTTTAATGCTATATTCTTTTATGCAGTAGTTTTAAGTACTTCAGACCTCAGATTCCTAAATGACCAATGGTGTGTGGAGTTTAACGTGTCCTATATTTGGTCTAACCCTGCCTAACATTCACTGGGGATCCACCCAGCACCGCACTTTTATGTCAAATTTATTTAAAACAAATGGGAACTTCCCCTTTAATGCTATATTCTTTTATGCAGTAGTTTTAAGTACTTCAGACCTCAGATTCCTAAAAGACCAATGGTGTGTGGAGTTTAACGTGTCCCATATTTGGCCTAACCCTGCCTAACATTCACTGGGGATCCACCCAGCACCGGACTCTTATGTCAAATTTATTTAAAACAATGGGACAACTTTCAAATCAAGGTACTTCCTGCAGAATCTTGATTCTTGGGAGGTGCAGTACATTGACTTCCAATTGTAGATCTGCAAGGGTTATAATTGTTAGTTAATAATTGATGAATATGTGCAGTAGATGTGACAAGTCATTTTATTAGAGATGTTTAAAACTGTTGAGTTTCGTTTTGTTTTCGAATTTTCGAAATTTTCGGAAAGTTCGAGTTTCGATTTTCGAAAACCGGCTACTTTTGATTTTCGAAAATTGTCTACTTTCGATTTTCGAAAATCATCTACTTTCGATTTTCGAAAATAGTATACTTTCGATTTTCGCTAAAAATTGAAAATTCTGAAAATTTGGGTTCCGTGAAATTCGGAAGTTCCGAAAGTTTCGTCGGGACTTTGAAACCCTCACATTCAATTTGAAACTGGGTTCTAATCGAACCCACATTACATCTCTACATTTTATGAAGTTGGGGAAAAAAAAACACATTATTATGCTGCAGGTCCAATCCTTTCTTATATTACAAAAACTATACGCATGAGAAAAAGTACAGTGTGAAATGAATTTATGGTTAGTGTTTGGTTGCTTTTTAGTGTCCTTCCTGTGTCATGGGTGGCTTTTTCAGAGTCTGCGTAGGGGTTAGACCCCCGCTGTTTTTCGTTGTGTCTCCAAATATCGATGATTGGGTTCATTGTAGCTGTTTTTTGTAATATGGTTGCATGGGATACCTACTGCGACTCCTCCTTTGGAATATACTCCAGTAAGCCCTGTAAAGTGGTTAAGTGTGTGGCCTCTAATATGGTGGAGAGGGTTTATGTGTGACTGGTTCTGACAATGGTGGTTGACCTGATTTGACATTGGTGGGTGGGTGTACCTTGAATTTTGGAAATTAGGGTTAGATGCCAAAGGTAGGCAATCAAATGGATTTAGATTGTTTTTAATTGATGTGTATTTATTTTATTCATGTTTTGAGGGGAAATAGTGGGGTGTGGTTACGGGCTTTAAATTAAAGTTTGATGAGGATGGCCCAAATAGGGCTGAAACACATTGATCAGTACTGGAGAAGTTTAAATCAATAAAGTGATATACATATTGTGAGTCATGTGAGTGCTCTATATGTGGTTTGTGTACAGGTTGTGGAGGTGCACCCCAGCCAAGGACTGACATAAATTATTTTACTACGCTTCTGATATGCACTTTGCAAGTTGTGGATTTTGTATCTAACCAGTGGCTTCCTTGTTACATCTGAATATGGAGGACTTCACCACTGCAAACTTTTGTGATGTAGACATGGAAGGTAAATATTCATACTCAAAGAATGATTCTTATTGAATTTTGTTTCTAGAACCCACTAGCCCCCAGGATACTGGCAAGTCGTCTAGGGAAGTGTATTAGAAGTTATTGAATTTTAAAAAATGAGAGGTTGATTTATTGCTACATGGTGTATATTTGTCAGATTTTTGAGCTAAGAAAATCCCACCTGGTTTCTGGGTACATAATGTTCTTACTATCAGCAGATTAGGTAAAGAGGTTTTTAGCTCTTGGTGCTAATTTTTAAATAAATGTTTGTTTGATTTTAAACGATGAGATTTTGTTAAAAACTATCTGATCAGACAGACGATAAATTTACACCACATGGTACTTTTGAACCCGTTAACACCCTCTATTAAGGTTTTTCCTGCATGATTCGTACTGGGGTACAAAATAGTACCAGCTAAAAAGGTTTTTATTATAGTAATCTTAGTAAGACTGATATTGCTGCTATTTGTACTCCTGTATGTAATAATGAGCTCATTATTCACCCAGCTGACAAGCGCTGGGTGGTAGTGTTGTTGGATTATCAATACAATCACAATGAATTACTAGCACAATTTAATAAGCCGGATATTTACTAGAAGGCTCAGGAGCATTCCAAATATCACTTTAAGGTGGAGATTAAAGGGGAAGTTCAGTGCAAATATATATGCTTTTAAGAAAAAAGAACAGTAATTTTCAATCCCAATAAGCTTAACCTGCCCATTCAATATTTTGTCAGTGTAAAAATAAATGCAGCCAAAATACTGACTTCCTTTTTGCAGGACCCTTAAAAGGGATTGTAATGAATGGTCTTGCCCTTGACCCAGCACCTGGGTTGATTCAGTTGCTCAGTAGAGATCTGAGCATGTTTGACCCACCCAACAGCACATCAGTAGAAATTACTGTGAGGGTCATTCCAAGGAAGTGGTGCATCCTGCGAAGAAGAAGGACCGTTGAAACCTGAAATGGCAGCTCACTAATGTTAACAGCAGGGAAAAGTAAAGGGTATGAAATCAACTGATTTTTCAAAATGGGAAAGATGTGGCCCCATCATTTGCCAATTTATACATGCAACATTTTTAAACCAATAATAGGGAATCATATGTAGATATACAAAAGGTACATTGATGATTTGTTTTTCTTATGATCTGGAGATGACTACTGAGGGGTATAAAAAGTATCAATGAACCCAATAATCCCATTAAGTTACCCTGTACTGTGTATGGATAGTTTTGATTATTTAGATCAGCAGATTTTTTTTTTACAGAGTGAAATACTTGATATCACATTGTATTGGAATTATTCCATGCTACCAGTTTTCATCCCCCTGCTCTAATGTAGGTGATTCCTTATACACATTTTTTTCCTTCTATTGAGAAATAACTCTGACCCCACCAGAACAGAGGAACTATTACATGAGATGTGTTACTTGTTCCTGGAAAGGGGTTTAACAGGTATTAAAACAATAAGTCAAAGCCCTTACCAAGGATACACCTGATGACCCCAATGGACACAAGCATAATTATAAACTGATTATGGTGTTTACATTGGACTATTCTCTTATGAGCAGCAGTACACAAATACTGGGATTTGTTAACTAAGGACGCCAATCATCCCTTTTGAACCAACATGGGGAGGTTTGCACAAGGGTGGTCACTGAGGAACATACATGTAGCTCTATGCTTTCTGGTAAACACTTTCCACATCCTCATACAGAAAAAAGAATTTTGATGAATGTAGATTAACATGTTCAAGTTCCTTGTTTGTTTATTTCATTCTGTTCTACTATGTAGTTAAACTAGTGCCACCTTTTGTGAATGCATGGCGAATCATCATAACTCAATCCAAGCTATCATTATCAAATAAAGGACCATTGAAAAATGCAAGCAAATATGGTGATCTCTTGGTGGCTCAAACAAGAAAAGGGATTATCAATGCACATTCCTGGGCCCCATATATCATAATATCTATGCTGGTGCAAACAGTAAAAACGTTGGGGTTTTTTGTTACAATTTTATGCTTAAAAGTGAAAAGCCTTCCAACCATGTCAAGGTAACCCCAGTATGGAAGGTCCTAACAGTTTACCGTGTGTCATTTATCTGGGCTGACACTCCCTGCTTGGTTGCATTTTCTTGGGAGGGTTGTCTCCCTGACCTTGCATTGGATTAATATTACAGGCTATCACTTCCCCCCGCCTACTGGCTTTTAACAAGGAGGGAAGAGGCCTTTCATCCAGTGCTTAGTGTGCAAGGCATAAGACCTCCAGTTAAAGGGACATATTAGGGGTGCTACTACCACATGGAAGCTTGGTCAATCTTCCTGCAGAGAAACTCTGCTACAATATATACACAAAAGGGGGGCTGTGGGAACACTCCTGTGGCAAAATTACTTTATAACAAATAGTGGAAGTGCTACTGATCTGACCAAAACATTAGAACAAACAAGAAAAAAGATGATCAATGCACATTCCTGGGCCCCATATATCATAATATCTATGCTAGTGCAAACAGTAAAAACATGGGAGGTATTAGTTACAAATTTATGCATAAAAGTGAAAAGCCTTCCAACCACGTCAAGGTAACCCCAGTATAGAAGGTCCTAACAGTTTACCTTGGGTCATTTATCTGGGCTGACACTCCCTGCTTGGTTGCATTTTCTTGGGAAGGTTGTCTCCCTGACCTTGCATTGGATTAATATTACAGGCTGGAAGTGCTACTGATCTGACCAAAACATTAGAACAAACAAGAAAAGATGATTAATGCACATTCCTGGGCCCCATATATCATAATATCTATGCTAGTGAAAACAGTAAAAACATGGTGGCTCAACATTTTAAAGAAGCAGGACATAATCTTTCGGCCCTGAGATTTATGGTTTTTCAACGTGTACCTAAATCACAAACGATAAGTGATCATTATTGCTTAGATTGGGATCTCAGGTGGATTATTAGGTTACAAACTATGTCCCCAAAAGGCTTGAATGAAATGATAACTATAAATACATTTTTATGATGTTTTTAGGATGTGATGTTACTTGGCCTTTAATGTATACAGAGTAGACATGCATGATATGACCACTATGAATTATAGTCTACGTAGATAGGTGACTTCTAGTGTTAAGATTTTATATATATGGGATAAGCCCTGAACAGATGTAGGTCTATGCATTTTAATAGATGGATTCCTTCTTATAATTCTGGGTTGTTTTTTGATTGCTTTTAAGAGTCCCTCCTGTGTCATGGATGGCTTTTAGAGTCATGAATTAACTGTCTGCATAGGGGTTTGACCCACTTTTGCTAGTCATCTGACTGGCTTTCTCAATTCAAAATGAATCTGTTGACAATAAATATCCTGGAAAATCCCAATTAGCTAATAGCTGGTGTTCTCTAATTCACTGGGAGGCACACATGCAATATTAATTTACCCAGAGAGATATTGGCTCTGGGTAAATCTCCCCCAAAGTTTCAAACTTTTAGGGGGATGGACAGGCTGCATCTTCTTTGTTTTATATCTGCTGTTCACTAGATAGCATGGGGAGTGTTCAGTGTTCAGCTGATCCTTAGTACCTATAGATTAATGTCATTAATCATTCTACAGACACAGCAAAGGGAGAGGTAAGAATCAGCTTGTTGAATGGTTCTGAATGTGCCATGTCAATTGGGACAATGTTATCTGGTGACTTTAATTCCCCTTTAATGATTAAATAATTTATAGTATAGCAGTTTCTAGATTCAGCTACAGAACAATAGCTAGCGTGATAAACTAATTATAAACTTCCTGTTAAATGACAAGTCTACACCTTTGCTTTTTTCTTCATAAATTATTGATGCGTCTTATTCCAAAATACAAGAACATCTTGTATGATTAATCTATTGATTTTAATTAGTCCAGAAAATACTATTTTATATTTGTTGTGAAAAAGAAAATAATTGTAATAAACTGTATTATGTACTATCAGGGTTATTCAATAAAAGTTCTTATCGTTTAAAATGGTGCTAATTTGGCCCCAACCAATCAGATATTAGCTTTCAAATGTTAAATAAGATCTGATTGGTTGGGGCAAAATTAGCACCATTTTAAATGATAAGAACTTTTATTGAATCTTCCTGTATATATATAGCAAATATAGTAATACTAAAACTTATGCGTAAAAAGCATGCATCCATACTGAAGAGGTAATTATTGTGACTTGTGACTTTTGTAGGGTAAAGCTGTACAGAAAAAAACTTTTGTGTATGAAAGTGAGAGGTGGTTCACATGGACAGATTCCTCCTTGAATTTACCTCCTGACCTTCCAACCATACAATTAATATAACAATTGGTAATCTGTTGGTTGGAAATACAATTAGGGTACACATATAATAGAATAGACCTAGGCAATCCTGCCACAATGTGCAGTTCAACCTAAACAGGACCTTTTTGTTTTAATTGAAAGCTCAGGGTTGTGCTTTCAGTGATACCAACACTAAGTGCACAAACATGCAAGTGGTTCGGGATCTATCTGCCTCTCCCTTATGCCCATAGCTGTTAAGCCGTAGAGCTAGAGATGCTTAGCTAGCTAGAGCTAGAGCTTAGAGCTAGAGATGCTTAGAGCTAGAGATGCTTAGCTAGCTACTTAGATGCCTTCATCCGGTAAGCGTCAGGAACCATTCCAAACTTTCCCTCCCTTTCTGCTCCCAGTGAGCACCCAGGGGAAATCTGTATGGGATAAACCTGAAGGTCCTAAAAAGGACTCAAGCAATACCTCCACATTATATGAACAAACACATACACACACCCCCCTTACCTATTTCACCTGGCTGCCAACTAAAACCTAGAGGGTCTATGTGGAATAAACTTAAACAGCACCATTGGGAACCACAAGACCCTAACCAGCATCCAGATGAACATGCTTATTAGTAATTACCACAGCAAGTTCCAGATTTACAGTCACTATGGGGTTAGGACTTGGATGCACAGGATACTGATTAGCTTTATAGGATAGGGAGAGATAGGGGTTAAAGGAGCTAAAAGCTCCCCACAAAATATAAAATGAAATAGAGCTTACTTATAACAGAAGGTACTTTACAGCCTCATATTATTATAATAGCATTGCCCTTATAATCTAACATATAAACAACATATTTCTTACTCCCAGAGAAATGGGCAGGGACATGCAAATTATCTCATTTATAGTCTGTAGCTAAGGCATGTGTCCAGATGCAATACAGCCTAATGGTATAGTGCAGGGGTGTTGAACTTGTGACATTTTACATGTTTTAAAACTACAAATCATTCTCTGTTAGCAGTAAGTTTTTTCTTAATGCCCTGTAGCCAACAACAACAACAACAAATAACATTTGTAAAGTGCTTTTCTACTCAAGGACTCAAAACGCTGTAAACATGGCTCAGACCAATAATTGGTTGATTGGTAAATTGTGGTATAGAGGAAGAAATCTATAAATCCGGAAATGCCAGGCTAAACAGGTGGCTTTTCAGTCTGGATTTGAATGACTCCAGGGAAGAGGCTGTCTTTACTGGGTGTGGTAGGGATTCCAAAGTGTAGGGGCAGCATGACAGAAAGCTCTGTCTCCAAAGGTTTTGAGGTGCACTCTGGGAGTGACCAAGTTTATGGAACTTGCTGATCTGAGGTTGTGAGAGGTGTGGTGCAGCTTCAGCAAGTCCTTCATGTATCCATGTAGCTAAGGCATGTGTCCAGATGTAATACTGCCTAATGGTATAGAGCAGGAGTGTTAAACTGGGGGCCTTTCACATGTTTGAAAACTACAACTACCAGCATTCTCTGTTTGCAGTAAGTTTCTTCTTAATGCTCTGTAGCTACGGCATGTTCCCAGATGTAATGCAGCCTAATAGTGTAAAGCAGGGGTGTTGAACTTGTGACCTTTCACACATTTGAAAACTACCACCCCCAGCATTCTATTTTAGCATTAAGTTTCTTCTTTATGTCCATTGGTTAATGAATATATACAGAGGCAATACAGCATAATGATATAGAGTATATGTGTTGAACTTTTCACATGTTTAAAAACTACAACTCCCTGCATTCCCTGGCTGCACAAAATGCTGGAAAATTTAGTTTTCATACATCCGGGAATTAAGCCATTTTCCTGACATACAGACATTAAAACCCCATTGGCTTAAACATGAAAGTGATCCATCTGCCCTTCCATCCTTACCTATTACACTATTGGAATAGAGAAGGATTATGTAGGTTACTACAGTCATGAACCTTACTAAACTTTCCCTTCCTTGGCTATTCCACCTGCCTTCCTGCCTGCCAGCTAGAATCTAGAGGGTGGACTAAACCAGAAGGTCTGAGATAAAAGATAATCCAGCCACAATGTGCATTTCAACAACACCAATGGGGGATCTGAGACCCTAAACAGAATTCAGATTATCATGCTAGGTTCATACTTATTAGTATTTACCACAGCAAAATCCAGATTAACAGTCACTATGTGGTTAGGACAGCGTAGCATAATGATTGCCTATATAGTTTAAGGAGTGGTAGGGGTTAAAAGAGCTAAAAGCTCCCAAGAGTATTTTGACTATCCCATATTAAAATTGGAATCTCAGCTCTGTAAGTGTATATATTTTGTATAAGTTGTATATTTTGTCTTCCTAATATGTCAGTGCTATACTCTTTATAGTAACAGAACACAATCAGTCTGCAAACACCCCTTAATTACTAACAAAGTGGGTCCTATACCTTATAACAGACTGTGGGAAAAAAACACAATCTACACACAGTATAAATATAAATAAGTAATAAGGGGTAATCAAAAGGGGAAACGGATCACAATATTAATCGGAATATTCCTTTTTAATACAACTCCAATAAAATATATTACATATATAAAAACCTCCAATAATACATTTATATAGTACAATCACCCAGTATGTAACAATAAATAAACTCCAAATAGTGAAACAGACACAGTGTCTCTTAGTAGAAGTCCAAAATTAGTAAGTGATAAATAGTAAACAATACCTCTAACAATACCGGACTTTCTACTATACTTTATATACATTTATTGATGAACATTTAAATGGTAATAGTGAGAAAGTACACACATACATATACACCTTACTTAAAGTACGCCAGGTGGCAAGTCCATCTACAAGAAACTGGACACAAAGTCACAGGCACATGCGTCTTGTGCAATTACAGTTTATAAACAACAACTGCAAAATTGTACATACTAGGAAGCACCAGCAATGGCATGGGAAGTGTCCACAATGGTGGAAGCCAGTAAGGGATGACTGTTTGGTTGTTGTTTTTTATTTATGAATTCCAGGCAATCCAATCAGATTATCATATCGAGGATTAATTGTTGCAAAAATATCAGCTCATGTTTGTCCACTCCTTCTTCGTCCTTACATAATATTCAATGTCAGCATTCTCAACATCTTGCAACATTTACAGGCCTATGTAATAAAAGCTCTTATTGTTAAAAATGGTGCTAATTTTGCCCCAACCAATCAGATGTTAGCTTTCAAATGTTATATAACATGTGATTGGTTGGGGCAAAATATGCACCATTTTTAACCATAAGAACATTTTTTACATAGGCCTGTTAATTTGTCAATTTAGCAATCTTAAATGATGTTTAGACCTTTCTCTAATCCTCTTTCTATATATTTTCTATTCTAAGCATATTTAAAAAATGTACAGTAAGGTTATACTGTTGATCTGATTATCACAATTCACAGTCTTTACAGATCAGTTTGCAATTAAAATATATATACAGGAAAACTCATGGAGAGCCACTTTAGGCTCCCTGGTGCAATCACGGCTGAGTTTTATGCAGATAACGTCTCTCAGTTAAAAAGTCGAGCAATGGTTAAGTGCTAAATGCATATATGTATATAAATGCTATGTGGTTAGCTTCTGCATTACCCATGCATCTGCCGCAAGGAAGGAGTTAAAGTTAAATATTACACAGTCACAAGCATTATATAGCCCAAGTCATTCTTACTTTAAAATGTCTTGATTGGTGAAGCTAAGGATACAATAAGAGCAGTTATATGGCCCTCAGGTCACTTTTTCTGTCCTAAAACATTTAAAAACATAAGAAATACTGAAAATTATTTGACTTTAGGCACCCCACCTCACTCCCTGAAATTTATCTAAAATATAGTAAGTGATCTCTACAGGCTCACATTTCTATCTAAGTAATGTTTTGCCTGTTTTTCCCTGAATATTTTTGCTAGGATTAGAACGGTTTCTGATGAATCAATACTTTTGAGGAATGAGGTATTAATATAAGGGGTCTGATGGCTCAAAAGCATTTTAGTTATCAGACATAGAAGAAATTCATAAAGGGAATGTCCACCCCAAAACTAAAATTTTATCTCATACTGACCTCACTGTGTAGTGTGCAGAAATCCTTACCTTCCATCTCTGCTCCTTATGGTTCTCCTGCAGTGTCTATTCAAAGTCCAGGAAAGTAAAGGAGCTATCAGTGAGTCATCCTTTCCCTGCTGCTTCCTTAACCTCAATAAGGACAGTGTCATGCACAGGGAAGCCCTTCTCTCCCCTTCCTTTCTTCCCTCCCTCCCCCGATCCCTTCTGTCTGCTGCATCTCCTAACATTAAATCCTTGTAACTGTGTGCAGTCTACCCCATCCCACCCCCAACTGCCAAGTTAATTTGCAAGAAAAGCCATAGAAAGTTACTAACAAACCTTTGTTCACCCTGTGCTTTAAATAGCCGGCAGCCAGCTAGCAGCCAATCACGAGGCTGCCGGTCCCGTCCCTCTCTACTATTTCCGGCTAGCAGAAAGCTGAGAACAGAGCGCTGAGGAATCGAGGTCTGTAAATAACTTTCTGGGGATTTTTTTGCAAAACTAACTCGGCGGTTGGGGGTGGGATTGGGTGGACTACACATGGTAAAAAGCTTAATTTAGGGGTGTAGATACCCTTTAAATTTATCTTTCACCATATTACTTATTTTTTACTGGGTCATAAATATGACTTAAAAGCACATAATCTGTCATAATAGTCATTAATTAATAATTTTAACGTGTTTAGGCACCACTTACATGTTATATGTATTTCCCCTCTGGTCATGTTAGTTGCCCAAACAAAATAAAATAATATCAAATAATTATAATTGATCCAGGGAAATTTCCTGATTGCCACTTGGAGTCAGGAAGGAATTTTTTCCCCCTTCATAAATTTGGTGGCTTTTTTTTTGCCTTCCTCTGGATCAACAGTTAGGCAGGAAATGTGGGTATTGCTGAGTAGGTTGGACTGGATGGACATATGTCTTTATTCAACCTCAAATACTATACTGTACTATACTATAAAATTTAAATAAAGTAGTTCATTGTAACTAAAATTTAAAAAATTCATCTTTCCCCAGGGTATTTTATAAAACACAACAGTAATAAGAAATATTATTACTGTCACAGAAACTGACAATACATGAAGGTATCCCTGAAGCTAGAAAACAACTCCTCTATATAGAGTTTACAGTTAATGTATATCTGAGATACAGCCATAGATCAGGCCTATCCTTGTGCACTTTGGTTTCATTCTAGAATTCACTTGCAGTTAGATATTTTTAATAAAATTACAAGGAGATTCAATAAAAGTTCTTATCATTAAAATGGTGCTAATTTTGCCTCAACCAATCAGATATTATTTAACATTTGAAAGCTAACATCTGATTGGTTGGGGCAAAATTAGCACCATTTTTAATGATAACTTTTATTGAATAACCCAGTATTAAAATTAAACTAATTATTGAATTTTTTAGAATAAAATATGAAACTAGAAATCTAATTATTAGTGATCATTAATCACCTGCCTTTAGAACGGTTCTAAAGCAGGGAAATACATGAAAGCATGCAGTAGAAAGGAGAAAAATAGTACAAGTAAAAAAAACGTTGAGAAGATTTTTTGCATTTTTAGTATATATTTCATATCACTGTCCATTTTCTTGTTTATGTACACTCAATGATAGGGGTATTATATTCAAATAATATGAATGAGAAATTTCTATTTTGTTCTTTAATTAGGTTAAACATTAAAATAAATAAAATGAAAAAAAATTTCCCCAGCTATTTCATTAGTCTCGGTTTGCTGGCCATCTCATTATTCTCACAATTATCTATCTGAGAAAAAAATATGATTTTTTCAGGATACCTGATACATTTTGAACTAAAAAATGCATATACTGTACTACATATGGCTCTGTGTTAAGTGAATTCCTGTTGGAAAAGGATCTTGGTGGATAACAAATTTAAATGTACCAAGCAGTGCCAGGTGGCAACAGCTAGAGCCAATGAGTCTTGTATAAAGAGAGGTATGGATTCAAGGGAAAACAAAATTATTCTCCCTCTTTACAAAGCATTGGTAAAGCCTCATTTGGAATATGCGTTGCAGTTCAATTCAATTTGCCAACTCTGGGGTGGTGGAGACACAGAGTTTAGCTCTGTGCTCGCCGCCTGTGGGGGCATGTGGGAGCACTGACAAGTGCCTTTTGGGGCTTAGGGGATCCTGCAGCTTGAACAGGGACCACTCCTTCCCTGGACAAAGAAGTGCCTTTGTGGCATTTAGAATTGACCTTGTGGCACTGACAAATAACTTTTGGGGCTCATGGTGTCATGCAGCTCAAAACCAGGACCCCCTCCCCGGCATTTATAAGTGCCTTTGCAGGACTTAAAAGCATACTTGAGGCACTGACAAGTGCCTTTGATGGGGGTCCTGGAGCTCGAAACCAGGACCCCCATTGGCTCTTAGAAGAGCCCTTGTGGCTCTTCTAAGAGCCTTTCTGATAAGGGGTCCCACAGCTTAAAATTGAACTGGTCTCCAGCCAGATCTCCAGCGTCTTCTTTCATCTCCGACAATGTTGATGATGCCGGCAATGTCACAACGGCCACCATTGACACCAACGTAGACAATGTTTCCACCGAATTTTGATCCTGACATCTTCTTTCTTCTGCTATCACACCAATGACATCTGAGTTCTGCGGGGGTTTGCTGAAGGACCAAATCAAATTGTGGTTGGTTAAGATTTCAATCCTTCACACATTAACCAATCATATTATAATATTTTTTAAAAATATGATTGGTTAATGTGTGATCATATGATTGCTAGGATTGAAATATTTACCAATCATATTTGAATATTTTAATGGCATTATAGACGTATTTATAAATTCGATTTGTTTTCGTGGCGATGTGCAGCAATACATTTTCTCTTTTTGCTGTAATAATGCAGATTTTTGCGGGGAAAAAAGGAAAAATGACAACGCACGGGGCGGAGTCAAGGCGAACTGCTGGGAAGGGGTGGACAGTCATATGCCAGCGGGGGATGGGCCCACTGGCAGCACACCCCTACCCCGCAATGGAGGCACAGCCACCTATGCCCCCAAAGTTTGCCCGTGGTGCAACCCTTTCTTCCAGCAGCCCTTCCTGACCCCTCCCCTGTGTGTCGCCATTTTTCATTTTCACAGTGAAACTGTACTTAGCACCATTGGGGGTGGCAGACTATCCCGCAACAGTGGTAAGAACACCAGAACCCCCCCACGCCGATCGCCCATAGCACACCTTTTTCCAGCAGCACTTCTTGAGCCCTTCCCATGCATCATTTTCCATTTGTGCCGCAAAATTGTACTTAGCGCAGAGCATTAAGTTAACGGAGCTTTATAAATATGCTCCTTAATATTATTATTTTTAACTTTGACACCGTTAAAGATGAAATAAACTGGTGAGTTTCATTTCGACAGCAGTTCTGAAAATCTGATTCAAACCCAATTGAATAGAAATTTGTCTAACTGTTATTTGTAAACCTCGAATATTTGGTAGCATTTTCCAAATTTTCAATAGGCATTTTCAATTTTCATATGGAATTTTCGATTTTCAAATGATCAGAGTTTTGAAAATTTAAAAAAATCAGTTGAATTTGTGTTTTTTTATTGTTGATATATTGTCCAGAATTTAGCAGTGCCAGTTTGCTGATTGGTTTGATTGACAGCACAAGCAGGCAGAGTGTATTGTAATTACAGGGAATTATAGAAGACATGGAAAAGAGAAAAAAAGTATTTTCCCACTATAGATGCCCTTTAAAAATATATTTGTATATAAACAGAGTATCGGGTGATAGATTGTGTACAGAGAGTATTAGTCATGGAGTTTTATCTATGTGAACGTTTTAAGTGGTATACTGCAGGGTTTGGTATTAGGGCCACTGCATTTTGAGTTTCTGTCTCAGCAATGACACAAAAACATGAAGGGCATTGAAAATGATGCTACTTATATTATACATGGGTTTGTACCCATGTGTGAGTCTCAGTTGGAAAATTATCTATCAGGGAGATGTAATAAAAGTTCTTATTGTTAAAAATGGTGCTAATTTTGCCCCAGCCAATCAGAATTTATTTACCATTTGAAAGCTTACGTCTTATTAGCACCATTTTTAACTATAAGAACTTTTACTACACTTCCCTGCAAATGTTTTATTAAATAACAGACTAGTTAAAGCAAACAGCCTCAGACAGCCACAGCTTAAAGGGTATGTCCATTCAAAAATTTACTTGCTTTCTATCTGTTTTACTGAAGAACAGGAGGTAAATGCAGTATTTCTTACCTCCCACTCTTAAGTAAATCTTGCAGGAGAGCAGGAGAACTTACCGGGATCGTTCCAACGCTGACAGAGCCGCGGCCGAAATCCCCGACGCCTCCAACGCATCTCCAGTCCTTTGCACAGTGCACATGCACACACTGTGCTAAGGAGAGTGGGAAGGCCGGAGGTATCGGGGATTTCGGCCGCGGCTCTGTCGCGATGGAAACAATCCCGGTAAGTTCTCCTGCTCTCCTGCAAGATTTACTGAAGAACGGGAGGTAAGAAATAGTGCATTTACCTCCCGTTCTTCAGTAAAACAGATAGAAAGCAAGTTAATTTTTGAATGGACATACCCTTTAAGCTATGAATATATTCTTTTATATAAAGAGAGGTATAGATTCATGTAAGAAACATATTATTACCCTTCAATACAAAGCACTGGTAAAGTCTTATTTGAAAAAAAGTTCAGTTTAGAATTCTGTGTTCAGAAGAATTGACATATTGTCAATGGAGAGGGTGCAGAGAAGGGCAGCTAAATAAATATGGGTAATGTAGGAGCTTGACATAGTTACATCACTGTTTACTAATGCTATCAGAGGACACACAGGCATTCTTTAAGATTAGAATAAAATATGTTTTGTCTAGTAGATGACAATAGCAGGTTAATTTTATTGTTTGAAGAGAAAGCTACATGTTTTTAAGAATAAATGAATATTTAAAAATACTGGTATTCATACAAAAAAATCTTTTTGGTTTTGGGATGTTGTCATTTGGACAAGAATTATTTTTGACAATTTTTTTTAAACCTTTTTTTTTTTTTGCCTTCCTCCAGATCAACTGTGCATCAAAAAGGTTAAATTTAATGGGATGCATGACTTCAATATCCACTACTATGTAATTCTGATATCTAGTTTTATTGCAGATTATGGAACAATTAAAAAAATCCTTGCACCAATAAATCAAAACTCAAGCAGTTGTCTTTTGGAAGAAATTGAACTTCTCCCAGATGGTCAGAGGGAGCCCATCCGAAGGCTTCATATCCTTCATAGCCAGAGTATACTTTTTGTGGGACTTCATGGACATGTTATAAAAATTCCTCTGAAAAGGTGTCTATTCTACAAAAGTCGCAGGTATGATGTACAGTGCTATATACATAATATATGAAATTTATGTTAAAGCAATTTTTAAATTATTATTTTGTATCAACAATAAAAGCCATTGTTTACTTGGTACAGAACAATACATTTTGCTGGAAATTTTTTACGGAATAAGGTAAAATATTTATTTTAAATATTAGATTAGAGTTATGAAATATTGTGGATTTTATCATTCTTTGTACAGCGCTGTAGAAATTGTTCAAATAAATCAAATATAACAAAATAAACCAAAATAATTTGCCACAGGACATAAAGGACAGATGAAGATTAAAAATATTAAAGCAACTGAACCTGTTATACTGTTTGTAAACAGAATTAACAAACATGGATTTTTTCTTATCTATACAAATTAACTGATATGTTTTTAGCTTAAAACTTTTTCTAAAAAAGAAAATGTCTTAAAATTAAAATTTTTAAAATTTCTACCAGATCCACAGATTTTTTAAACTGGCAGTTCTAAAACTAAACCAGTTTTTTTTTTCTTTAAACTAAACCAGTTGTTTTCAAACCGGGGCTCGTCTCTACTCTGCGTACCACTTCATAGGCCAGTGGCAGAGGTCATTTAATGTGCAACATTCTGCAGTAAAGATATTAATAAAGAGGCTTCCATACAGAAATTAAACAAGTAATCACCAGACAATGCCAAAGGAAAACTATCCAAGGCCATTTTTGGTAGTTACATTGCATCAGTGACTTTACTTACCATGATCGGCCAACCTTAACTGACACAATTCAGCAAATTACTGGATATCCTGCTGTCCCACTTCTCACTTTCCCTTCTTTATTATTTGACTATTTGAAGTAGGTAAAACTGGGAAGGTGGCACAGAAAGCACCAATGTGATTTTATATTTGGATATATCCTAATTCTATATCCTTTTTTGTAAAATGAGAATTTTGGATTTAAATTAACATTTTTAAAATGGATTTTCTTTAAATTTAGCTTGGCCAGACTTGCTTATAGCAGCTTGTTATTCCCTTGGCTGAAAATCTCTGCCATGCACATTCCAGAGCTCTTTACTGCTGGATATTCTGCCCTAGCTGATCTGAGCTTACTAGGCTACCTTCCCAGTTGTTCATACTGCTCTACCGTGCAAATTCTTTCTGGGTCAACTTCCCAGTTTTGATTGTAGGCAGTGAGGCAGGATTTCTGGCTTCTGCTGGATAGAGCAATGCATTAGAAAGGATTTCAAGCCTTAGTGAACAGCATGTTAGTGGAGTATCACACACACTTCTAAAAAATTCAGTTAAGGCTTACTGATGGTAAGATTTTAGTTGAATTATCAATACTCAAACATGTGGCTTGATACCAAAAACCTGTATAAATGTAGAGAAAGCAAGTTAATTTGATATTTAAAAATAATTTACTAGTTACCCCATGTGGTTTATTATGCACTAAAGCAGCATGTTAATGCAATAAAGGATGAAAAGACTTTTCTTTCCTGGTAAAATCTATAATGCATTTTAAAATGTATGCAAATACTTAACTGACAAAACAAATGCAGCTATTTTCAGCCTTCAGTATAACTGCCACAGGAACACAGCAAATGAAATTACATTAGAAACTGTATGAAAGATATTGTAGCTATTGAAGTATAATAAGAGATAGCAGTAAACCAGATTGCTAAACATTAATTCATGGTTATGGGGGGAAAGTCATTTAATTTTGAGATGTGCTATTGTGTAGTTATTCTGACATTATCAGGCTCTTGACTGTTTGTTTCTTTGCTATCTATTGCTTCCTCTTTTTTAATGGGCAACTATGTTTAAAAAAAGAAGTATCTATCCTCTGAGTGATGCCCCCAAGTATGTTGGTGCATTAAAATTTAAGTGGAGGAGAAAAGTTCAAACAGATGAACGTCATGATTTACATAGTAGTGCTAGAGTTTGAAAATGTACATCTGCTTGCAAGAAGTAAACACTAGCCCATCACAATCACAAAATCACAGAAACCTAATTTACCCTGCAGTCAGACCCAAAAATACACATTAACTAGGTACCTTAAGCTGAGTACACACAGTACAGACCTTTAAAAGATTACAGACAAAACCTTTTAATATTCTGTCTGTCATTTTACTCACATTCCTAAGCATCCTCCCTATAAAGCATATGGAGAGTTCCCTGAACTGCACATTTCCCTCAGCCTACTACCTATACTTTAAGTACAGGGAGACGACCGCAACCAAGGAAAAATTATGCCGTTTCCGAGCGATTGGGAGGCCAACAATGAATCTTCTTAGTGTGTATCGTTAGTGTGTGTACCCAGCTTTAGAGTTTAGGAGTCTTGGGTCATGGGTTGTTTTAAATGGACATTTTACTAATCATTGATTAATATGCTTTTCCAATTTTTAGTGTTCAAGAAACAGGTAACAACACTCAAGATTTTTGTTTACATATAAAGTACTCTTAAACATAGTAAGGAGTAAGGTAGAGAAAGACATGAATACTAGTATACCTTAGGTTGAGATTTTGATAATGGATTACTTTTCTTGAGGATCATTGATATTTATAACAATTATATAAACATCCCGTCGGCTGTCTCTGGAGCTTTTACAATTTTTATAATAGTTTGGCTACAAAAGAACATGTATATTTTGCACATAAAAGGCAGAAACATTATGTACAAAAAGCACAAAAATGTAATTCAACCTAAATATAAGAGTAACAATATAATGATTTACAAGTGGTCTTTGACTGCTGTTTGATATTATAGATCAGCAGCAACAGGGAGTTGATGCAGTTAATTAATGCACTATCCAAATTAATACTTGTAATTATACATATTTAGAATAATTTTGGAATTGAATAATTATAAACTGCCTAAAAAATGAAACCTTTATTTTTGGAGGGATCAACTTAATGCACACTATCAAGGGAATTTATAGAGGACTGCAAGGCCTCCAGGTTTAGGGATTTAATATTGCAATTGAGGCTCTGTACAAATGCCAATCAGGTCTTTAACCCACACAAAAGAGCCACAAATGCAGAGTTAAAATGTGGCAGCTGCATGGGTGAAATTTGTGAAACACTTGCAATTTCCATAATTCACATTTTAAAATCATACTAATTAGCTGTTAAAGTCAATGGTTTAGTTAAGTAAATGGATTAGTGTGACTTTGGGGCATATTTATAAATGGCCGTTATTACCGCCCAAATATTACCGCCGCACATCGCCGTGGTAAAATCATTATTTTCGCCATATTTATAAAGGCAACCAAAATCATGGTGAAAAGCATTACTGCATCGATATGCGGCGGTAATTTGAGCTCTCTTTGCGGTAATACTGTACTTAATGCAATACGTACAGAGCAGGGGGCTAGGAGTGGCTGCTGGAAAAGGATCGTTCCACGGGTGGTCACATCCGCCGCCACAGGGCTGCCCTCACCCCCCGCGGCAGAGACCACCTGCCCCAAAACCCCTTCACAGCAGCCCCTCCCAGCCATCTGCCCCGTAAGCTCGCAGGGAGGGGAAGGGGGAGGCCTGCTGGGGTGTGTGGAGGGACCTTCCAGCGGGGCACTGAGTAGTGTTTTTTGGTGTTTAAGGGTTCCCGCAGCTTGGTAAGGGCCTTTGCAGCATTGAGAAGTGCCTTTGTTGGGGGTCCCGCAGCTTAAAACAGGACTCACGTTGGCCAAGATCCCTTGGGTGTGTTTTATTTCTTTCATCTAGCGACACAAACTCCACTGAAGACGCTAACACCGGGCGACGGCACATCTGGCGCTAGCGGCTTCAACAAAGCCAGTGTTGCTAGCGTCTTTATCCAACATCTTCTTTTGTCACAGCCATCAACACCAACTCCGCTGAAGTCGCCAATGACAGGCGAGGTCACTGCAGCCGCCAGTGACTCTGCTGGCACCGCTTGCTTCAACGGGGCTGATGTTGCTGGCCTCTTCTTTCTTCTGTCTTCTGTCATCTACTGCGATGACTTCTGAGCTCTGCGGAGATTTGCAGCTCTTTATATAGGTTTGCTGATTTTTTTATGCTTGCGATCACATGGTTATACAGTGCCCAATCATATTTCAGAAAAATTATTTGGTACTGTATAACCATGTGATCGCAAGCATTGAAAAATTGACCAATCAGAATTGGATTAGGTCCCACGGCTGTGTGGGCATGCCTCCCATGGTGGGTGCGACCACCCGTGGCTGATTGGGTGTACACCCTTCCCTGCCCCCGGCAATCACAGCGTTTTCGCCACCTTAAATTTGGCAGATTGAAATGGCCGAGATGAACGCAGCAAATCAGTTACCGTCGCTTTACAAATAGAAGGGAACAGTAACTGATGCGATGGTAACAAGGCATTAACTTTTCGCCGTCGTGTTTTGCCTTTTTCTAAATTGCATTAATAGCGATTTTGTGCGAAAACGACGGGAAACCCGGCCACGAAAAGTTAACGCCTGTTTATAAATATGGCCATTTAAATTCTGCTGAATGTGTATGCAGGTGTAAATAGTATGCAAACACAAGATGGGGGGGGCACATCATATAATATCTGCAAATCTAAAAACAGTATAGATTATTTATGAATAACAAGACTGAAAGATGACAAATTGAAACATGGAGCAGTTTGGAGTCTCTCTTGTCATTCAAACATAATTCCAGGTTTAAATGAGCTCAGGGATATTTTTGTAGTTTTATTTCTGCATTAAAGGAGTTATCCAGCAAATACATTGATATAATGGCATATAAAATCTATTTTCTTCAGACCTTGCATAGCAGGGAACCACTTCCTTCCTGCCTTTAGGTTCCTAACCACAATTTTGTCATAATTAGATCCAGGTGGTTTAAAATTTCAGAACAAACATTATGCATGGAAGCAGAAATGCCATTACACTCTGAAACTCATGTAATCTAATTTGTTTGGATTTTTCCGTGCCGCACATGAATCTTACTTAAACAAAAGGAATATGAACAAGTGACTGCTTTATTTACAAAAGGTTATAATGGGCAAACCTGTATATATCAAATCGCTTATGGAACAAATGTCTTTTACACAATAAAGGCTTAGAAGTGTAAACTCCACAACCATCGCTATGTAGTATTAGGTACCCTATGGCTAGACTGCCTCTCTGAATAAATGTTCAGATGAAATAAACTACAAACCTTCACATCTCACAATAGATTAAAGTAGGCCCAGGTGCTGCAGCCCCCAAGTCTTTTTAAAACTATTTGTTTCTGGATATGATCAATTGTGGGCCTGAGGCCCGAGGTATGAGGGGATGGAGGATGTGCCTCTGAAAGTTAAAATTAAATCTGATGCAATACCATTATCTAAAAGGGTGTTCATTTACAGCCTGGTTATTATAATCCTGTAACTTTAAAGGAAATGTCCACACACCCAAACTAAAATTCGGAAATAGTTTTATCACCCCCCAAACCTTGACCTCACAAGGTTTAAAGGTTTCTGTGAGGCTTGTAAGTTTACCTACCAGCCCTCATTCCCTCAGCTGTCTTCTGCTGCTTCTCTGTGCACAGCAGCAGTAAAAGGGGCTGGATCGGCAGCAGTGTCAATGATTGACCGAGGCATCGCGTCTTAGCGAATCACTGACACCACTACTGGTGCGGTTCATATTTTGGATTATGTCTCAAGGACTGAATTTAAAAATAGATATCAACATGGATTTATTAGGAATGGATATTGCCAAATGTACAGTCAAAATAATGAGTTTGGTCTTTGGCAAAACATTAAATGTGGTATACTTAGAATTTAGCTTGTTTTTGTGCTAGATTGGTAAGTTATATGTAAATTAGGATCTGTTGACTTTCTAAAACAGATTTGTACATGGATAGAGAATTGGTTAATAAATCATGTGCAGGGAGAAGTTGTTAATAAAAGGTAAATTAGACACCTCCCCTGTGGTATTGCATTATGAATAATATCTGATTGTATTTCTCAACATTGAAGACATCATTGATCCTGACCAAATCCCAAACTCCATTTGCAGAATATACAGACTCAAACTTAAAAGTAAGCTTTACTGTTTCCTGCAGAAAATCATTGTTATGCTCTGCAGCAAACAAACTGCCATCTGCTACATACAAATATTTCAAATAGTGACCCATTAGTCCAGAGCAACTGCCAACATTTTTCTGCACCCCCAGCATTTATGTTTTTGTGGAAAGTTAAGATTCTTGGCCTCAGTTCTTCTATGATAACCTCTTCTACACAGGCTTTTCTGGAAAGTTGATGGTATATCTAAGTCTCACAGGTTTCTGCTAATTCAGAGTTTTGTTTTGATGGCTCTGTAGCAAAAGTAAGAGAAGGTAAAACCCCACTTTATTAAAATGTTATAAGATAGCTCTGCTTGGCATCTTCCGATGTTGACAGGGAAGATAGCATGATGTGTCTTTCATCTACTGCATTGAGCACTTTGATAACTAACCACTGTATCTACTATCCTCAACAGTGCTCTTTCGCTTTCTTCAAACTGTGTGAGTACAGGAAGAGACACTCACGCAGCCCTCACAAGCTTATTTACCAGAGGCTGCATGGCTGTGCACAGCCTCTGGTAAATTTCTTCCAGGAGATTTGCCCAGAACAAGTGTGGCTCTGCGGGAATCTCCCTGCTTGTGTCTTGTTGCTGTGCTCAGTATTTTCATGGTGTATAACCTGTGACATGAAAATGTCTTCCAAAACCTCAACTTGATAGCAGGGTTTGGCTGTTTGGCCTTAACCAGTTTTAAGCCGCATACACAGCTGTTGTTGATTTAGTTAATGACTGTTTTTCAACCTACATGTGAAAATGATAATTACTAGCACTGTTTGGTATATTACTAGCACTGTTTGGTAGTTGGTTAATTACACACCTAACTTTAACCCTGCAAAATCTCTTACCTTGCGTAAGTGTGCAATTAGAATTGATGCTGGTTTGAAGGAAAAGGGCAAAAAGAAACAATAAATATTGATCTGATTTAGATTTTTCTTTTGTTAGATCACTTTTTTTAATTGAAAATAAACACTAAAGGTGGGTCATAATTAATACATATAATCAAAAAGAAGAAAAGAAAAATGCCCTTCCATAAAAACCCCTCTATAGCACTCACACACTTGTACCTCTCTAGAAAATTACACCACAATACTCTGTTAATGCAGAAAAAAGTTATCTTTTAATACTTATTAAATATCTATACATATATCCATATATTGTCACATATCCATATACCATAAAATGTTACACACTGCAAAGCACATATAAAATATGCCACTTGTAACCTAATAAAGTGCAAAAATTAAACTTACTTCAGCTCATAAAGTGCAACTATAATGCAGTTGTCAAAGCTCACATATATACATCATATAAACAGTAAAACCCCTTAATAGCTATCTTGTGAAAGATAAGGATAATGTCTGTTCAAATAACCCTTATCCAAGGAAGTTAACGTTTTTCCGTGCTTTAAGTACGTAACTCAGGGTCTTATCTATGATGCTCAGAGATCAGACAAGCAAAGCCCATCCCATCCACCTCAGTCAGTTCATCACCTTGTTACCCCCAAAGATAAAGGCCAATAGTCAAACAAATCCCAAGTTAGGAGGTAAATTATGCCTGCTACCGGACCTCCCCAGTGCAGATACAAAGGTTTGATGGTGCAGAGACGGACTTACATTCCTCTTGCTGTAAATATTAGTAAGCACTAAGCACTCACCCTGGACTTGTAGACTGGGCACATCAGCTTTTAACAAGTAATACAATTGGAGATCTCACACCCAGATCTGGTGTCTTGAGCCTCTTAGGCAGGGTTCATACTACAGTCAGGTCACATTGCATGGGAAACATTGCACTGCGATGTAATGTGATGTTACTATGCGTTATCGCTATTGATATATCAATAGCACCACTATGAGATAATGCAGCAAACTGCTGCAAACAGTGCATTGCCGACAACGCACTGTATCACAGCTCGTAGGTGTGAACGGTACCATTAACCCCTACGAGGAAATTGTTTTGGTGAGATTTCAATGCTTGGCATTGCTCCAAAACGTTCACTAGTGTGAAAGAGCCCTTAGTGTCCTCCCATCTCTTCACCTGGTTACAGCAGCCATTAGCTGTTTGCTAATGGGTATGATGATATCATATCCTGAGGACGGCTGTCTAAATAAAGAAAGCTATTACTCAAGAAATCTGTGCACTATATTACTCAAATACATATATATATATATATATATATATATATATATAATATATATATATATATCAGGGGATACACACGGAGCACTCCACTGGCTTTTGCAGACGATTGCGGACGAACGAGAGTGCACCCCCTAATTGGAACTGTGTATATACATATATATATATACAGTGGTGTGAAATACTATTTGCCCCCTTCCTGATTTCTTATTCTTTTGCATGTTTGTCACACTTAAATGTTTCTGCTCATCAAAAACCGTTAAATATTAGTCAAAGATAACATAATTGAACACAAAATGCAGTTTTAAATGATGGTTTTTATTATTTAGTGAGAAAAAAAACTCCAAATCTACATGGCCCTGTGTGAAAAAGTAATTGCCCCCCTTATAAAATAAGTTAATAAATAACTTAATTGAGATCTATCAGTCTGGTAAAGGTTATAAAGCCATTTCTAAAGCTTTGGGACTCCAGCGAACCACAGTGAGAGCCATTATCCACAAATGCCAAAAACATGGAACAGTGATGAACCTTCCCAGGAGTGGCCGGCCGACCAAAATTACCCCAAGATCACAGAGAAAACTCATCCGAGAGGCCACAAAAGACCCCAGGACAACATCTAAACAACTGCAGGCCTTGCTTGCCTCAATTAAGGTCAGTGTTCACGACTCCACCATAAGAAAGAGACTGGGCAAAAACGGCCTGCATGGCAGATATCCAAGGCGCAAACCACTTTTAAGCAAAAATAACATTAAGGCTCGTCTCAATTTTGCTAAAAAACATCTCAATGATTGCCAAGACTTTTGGGAAAATACCTTGTGGACCGATGAGACAAAAGTTGAACTTTTTGGAAGGTGCGTGTCCCGTTACATCTGGCGTAGTAACACAGCATTTCAGCAAAAGAACATCATACCAACAGTAAATTATGATGGTGGTAGTGTGATGGTCTGGGGTTGTTTTGCTGCTTCAGGACCTGGAAGGCTTGCTGTGATAGATGGAACCATGAATTCTACTGTCTACCAAAAAATCCTGAAGGAAAAATGTCCGGCCATCTGTTCGTCAACTCAAGCTGAAGCGATCTTGGGTGCTGCAGCAGGACAATGACTCAAAACACACCAGCAAATCCACCTCTGAATGGCTGAAGAAAAACAAAATGAAGACTTTGGAGTGGCCTAGTCAAAGTCCTGACCCGAATCCTATTGAGATGTTGTGGCATGACCTTAAAAAGGCGGTTCATGCTAGAAAACCCTCAAATAAAGCTGAATTACAACAATTCTGCAAAGATGAGTGGGCCAAAATTCCTCCAGAGCGCTGTAAAAGACTCGTTGCAAGTTATTGCAAACGCTTGATTGCAGCTATTGCTGCTAAGGGTGGCCCAACCAGTTATTAGGTTCAGGGGGCAATTTCTTTTTCACACAGGGCCATGTAGGTTTGGAGTTTTTTTTCTCACTAAATAATAAAAACCAGGCTTGATAAAGGGAGTGTATAGCTCCGAAATGTCTCTTAACACGATTAACTATTCTATTTAAAGGGGAACTAAAGTCTCCAGACAACGTTGCCCCAATTCACAAAGATACAAAAAGCTGTTACTCAGCTCTCCCTTTGTTGTGAATTCTGGGTGATTTATGAAAATAACCTGTGGGTACTTGGAGTCATCTCTTACATTATCTGGCAACACCCAGCTAGGTGTACACTTCACAGGAAGCTGCAGCCTTGCTTCCTGGAAGCAGACGGACAATCATATTACCGCTAAGAGATCATCCCTCACTCTGACACAGAATATGGATTTTAGCGCATTACAAATGCTCCTGTCCTTAACACTGATAAATTCCTTTGCTTTTCATACAAAAAAAGAAAAACAATCTTTGCAGTTTATTTCTTTGCTAGCATGGATGTAAGAAACATAATATTAACATTTCAGTAAAAAATTAAAAGTAAGTATGGGGAATCGCACCTGTACCCTCTATACTGTGTCTTGCTAAAAAGAAAACTTTCTATCTCTTTGCCACAAGGGCTACTAGATGGGGTATCAGTACATGAAGAATCTTTATCTTTTGCTAAAAACATAATAGAAACAAAAAAAAGTAAGCCTGAAGAATTAAACCTGTGTCCCAATGGTCTGTTTTTTTTCCAAAACCAGCACTTTAGCAGTGAGCCATCACTGCACACGCAATACATATAGCATATATTTCAGTAAATGTAAGTAAAATCAGTTCAGTGTTTTGTACTGCTCCAGAAAGACTGTCAGCAATTTACGCTGGTTGGTAAATAAAAAACAGATCTGCTACATATGAAGTTTGTACAAATGTAGAAACTTTATATTTTTCTAGAAACATGATTGAAACAAACAAACAAAAAGCAATAAACTCAGGCAGTAGACTATATTGCATTGTTTCATAAGTAAACTAGGGGATTTGAACTTGTGACTTCTTGATTTGTGTGTTCCTAAAACATGGCACTTACATGGTGCACCACCAGCAAATCAACAATGAATGCAGATAGATTTAGAAACTTTCAGAGAGATTCAATAAAAGTTCTTATCGTTAAAAATGGTGCTAATTTTGCCTCAACCAATCAGATATTAGCTTTCAAATGTTAACTAAGATCTGATTGGTTGGGGCAAAATTAGCACCATTATAAACGATAAGAACATTTGTTAAATATCCCTGTTTATCTTTTGCTAGTAACAGAAGCTAAAAACTCTGAATAGAGACAGTAAATGCTGGGGTCAGGCAGCATGGCTCTTTGAAGTCAAGATGGACTATGATTTGTACTGGCAACAACAACAAAGCCTTTTTTATGTAAGCCTATTACTTACATATACTGTACTAAATGCAACTTACTAAAGAAGAATCTTTCAATGTGTAGGTGTTCTAGGGAGAAAAGCTTTCATAAAAGAATTTTTAAAAAAATGAAGTTAAGTTCTCTTTAAATAAATTTTATAGAGTGCTGCACAATCTTTTTTTCTATTTGGAATTTGAGGACTGCATGCACCTTATACACACCCGTAAATATGTTAAGTGCTGTTGCTTTACCTTTTTCTGTTTTTATTTTTTTTAGGATTACCAAACAGGGTCTTTATAGTAGAAATGGATTGCTTTGAAACTACATTGGTTTATGGAGCATTTTTTAAAAAAAGCATCTCTTTATACAATAAATCAGGAAGATAAAGCTAGAAAAGCAAAGTACCAACATGTGTACTGCCAATGCATGGCAAAATTCCTTATTAATTAATATTATGACCTAGTGGAAAATAGCAAGATTCACTTTTTCATTTCAGGAAAACCTCAATAATGTGTGGAAGAGCATTATTTAAAGGTTTTATCCTTTATTTTAATCTATTTTCTTTTGTTTGCTTTCCTTAGCAGACTGCTTTAAAAAAGGTGGTTGAGATTACATTTATAGCTAAGATTTTGATAAATGGTTGAACACGGCATTGCTATAACAATAAAATATAATAGCCCAATAGTACTGCAGTAAATCCAGTGCTAAATAAAATTTCCAGCCTGGCTAAACTTGTGAATAAGCATAACTATGCAATAACCAATGAACATGAAAGCTGCATTAACAATAGTTCCATTAATTATTTATAGGGGAGGTCAAAGAAAAATACTTTGAATCCAGCATATAAGCAACTACAGCAGAGAAACAGATGCTTGTTTGTAGCAGTTCTTTGATTACTTATGTTTATATTTATGAGTGACAAGTGCACACACTGATTGAAAGATACTGCAAAGTCCACCTATTAATTGGTCAAGGCAGTGCATGTGAAAATGTTTAGCTCATATATTTATAGCTTTCTCCTGTTAAAATAAACAGAAAATAGAAAAACTTAAATTCCATTAAATTAAAATGGTGTGCTTTGTAAGAAATTCTACACTAATTAAGTTCTAATTAAGTTAAATCTACTTTGTGCTAGAAGCACCTTGGATTATACTGTCCTGCCCTAAAGCCACTAACCTGTATTGTTTGTTGCACAGTTCCTACCATTTACTGTAGTAGATATGGTTTTTTAGGGATGCCGGTTCGCGATCCGAACCCGGATCGCGGATCCGAACCCGTTCGCGCACGGCAGATTTTTTCGGATTTTCCGCCTTCCGAACTTCCGATTCGCAGATTTTTCGTATTCGAAAATTTTCGAAATTACGAGTTTTCACGTATTTTCGAGAATTTTCGAAAATACGGGAAAAAACGTATTTTTGAGAATTTTCGAAAATACGGGAAAACACGTATTTTCGAAAATTTTAGAAAATACAAGGATTTCTCTTAATTCCATACATACGTATTTCAAAAATTTTCGAAATTACGAGGATTACTTGTATTTTCGAATACATATTTTCGAAAATACATGAAAACTCGTAATTTCGAAATTCCCGAAAACTTGAAAACTCGTAATTTAGAAAATTTTCGAAAATACGAAAATATCGTTATTTCAAGGGTATTTTTAATTTTAATGGGCCGCTCGCGGATTTTCGAATTTTTTCGAAAATTCGCGGATCCTCGAGCGGACCGGATTTTGCGAAGTTCGGACATCTCTAGTGTTTTTCACAATTCCTATAGTACAGCTCTGAAGTAGGCTGTTTCTATCTTTCATTTTATAACTTTTGACATATATTGATTTATATTAATAAGGACAAACTTACAAGGATTGTTCACACAGTTATTAAACTGCGTATAAAGCAATAGTTTCAGAAACAACTACATTTGTCTTCAGCTTGAATGTAAAATGCTAATGACAGATTTTATAGTATAATACAAAATGCTCTTTATAAAATATTTTGCTTTAAAAATAGAGGCGTACAAATTGTTGTTTTATAAACAGCAATATTTCATCATAGGGATAAACACTAAGGTAAATCTTTAAAAAAACTGCAACTTAGAAACAAATACTGTATAAACATAAAAAACTGCTCAAACATGTACCATTTAGTGGTGAAACTGGAAATTTTAATTTCATATGGTAGAATTGAGAGCATTATTCTTCAACAGCTATTTTTAGTTTGGAAAGGGTAAAATCTATCTATGTAAGAAATTGACATCGTTTACAATCACAATATTCCAAATGTGAGAATACTATGGAAGAACAAGTAGTGAGTTCCCCTCTCAGGCTAAGTGATCACTGCATCCTGAGAACCCAGAAGGAGAAGCATGAAAGGTAATTATTACATCTCCCTGTTACAGACACTCAAAAAATTAGTTTTTTTTTACTAAATCAGAATTGGTGCAAATGGTTAAAAATAGTTTTACCAAATATTCTGCTATAATTTGAAATCTGGATCAATTTTATTTACAATATTAATAAAGCAGATTCAGCAAAATCTGAACCACACATACATATTCTCACTGTTAAGCAATGATTAATATGTGTTTAGTAGAATGGCAATCTTTGCTACTTTGACATTTTATTAAGATTAAAAAATCTTTGGGTGTTAAGAAAATGCCAGGGTTTCATATCTATTCACATCTGAATCAATAAAATACATTAGTCATCTTCCAGGGATAATTTGTTTCTATTTTGAAAGAAAAAATCTAAGAAGAAAACTGAAAATTATCATTTTGTTTTCATTTACTTAAAAATTATTTTAAAGGCAATATAGTAGACCAAACAATATTTATGGTTCGGTATTTAAAGGACAACTAAAGCCACAGAATAACACTGAACCAGAAGGCAAAATACCTTGATATAAAACCAGTAATCTGTGTCTTACCTCTCATTTTGATAAGGGCACTGGGAAATTTACAACATGTGACTTGTGCTTTACCTCACAGCATTCTAGTATCACACAGTTTGGTCAACGACCATTATGTACTGCACACGCTCAGTCCTTAGCTATGGCAGAAACTTGTTACAGTTGGTCACACCCATTAATAATCTCTAGCCAATCATGCAAGGAAGCATGTGAATGACGTCAGGAGGTGTGGTCTGAAACTGCACATACACACAGATACTTCATCCAGTTCTTAACAGGCTTACATTTACTTTAATACAATTTACTGAAGTGGTAGTTTATAGCATATTGGAGTTTTTAGGAGGGGTGTTTTTAGATTCTGGAAAAACATAAAACATTGGGTTTAGTTCTCCTTTAACTTAACCTTTCTACTGTGCTACAAATCATCCTCCAACCAAAAATCCAATTAGAAGTTAATTATATAGATAATTTTTAGCTTTTACTATATGAACACACTAAAGTCACAAATTCACACTATACTGACATGTATATGAATATAGTGATTAGAATTATCAGTAGTATATGTAGGTCCTCTTCAATCAACCTAAATTTGGCTTTTTTCAGTAAAAAATTACCTTTGATTTCTTGTACTTACCGTATTCATTTGCCCTCTCTGAAACCATACATCTTATTGGTTAAAGGGTATGTCCACTTGGATTAACATTTGGGCATTGCAACTACTAGAAATATTTGCATGTGTATGCAAACCTATTCTATCTCTATACATTACCCATAAACATAGTATATGTACACTGTATTTCCAGTTCCCAGGTCAATTTATTTTTAGCAATCAGGCAGGAATCTGGTCTTAAACAGCCAGTTATATTAAAACTATTAGTGCCAATTAGAAATTGAATACTAAAAAAGATGTTGGAAAAAAACAGAAAGATCTTCATGGGAAAAAAGTGCAAGATGAAGTATGGTTTAAGGTGTGGGAGGAGATGTGTGTGATTAATGTTAAAGGCCAAGGCAAATGGTCACCATTTTTCATTAAAGCGTCTTTTATCATTTTTCCAAATTTCTTTTTATTTTTTTTACAATTGCATATTTTTTTAGTTCATAGTCTAACCAGATTAGCTTTATTGACATTTTACAGTATAAATTCTAGCAGGGTTTTATAGCTCTTTGGTGATGTAATCTGTAACCATGTTCAGTCATATTTACTATAAAACTTTGTGCCTAAAGGAGAAACAAAGGCAGTTAATTCTGGTTTCTTCTCTACTGTTTTCTGTGACTGGAATGTTTTCTGTTTCAATCACAACTTGACACATACAGTATGATATTGGTTATTAGATAATTTGAAAGTCACCTGAAATTAACATATAGATTTATTTATATATTTATACTTTGAGAAACTCATCTGTTTAAAAGAGCATGTCTCAAATCAAAGAAATCCATTAGGATAATTATGTAATTTTCTAAAATCTGAAAGAAGCTTTCTTCACTTTCATTATAGAATATGGTGCTCATTTGGTTCTGAAATTCTCTATAATCAAAACATAAGAGTGCTAAGTATTTCTGAGTTCATAATAGTATATATGAAGTTTATTCATTAATCAAAGGTCAAATTTTACACAGCCACACTTTTGCAATGAAATTATGCAAGACAGGGGCATATTTATAAACGATCGCTATTCTTGCTATCGCAGGACATCGCAATGACAAATAGAGATGTCTTCGACTTATTTATAAAACCGCTCGTTTTCGCTTTCGCCTTTGCGGAAAAGTAATGCTGTGGCGATGTGTGTCGATAATTTTCGCTTATTCATTGCGTTAAGTGTTGTATCGCTGCGAAAAGAGAGATTGCTCTCTAGTGTAATTTCAGAGCTATTTTGTCACTTTTTTAAAGCCAATAAATAGGTGGATTTCGCCTATTGCCCCTTTTCTCCCTTTTGTTGCATTTTTTTGCAGTTACCAGAATATTCGCCAAACATCATACTTACTGGAATGTTCCATTAACATGACTATTTCTTACACAGCACTATGGTATGTTCCCATATTAATGTAACTGATTTGATAATTAGCTGCAGTTTGCTAAAAATAAGCAATACTAAAAAATGTGTCCTATTAATAAAATTTGCCTTTTGAGTTTTACACTATTTACCATGTCCTATTAAAAATTGAGAAAATTTGCCTTTTGAGTTTTACAATATTTATCTCCTATAATAATATTGAGAAAATTTGCCTTTAGAGTTTTTACGCTATTTATCATCCTATTAATAAAATTGAGAAAATTCGGCTTTTGAGTTTTACACTATTATCATCCTATATGAAAATAGAGAAAATTCGCCTTTTGAGTTTTATATTATTTAATCTTTGGCTAAAAAACACCAAATGTGTTGCTATTTTTAAATAACAAAGATCAGTGTGTATTAAGCAATTTAACACTACTTTGAAAAACCACCAGGGAGAGTTACCTATTTACCATCATATGTGCTGAGCTTTTTCAGCATTATTGGTGCTACTTTTTGCCTTTTTAATAACTTTGATGAAAGGAAAAGTGAAAGTCTAAAAAATTATGGTAAAGGCTGGTGGGGAAAAAAGCTAAAATAATGCCCCTTTATAAATATGTCCCTCAGACCCCCATTTTATAAATATGCTTGAGCGGTTACCGCAGGATGAATAGTGAAAAGCGAAATGTAGCGGTAATGACCTTTCGCCACAGGTTATCACTGCTTTATAATAGCGAAAAGTCGAATTGGCGAAAAGGCGTGTTAAAGAGGTGAAAAGCTTAATGACTTTATAAATATGCCCCATAGATAGTTGTTTATTAAAGATAACACAAATAGTACTTTTTAACAAGTATAGGTAAAAGTTTTAGATAGATAGGATAGGATAGATAACAATATTAGTTTTTTCTTTTTTTATAACACAAATAGAAAATGCTCTTAAGTACAAGTTAAATACAAATATATAGTAGTTAAACTACTACCTCAATATTACAGAACATCAATAGTGAGGAATATAATTTAGCTACCTGATTTTCAGAGAATGAACTTTAGAAAGCTGTGGCAGCAATGTTCTGAGCTAATGCTCTTGAAAATTAGGAAAGTAAAAGAAAATTTTAAGTCCTCAGTTGCTGGAGAAACTGCAGCTTTTTATGTATGTAGTTTTATTATACCTTAATAAACCCATCTGTTTATTTTTACATTTCGAGTAAAAATGACAGTCTTGATTATGCTTTACAGAGTGCCAGTGTTAATAGTAGTTACTATGTTTTTTCCATAGAATCTGAATACTGTGCCATTAAACGTGTTTCTTTTTCTGTATCCTGTGTTATGCATAACAGTAGATCATATTGCACAATGTCTTAAACCTATGCCAAAAGGATGTACTGTGTAGAATTTTATTTACACCAACCATATTGATGATGGCTATTCACATTGATACACTAACAGTATTGACAAATCAAATATACAGATCAAGTGTTAAGATATAGGGTTCTTTAATTATAGTGCCTGCATTGGAGCTCAGGATCTTATTGTGGTTGGGAATGGTGATGAAAAAAGCACCACCTTGGATGAAAGTATGAAAATGAGCCAATGGGAACAAGATCACAACATGTCCAGTAAGTTGTTTTTTTAATTGTTTTATATTTCTCATACTCTTTATTTTAGAAATTGGCCCATGGCCTTATGGAATGGTTTTAAGAGCCATTAATAATGAGGTATGCAGCTATCATAAGCTGTGTGTAGCAGTAAAAAAGGGTAAATTCGATATTATTTAGTGTACTAGAGTATCAAATCCATAGATAAGAAAGAAAAGCCAAAGCAATGTTCACAATGTCACCTTCTCAAGATTTCACACTGCAAAATATGAAGCATTTGAAGTCTATTGGGAATCCATGGTTTTAAAAGAAAGCTTAGAATACCAATAATTTTTTATGAAAGAAAATAATGACTTATTTTGTATCTAAATATTTGCGATGGGTAAACATAAAAGATAGAATGTTACATATAATATTAAAATGATAATAAATACTTGGGAAATCGTAACTTTCATTTACTGTGCAGAATCTGAAATTTTCACATTTATAGTAACCATGAAAGTTACAAGATTGATATAAACTGAAACTGGATGAATATTTTCTGTCTACATTTGAGTACTACTGTTTGGATTTATTAACTTTATTTCATACCCTTAAATTAATATAGCTATTTTCTCTTTGTCTCTTTCCTTGCTCATTTTCCAGCACCATTTTAGCTCTTTAAAGATGTATTAAAATAATTATTGCTATTTTTTTTGTAAAACTAAAAGCATGTAATCTAATGTTAAACAGAGAGTTTATTGTATGGCACATTTATGTGTTCTCCACTTAAAATTGGCTCAACCTGTCTAATTTGTCTGTGTAGTTAAAAGCTCCTTCATTCATATAGTTGGGGCTTCAGAACTCTACCATTTCTAAGATGGAATTTTATACACAGGTTTCCAAACTACATTGCATATTCCAATTGAGGCCTTACAGTGCTTTGTAAAGAGGGAGAATAATATTTTTCTCCCTTATAAACTCCTCTTTATGAAATATCTTGATAGCTGTGTACTGTTGCTAAAGGTATATCTGAGATCTACCAGATTCTATTCCAACAAAGATTCACTAAGCATAGACCCATTTATAGTAATGGTAGTATAATAATTTCTTAAAAGATTAAGTAGAGGTGGCACCAGTACAAAACATGGTGGTCAACACTAGAAAATTAGTCCACATAGGCAAAGCTCCATTGATCACTACTCCTATAATTTTCCTATCTTCTGATATGCTCCCTAACCAAGCAGTAAGATGTCCCAAGATTCTTCTTTCTCTTTGCTTGTTGCATCTGACAGCTGACACAACTACTCCCTTTTCAGCTGCTGTACTATCCTCCTTGTTAATATAGTATGCATGCATACTTTGTTAAGAGCAAGGTGTCGGGGAGGGGACAAACACAGCATTTTTTTACTGCTCACCACTTTTTTGGGAGGGTATTAGTACTATTTTCTTACCTCCCTGTCAAATATAGAATTTAAAATCCTATATACACATTTTAATCTAAAGAGATACTTGTGAAATTAATCTGAGGGTAACTCAGTACTAATGTCAGATCCATTGTTGTGATGAATTGTGTTGTATTTTTATATTAGTATCCCATCTTTCAATATTCAGTTAATGTGCATAGCTTACTATCTATATACTAATGCTTAGAAAAAAAAGCTAAATAAAGGGTTTAAAAACTAAATGTTCCACCAGAAAAGAGTAAAACTTTAGTAAACCTGACAAGCAAAGAACTATTTTTCATTAAATGTTATTTGTATTCAGTGGTGCCAAATAAATCTGTTTCATGAAAGATACACTTTTTCATAATGTATTTGCCGGTTGTATGAGATAAACTTGTAGATATTTACAGATGGAATCAGAATAATATTTTCATGGATTCTTATACACATCTCTAGAAGAAACACATTTGTTTATTAAAATGCAGAATTATGACATTGCAAGCGTTTAGTTAATTTATTCCAATTATTGAGCTTTCAAAACAGGAAGATAGGAAAAACACACTTCCGTTCATTATGCAGTTTTGATTAAAAGGAACTCACTAAGCAGGATCTAATGGTTGTAAATTCTTGTCATTATTGAGGGAGGATTTAGGATGCAAATCATCAAGAATCAACTATCTGATATATTGTCAAAATTGTCAAAGCTTGAATGAATGAAACTATCAGAGATATTTTGGCAAGCAAAATTATTAAACATGCCTAACAGACCCAAATGGTCCATGGGGTTATCATGTCTGGAATATTTGGTCACTGGATTAAAAAAGAAAAAAAAAATATTAAGCCAGCCAGCAGAGTTTCGCTGCAAATATATTATAAAGGTAACATTGTCCAATACTAGACCTAGATGCAGAACAGTGTGTTACCTGCCTATGCTAGGGTTTGACATTTGGTTGTACTGTAGACAGATTATTGGGCGGGATTATGAGTGACCTATGGTCTTGGTTACATTGGTCAATGACAGTTAGAGGAGGAGGCAAAGTCCTAAAAATGATTTCTAAGAGTTAGTAGACAAGGGTAGTGTAAAAGATGAGATAGATGGGATTATAAACTATAAGCTGTCTACAATAAGCAAGAAGGTGGTTAAATGAATTGTTGTTGTATGCCACCAAATCCCAGTAAAGAGGTGGAAATTAATCTCCATAATCTCCATAAGGCTGCTCATATGGAGCATGTTGTGATTATGGGGGATTTCCATTACCCTGACATAGATTGGAGTAAGGGAACTGACAGCTCCTCTTAAATTTTCTATATGAGCATTTTCTTCACAGATGGTAGAAGTTCCTACTAGACAGATGCGTTGTTGGATCTGTTGATATCTAATAACCCTAAGCTCATTTGGAGAAGAAGGTAATGGGAAGCTTAGGGAATAGTGATCACGATATAGTGTCATTTAATATAGGTTGAAAAAAACAAAAGTGCGCTTTTAACAAAATCTTTTAACTTAGGAAGCTAATTTTATGTTGTTGAAGAAATCACTTCTTATATACTGGGGGGATTTGTTCCTAGAAAAAATATTGAGAAGAAGTGAATTAAAGAAGCTTTTAAAGAAAAAGCCTTTTAAAATTTTAAAATCAAAGGGAATAAAACAGGCTACAAGGAGGTAAAAGGTGTAATAATGAGTGCAAGAAAGCAATTAAACAAGATAAAATGCAAATGAAATCAGATAGCAGAACAAAGCAAGTTTAACCCCAAAATGTTTTTTAAGTAATCAACATGGTGGCTCAGTGGCTAGCACTGTGTTGCAGCGCTGAAGTCCTGTGTTCAATTCCACCCTTGGACACATCGCAAGGAGTTTGTATGTTCTCCTTGTGCTTGCGTGGGTTTCCCTGGGCACTCCGGTTTCCCCCACAATCATAAAGACTACAATAGGTTTTATGTGTCAAATAAATGTGCCTAGATTGTAAGCTCTTTGGGGCAGGGCTGATGTGAATGTATACATGTAACTGTACAGTGCTACGGAGGAGGTTAGGGCTATGTAACTCACAATTATCATAATAACCAATAGAAAAAGATGAGGACTGAAATGTGGGACCATTAAATAATGGGGTGAAATGGTTATAGAGGATGCTGAAAAATGTGTTAAACCGTTTTTCCCCCCCTCTGTTATTATTATAGCAGGGACTTTAATAATATGAAGGGTATAAATGAGGAATATACACTCATGAAAACAATTAGAACAAAGATAATATTAATAAAGCCCCATGGTCGGATGAAATACATCCTTGGATCTAAGATAGCTTAGTCCAGTTTTATCTGACACATGTTCTTATTTTTCAGATTACTTTTGTCTGGTAATGTGCTGCTGGATTGGAAAAAAAACAATCTAATACCATATTCAAAAAAGGTAGTTAACGAGAATATCTACACACAAAACAACTTGTAGAATTGAATAGGACAGTCCCCCAATTTGCAGCACTAAAGCTCTCTGAGCTAATACACTTTCCTTAAAAATTTTCACATAACAGTTTTCCTGAGTTAAGTTTTCTTTTTTTTTTAATAATGTATTTATCCAGAGCAATGAGCAAATTCCTTTTCAGCTGCTTTTTTTTTTAAGTATCGGTTTCCATTCATATGGGATGCATTCTTTAGATGGGTAACAAACGAAGTTTAGACATTTTGCATCTTTCTTTGGCAAAAAGGTAATAATGAAAGAAGCTTGCATCTATCTAAATGAAAAGAGACCTTTACTTCATTAACTCTGTTGCCTATAAACCCTCTTCCACAGTGCCTTACTGTAAATAATAGAAGTTATTGCTTGTCGAGCAGTTTGACATTTTTAGGCAGAGTATGACAGAGTATTTTGCCAGTTGGAATTTTATGATGGCAACCATTACATAAATGTCTTTCACTCCTGTGTAATAGCTGCTAGGTCTTGACAAGAAGCAGTGAGAAACATAAACACTCATAAACACAAGCATATTCAGGGACAGTGAAAAATGCAATATCACCCTTTGTCTATTTATAATGCTAGATTTAGAAACAAATTATTAGAGAGGAAGCAGAATATTCAGCAGATACAACAAGTCAGTAGAACAAACAGAAACATTGATTCCATAATCGAAAGTAATTGTTATTAACATGAATAAATGAAAACTAATAAGATTGAAATGATCACAAAAAAATCAGGAAGCAAGAATCAACGCAAATGCAATTTTTAAAACATAAAACGAAGGACAAAATAGATGTGGTATTAAATATATGATTTATATTATATGATTTTATATGAAAACCTAAAGAAAAATCCCCTGGTAACAGAAGAATGTTTCATTAACCAAATAGGACAAACATACTTTTCTCCGCTATTCTTCTGTCCATTGAAAGTACCCAGGGTAAAGATCTCACCTTGGGTATGGGCTCTATAGCCAGATATATTTACTGAAAATTCCCTCATTACTCTAGTCTAGTTCTGCATCTCACCGATGTCAGAAACTAGTCAATTGGACAATGCGCTTCTTGCAGAGTGGTCTTCGCAGTGGACAAAAGCCCATGGGGTGGAGTAAGACCGAGAGGCTAGGGAAAGCATATCTGGAGACCGATACTGTACCAAGGGGTCAGCAGTTTAGGCCCTCATCCATAGTATTTTAAGAGTAGCGGGGTTGTTTTTGTAGGGACTATAATTGTCTTTAAACTCATATTTGAAACAATGTGAAATAATACAAAAGTTTCAGTATATTATATAATATACTGAATGAAGGGGAGCTGTGAAGCCTAATTCTCTCCCTATCTTATGTAATTTTTAGGACATCTGTCTATAGGTGGTTTCACACTGCAAAACCAGAGGCTACACTGATGATGGCTCAATAAGCCTAAACCAGTCTGTGGTTGGCGCTCTGGCTTTGCATTTAGCTTGTGGAATGCTGTTAAAACCTTTTATTAGGTTTTGTAAAGGCTACCATGGAAACATGGAAATTACCACAAGTCTTTGTTCCTTATTATAAGTAGGAATCATGGATTTAGGTAGAGGATAGATCTTGTCAAACTAACTTGCTTGGCTTTTTGAGGAAGTGAGTAGGATTCAGACTCTGTCATAGCAGTAGTAGATGTAGTATACTTGGATTTTGATAAGCTTTTGATACAGTCCCCCTAAGCGACTAATTAAAGCTAAGGTTGTTGGGCTGGGGTGGCATATTTGTACATGGATAGAAATGGTTAATGAATAGGATGCAGAGAGTAAGTTGGGGCTTCATCATTATGGACTAAATGGCTCTAAGTGGGGTGCCACAGGGTTCTGTGTTGTGGACACTTCTATTTAATCTATTTAATAATGATTTGGACAAGGTAAGGACTCGTGTTTGCTGATAACACAAAACTTTGTCGAGCATTAAACGCTACAAAGGATTTGCAATTGTTGTAGGTGGATCTAGATAAATTGTCACATTGGGCATTTACACTTTTAAAAGGCATGGTCAATCCCCAACCAAATAGTAAAAACTAACCCCTAACCACAAGACTATAATAGTCACATAACACCCAATGTAGGTGTAAATTTAGAAGGATACACCTGCAAATTTAGAAGGATACACCTTGTTTAGGACAGAGAAAAAAGTAAAGGGGGAGGAGTATGTGTCTATGTTAAAAGAATTGAAGCAACTTTTAAAGAAGAAATAACTGGCAATATGGATATTAAGACGGAGGCAATAGGGTGGAATTAGGCAACAGGAAAGGGGGTAATGTCATTGTTTGTGTCTGCTATAAGCCGCCAATGCTAGCAGGGAGGAAGTGAGTCAGTTTCATATGCAGTTGGCAACAGCTGCAAGTTTGGGGAGTGTACACATTATGGGGGGCTTTAATTACCCTGCCATTGATTGGTGGATGATGGAACTGCTATACAGAAAAGGGCGATGAGTCCCTGATGTGCTACAGGATTTTTCTCACAGGTGGTTAAAGTTCCTACTAGAAAATGAGTCTGTGGATCAGTAATATCTAATATCGTGGAGCGTATTAAAGATATAAAGGTAACTGGAGGCTTAGGGAATAGTGACCATGAAATAGTGTTGTTTGGAGTATGTTATCAAAAGGAAAAGTGTGCTGGGTTAACAAAGACTTTTTATTTCTGAAAAGCAAATTTTCCCAGTTAAAAGTAGCTCTTCAGGATGTCAACTGGGATAAGGTATTATTTGGTAAAGGTACTAACATAAGTGGACAGTGTTTAAGGAGATTTTAAGCCATTTCACATCTAAATTTATACCCCTGGGAAATAATATAAAAAAATATCCACGCCATGTGGCTGAATTCTGATGTAAAGAGGCAAATGGAAAGGAAAAAAAGGCATTTAAAACCTTTAAGTCAGAGGGAATGAAAGGGCCTTTAGGGATTATAAAACGTAACAAGGAGTATAGGAAAGCAATCAAACTAGCTAAAATTAACAATGAAGTTAGGATAGCTGAACAAAGCATCACTAAGTCTAAATTTTTTATAAAGTATATTAATAGTAGAAGATGAGGACTGAAAATGTGGCACCATTAATTAATGGGGATAAGTTAGTTACAGAGGATGTCGATAAAGCAAATGTTTAAAATTTTTTACCCTCTGTATACACTATAGAAGATTCAAGTGTAGATATAGTAGCAATAATGGAATAAAGATGCAAGTGCACTTTGGTTAACTGAGGATATGGTACAGAAACAACTAAATAAGGAATATAATAAAATCTCCTGGACCGGATAAATACAATCCTCGGGTCCTTAGGAAGCTAAGTTCAGTCTTATCTAGGCCATTGTTTTTTATTTATGCAGATTCCCTCATGTCCGATGTGTGCCTCTGGATTGGAAAAAGGCTGATGTTATTCCAATATTCAAAAGGGTAGTCTTTCACAGCGGGTAATTAAGGCCTGTAAGTTAACTTCAGTGGTGGGGGAAGATACTGGAAAGTTTAATAAGGGAACTTATTCTAGATTATGTTTCAAGGACTGACATTATAAGTAGTAAACAGCATAGATTTAGGAGAAATAGATCTTGTCAAACTAACTTGCTTGGCTTTTATGAGGAAGCAAGTAGAAATTTAGTCTCTGGCATAGCAGTAGATGTAGTATACTTGGATTTGCAAAGGCTTTTGATACAGTCCCCCATAGGCGACTAATGTATAAGCTAAGGTCTGTGGTCTGAGGAGACAATTTGTAAATGGATAGAAAATTGGTTAATGAATAGACGCAGAGAGCAGTTGTTAATGGGGCTTCATCATTATGGACTAAAGTGCTAAGTGGGGTGCCACAGGGTTCTGAAGTGTTGGGGCCGTTCTATTTATCTATTTATTAATGATTTGGAAGTGGGTTGTCAGCAAGGTTTCTGTGTTTGCTGACGACACAAAACTTTGTCAACCATTAAAAACTTCAGAGGGATGTGCAATCGTTGCAGGGAGATTGTCACATTGGGCTGCTGAGATTAAATGTTGATAAATGTAGGTGATACATTTTGGACTCAAAATCCTTGTGCTGCTTAAACTTAAATGGCTCTTGGTAAGTGAATCCCTGTTGGAAAGGGATCTTGGAGTTTGTTAGATAACAAACTAAAAGGTAGCAAGCAGTGCCGGGCGGCAAAAGCCAGAGCTGCATGGTATTGTCTTGTATAAAAGAGGTATGATTCAGGGGGGGAAAATGTTTATTCTCTCTTTACAAAGCTGGTAAGGCCTCATTTGGAATATGCAGTGCAATTTTGGAACATTAGGCTTCAAGTTCGGAAAGGGTTTTTCACGTGAGAACGATAAAGCTATGGAAACTATTCTCAGTGGACGTTGTTATGGCAGGTTATTGGTCAGTTTCCAAAAAAAACGTGGATGAGTTTCTGCAAAAAAGGAATGTTGCACAGTTACCGGTATTGATACATAAAGTAGAGTTGATCCAGGGAAATTTCTGATTGCCCCTTGGGTCAGAAGGGAATTTTTTTTCCCCATTCATAAATTTGGTGGGTTTTTTTTTGGCTTCCTCTGGATTAGAGATGTCGAACTTCGAAAAATCTGGTCCGCGCGAGATCGCGGATTTTCGAAAAATCATATAATTTGAAAATCCGCGAGTGGACCGTTAAAACGTATTAAATGAAAGTTCAAGTGGCAAAATCTGCATTAAAAGTGGTTTAAATAGCCTTGGTAACGTACACTTAATCACTCAGGGACCTGGGTAATGACCTTAAGAACACGTATCCATGCACAATACCTAAAATTTACAGTCCGCTAGCATGAATTTAAAAAAACGAGAAATTTTCGAAAATACGAGGATTCCCGTAAAAACGGGGGATTCCGTAAAAACAAGGATTTCCGTTAAAACGAGGATTTTCGTAAAAACGAGGAAACAGAACCTTGCTGCACGATGGCGAGTTTGTAAGGCAGATGTATGCCACACACGTCACCTCCTGGCCAGGGGTGTGGATGATTTCCCCACTGGAACCTATCATGTGCGGCGCTGAAAGCGCAGGATTATGGAGGGGCTCCAGCGCCGGCTCCTGTGCCGCTCGGCTACCAGACCAGTGTCTCTACCCTCCAGAGAAGGGGAGGGGGGGTACGGGTTACATAATGTCCACTGCGGTTTGCCACCATTGTTGTGGGGCCAGGAGGCTTGGCCCCACGGACATACCCCTCACCCATTGGCTCCTCTCCTCAGAGTATGCTTCATGCAAGGGAAAGCGGGTGAACAGGTAAGGCTTTGTAGGAACCACACCATTGAGTTACAGAAGGCCACTGAGCAGTTTGCCACCATTGTTGAAGAGCCAGGCAGGCTTGCCCCACTGGACATACCCCTCACCCCATTGGCTTCTCTCCCTCAGAGTATGCTTCATGCAAGGGAAAGCGGGCGAACGGGTAAGGTTTGTAGGAAACGCACCATGAGTTACAGCAGGCCCACACCTTGTAATATGGAGTACTGCTCTAGTGCCAGGCAGGATTGACCCAGAGCTGAAAACATTAGCCAGCAGAGTAGCTGTTGCAGCGTATGAGATGGTCAGAGTAGGTGACACCACAAGGTGCCTAGTGGAGAGAGAAGGGAAGGACAAAGTACTGCTCTCAGGCCAAGTAGGATCGACCCAATCTTAGAAAAATTTAGCCACAAAGTAGCTGTTGTTGCAGAGCATTTGTTGCAATAAGAAAAATTTGGCATAGCTAAGCCTTAGGCGGAAAATGAGGCGGAAGGAGCAGTACGGGTGGCCAGGGGCAGGAGGCCTTTCAGTCACGGGCATCGCTCAGCAATAAGGGTGCTGCTAGAGATGGATCCACGCCTCATTCATTACTCTGTGAAGTACGAGCTCCACTTCCAGGGAGAGACGGGTCCTCCTCGTCTTACAACAAGGTTAGTCCTTAAAGAGTGTTGGGTCTCAAGATGTGTGAATACAGGTAGTTACAACAAGTGCTAAACCACCATACTGAAATCCACACACAGAAAGCTCAAAAAAGCTCAAAAAGCACAAAAAACTCTCTCCAACCTCCTACACGTCAGGTCTCCACTAAAACACACTCAACACACTGACAAATGGCGCCTGTGAAGCAGCCTTTTATACCCGGGGGCTGGCAATAATCATGTTAGCTGCCATTGGATAATTTGGGACATGTGGCTTGCTCCGTCTTCAAAAATAATCCCCAAAATGCAGAAAATTCTGCGAATTTACAAGAAATTTTAGTTTTTACGAAAATTTTCGAAATTACGAGAATTCTCGGAATTCGAGAACCTCGTTTTCGAAAATACGGAGATCTCGTAATTACGAAATTTTCAAAAATAAAAAATCCGTGTTCGGAAGTTCGGAAGGCGGAAAATCCGAATAATCCGCCGTTCGCGGAGGGATAAATCCGGGCGGATCGGGTTCGGGTCCGCGAACTGGCCATCTCTACTCTGGATCAACATTTAGGCAGGAAATGAGAATATTGCTAGATGGGTTGGACTGGATAAACATGTCTTTATTCAACCTCAAATACTATATTATCATAGTTTACCCCAACATCATTAAATATACACTGACAGCTGCTTCCCAAATCACTTCCTCGTGGGCTGTTGCATGCTTGTAAATCACATAGAGCCAGGCCGTCTCTAGACTTTTTGGACATGAAATACATTTCCAAATGCTGCCCCCCCTCACATGCACCACTGGAAGGGGTGTGGTTTTATAATTGAAAGTGGTGATGCTTTGTTGAAAGTGGGGTGTGCATTTTTTACAAAGGCATGAAAAAATCATGTTCCCAGGCACATGGCAAAAAAAAAAAAAAAATTTCCTGCCATCAACTGCGGCCCCCAACAGGGGGGGAGTTTGCCAGCCCTACATAGAGCAGACTCAAACCTAGAAAACTGGAGCTGGGAGGTGGGGAGGATAAGGTTTACCTTGGTTTTGCTTTGTACCCTAACGTATTGGATAGAGCTCTTTGTAGGCTGATCCCTGACGAAAAATACCTTTAAAAAATGCAACAAAAGGGAGAAAAGGGGCATAGGCGAAAATCCACCTATTTATAAATGGCTTTAAAAAGTTGACAAATACTCTGAAATTACACTAGGAGCAATCTCTCTTTTCGCAGCGATACCACACTTAACCAATGAATAAGGCAAAAATTATCGACACACATCGCCACAGCATTACTTTCCGCAAAGGCGAAAGCGAAAACGAGCGGTTTTATAAATAAGTCGAAGACATCTCTATTTGTCATTGCGATGTCCTCGATAGCAAGAATACGATCGTTTATAAATATGCCCCTGTTTCTCATCTTTTCAGATTCACTTTTGTCTGGTGATGTGCAGCTGAATTAAAAAAAAAGCCAATGTAATACCAATATTCAGAAAAAGTAGTCGCTCCCAGCCTGGTAACTATAGACCTGCAAGCCTAATATCAGAGCTGGAAGCTTAAGGGATCATTTCATATTAAGTTGGTCTCCAGAACTGATTTTATTAGTAGTAGTCAGCACGGATTTACGAGAAATAGCAGCCTCGCAGACACACTCTTAGCCATGCAGACACACTCTCAGCCACATATAAATGATTAGCAATGGATACACGCTTAGTCACACAGACACATTCAGTCATACAGACACACTCAGTCACGCAGACACTCTGTCATGTAGACACACTAAGTAAATCAGACACACACTGTCACACAAACACATACTCTGCCACGCAGACACACACTTTGCCATGCAGACACCTTTCTCTTAGTCATAGAAATGCTCTCACACATACATACCACATACATACAAGTCGCATATTTATAAACGATCACAATTTCGCTATTTCGCTATCGCAGGACATCACAATGACAAATAACGCTATTTTGGCCTTATTTATAAAATGTTTGCTTTCGCCTTTGCGGAAAAGTATCACTGCGGCGATGTGTGATGGTATTTTTGCCTTATTCATTGCGTTAAGTGTGGTATCGCTGCGAAAAGAGAGATTGCTCTCTAGTGTAATTTCAGAGCTATTTTGTCACTTTTTTAAAGCCATTTATAAATAGGTGGATTTTCGCCTATTGCCCCTTTTCTCCCTTTTGTTGCATTTTTTTGCAGTTACCAGAATATTCGCCAAACATCATTACTTACTGGAATGTTCCATTAACATGACTATTTCTTACACAGCACTATGGTATGTTCCCATATTAATGTAACTGATTTGATAATTAGCTGCAGTTTGCTAAAAATAAGCAATACTAAAAAATGTGTCCTATTAATAAAATTTGCCTTTTGAGTTTTACACTATTTACCATGTCCTATTAATAAAATTGAGAAAATTTGCCTTTTGAGTTTTACACTATTTATCATCCTATTAATAATATTGAGAAAATTTGCCTTTAGAGTTTTTACGCTATTTATCATCCTATTAATAAAATTGAGAAAATTCGGCTTTTGAGTTTTACACTATTTATCATCCTATTAATGAAATAGAGAAAATTCGCCTTTTGAGTTTTATATTATTTATATCTTTGGCTTAAAAAACACCAAATGTGTTGCTATTTTTAAATAACAAAGATCAGTGTGTATTAAGCAATTTAACACTACTTTGAAAAACCACCAGGGAGAGTTACCTATTTACCATCATATGTGCTGAGCTTTTTCAGCATTATTGGTGCTACTTTTTGCCTTTTTAATAACTTTGATGAAAGGAAAAGATGAAAGTCTAAAAAATTATGGTAAAGGCTGGTGGGGAAAAAAAGCTAAAATAATGCCCCTTTATAAATATGTCCCTCAGACCCCCATTTTATAAATATGCTTGAGCGGTTACCGCAGCGATGAATAGTGAAAAGCGAAATGTAGCGGTAATGACCTTTCGCCACAGGTTATCACTGCTTTATAAATAGCGAAAAGTCCGAATTTGGCGAAAAGGCTGTGTTAAAGAAGGTGAAAAGCTTAATGAACCTTTATAAATATGCCCCATAGTATGTCAAGTTATTTTAAAGATATATCACTAAATAGTACTTTTTAACAAGTATAGGTAAAAGTTTTAGATAGATAGGATAGGATAGATAACAATATTTAGTTTTTCTTTTTTTTATAACACAAATAGAAAATGCTCTTAAGTACAAGTTAAATACAAATATACTAGTAGTTAAACTACTACCTCAAATATTACAGAACATCAATAGTGAGGAATATAATTTAGCTACTGATTCAGAGAATGAATTTAGAAAGCTTGTGGGCAGCAATGTTCTGAGCTAATGCTCTTGAAAATTAGGAAAGTAAAAGAAAATTTTAAGTCCTCAGCTTGCTGGAGAAACTGCAGCTTTTTATGTATGTAGTTTTATTATACCTTAATAACCCATCTGTTTATTTTTACATTTCGAGTAAAAATGACAGTCTTTGATTATGCTTTACAGAGTGCCAGTGTTAATAGTAGTTACTATGTTTTTCCATAGAATCTGAATACTGTGCCATTAACTAGTGTTTCTTTTTCTGTATCCTTTGTTTATGCATAACAGTAGATCATATTGCACAATGTCTTAAACCTATGCCAAAAGGATGTACTGTGTAGAATTTTATTTACACCAACCATATTGATGATGGCTATTCACATTTAGATAACACTAACAGTATTGACAATATCTAAATATACAGATCACTGTGTTAAGATATAGTGTTCTTTAATTATAGTGCCTGCATTGGAGCTCAGGATCCTTATTGTGGTTGGGATATGGTGATGAAAAAATGCACCACCTTGGATGAAAGTATGAAAATGAGCCAATGGGAACAAAGCATCACAACATGTCCAGTAAGTTGTTTTTTTTAATTGTTTTATATTTCTCATACTCTTTATTTTAGAAATTGGCCCATGGCCTTATGGAATGGTTTTAAGAGCCATTAATAATGAGGTATGCAGCTATCATAAGCTGTGTGTAGCAGTAAAAAAGGGTAAATTCGATATTATTTAGTGTACTAGAGTATCAAATCCATAGATAAGAAAGAAAAGCCCAAAGCAATGTTCACAATGTCACCTTCTCAAGATTTCACACTGCAAAATATGAAGCATTTGAAGTCCTATTGGGAATCCATGGTTTTAAAAGAAAGCTTAGAATACCAATAATTTTCTATGAAAGAAAATACATGACTTATTTTGTATCTAAATATTTGCTGATGGGTAAACATAAAAGATAGAATGTTACATATAATATTAAAATGCATAATAAATACTTGGGAAATCGTAACTTTCATTTACTGTGCAGAATCTGAAATTTTCACATTTATAGTAACCATGAAAGTTACACTGATTGATATAAACTGAAACTGGATGAATATTTTCTGTCTACATTTTGAGTACTACTGTTTGGATTTATTAACTTTATTTCATACCCTTAAATTAAATATAGCTATTTTCTCTTTTGTCTCTTTCCTTGCTCATTTTCCAGCACCATTTTAGCTCTTTAAAGATGTATTAAAATAAATTATTGCTATTTTTTTTGTAAAACTAAAAGCATGTAATCTAATGTTAAACAGAGAGTTTATTGTATGGCACATTTATGTGTTCTCCACTTAAAATTGGCTCAACCTGTCTAATTTGTCTGTGTAGTTAAAAGCTCCTTCATTCATATAGTTGGGGCTTTCAGAACTCTATCCATTTCTAAGATGTAATTTTTATACACAGGTTTCCAAAACTACATTGCATATTCCAATTGAGGCCTTACCAGTGCTTTGTAAAGAGGGAGAATAATATTTTTCTCCCTTATAAACTCCTCTTTATGAAATATCTTGATAGCTTGTACTGTTTGCTAAAGGTATATCTGAGATCTACCAGATTCTATTCCAACAAAGATTCACTAAGCATAGACCCATTTATAGTAATGGTAGTATAATAATTTCTTAAAAGATTAAGTAGAGGTGGCACCAGTACAAAACATGGTGGTGCACCACTTAGAACTTAAGTCCACATAGGCAAAGCTCCATTGATCACTACTCCTATAATTTTCCTATCTTCTGATATGCTCCCTAACCCAAGCAGTAAGATGTCCCAAGATTCTTCTTTCTCTTTGCTTGGTTGCATCTGACAGCTGACAACTACTCCCTTTTCAGCTGCTGTAACTATCCTCCCTTGTCTAATATAGTCATGCATGCATACTTTGTTAAGAGCAAGGTGTCGGGGAGGGGACAAACAGCATTTTTTTACTGCTCACCACTTTTTTGGGGAGGTATTAGTACTATTTCTTACCTCCCTGTCAAATATAGAATTTAAAATCCTATTACTACACTTTTAATCTAAAGAGATACTTGTGAAATTTAATACTGAGGGTAACTCAGTACTAATGTCAGATCCATTGTTGTGATGAATTTGATTGTATTTTTATATTAGTATCCCATCTTTCAATATTCAGTTAAATGTGCATAGCTTACTATATACTAATTGCTTAGAAAAAAAAGCTAAATAAAGGGTTAAAAACTAAATGTTCCACCAGAAAAGAAGTAAAACTTTAGTAAAACCTGACAAGCAAAGAACTATTTTTCATTAAATGTTATTTGTATTCAGTGGTGCCAAATAAATCTGTTTCATGAAAGATACACTTTTTCATAATGTATTTGCCGGTTGTATGAGATAAACTTGTAGATATTTACAGATGAGAATCAGAATAATATTTTCATGGATTCTTATACACATCTCTAGAAGAACACATTTTGTTTATTAAAATGCAGAATTATGACATTGCAAGCCGTTTTAGTTAATTTATTCCAATTATTGAGCTTTCAAAACTAGGAAGATAGGAAAAACACACTTCCGTTCATTATGCAGTTTTGATTAAAAATGGAACTCACTAAGCAGGATCTAATGGTTGTAAATTCTTGTCATTATTGAGGGAGGATTTAGGATGCAAATCATCAAGAATCAACTTATCCTGATATATTGTCAAATATTGTCAAAGCTTGAATGAATGAAACTATCAGAGATATTTTGGCAAGCAAAATTATTAAACATGCCTAACAGACCCAAATGGTCCATGGGGTTATCATGTCTGGAATATTTGGTCACTGGATTTAAAAAAGAAAAAAAAAATATTAAGCCAGCCAGCAGAGTTTCGCTGCAAATATAGTTTTATAAAGGTAACATTGTCCAATACTAGACCTAGATGCAGAACAGTGTGTTACCTGCCTGATGCTAGGGTTTGACATTTGGTTGATCCTGTAGACAGATTATTGGGCGGGATTATGAGTGACCTATTGGTCTTGGTTCACATTGGTCAATGACAGTTAGAGGAGGAGGCAAAGTCCTTAAAAATGATTTCTAAGAGTTAGTAGACAAGGGTAGTGTAAAAGATGAGATAGATGGGATTATAAACTATAAGCTGTCTACAATAAGCAAGAAGGTGGTTAAATGAATTGTTGTTGTATGCCACCAAATCCCAGTAAAGAGGTGGAAATTAATCTCCATAATCTCCATAAGGCTGCTCATATGGAGCATGTTGTGATTATGGGGGATTTCCATTACCCTGACATAGATTGGAGTAAGGGAACTGACAGCTCCTCTTAAATTTTCTATATGAGCATTTTCTTTCACAGATGGTAGAAGTTCCTACTAGACAGAATGCGTTGTTGGATCTGTTGATATCTAATAACCCTAAGCTCATTTTGGAGAAGAAGGTAATGGGAAGCTTAGGGAATAGTGATCACGATATAGTGTCATTTAATATAGGTTGAAAAAACAAAAGTGCGCTTTTAACAAAATCTTTTAACTTTAGGAAAGCTAATTTTATGTTGTTGAAGAAATCACTTCTGCTCATATACTGGGGGGATTTGTTCCTAAGAAAAAATATTGAGAAGAAGTGAATTAAAGAAGCTTTTAAAGAAAAAGCCTTTTAAAATTTTAAAATCAAAGGGAATAAAACAGGCTTACAAGGAGGATAAAAGGTGTAATAATGAGTGCAAGAAAGCAATTAAACAAGATAAAATGCAAAATGAAATACAGATAGCAGAACAAAGCAAGTTTAACCCCAAAATGTTTTTTAAGTAATCAACATGGTGGCTCAGTGGCTAGCACTGATGCCTTGCAGCGCTGAAGTCCTGTGTTCAATTCCACCCTTGGACACATCTGCAAGGAGTTTGTATGTTCTCCTTGTGCTTGCGTGGGTTTCCTCTGGGCACTCCGGTTTCCCCCACAATCATAAAGACATACTAATAGGTTTTATGTGTCAAATAAATGTGCCTAGATTGTAAGCTCTTTGGGGCAGGGCCTGATGTGAATGTATACATGTAACTGTACAGTGCTACGGAGGAGGTTAGGGCTATGTAACTCCACAATTATCATAATAACCAATAGTAAAAAGATGAGGACTGAGAATGTGGGACCATTAAATAATGGGGCTGAAATGGTTATAGAGGATGCTGAAAAATGTGTTAAACCGTTTTTCCCCCCCTCTGTATTTATTATAGCAGGGACTTTAATAATATGAAGGGTATAAATGAGGAATATACACTCATGAAAACAATTAGAACAAAGATAATATTAATAAAGCCCCATGGTCGGATGAAATACATCCTTGGATCTTAAGATAGCTTAGTCCAGTTTTATCTAGACCACTGTTTCTTATTTTTTCAGATTCACTTTTGTCTGGTAATGTGCTGCTGGATTGGAAAAAAACAATCTAATACCAATATTCAAAAAAGGTAGTTAACGAGAATATCTACACACAAAACAATCTTGTAGAATTGAATAGGACGTCCCCCAATTTGCAGCACTAAAGCTCTCTGAGCTAATACACTTTCCTTAAAAGTTTTCACATAACAGTTTTCCTGAGTTAAGTTTTCTTTTTTTTTTAATATCATGTATTTATCCAGAGCAATGAGCATAATTCCTTTTCAGCTGCTTTTTTTTTTTTTAAGTATCGGTTTCCATTCATACTGGGATGCATTCTTTAGATGGGTAACAAACGAAGTTTAGACATTTTGCATCTTTCTTTGGCAAAAAGGTAATAATGAAAGAAGCTTGCATCTATCTAAATGAAAAGAAGACCTTTACTTCATTAACTCTGTTTGCCTATAAACCCTCTTCCACAGTGCCTTACTGTAAATAATAGAAAGTTATTGCTTGTCGAGCAGTTTGACATTTTTAGGCAGAGGTATGACAGAGTATTTTGCCAGTTGGAATTTTATGATGGCAACCATTACATAAATGTCTTTCACTCCTGTGATAATAGCTGCTAGGTCTTGACAAGAAGCAGTGAAGAACATAAACACTCATAAACACAAGCATATTCAGGGACAGTGAAAAATGCAATATCACCCTTTGTCTATTTATAATGCTAGATTTAGAAACAAATTATTAAGAGAGGAAGCAGAATATTCAGCATGATACAACAAGTCAGTAGAACAAACAGAAACATTGATTCCATAATCGAAAGTAATTGTTTATTAACATGAATTAAATGAAAACTAATAAGATTGAAATGATCACAAAAAAATCATGGAAGCAAGAAATCAACGCAAATGCAATTTTTTAAAACAATATACACATTGTGGGTTAAAATATATGATTTATATTTATATGATTTTATATGAAAACCTAAAGAAAAATCCCACTGGTAACAGAAGAATGTTTCATTAACCAAATAGGACAACCATACTTTTCTCCGCTATTCTTCTGTCCATTGAAAGTACCCAGGGTAAAGATCTCACCTTGGGTATGGGCTCTATAGCCAGATATATTTACTGAAAATTCCCCTCATTACTCTAGTCTAGTTCTGCATCTCACAGCTGTCAGCAAACTAGTCAATTGGACAATGCGCTTCTTGCAGAGTGCGTCTTCGCAGTGGACAACAGCCCATGGGGTGGAGTAAGACCTGAGAGGCTAGGGAAAGCATATCTGGAGACCGATACTGTACCAAGGGGTCAGCAGTTTAGGCCCTCATCCATAGTATTTTTAAGAGTAGCGGGTGCTTTTTTGTAGGACTATAATTGTCCTTTAAACTCATATTTGAAACAATGTGAAATAATACAAAAGTTTCAGTATATTATATAATATACTGAATGAAGGGGAGCTGTGAAGCCTAATTCTCTCCCTATCTTATGTAATTTTTTAGCGACATCTGTCTATAGGTGTTTCACACTGCAAAACCAGAGGCTACACTGATGATGGCTCAATAAAGCCTAAACCAGTCTGTGGTTGGCGCTCTGGCTTTGCATTTAGCTTGTGGAATGCTGTTAAAACCTTTTATTAGGTTTTGTAAAGGCTACCATGGAAACATGGAAATTACCCAGAAGTCTTTGTTCCTTATTTATAAGTAGTAATCATGGATTTAGGAGGGATAGATCTTGTCAAACTAACTTGCTTGGCTTTTTTGAGGAAGTGAGTAGGGATTCAGACTCTGTCATAGCAGTAGATGTAGTATACTTGGATTTTGCTAAAGCTTTTGATACAGTCCCCCATAAGCGACTAATTATAAGCTAAGGTCTGTTGGGCTGGGGTGGCATATTTGTACATGGATAGAAAATTGGTTAATGAATAGGATGCAGAGAGTAAATGTTGGGGCTTCATCATTATGGACTAAATGGCTCTAAGTGGGGTGCCACAGGGTTCTGTGTTGTGGACACTTCTATTTAATCTATTTAATAATGATTTGGACAAGGTAAGGACTCTGTGTTTGCTGATAACACAAAACTTTGTCGAGCATTAACAGCTACAAAGGATTTGCAATTGTTGTAGGTGGATCTAGATAAATTGTCACATTGGGCATTTACACTTTTAAAAGGCATGGTCAATCCCCAACCTAAATAGTAAAAACTAACCCCTAACCACAAGACTATAATAGTCACATAACACCCAATGTAGGTGTAAATTTAGAAGGATACACCTGCAAATTTAGAAGGATACACCTTGTTTAGGACAGAGAAAAAAGTAAAGGGGGAGGAGTATGTGTCTATGTTAAAAGAATTGAAGCCAACTTTTAAAGAAGAAATAACTGGCAATATGGATATTAAAGCGGAGGCAATATGGGTGGAATTAGGCAACAGGAAAGGGGGTAATGTCATTGTTTGTGTCTGCTATAAGCCGCCAAATGCTAGCAGGGAGGAAGTGAGTCAGTTTCATATGCAGTTGGCAACAGCTGCAAGTTTGGGGAGTGTACACATTATGGGGGGCTTTAATTACCCTGCCATTGATTGGTGGAGTGGAACTGCTATCACAGAAAAGGGCGATGAGTCCCTGAATGTGCTACAGGATAATTTTCTCACACAGGTGGTTAAAGTTCCTACTAGAAAATGAGCTCTGTTGGATCTAGTAATATCTAATATCGTGGAGCGTATTAAAGATATAAAGGTAACTGGAGGCTTAGGGAATAGTGACCATGAAATAGTGTTGTTTGGAGTATGTTATCAAAAGGAAAAGTGTGCTGGGTTAACAAAGACTTTTTATTTCTGAAAAGCAAATTTTCCCAGGTTAAAAGTAGCTCTTCAGGATGTCAACTGGGATAAGGTATTATTTGGTAAAGGTACTAAACATAAGTGGACAGTGTTTAAGGAGATTTTAAGCCATTTCACATCTAAATTTATACCCCTGGGAAATAAATATAAAAAAATAAATCCACGCCCATGTGGCTGAATTCTGATGTAAAGAGGCAAATGGAAAGGAAAAAAAGGCATTTAAAACCTTTAAGTCAGAGGGAATGGAAAGGGCCTTTAGGGATTATAAAAACTGTAACAAGGAGTATAGGAAAGCAATCAAACTAGCTAAAATTAACAATGAAGTTAGGATAGCTGAACAAAGCATCACTAAGTCTAAATTTTTTATAAAGTATATTAATAGTAAGAAGATGAGGACTGAAAATGTGGCACCATTAATTAATGGGGATAAGTTAGTTACAGAGGATGTCGATAAAGCAAATGTCTTAAATATTTTTTACCCTCTGTATACACTATAGAAGATTCAAGTGTAGAGTATAGTAGCAATAATGGAATAAAAGATGCAAGTGCACTTTGGTTAACTGAGGATATGGTACAGAAACAACTAAATAAGGTTAATATTAATAAATCTCCTGGACCGGATAAAATACATCCTCGGGTCCTTAGGAAGCTAAGTTCAGTCTTATCTAGGCCATTGTTTTTTATTTATGCAGATTCCCTCATGTCCGATTGTGTGCCTCTGGATTGGAAAAAGGCTGATGTTATTCCAATATTCAAAAAGGGTAGTCTTTCACAGCCGGGTAATTACAGGCCTGTAAGTTTAACTTCAGTGGTGGGGAAGATACTGGAAAGTTTAATAAGGGAACTTATTCTAGATTATGTTTCAAGGACTGACATTATAAGTAGTAAACAGCATAGATTTAGGAGAAATAGATCTTGTCAAACTAACTTGCTTGGCTTTTATGAGGAAGCAAGTAGAAATTTAGTCTCTGGCATAGCAGTAGATGTAGTATACTTGGATTTTGCAAAGGCTTTTGATACAGTCCCCCATAGGCGACTAATGTATAAGCTAAGGTCTGTTGGTCTGAGGAGACATATTTGTAAATGGATAGAAAATTGGTTAATGAATAGGACGCAGAGAGCAGTTGTTAATGGGGCTTCATCATTATGGACTAAAGTGCTAAGTGGGGTGCCACAGGGTTCTAGAAGTGTTGGGGCCGCTTCTATTTAATCTATTTATTAATGATTTGGAAGTGGGTATTGTCAGCAAGGTTTCTGTGTTTGCTGACGACACAAAACTTTGTCAACCATTAAAAACTTCAGAGGATGTGCAATCGTTGCAGGGAGATTGTCACATTGGGCTGCTGAGATTAAATGTTGATAAATGTAAGGTGATACATTTTGGACTTCAAAATCCTTGTGCTGCTTAAACTATAAATGGCTCTTTGGTAAGTGAATCCCTGTTGGAAAGGGATCTTGGAGTTTTGTTAGATAACAAACTAAAAGGTAGCAAGCAGTGCCGGGCGGCAACAGCCAGAGCCTGCATGGTATTGTCTTGTATAAAAAGAGGTATGAATTCAGGGGAGGAAAATGTTATTCTCCCTCTTTACAAAGCATTGGTAAGGCCTCATTTGGAATATGCAGTGCAATTTTGGAAACATTTAGGCTTCAAGTTCGGAAAGGGTTTTTCACTGTGAGAACGATAAAGCTATGGAACTATCTTCCAGTGGACGTTGTTATGGCAGGTTCATTGGTCAGTTTCCAAAAAAAACTGGATGAGTTTCTGCAAAAAAGGAATGTTGCAAGTTACCGGTATTGATACATAAAGTAGAGTTGATCCAGGGAAATTTCTGATTGCCCCTTGGAGTCAGAAGGGAATTTTTTTCCCCACTTCATAAATTTGGTGGGGTTTTTTTGGCCTTCCTCTGGATTAGAGATGTCCGAACTTCGAAAAATCTGGTCCGCGCGAGGATCCGCGGATTTTCGAAAAATCCATAAATTTGAAAATCCGCGAGTGGACCCGTTAAAACGTATTAAAATGAAAGTTCGGCAAAATCTGCATTAAAAGTGGTTTAAATAGCCTTGGTAACGTACACTTAATCACTCAGGGACCTGGGTAATGACCTTAAGAACACGTATCAATGCCTACAATACCTAAAATTTACAGTCCGCTAGCATGAATTTTAAAAAACGAGAAATTTTCGAAAATACGAGGATTCCCGTAAAAACGGGGATTTCCGTAAAAACAAGGATTTCCGTTAAAACGAGGATTTTCGTAAAAACGAGGAACCAGAACCTTCTGCCTGCACGATGGCGAGTTCTGTAAGGCAGATGTATGCCACACAGTACCTCCTGGCCAGGGGGTGCGATGATTTCCCCACTGGAACCTATCATGTGCGGCGCTGAAAGCGCAGGATTATGGAGGGGCTCCAGCGCCGGCTCCTGTGCCGCTTCGGCTACCAGACCAGTGTCTCTACCCTCCAGAGAAGGGGATGGGGGTACTGGGTTACATAATGTCCACTGCGGTTTGCCACCATTGTTGTGGGGCCAGGCAGGCTTGGCCCCACTGGACATACCCCTCACCCCATTGGCTCCTCTCCCTCAGAGTATGCTTCATGCAAGGGAAAGCGGGTGAACAGGTAAGGCTTTGTAGGAACCACACCATTGAGTTACAGAAGGCCCACTGCAGTTTGCCACCATTGTTGAAGAGCCAGGCAGGCTTGTCCCCACTGGACATACCCCTCACCCCATTGGCTTCTCTCCCTCAGAGTATGCTTCATGCAAGGGAAAGCGGGCGAACGGGTAAGGCTTTGTAGGAACCGCACCATTGAGTTACAGCAGGCCCACACATTGTAATATGGAGTACTGCTCTAGTGCCAGGCAGGATTGACCCAGAGCTGAAAACATTAGCCACAGAGTAGCTGTTGCAGCTGTATGAGATGGTCAGAGTAGGTGACACCACAAAGGTGCCTAGTGGAGAGAGAAGGAAGGACAAAGTACTGCTCTCAGGCCAAGTAGGATCGACCCAATCTTAGAAAAATTAGCCACAAAGTAGCTGTTGTTGCAGAGCATTTGTTGCCAATAAGAAAAATTTGGCATCAGCTAAGCCTCTAGGCGGAAAATGAGGCGGAAGGAGCAGTACGGGTGGCCAGGGGCAGGAGGCCTTTCAGTCACGGGCATCAGCATCAGCAATAAGGGTGCTGCACTGAGATGTGATCCACGCCTCATTCATCTTGATGAATGTAAGGCGGTCCACATTCTCAGTGGAGAGACGGGTCCTCCTCTCTGTTACAACAAGGTTAGTCCTTAAAAGGACTGTTGGGTCTCAAGATGTGTGAATACAGGGGTAGTTAACAACAAGTGCTAAACCACCATACTGAAATCCACACACAGAAAGCTCAAAAAAAGCTCAAAAAGCACAAAAAACTCTCTCCAACTCCTACACTGTCAGGTCTCCACTAAACACACTCCAACACACTGACAAAATGGCGCCTGTGAAGCAGCCTTTTATACCCAGGGGGCTGGCAATAATCATGTTAGCTGCCATTGGATAATTTGGGACATGTGGCTTGCTCCGTCTTCAAAATAATCCCCAAAATGCAGAAATTCTGCGAATTTACAAGAAATTTTAGTTTTTACGAAAATTTTCGAAATTACGAGAATTCTCGTAATTACGAGAACCTCCGTTTTCGAAAATACGGAGATCCTCGTAATTACGAAAATTTTCAAAAATAAAAAATCCGCTGTTCGGAAGTTCGGAAGGCGGAAAATCCGGAATAATCCGCCGTTCGCGGACGGGATAAATCCGCGGCGGATCCGGGTTCGGGTCCGCGAACTGGCCATCTCTACTCTGGATCAACATTTAGGCAGGAAATGAGAATATTGCTAGATGGGTTGGACTGGATAAACATGTCTTTATTCAACCTCAAATACTATATTATACTATATGTTTACCCCCAACATCATTAAATATACACTGACAGCTGCTTCCCAAATCACTTCCTCTGTGGCTGTGCATGCTTGTAAATCACATAGAGCCAGGGCCGTCTCTAGACTTTTTGGCACCTGAAATACATTTCCAAATGCTGCCCCCCCTCACATGCACCACTGGAAGGGGTGTGGTTTTATAATTGAAAGTGGTGATGCTTTGTTTGAAAGTGGGGTGTGCATTTTTTACAAATGGCATGAAAAAATCATGTTCCCCAGGCACATGGCAAAAAAAAAAAAAAAAATTTCCTGCCATCAACTGCGGCCCCCAACAGGGGAGAGTTGCAGCCCTACATAGAGCAGACTCAAACCTAGAAAACTGGAGCTGGGGAGGATCAAGGTTTACCTGGCTGTAAATATGGAAGAGTTTTAGGGGAGTGAACATACCCTATAAGGAAGTTATTAGCTTTAGTGTTCACTGCATCTGCAGCATATATCTTGGCTCTTCTGGGAAGAGCCATCAGTGATGGCCGTGAAAGATGATGTCACTGCCAATGACTGCAGGGAGGACTAACTAGGGAGTCCTCCTTTGAGAGCTATGCACAACTTTCAGAGGAAAAGGAGGTCACGAAAAACAGAGCTAATAACTTTCTTAATACACACTTCAGGGGACATGTGAGTGTTACGGATTTTGAGGTTTGAGGGGGTGTTTTACTTAAAGGGCATGTCCACCCCCCAAACTAAAATTTAACCCACAAAATGATAAGTCCAACTCTACTTCTGATAGCTGCCATTTGGTGTGGTCATCAGGTGTTCTGCCCCAGAACATATAGCATGATAGCAATTTCAACTTGAATTGCGTTATGTCCTTTGGGGTACCTCAACTAAACACTATACGTAAAATTTAATCCACTACTGGCCCCACTGTGTAGTTTTAAAAACTCCTTAACTTATATCTCTGCTCCAAAAGGTTCTCCTGTAGTGCTTGTCTTAAGTCCCAGAAAGTGAACAGTAGGAACTGTCTTCCTGTGCAAACGCTTTCTGCCTCCTCCCTGTCCTCTGAGAGGACAGTGGCATGTGCAGGGGTGCCCTTTCCCCTCCCTCCCTACCTTCCTTATCCCTCCCTGGCTGCCCTTCACCAAGCATAAATACTTTTAAATATGTTAGAGGGCATCCCTTCCCATCCCAAACTGCTATATTAGTTAAAAAAAGAATGCAAACTCTACTTATAGCCCTTCGATCCCATGGCATCCTCTCTTGCCAGCAGCCGTGGCTGTAATTGGCTACCTCTCGGCAGTTCTGGCAAGCAGGGAGCCGGTTCAGAACGCTCCTGAAGGGAGGGGCTGTCTTTTTTTAACTAATATAGCCATTGGGGGTGGTAAGGGATGCCCTCTAACATATTAAAAATTATTTTGTAGGGTGGAGATGCCCTTTAAGGGAAAAACTTTAAGGTTGAGGGGTAGACATGCCCTTTAAAAAGACAAAATGAAATATTTGAAAAGGTGGTATATAAATACGATATGCACTACAGTAGCTCTTCTTATTTATTGGCACTACAGCATACATTTTAATATTTGGTGCAACAATGATTTATATTGTACACTATTTTTTAAAAAACTACTAAGCCAATCAACATTTCATATTTCAAACAAATATATTCCACCAAGTGGTGTAGAGATCACCATAGCAACCATAGCTGTTGCTAAGGGGTTCAGAGCCCCATATCATTCATGTGACACCTAGAGGCAGTGCCTGCATTAATATCAGACCTGTGTGTGGTGGTGAGTGAAGGCAGCTGTGCTGTGACCAGGTAGAGAGTTGGTAGGAGACTGAGACTGAATGAGGTGTGGCCACAACTAAACCTGAGGTGAGGTGAGCAGGCTGAGCAGCTGTCCCAGCTACACCTGCTGGTACTGAAAGAGCTAATGGTAATACTGTAGGGAATGTTTAGTGGCATTGAAGAAAGATAAACCCCTATCTTGATCACTATTATTTCAAATGTGACATTTGCTTTTACTACCTTTTAGGTTTTATGGCTAACATGCTTTAGTGTGAGTGTGTTTGTGTATGTAAGGTGTATGAACATGTATGTGTGTACCATTTTATGTTTTGGAAGGAGTAACGCTTGTTTCTTAGTTGGTCAGTGGGAACCTGTTTTTATGTGGGCTGGGAGGCTCCATCTAAAATCTTGCTCTGGGACCTTTGATTTCAAGCTATGTCCCTAACTACATCTTTTTAAGTAGATGTAAATGCTGAGCTCTAACTTTTTAGGGTGTTTGGTTAATTCAAAGGGTTTATATTCCATATAGTTTCTAATATACAAAAAATGTCTTTCTTTTTACAAATCCATCATGTTTAAGATGTGCATCTAGCCACACTTCTGTTATAATGACCATTTTTAGTTAGTAATGAATTGAGGAAAATGGTACAGAATCTGTATTGTAACAAAAGCCAGACTGAATACACTATAGATGAGAGACAGTGATGTCAGGTGTTTCTTCTGCTAGAGTTTTTTTTTTGAATTTGATAGGCTATGTTTTGTAAACAAGGGTTACAATAGGATTTGGACAAAATGGACAATATATAGAAAAAACTAATTTACAGTCTTTTGTTCTTCTTTTGCATAGCAGGTCTTGCACGTACTGTAAGACTGGGTCCAAGTAAGCAGCATTAAATATGTTGCTAACTCTGGCAAGTACAGTAGCTATCTTCTGTATATGATGTTTTATTTAATTCCAGCTTGGGGGCATGTGTGTATGAAGTGGCAAGATATCTTATCATCTCAGTTCGGTTATCAAGGATAACTAAATAAACCCATACGCTTACATAAAGCAGTTAAAATTCAAAAGCAAAATAACATTATTCAATTTATTGAATAAATGAAAAAAAAATAAATGTGTACTAATTTCAGAAAACATTGAGATAAAAATAACATTCGTTAAAAACTGCATAACATAATTATAATTTGTCATTTTTGATACATCTTTTCTGAGGTTGTAATTTAGTCTAGAACAACAATTTAAATTGCTCTGTGTTTCATGGATTAAGTTATAAAAGCATCTCTGTTTTATCTTCAGTCTAGAAATCTCACAGTTGATGGAAGCTACAGCTCTTGGTCTGAATGGAACCCTTGTAGCCACAATGATGGGAGTTTAGTAGGTAGCTGCCTTTGTCGAAGTCGTGTATGTGACAATCCAAGCCCTCAATGTGGAGGAATGCAGTGTAATGGGCCTACAATAGAAATTGCCAACTGTTCAAGGTATGCTACATGTAAAATAGAATAACATTTTGTATTTTTGAGGGGAAAATGCAAACAAATTCACCATCACTATTTAATCTGGTTATTAATGATTTGGAAGTGGGTATTGCCAGCAAGGTTTCTGTGTTAGCTGATGCCACAAAACTGGCAGATGAGATGTTGATAAATGTAAGGACATTTTGTACTTAACAATCATTGTGCTGCTTATACTATAAATGGCTCTGTGTTAAGTGAATCACTGTTGGAAAGGGATCTTGGAGTTTTGGTGGATAACAAACTTAAAGGTAGAGCCAGCATGGTATTGTCTTGTATAAAGAGAGGTATGGATTCAAGGGAGCAAAATGTTATTCTCCCTCTTTACAAAGCATTGGTAAGGCCTCGTTTGGAATATGCAGTGCAATTTTGGAATTCTGTGTACAAAAAGGACATCTTTGAAATGGAAAGGGTTCAGAGAAGGGCAGCTAAATAAAGGGAATGGGGGAGCTTGAATATTAAGACAGATTGGATAAGTTACAATTATGTGCGCTAGAGAAAAGGCGCTTGCGTGGGGATTTGATTACTGTGTATAAATACATTAACGGGCCATACAATAAACTATCTGGGGCATTGTTCACCAGTAGAGCATGTCAGAGGATATGTGGAAATCCCTTAAGACTTGAAAAGAAATGTAGGCTTCAAGTTCGGAAAGGGCTTTTCACTGTGAGAACGGTAAAGCTATGGAACTGTCTTCCAGTGGACGTTGTTATGGCAGGTTCATTGGACAGTTTTGCTGGATAAGTTTCTGCAAACAAGAAATGTTGCAAGTTACTGGTATTGACACATAAAGTAGAGTTGATCCCGGGATATTCCTGATTGCTACTTGGAGTCAGGAAGAATGTTTTTTCCCCTTCATAATTTTTTTTTTTTTTTGCCTTCCTTTGGAAATGAGGGTATTGATAGGTAGGTTGGACTGGATGGACATATGTCTTTATTCAACCTCCAATACTATACTATCACCAAAACCAGTGAAAATCTGTAATAATTGCGTTAATCTGTTTTTTGGGGGTTTTGTTCTGACTTTGCGAAGCCTGTGCTGTTTCCAAAATGTTTTGGTAACAACATAGTGCTTCTGGTTTTATAAATTTAGCATTCAGTTCTGCAGTACAATTTACAGTAGCTTTAAGAATAACAGCAATTGAATTGAGACTCAATACCTTATTATGCGCTCTTGTGATGAAGTTACTGTCTTAAAGTTATTGCTCCATTATGGGAGTGTGTAAAGGGCAAGATGCATGAGGAAGCAATTTTATATAACCCCTGCATGTTTTTTTTTAAAGTAGAACCAAAGTCTGTAGCCAGGTTGGTAGTAGTACATGTATATGGCTCTGTACAGTGCTGGTAATCTATCAGTGTGAATTGATTTGTTAGAAAGCAGTTTAAGATCCTAATTTACGAGCACATTCATTCTGGAGCCATATAGCCATGTACCACATCCCTTTACACTAAACCCAATATTCTCTAACTCTTTAATTCCAAGTTCAGTCAGCTTTTATTGACATGGTGAATGCAATAAAACAGGCCTAATTTGGAAGCAAAGAATAATGAATCAAGAAATTCACTTTTTTATTGTACTATTTAGGGCAGTGATGCAGAAAGAAGACGTCGCCCAAGGGCTCTTTTAAGAGCCGCACTGGGGGTCCCGGTTTCAGCTGCGGGACCCTCGCCAAAGGCACTTGTCAGTGGCGCAAGGGCCCTTGTAAGGGCCGGGGAGGGGGGTCCCGGTTCTTCGCGGCCGCGATGTGCGGCGGTAATTTTTTTGTGCTAACATCGTTTCTTTATAAATATGCCCCTTAGCATTTATGAGAAATCTGTCTACCAAATTTGGGGGTAGAGATCACTTCTCCCTGGTCCATTGGCAGTGCAATGCCCACTGGTCATCATTCCAGTCTAATGTCTTGGATTGCTGCCGAATATACTTTTAGATTTTACTAAGTTGTAATTGCTATTCCATTAAATGTGTAAAATTTGCCAAATTTTAAAATAGCGATTTTAGCTTTTAGCCACTGCATTTTCCCAGTGTTTTGTATTTCAACAAATCTAACTTTGCGGCCTTTAAGTTTATAGCCCTGAATGCTATGTACTATTTCATCTGAAGTATTCATATATGAAATATAAATATATAAAAAAAAACTACAAGTTACAATATCAACAGTTACATTTCTATCTAAATTAACATTTTGTCTGTTGTCTACTGGGTTCTTTTTTTCTTTCTGAAACAGAAATGGTGGTTGGACACCTTGGACATCCTGGTCACCCTGCAGTACTAGTTGTGGTATAGGTTTCCAAGTACGACAACGTTCCTGCAGCAATCCTACCCCTCGTCATGGAGGCCGTGTGTGTGTTGGACAAAACCGTGAAGAAAGGTTTGTTTTAGTCTTACATATACCATTGTTCTGTATTATTGTAGATCTTATACTTAGGCAAGAATCAGGATTTGATTAAGCATAACTAACTTTTTGCCTTAAAGGAGAACTGAAGTCTCCAGACAACATTGTCCCAATACACAGAGCACATTCACAAATATGCCACAAGCTGGGTCTCATCTCTCCCTTTGCTGTGGCTGTTGGGTGATTTCTGAAATTAACCTATTAGGAGTAAGCTAGCAACGGGAAGCAGACATCAGGGAATGGATCACTCCGAAACCAGGAGTCAGTCACAGCAGGTTATATCAATATCTTTTTTATTTAAACCACACACATATGCATCAACAGGCTGTGCCAAATACAATGGAAGTGCAACCAAACAGTGGTCTTACGCGTTTCACGACGTCACTGCCGCTTCATCAGAGACTCTCTCTGATGCTGTTATAGGAATCTGGGCATTCCTATAACACCTCTTAGCCACTATCCAATCACGCCCTTAACACTTGGCTGTGATATGCTAATTGGGATTTTCCAGGGTACATAATTGCCACAGATTCTTGTACAAGTCATTCTGAATTGGGAAAGCCAGTCGGATGACTAGTCTTCAAGAACTAATCTTCAAGTCCAGTTGATCTAATTGAATACAACAGATATACCATGACCTGGATGAATGAGAACCTTCACAAGCATATGAAGAAGTATGGTTTGCTTCAACTTTGTGAAAATCAGCTGGAGAGATGCATATTTTTCCCAAGTACACCTCCTATGCTATATAGTATCTGCCAAAAGATTTTAGATGGATCGCACTAGTCACAACAATACTGGATTGGATTCCCCCTGCTGGCTCTTGGGCTATCCAACGTTTCATAGGATATGATAACTATCATAAACAAATCATTAAGAGATTCTCCTCTATCATCTCACCCATCCTTGCCCTCATCAAGAAGGGTGGCGAGCCTAGTTCTTGGACTTCTAGGGGCATATTAATAAAAGGCCATTAACTTTTCACTGACGAGTTTCTTGCCGTTTCCAAAAATCAATATTAACGCTATTTATAAAAGGGTGAAACCCGGACGCGAAAAGTTAATGCCTCATTAACATTGCATCAGTTACCGCTCGCTTCTATTTATAAAGCACCAGTAACTGATTTGCGGTGGGGCCTGCTGGGATGGAGGGACATATTTCTGAATTATGTTTGGGTACTGTATAACCATGTGATCACAAGCATTGAAAAATTAATCAGAATTGGATTAGGTCCTTCTGCAAACCTATATAAAAAGCTGCAAACCTCCGTAGAGCTCAGAAGTCATCGCATTAGTTGGCAGAAGACAGAAGAAAGAAGAGGCCAGCAACATCAGCCCCGTTGGAGCCAGCAGTGCCAGCGGGGTCACTGGCAGCCGCAGTGACCTCACCTGGCATTGGCGACTTCAGCGGAGTTGGTGTCGCTGGATGTGAAGAAGGAAGATGTTGGATCAAGACACTAGCAACATCAGCTTTGTTGCCCGGTGTTAGCGACTTAAGCGGAGTTGGTGTCGCTAGATGGAAGAAAGAAGACACGCCCAAGGGCCGTTTATAAATATGCCCCCAAGTGCTCTTGGGGCATTTAAGAAATAAAAGTATGCCTTTTTTACGGCTCCGGTATTTGAAAGTGGATATTTCCAAAGTTAGTGCTGGAGCAGTCCTTTCCAAATACCTTGTGCCTTCTTCTACAAAACTTACTTACTTACCTAATGAACAGAACTATGACATAGGGAACTGGGAACTTTTAGCTATTAAATTAGCACTTGAAGAATGGCTACATCTTTTAGAAGGAGCATAGTATCCTATCTCTCTACTTACTGACCATAAGAATTTGTACATACAAATTTTAAAGAGATTGAATTTCCGCCAAGCTCATTGGAACTTCTTTTTCTCTTGTTTTAACTTTATCGTCACTTTTTAACCTGGTTCCAAAAATAAGAAAGCGGGCGTATTACCCAGGGCATTTCTTGCTGAAGATACTACTGATTCTGGCCTCGGTAACCCCCTATCTTTGCCTTCAGATCCAAGCAGCACAAAATTTGCTCCAGTCGACACCCAGATAAAGTATTGTGTGCTGCGAAAGATGATGTTATCAAAGACTCATATCTCCAAACAGGCTGAATGTCCTGGTATTCACAAGAGTTACAATTTACTTCATCATTCAGTATGGTGGCTTAGGAATAATGTGAAGGAGTTGGTTTCAACATGCCCCACAAGTGCCAAATTCAAACCTCTACATTCTCTTCCATGTGGACTTCTCCAACCCCTCCCTGTTCCCCCCTGTCTCTGGACCCATCTGTCGATTGATTTCATTGTTGATCCCCCAACTTCTAAGAAGAATACTGTAATTTGAACAATCGTAAACTGATTCAGTAAGATGGCTCTTTTTGTTCCTTTACCTAAACTACCATCTTTCACATATTCACATAATTCAATATTCACATAATTCATTTCACATATTTTCTGCCTACATGGACTTCCTTTGGAAATTGTATATCTCTGCATTAAGTTGCAGTTTTCCTCAGAGTATCACCTCCAATTAAATGGTGCTGCTGCATTTCAAATTTAAGTTTGGAACAAATACTACAAAAATATTACATATCCTACAGTATACTCAGACAATTGAGCTAATCTGCTACCTTCCTCTGGCATTTCCTTTTCTTTTGCTTGTGAAGGTTTCTCATTCATCCAGGTCATGGTATATCTGTTTGTTCAATTAGATCAACTGGACTTGAAGTTTAGTTCTTGAAGACGTTTTGCTAGTCATCCGACTGGCTTTCTCAATTCAGAATGACTTGTACAAGAATCTGTGGCAATTATGTACCCTGGAAAATCCCAATAGATATCACAGCCAGGTGTTAAGGGCGTGTTAGATAGTGGCTAAGAGGTGTTATAGGAACGCCCAGAGTAAGGTGTCAAAACAGCATTGTACATGGCAGACAGATGGTGTCGAACCCCCCCCACCTCTATTTAGGCTTGGTTTCTTTATTTTCACATAAATGGCCTCCTTAACACCTCTCTTGAAAGGCCTAGTTCACGTCCTTTGCCAATATGTTAACATTACAATCTTCAAAGGTATGTCCTTTATCCTTAAGATGCAGGTACACGGCTGAGTCCTGACCCGAGGAATTGGCTCTTCGGTGCTGGGCCATACGTTGATGCAGTTGTTGTTTGGTCTCCCCCACATACAAATCAGAGCATTCTTCACTGCACTGCACTGCGTATATGATGTCGCTTTTCTTTCGGTATTGTTGTTTCGGTATTGGGTCTTTCGGATGTACCAATTGCTGCCTCAGCGTGTTGCTCGGTTTAAAGCAGACAGGGATACGATGTTTTTTGAAAATTCTTCTTAATTTCTCGGAGACCCCTGCTACATATGGGATGACCATGTTCTTTCTCCTGTCTTGCTTTTCCCCTTCACTGTTGGTATTCGTGTTCTTTTCTTTCCTTCTGCTTCTTTTGACAAAGGCCCAGTCTGGATATCCACAAGTTTTAAGGGCTCCTCTGAGATGTTTCATTTCTTTAGCCTTCCCCTCTGTGCTAATGGGGATGTTTTCAGCTCTGTGTTGCAGGGTTCTGATGACCCCCAGCTTGTGATCTAAAGGGTGGTGGGAGTCAAACATCAAATACTGATCTGTGTGTGTTGGTTTTCTGTAAACCTCTACTTCCAGTTTACCATTCTCCCTGACTTATACCAAGCAGTCCAAGAAAGCCAGTTTGTTGTTTTGTACCTCTTCCCTTGTAAATTTGATGTTTTGGTCTACCGCATTAATGTGTTCTGTGAAAGCTTGTACTTCCTTCTGGTGGATTTTAACCCAGGTGTCATCCACATATCTGAACCAGTGGCTGGGTGCTATGCCCTTAAAGGTATTAAGCGCCAGTTTTTCTACCTCCTCCATGTAAAGGTTGGCTACAATGGGTGAAACTGGAGATCCCATAGCACATCCGTGTTTTTGCTTATAGAACGTATTCCTGTATTTGAAATAGGTGGTATTCAGGCACAAGTCCAGTAAGGCACACACCTGTTCTGGGTTGAGATCAGTACTGCTGATAAGAGTGCTGTCTTGGCCTAGCCGTTTTCTCACCATGACAACAGCCTCCTTGGTGGGTATACAGGTGAAGAGAGATGTCACATCATAGGACATCATAGTTTCTTCTGCACCGACTACTATATCTTCAATCTTGTTGGTGAAATCCTGAGAGTTCTGGATGTGATGCTTAGAACTTCCCACCAATGGTCCTAAGATGTTGGCTAGGTATTTTGCCACCTTGTTTGTTACAGAGTTGATGCTGCTGACTATAGGTCTTAGTGGTGCCCCTTCCTTGTGTATCTTTGGGAGTCCATATATGCATGGATGTGCCTCACCAGGCGATGATACATTGCTCGATCAATGGCTTTATCCTTTTGCAGCTGTTGTAGTAAGTCTATGACGCTTTTTCTTGTACCGGCTGGTGGGATCCCTTGTTAAAGCCTCATATGTGTTGCTATCGGCCAGGAGCATGGTCACCTTATCATGGTAGTCTGAGGTGTTAAGTACCACTATGCATCTTCCCTTGTCTGCCGGTAGAATGGTGATACTAGAATCTTTCTTGAGGGATGTTAAGGCTCTTCTTTCCTGTGTGGTCAGGTTAGATGAAGGAGTTTTAGCACTGGCTAAGGCTGCAGATACCTTAAGGCGAAGTTGTTCTGCCTCACTCTGTGGTACCTTATTATTGTGGATTGAGGCTTCTGTGGCTGCTATAATATCCACCACAGGGATGGCTTTAGGAGTTATGGCAAAATTCAAGCCCTTAGCAAGGACTTCCATTTCTGGCTGGGTTAGAGTTCTGTTAGACAAGTTTCTCACCCATTCCTCCTTATTAGAAGAAGGGACACTTCCCTCCTTTTGTATCCAAGGTAGTTGTTCTCCCTTGGGGGTGTTCTGGGATGACAGAATAGAGAACTTGTTCTGTTGCCTTTGTTTGCCCTTACAGTGCTGAGAAAGCTGTGCTTGTTTGGTGAACTCCATCACTCTTTCCCAGATGGACACAGGTAGCTGTGAGGCCAGGTTCTGTTCTAGTTGACTAATGTTGTGCAATAAAGCATCGACTGTAAAATGTGTCTGTCGTACCCATTCATTTAGGAGCTGTGTTTGAGCTTTTTGCAGTATCTGTTTGGCTCTGATGCCTTTAACTGTGGAATCCAGACGTATGCTGCATGGTACTAGCCTTTGTTGTCTGCATTGGAGGTTAAATTGCAGGTGGTTTCTGTAGTCTGCCAATTTCCATGCTGTCTTTTCATATTGCCGTACAAGTTTGAGGGTTTTCTCCCCAAAATGATTTGAAATATGCTTGTGAAGGTTCTCATTCATCCAGGTCATGGTATATCTGTTGTATTCAATTAGATCAACTGGACTTGAGCCGTGTACCTGCATCTTAAGGATAAAGGACATACCTTTGAAGATTGTAATGTTAACATATTGGCAAAGGAACGTGACTGGTTCAAGAGAGGTGTTAAGGAGGCCATTTATGTGAAAATAAAGAAACCAAGCCTAAATAGAGGTGGGGGGGTTCGACACCATCTATCTGCCATGTACAATGCTGTTTTGACACCTTACTCTGGGCGTTCCTATAACACCTCTTAGCCACTATCTAATCACCCCTTAACCACCTGGCTGTGATATGCTAATTGGGATTTTCCAGGGTACATAATTGCCACAGATTCTTGTACAAGTCATTCTGAATTGAGAAGCCAGTCGGATGACTAGCGAACGTCTTCAAGAACTAAACTTCAGTCCAGTTGATCTAATTGAATACAACAGATATTCCTTTTCTTTTGTGTTTCTGGCCTAAACCCCATAGGTTGCCCTCAAGATTTTCTTGCTTCTCAAGTACCCACTGCCACGGACACTATGGCACAAATGTCGCCCATCTGGCAATCACTCTCATTGTTTAGCAAAATCTGCACACATTCAGAAAGCTGCTGCTGACAGAAAATGCAGAACTCCACCTCCATATGCTATCGGTGATAGTCGGGCTTTCTTCAACTAAAATGAATTACATGTACCTTCTCCTAACTTGGACCCACATTTATTGGTCCATTCACTATTTTGGAATTAGTGGGCTTAGCTGCATTATGCCTTCACTTACCTCCCACTATGCATATCCCGAATGTCTTCCACATATCCTGTATTAAAATGTGATGTTAAACAATTTCCCCCCCCCCTTTTCCGCTACCCCCAGCCCTGTGTGTACATTCATGACCAACAAGAGTTTGTAGTTGAAAAAAACTCTTGATTCAAGATTTTCCAGGGTTCTATGCAATAACCAATTCACTGGATATATGTACAGCCATGAACTCAATTGGCTTCACTTGTACACTTATACATGCCAGAAACAAAAGAGCTTTTCACAGGAATATCACAATTACCAAAACATACATAGTAGTCATGTTGTCAGATCAAGTAAACCACTTAAAACAAACTTACATAAATGAAAGGAGATAAGGAATAAATGTGGATGACAGTACAAATGAGATTTCAGAAGGTAAAAATAAAAGAGCCACAATGTTGCAAATAAAGAAATACCCCTAGGATTTCACTAAAAAGTATTTAAAAAGTTAAAGAATAATGGTCACTTGGTTGTTACAACATTGGTAACAGCTCTGCCATTAATGGCTACATCATGTATTTCTCTCAAAATACCAATTTAAGTGTTAAAATAGCTTGATTTCTTTTTAATGCAATACAGCAACATTGTATACAACTTGATATCCTCCTAATATACACATGTATCAAAGTCAAGCAATATATAGAACAAAAAGTCTTTTCTTAACCTAAGAACTTTCTTTTATTACTGCGTAATTCAGAAGTCTAACTCAGCACATTTATGCAAGGCTCAGTATTTTTTATTCCTTAGCCTAGAAAAATCGATTTATTCATTTTTTACAAAGAGCCAACTGACAGGAATGGAACACTTGTAATTCAGTCTTAAATCTTTTTTCTCTGCTCATGATCTGAACAGTTTGCATAATGCTTTGAAATGTGTTATTATATTCATATAATCCCAATGTGATCAATTTTATAAAAAAACTTATAAGTGGTGCACTACAACATAGTAGCATCCCTATCCATATATTTATTCTCGCTGGTGTCTGTACATATACTGTATTTTATATATCTCACTGGTAAGAATTTCTGCACCCCTATATGGGTAAACGCATCTGGACTAAACTAACATGCACCAGTTCCTGTGTAATATAATTTCTAACATGCCCAATGTTTTATGATAATGTTATGACAATGTTTTATCATAGAGGTTTTTTAGTACTTGCTTTATCATAAGCTGAGCAATTTTACCTTTAAAATCATCCTGAAAGTCTCCCCTCGGCTTATACTCAGTCTGGGTTGGTCTGGATGCTTGAAGGAGCAGCTGACCAAAACACATAGCCCTGTGAAAACAAAAGCTGTACCCTGTAACACACAGAATCCCTTTATTTTCGTGGGTTAGGCAATTGTTTTCCTGCTCAGTCATAGATCGCCCAGACTGCAAGAAAAGAGGAAAAAATGTAGCAGGATTCAACAAACTTATCTAAAGGATAAACGTATCTTTATGTATCTAAACTTATCTTTATGTATTCAGGCTGCACAGAAATGTATGCAAGGCACATCTGTGTATGGGAATTTCTATGGGGCTGTGTACAGGACTTTCTATGGGGCTGTGTATGGACTTTCTATGAGGCTGTGTATAGGACTTTCTATGGGCTGTGTATGGGACTTTCCATGGGCTAGTATTGGGCTTTCTATGGGGCTGTGTATGGGACTTTCTATGGGGCTGTGTATGGGACTTTCTGTGAGGCTGTGTATAGGACTTTCTATGGGGCTGTGTATGGGACTTTCTATGAGCTTATATAGGACTTTCTATGGGGCTGTGTATGGGACTTTCTATGGGGCTGTGTATGGGACTTTCTATGGGGCTGTGTATTGGGCTTTCTATGTAGCTGTGTATTGGGCTCTCTATGGGGCTGTACTTTCTATGGGACTTTCTGGGGCTTGTATGGGACTTTCTATAGGGCTGTGTATGGACTTTCTATGGGGCTGTGTATGGGACTTTCTATGAGGCTGTGTATGGACTTCTATGGGCTGTGTATGGGCTTTCTATGAGGCTGTGTTTAGGACTTTCTATGAGGCTTGTATGGGACTTTCATGAGGCTGTGTATAGGACCTTCTATGGGGCTGTGTATGGGACTTTCTATGGGGCTGTGTATTGGGCTTCCTATGTAGCTGTGTATTGGCTTTCTATGGGCTGTGTGGGACTTTCTGTGGGACTCTCTATGGGGCTGTGTATGGGACTTCTATAGGGCAGTGTATGGGACTTTCTAGGGGCTGTGTATGGGACTTCTTATGGGCTGTGTATTGCTTTCTATGGGGCTGTGTATTGGACTTTCTATGGGCTTTGTATGGGGCTGTGTATGGGACTGTGTATTGGACTTTCATGGGGCTGTGTATGGGACTTTCTATGGGCTGTGTATGGGACTTTCTATGGGGCTGTTTATGGGACTTTCTATGGGGCTGGGTATGGGACTTCTATGGGACGTGTATGGGACTTTCTATGGGGCTGTGTATGGGACTTTCTATGGGGCTGTGTATGGGGCTTTTATGGGCTTGTATGGGACTTTCTATGGGGCTGTGTATGGACTTTCTATGGGACTGGTTATAAGGCTTTCTATGGGACTGTTTTTGTCACTTACATGCGATAAACTGACCTACATCTATTTAAAATATAAATAATTTTTACTGCTTAAAGCTAATTTTTAATCTTGATTGTTTTTCTAATAATTTATTATACATTTTTATTATAAAATGTACAGCTACAGCAATGGTTTTTACCATGGTTGTAATTCTTTAAATATTTTTGCATATGTGGTTTTTTTCCCGATATTGCAATGAGCATCTGCCATGCCCTCCACATGATTTTGGTCAAGCTGGGGTCCATGGGAACGATGTACTGCACTATGTGGTGGTGGAATTCAACAAGGAGAAAGAACTTGTGAGAATGGATCTGAATGCCCTGGATGCAATTTGGTAATGACATAGAATATATAAAAAAATAGGTTTTAGTTACAGGTTTATAAAAGGGAAAAGCTTTCCAACCTCACCAATGTTACACCAGTCTGTAAGGTACTCAGACATTTTCATTAGAATTGGGGAGCAGATTTTTGCTTACCTTTGCCCACTGGCTGTTATATATATGAGAAGAATCCTTCTATCCAATGTTTTATATTAAAGGTGTAAGACCTCCAATTGGGATGGGTTTGTACATACCACATGGGCTTTGAACCATCATACTTATTAATTACAAGATAATGTTTTCGTATATAGAAGAGTTCAATGGGCTAGATAGCCTTGATAGGTAATATAACATGCAGGGTGTCTGCAGAGGACCAGCTGCTATACTGCAAAACCAAGATGCTATACTATTAGAGGTTCTAACCCTTAAACTGGTCCAAATAAAGGCACTTAGTTTGGTCACAATATAATTGTTTGAATTATTTGCATTACATTTTATACAACACTCCATTCTGTGGATAAATGGTTTGTTGTTCTAACTTGGTGATGACAAAGGGATGACTAACTATAGTTATATTTTGTAAATCAAACATGTTGTAATTTCTACAAGAAGTCTAGCTTTATACACAAACTGATATATCTGTTTTTTTGCAGATGAAGTCTGCCAAAAATAAAATACAGTCTTTGTAAAAAAAAAACACAAAAGCTGATCACTCAGTAAATTCTGAAATGTTTAAATGTTATTACTAATTATATCTAATAATAAAAAAACATTGAAAATAACAATTACTGACTATTTGACTAAAACTATATGCAATGATATGACCTTGGGCATATTTATAAAGCTTTGTTAAGTTTTTGCGGCCGTTTTCCCTGACATTTCCGCATAAATCGCGTTTAATGCGATTTATTAATGTCCAAAACGGCCACGAAAAGTTAACGAGGCGTTAACCCTTCGCGCCGATACTTACCTGTTACCGCCGCTTCTATTATAAAGCGGCGGTATCTGTTTCGCACTGCTAGTATCCGCTGTTTTGCTTCGCCACTTTGAAGGTGGCGAAAGCACCGATACTAGCCTCCCTGCGACGGGGATGGGCAGGCAACCCCGCCCCGGGAGCACGCCCACGCTGCCCTCGACCCCCCGCGGCGGCGGCACCACCCGCCGCGTGCTTCCCCACCGCCGGCCTCAGCGGAGCCGATGTTGCCAGCCGCTTCTTTCTTCTATCTTCAGCCATCTACTGTGATGGCATCTGATTTCCAGAGGAGTGCACCTCTTTATATAGGTTTGCAGAAAACCCTAATCCATTTCTGCTGCAAGGGCACTTATAAGTGCCGCAAAGGCCCTGATAGGGCCGGGGAGGGGGGTCCCAGTTCACGCTGCGGGACCCCTTAAGCTCCAAAAGGGGCTGCTGGGGAGGGGTGTGCGGCCCCTTCCGGCACCCCTCCTACCTTCTGTTCCGAGATTGCCGCGAGCGGGGAAAGGGTTGGGAGGGGCTGCTGGGAAGCGGCGGTGGGTGGTGCACGCTGTGCGGGGGGTCAGGGCGGGTGGGCGTATGCCCCGCCCCTTAGCAGAGGCGTCGGGAAGGGATTTTAAGTCCCTTCGCGGCGATACTGTACTTAGTGCAATGCGCTAAGTGCAGTATCGCCGCGAAGGGACTTAAAATTACCGCAACACATCGTGGCCGCGATACTATCGCGGCAATCACGCTCGCCATTTTAAATACGGCGATAATGCTATTTTCATGGCCGCGATGTGCAGCGGTAATTTTTTTGCGCTAATACCATTTTTTTTATAATATCCCCCATGTTAACCTTTTTTAAAAGTGTGAAAGGGCTTTGTATTGTGCAAGTCATCCTAGAAGGTCCATTTCTCAGAGGTGTCCCTTCTCTGTTTACATTGAGACTGGTCTTTGGCTTATATTATTTGGCAATCTGCTAGTTAAGGACCTGCAAGCCATCTGTCAAACTACACACTAAAACTTCTACTATAAGGTTATATTAGTACTAAAGGGTGATAGTACATATATTTGGGAAAGTACAAAAAGGACCATCATTGGACACAAATAGGATTATTTAAAGAGTGTTCTGTTTTTCTGCAATCTAACTGAAAACAGAGAAGACTCAATGTACCACTAGACACAAATCCAAATTAGAGTTTTAAACTTAAGCTACCCCATTCTGTCAACTTACTTTACTTGACTTAAGACTGTAAGTTTAGCTGAAACAATTAAATTCTATTGGTTTACAATTCTTCATTTTGCATATTATAAGTTTAAAAGGTTAATTAAATATATGAAACCCTTTTAAATTAGTTGAGTTGTATAATACTTATGACATGGACATTTGTCTGCAAAGTAACAGGAGATACATGGAAAATGTGAAGCATTAAACAAATGTTCATTTTCATGTATAATGACCTACTCTAAGAAGAGTTGTCAATGATACAAGATAATTTCACTTGTTGGCTAATTGCCAACAAGTCTTAACCATCTGAGGGCAATTATTGAAACTTTGTCCAAATCGCTAATATTTATCTTATGTTCCCCATTTCTCATCTTCACTAATGTTTTCATGTCTTGGGGATTTACAATTTATCAGACTTGTGAATATCAAAAGACCAGAGAACATAGAACATAGCATATAAATGAGTATAATGTATACTATAAATAAGGACTTTTATTTTTATTTTATTTATAATCTGAAATTATCGAAAGCTTTTTAGTACAGAATGTTTTCTCAATAAACCATTTAAATCTTGTAATGACATTCACCCCAACATATTTCATTTATTTCAAGTTAATTTGGTTTAAGATGTCACTATCAATCAGTTTTTATGTAATGTGCCATGCATAAGGATGTTAAGAAACAAATTAAGACTCAGGGAAAATTGGTCCTTGTTTTTAATGTGATATTTGGCTATTTATTACTCACAATCATTATCTGAGAGCAGCATCAAGCCAATTTTAATTTCCTTTAAAACAAGTTGTTAGATTCAATTAAAAAGCAAGCTTTAGAAATTATTGGCAAATCAATGAACCAATGAAAAAAGAGCAAACCTAGGTGTCATTTGACATTTTATCATGTACAGTGAAAACTTGACAAAGAAATCTTTTATATGACAATGCTATTTCAAAGATAATGCTATTAGTTATCAGGACTGTGCCCTTTTCACACCGTTGCACCCCAAAAATTGAGAGATAAAATATATTAGTGCACTATCAGTTTAAAAATCTTTTTGATACATAAATATATATACAGTTGCAGGCGCACCTCGTAATCACTTGCATCAAAATCTATATTCATCTTGTAGCACAGATTCAGGGAACGCAGTCCCCTTCGTCCGCCTACAAAAGTCATCATCTGATTACATTCACCTTTGTGAATGTAATCAATGATGGTGAATAAGTGAGTGTAATCGATGATAATTTTTGGAGCCTGACGAAGGGATTGCGTTCCCCGAAACGTTGCTAACAGATGATAAATATGATTTTGATGCAAGTGATTACAAGTGCTACCTCACAAATCTGTGTATGTATTGGGAAGAGTACAGCCACATTCCCTGGGGCATTGCACCGGATTTTGATGTAAGTGGAGTGCTGTAAAAAAGATACATTGCATAATGAATAAATTACTATACATTATTATATGTATTTATGTATCAAAAAGATTTTTAAACTGGTGTGCAATAATGTGCAATAATACAGGAAACGAAAGAGTGCATTCCTAATAATTATAGCATTACTATAGACTCCTTTCAATGGAACTTGGATTTTTCTCTACATTCATGTTCTTCACAACAAACAATGATTTTGTTTCTAAGATAACCCTTTGTTTAAAATAACACTGAGATACAAACCAAACAATAAATCAAATTCTATACTATGCAGCTATCTTCAAGACTGATGCCCTAGTTAGCCTCAATACTGTATTATATTGTACACTGATAGGACCCAATTGCCAATTGTGAGTGTTGGGCTATTGTCAGCAGGGGTAACAAAACCCTTCTGTAGTAAGTAAAGGACTTTCAAATGTTCTGTGTTTATTAAGTGTACTATAAAATGTGTTCTCTTCATTCCAATACAGTAAGAAGCTAGAGTTGTATAGACCAATAAATATTATTTACAGTAGGGTGCAAAGAGCATGTAAAAATCTGGCGGAAGGTTTATACACTATGACTGATGCAATAAACTGCAAACAGCTTGACAATGCTATCAATCTGCATCAACCAATCATATGTTATCTAAATGTTGTAGCACAATAACAAGCTAAAATCTGATTGGTTACTGAATATTGACCCTAAATGTGTTGAAATAGATTATACAGGGTATATGTACAAGTACTAAATTGTTGTATACCATTTAAAATGGGTAGATGAAACTGTAGTAAAACTATATTTATGGTATTTATTTAAGATTATAAGTTAGTGTATTTTGGGCATCTGTGTCAAACCTTATTTGTTTTAACCTTGGGGTATAATATTCCTGCATAATTACCAAACAGCTATGATAGACTATTTTACACTACACTTTTGTTTTAAGTGTTCTGAACAGTTTTTTTCTCCTAATATAGAATTGCTTAACTGCTTTTATAGCAAACTATTTTTATATTATTTGCTTTGATTGGCAATACGTTATTTCATTAGAATTTTAAATCTGACTGTTTGTTTGGTAGCCACATGCTAAATACAATTTGATTTGCATACGGCGATAAATCTGAAAATGTTAATCAGTTATCATCTGACTTTTGCTTTTCTTTTTTTTAAATAATACATTTGCCACTATTAGACTCTTTGCTAGTGACAAATTTGTTTAACCCTAGGTATACACTGATGCCTTTCTATTTTTAAATGTTGAAATAAAATATGAACTATATAGAATAACATACATGAGTATTTTCTTTATATAAATGACATTTCTAAATTTCATTTCTGCAAGTAGATCCTTCTTAACTAGACTGTAAGCTCTGTGGGCTGGGCCCTTGTTCCTTGTGTCACAAGGTTCAAGTACTTTTATACTTTAATGTACAAAATTATTTATGTATTTATTTATATTATTGTCACTTTGAATGACCATTTATATTATTATTTGTACATTGATGCATCCACCAACTGGCACTATATAAAAAAACTATAAGTACAATAAAACAGCATGTAATTTTCACATTATAAATAGGAGTAAAGGACTGTATTCTTAAATACAGAGAGTGTTATCGCTAATTAGTGATACTATTTCTTCAATGTGGTCACGGAATACTGCTGGTGCCGATATTGAGCAGCTACATCTGTATTTTATGTCTGTGTTGAAAAGTTTTAAAATACCATATAATTACTATGTGTTTACTGGCTTGACTTTCATACTGTTCTTTTTGTATTTTAATTTCACAGCACGATCATTAGAAATATATACATTTGTGCTCATTTATTTGTGTCTGTTTTTAGGAACACCAATCTTGTAAACAAATCCTTGTCCTGAATTAAAAAAGACCACCCTTGGACTCCCTGGACACCAGTCAACATATCTGATAATGGGGGGCATTATGAACACGAGGTTTAGATATACTTGCAAGGCCCGGATTTCTGATCCAAACCTTCTGGAAGTTGGAAGGCAGAGAATAGAAATGAGATATTGCTCCAGTGATGGTCTCAACTGGATGTCAACAGATGGTAAGACATTATAGAAATGTGAGTTGTTGGTAGAATCTAATGGACTTCAATTAATGAATTCAATTATGCATGGATAGGTTGTTTTTGTTAAAAGGTATATTGATAGAATGCAAGCAATTGTCTATACTTCAATTTCAACCTTTTATTAAAATTAGGATTACCTGGAGATTTCCTCCGCTCTGGGCATTATACATCTCATACAGTTAATGGGGCTTGGTCTGCCTGGACTTCATGGTCACAATTCCGGGATTGTAGCGAGGAATTCGAAGCCGAAAACGTGTTGTAATAACCCAGAACCAAAATTTGGCGGACTTCCATGTATTGGACCTTCCACAGAATTCAGGAATGTATATATTGCCCTGCCCAGGTAGGATACATGTATAAATGGATTGAAATGTAAAATTAAAAAGTCATAATGTCCTGATGTCACTTGTGTTTCATGACTCTTTGAACCTTCTGCAAATACTGTGCTCTCAAAACCGTGTTTGGCCAATTAGGTGGCAACCAATCCATTTTGACTTTCTTTACAGAAATGCAACTAGACTTTTATAATATTTTTTATGGCTCTATTTTATTTTATACTAAATCAGCAACATTTACATTTTGAATAGAACTATTGTTATAGAATTAGATGTGCAACTTTTTTGCATACATCTTTATAATAACTATTTTAAGACGTTATTTAAAATGGATTACAAGATGGAACTATGTTCTGAAACATCAGAACGTCAGTATCACATACAACTTAATCTCTCTGTTATGTTAAAACTGTATCTTTAACTGTATCATAACAGTTGACGGCGGATGGTCTTGTTGGTCATCTTGGTCCAAATGTTCTGCAACTTGCTGTGCGGCCATTATATGAGACACGCTCTTGCACAAACCCGCACCTACTTACGGAGAAGATATATGTCTTGGGCTGCACACTGAAGCGCTTTGCAATACACAGTCTTGCCCAGGTATTTTTCATTAACAACAGTTTTATTTTAGCACTTTGTTTTCTCGCTTTTCTTAAGGCTGTTTTTTTGAGCTACTTGCCATTTATGAATCTTCAACTGATATCTTTTGCTTCATGTTCATGTGATAATATGTGGTTTTTCGGGGTTGAATTTTTTCTGCAATGCATCAGTTATTATGAGGGTTTTTTTGTGTTGATTGAAAAATGTGAAAAATTAGAGAATGCTGAAAACATTTCAGCATTTACCTAAAAATTCAAGTGAAGTGTTGGGATATGTTAATGGCGAATTCAGTTGTTTTTGGAATTTCAAAAAAATTTAAAGAAAATTTTTTTAACCTTCCGATTAAATTTAAGGTATCCATACCAATAGTATGTTAGTGTAAATGTCTCAGGGGGACACGTACATATAACAAAACTTATTAAAGGGTATGTGCACTGTTAAACAAATACATATTACTTGTTAGTTGTACCTTTAAATATAAATGTGGCATATTTTTTTTCCCTACTATCCTTCCAGACCTTCATTGAGATCACTGAATCTCCAAGACTATTTAATAAATGTCGTCAATGGGCGCGTGCCCCAATGCTGTTTTAAACATGATACTGTGATGTCATCGCACCCTGCCCGATATAAAGAGAGATATATATCAGGCTCGGTGTGATGACGTCATAGGATACACACTTGCGTCAACGTCACCGAGGGCGCCACACACATTGATGCCACGCGCCTGTCACACACCCGCGTTATTCTTTTACCAATTAGTTTTGAGTTTTCGAGGCTTCGAGGGGAAATGCTAAGAACGTGATTTCTGTGAAGGGAAAAGGCCAGCAACATTCAATGCAAAGTAAGGTCGAAGGGTAGTAGGGGAAAAAATGGAGTTTATCCGCATGCAGATCTCTGGTCCTCAGGATGACTCTCAGATTATGTTGCCCTTTCATCCCTCTACTTTCTTGGTAATTTGGCTCCTGTGACCTATTTAGAAGTCTCCCTGCTTGCTTCTATCGTGTCTGCTCACACACGTCCTCTTGATCCCATACCCTCTGTATTACTGAAGCACTGTAATCATGTGCTTAATCCTATATTCACCCACATATTCAATGCCTCGCTACATCTGGAATTTTCCCTATCATCTTTAGCATGCCCATGTTAAACCCATACTAATAAAAAAACCTAGCTAGACTATCTTGTTTAGTGATGTTAGCAACACCTCTTCTCTGGTTCCTCTTAGTGTGGGGGTGCTGCAGGGGTCTATTCTTGGACCCTTATTGTTCTCCCTCTACACCTATTTCCTTGGGAGAGTCATTAGCTCTTTTGACTTAAAGTATCATTTATATGCAGACAATACACAAATCTACTTGTCCACACCTACGCTAACTACTGACATCCAATCACGTGTCTCCAACTGCCTCCTTGCTATCTCCTCCTTGGATGTCTCACCGCTACCCTCAAATTAAATCTTTCTAAACTTAACTGATCATTTTCCCACCTAAACCTGGTCCTGTCCATCTTGCTCTATCTCTGTTCACAATACCCCCATTTCCCCTACCCAATCAGCATGCTGCCTTGGTAATTATGACTCTTCTTTCTACCCACATCAACTATGTTGCGAAAATCTGACACTTTTTCCTTTGCAATATACCAAAATCCTCAGGTTCCTTTCTCTACGACCTCCTCGCTATGCTCATGCATGCCCTCATCCTATCGCGCCTGAACTATTGTATCCTGGTCTTCCTCCTTTATACCTTTGTACCGGATAAGGTTAGATGTTGTAATAGCATATTAACCTAATACAGCCCAACAAACCACTTAATATGTGTGGTGCTGTGGGTATGATAAACAGATACTATAAAACAGAATATGAAAGGGAAAAAGACTCCCTATCAAAAGATACCCACTAGACTCCCCAGATAACCTGTGGAGGCACTCACCAGGCTAGACTAGGAAATTTATATCCCCAAACCTCCTGGGGAACTGGAAATATAAGTGAAGGTACTGAAGAGCCACCCCATCAACCATCATAATGAAAAATATCTTTATTGTAAATACACTGTAAAACACTTATCATAATTAGCAATACCTCTAAAATACCAAAATCAAAAAATATATCCTGTGTAACTGCCTGCACCTAGGCGTCCCTAGGTGCTGGAAAAGATTTTCTAAAACTAGTGTCCGGTGAGTAATAGCAGCAAAGCAGAGCCTGGTTAGTTGCAGCTCATTTATAAACAAACGGATGATCAATATATAGCAAATAAGCGACCAGGGCTAGGCCCATATAAGCAAGCATGTTAGTAATGGGCTCCACCGGTGATAGGCCCTCCGCGGGTGGGTAAAGGGTGGGGTTGGGTAGTCGGGTTGGGTTTCCCCTTACCCCTAGAGAGAAGGTATATTAAATCGGGATACATTTATGCATCAGTGTCTCCCAGCATTGTCAGATATCTGTTAGTCTCAGCATGGGTCCAGTGGTATAAGTGGGACAGTTCGAGGCAAGACAATAGAGGTTTAGGTCTGTGACGCCAGGCACCCCATGTCTGTAGGTCTTTCAGGACTGACCATGCCACTTTGTGGCGGTTGGAACCCCATACAAAAGATTTCAGCAACGAGTCAATAATTTTAAAATATTTGAGAGAATAGTTATAGGGGAATGCCATAAAAGTGCCTGTGGAGTAGAATAATTTTATTATATTTGCACGCCCAGTGACTCCCAAAGGTAGTTTGCTCCAGACCTGTATTTTTTGTTTGATTAGTGTATCAGGGTTCAACATTCAAAACAGGGTAGTCATGTAGTGATCTTGTAATTCTTAGGCCCAGATACTTAATTTCACTGGTTCTAATGAGGTTGTGTTGAAAATTGTTATCGTTGCAGGAGTAGCTATCGACGGGGAGTTTTGTGATTTAGACCAATTGAGGCCAGAGTATTCCCCATATTCATTAATTACTGTGAGTGCCCGATCCAGTAAAGGGCCCTGATCAGCTAGGTATAAGACATGTCATCGGCATACAGCTGGCCACTTCTGTTTGGGTTCCCAGTTTTTTGCCCTTTATTGATGGGTCAGTTCTCAGTTTGATTGCTAGGGTTCCACCACCACCAGGGCATATAGAGGGAGATGGAGTGATCCCTGTCGAGTGCCCCTTGCTAGTGGGAAGGTGTCAGATGGCCATCCGTTTGCTATAACCTTGGCCACTGGTTTGAAATAGAGAATTTGCAGCCATTTTATAAAGTAGGGGAAAAAAAACATCTTATACTGTGTGAAGCATATGCTAAAGTTTACACTTTTGCAATTAAATAAAAGGATCGCTATCGGAAAACCCTGATATTGACATTTTGAATGTAAAATGGGTTAAGCTGTGTAAAGAATCTTGGATTTACAGGCAAACACTTTTTTTTCCTGACAGGCAAAGTAGCTGATGTGTAAGGGTGCTCAGGCAGGCATGCTTCCAGCACTGTTCAAGGCATGGTGTTTCTTAATTCACGTAATTTATCTCTGTATATCAAATAACCAAAAAAATCACCAAATTCTTCTGCCACAATTGCTATTTAACAATAGAAGCTATGGTATATACCACATGGCTGCAAACACCTCTCAATATCAGTATTTTGCAACCACGCCAAGGATATGTAACCATGGTAAAAGCCAAGTGTCAAAATGTAGCTATACCACATCTTTATAAATATTCCACAGGTACTTTCTTTATGTATGTATATGTATGACCTAGGCAGTGGCCGCATGCAGCAGATTTACAGCCTTATTATATTTTGAGGCTCCCCTCCCAGAAACAGCACTGCTCACACTCACACTTTTTCTGTGAGGGATTGTTGCTTATTACTTACTGCACATTTACTACATTTTACATATTTCAAAGGCAAACAAACCCAAGTTTCAGCACTGGCATTTTGTTGTCAAAACCGGTAATATTTTTGTGAAACAAGTTTCAGAATAAAAATACTGCACACCTCTAGTAGGGAATAAAATGTTTTCAAAACTTTTTACAAATCACTGCAATTGGGACTTATGTGTTTATTTATGCTGTAATTTAAAATGTTCTTTATAGGGTCTTGGATAAAATGATGAACCCTTTTGATTTCTCTTATGTGTAACTGTCTTTATTGCTTTCTTCTTTAGTTTATCGTATTGATAGTATCCAATCTGCAATTTATATACTGTAGCATACAAAAACCATACTCTTTTATTAAAGGAAACTGTGGTCTACATACAAGTGCGTCTATTACAAAGAGCACACTCCTACCTTGACTCCAGGATCATGCTTCAGCTGCAGTCAATCCAAATATACAGCAGTATAAATGTTGTTTTTTTCCTGCTTACACAGTGAGCTGTGACATCACCACCACACCAGCAAGTCCCTGGTTCACTTGCACTCCACTTCTGGGTTAGAATCATCTGCTGTATCATAAGCCCCACTTCCAAACTTATTAATTGTTTTTTAAGCTGACCTCAACCCTGAATTTATTTTTACTCTCCCTCAGGCACAAGAAAGCCAAATATTCTGAAAGCCTGTTACTAGCTTCAGAAAATATCAATTTCGGTGGGTGGGGCTTATGACACAGCTTAATAAAGGTGGTGCAGAGGAGAAGAGACATTGCAAGCTTAACACTTTGGATTGACAACAGCTAGAGACATTAACCTAGACTTGTTAAAAGGCCTGAGAGAGCTATTTCTAGGTATGGAGGTACATTTAAGAGCTCCATACACTAACAATACCACCTAAGATTGGTATTGCCCTTATAACCATTTTTACCATGTCCCAAAAACTTGGAACAAATGTCAGATGATCTTTGACACACTGTGTCCAGACACACTGTGACGTCACTGATGTTTTTTTAATATCGGAATGACCTGTTACCATACCATCGGGATTGTTGCATGTATGGGTCAATTTTGTAATATCGACACTTGACAAAAAGCATATATTACCTCATTGACAAGAAAATTAACCTGAAGATGCACAAAAAATCTGTACATTGAAAGTAACAGTCCCTTATGTATGTAAGAAGTTTGTAGTAGTCCAAAAGGGCACATAAATAAATAAGCAAAATCTATACCATTTGTCCAAGGAGTAGAATAATTCCTTCCTCCTTCTTTTGCTCCTTTTGGTGTAATGGTGGCCATACACATCGATATTACTGACCGATACCTGCTATTGGCTGATAATTGATCAGTGTGTGGTGTGCACCTCCAAAAATCATCCCATTTTCATTATCGGGCGCCAGACAAATTGGATATTATCGGCTGCATTTATTCACATAACTCAATCCGTCTTGTGGTAGCCATAGATAAAACCGATATTATCAGTAATATTGGTCCATCTATGCCACCCATAAGTCGAATATGTCCATTCAGATGGTGGGAGTTGCTCTCTATTGGATCTTCTGTTAGATTGGCATCTAAGGTAGTGTAATAAGGTTGAGCTAGATGTATGTATGTCTTTATTTAACTTTGAATACTATGTGATTTTGTAAATAAAATCTACCTTTTTTCATCTCTGTAACACCTTTATCATGCATAGACATATAAAGACCTACTATACATATGAAATATCTTAATTGCACACCTTGTTCATATTTTAGAGAGTTGGTCCAACTGGTCTGACTGGTCTGAATGTGATTCTTCTGGAAGCCATTACGGCAACGTCAGTGTAATATACTTTTTCCAGTTGGCAATCAGTGTTTCTGGCAATAGCACAGAACAAAGACCTGTATTTCAATGTCTAATTTTGTGCCAGGGGATTGCTGACAATAAAGCTGTTAGATTTATGTTTTGATGTTTGGCAGATGTAATCTTCAAGCAAGACTAACGTGTCAAGCATATTGTATCTTTTTTGTATGTATGTTTATATTTTATGTATTTGTTTATTTATATAGTGCCTCCTGGAAACACGGCACTGAATATATAATACAAAAATCCATACAATCCCCATTACACAGTCCCATAGAAGTCCCATACCCAGCCCCATAGAAAGTCCCATAAACAGCCCCATAGAAAGTCCCATACACAGCCCCATAGAAAGTCCCATACACAGCCCCATGAAAGTCCAATACACAGTCCCATACACAGCCCCATACAAAGCCCATAGAAAGTCCAATACAACAGCCCCATAGAAAGCAATACACAGCCCCATAAGAAGTCCCATACACAGCCCCTAGAAAGTCCCATACACTGCCCTATAGAAGTCCCATACACAGCCCCATAGAGAGTCCCACAGAAAGTCCCACACAGCCCATAGAAAGCCAATACACAGCTACATAGGAAGCCCAATACAAGCCCCATAGAAAGTCCCATACACAGCCCCATAGAAGGTCCTATACACAGCCTCATAGAAAGTCCCATACAAGCCTCATAGAAAGTCCTATAACACAGCCTCATAGAAAGCCCATACACAGCCCATAGAAGTCCATACACAGCCTCATAGAAAGTCCCATACACAGCCCCATAGAAAGTCCCATACACAGCCCTATAGAAAGTCCCATACACAGCCCCATAGAAAGTCCCATAGAAAGTACAGCCCCATAGAGAGCCCAATACACAGCTACATAGAAAGCCCAATACACAGCCCCATAGAAAGTCCCATACACAGCCCCATAGAAAGTCCCATACACAGCCCCATAGAAAGTCCTATATAAGCTCATAGAAAGTCCCATACACAGCCCCATAGAAAGTCCTATACACAGCCTCACAGAAAGTCCCATACACAGCCCCATAGAAAGTCCCATACACAGCCCCATAGAAAGCCCAATACTAGCCCATGGAAAGTCCCATACACAGCCCATAGAAAGTCCTATACACAGCCTCATAGAAAGTCCATACACAGCCCCATAGAAAGTCCTGTACACAGCCCCATAGAATTCCCATACACAGATGTGCCTTGCATACATTTCTGTGCAGCCTGAATACATAAAGATAAGTTAGATACATAAAGATCGTTTATCCTTTAGATGAAGTTTGTTGAATCCTGCTACATTTTTTCCTCTTTTCTTGCAGTCTGGGCGATCTATGACTGAGCAGGAAAACAATTGCCTAACCCACGAAAATAAAGGGATTCTGTGTGTTACAGGGTACAGCTTTTGTTTTCACAGGGCTATGTGTTTTGGTCAGCTGCTCCTTCAAGCATCCAGACCAACCCAGACTGAGTATAAGCCGAGGGGAGACTTTCAGGATGATTTTAAAGGTAAAATTGCTCAGCTTATGATAAAGCAAGTACTAAAAAACCTCTATGATAAAACATTGTCATAACATTATCATAAAACATTGGGCATGTTAGAAATTATATTACACAGGAACTGGTGCATGTTAGTTTAGTCCAGATGCGTTTACCCATATAGGGGTGCAGAAATTCTTACCAGTGAGATATATAAAATACAGTATATGTACAGACACCAGCGAGAATAAATATATGGATAGGGATGCTACTATGTTGTGTGCACCACTTATAAGTTTTTTTATAAATGATCACATTGGGATTATATGAATATAATAACACATTCCAAGCATTATGAAAATGTTCAGATCAGAGCAGAGAAAAAAGATTTAAGACTGAATTACAAGTGTTCCATTCCTGTCAGTTGGCTCTTTGTAAAAAATGAATAAATCGATTTTTCTAGGCTAAGGAATAAAAAATACATGAGCCTTGCATAAATGTGCTGAGTTAGACTTCTGAATTACGCAGTAATAAAAGAAAGTTCTTCAGGTTAAGAAAAGACTTTTTGTTCTATATATTGCTTGACTTTGATACATGTGTATATTAGGAGGATATCAAGTTGTATACAATGTTTGCTGTATTGCATTAAAAAGAAATCAAGCTATTTTAACACTTAAATTGGTATTTTGAGAGAAATACATGATGTAGCCATTAATGGCAGAGCTGTTACCAATGTTGTAACAACCAAGTGACCATTATTCTTTAACTTTTTAAATACTTTTTAGTGAAATCCTAGGGGTATTTCTTTATTTGCAACATTGTGGCTCTTTTATTTTTACCTTCTGAAATCTCATTTGTACTGTCATCCACATTTATTCCTTATCTCCTTTCATTTATGTAAGTTTGTTTTAAGTGGTTTACTTGATCTGACAACATGACTACTATGTATGTTTTGGTAATTGTGATATTCCTGTGAAAAGCTCTTTTGTTTCTGGCAGTATTAAGTGTACAAGTGAAGCCAATTGAGTTCATGGCTGTACATATATCCAGTGAATTGGTTATTGCATAGAACCTCTGGAAAATCTTGAATCAAGAGTTTTTTTCAACTACAAACTCTTGTTGGTCATGAATGTACACACAGGGCTGGGGGTAGCGGAAAAGGGGGGGGGGAAATTGTTTAACATCACATTTTAATACAGGATATGTGGAAGACATTCGGGATATGCATAGTGGGAGGTAAGTGAAGGCATAATGCAGCTAAGCCCACTAATTCCAAAATAGTGAATGGACCAATAAATGTGGGTCCAAGTTTAGGAGAAGGTACATGTAAATTCATTTTAGTTGAAGAAAGCCAGACTATCACCGATAGCATATGGAGGTGGAGTTCTGCATTTTCTGTCAGCAGCAGCTTTCTGAATGTGTGCAGATTTTGCTAAACAATGATGAGTGATTTGCCAGATGGCAGACATTTGTGCCATAGTGTCCGTGGCAGTGGGTACTTGAGAAGCAAGAAAATCTTGAGGGCAACCTATGGGGTTTAGGCCAGAAACACAAAAGAAAAGGAATATCTGTTGTATTCAATTAGATCAACTGGACTGAAGTTTAGTTCTTGAAGACGTTCGCTAGTCATCCGACTGGCTTCTCAATTCAGAATGACTTGTACAAGAATCTGTGGCAATTATGTACCCTGGAAAATCCCAATTAGCATATCACAGCCAGGTGGTTAAGGGGTGATTAGATAGTGGCTAAGAGGTGTTATAGGAACGCCCAGAGTAAGGTGTCAAAACAGCATTGTACATGGCAGATATGGTGTCGAACCCCCCCACCTCTATTTAGGCTTGGTTCTTTATTTTCACATAAATGGCCCCTAACACCTCTCTTGAACAGTCACGTTCCTTTGCCAATATGTTAAATTACAATCTTCAAAGGTATGTCCTTTATCCTTAAGATGCAGGTACACGGCTCAAGTCCAGTTGATCTAATTGAATACAACAGAATATACCATGACCGGATGAATGAGAACTTCACAAGCATATTTCAAATCATTTTGGGGAGAAAACCTCAAACTTGTACGGCAATGAAAAGACAGCATGGAAATTGGCAGACTACAGAAAACACCTGCAATTTAACCTCCAATGCAGACAACAAGGCTAGTACCATGCAGCATACGTCTGGATTCCACAGTAAGGCATCAGAGCCAAACAGATACTGCAAAAAGCTCAAACACAGTCCTAAATGAATGGGTACGCAAGACACATTTTACAGTCGATGCTTTATTGCACAAACATTAGTCAACTAGAACAGAACCTGGCCTCACAGCTACCTGTGTCCATCTGGGAAAGAGTGATGGAGTTCACCAAACAAGCACAGCTTTCTCAGCACTGTAAGGGCAAACAAAGGCAACAGAACAAGTTCTCTATTCTGTCATCCCAGAACACCCCCAAGGGAGAACAACTACCTTGGATACAAAAGGAGGAGGGAAGTGTCCCTTCTTCTAATAAGGAGGAATGGGTGAGAAACTTGTCTAACAGAACTCTAACCCAGCCAGAAATGGAAGTCCTTGCTAAGGGCTTGATTTTGCCATAACTCCTAAAGCCATCCCTGTGGTGGATATATAGCAGCCACAGAAGCCTCAATCCACAATAATAAGGTACCACAGAGTGAGGCAACAACTTCGCCTTAAGGTATCTGCAGCCTTAGCCAGTGCTAAAACTCCTTCATCTAACCTGACCACACAGGAAAGAAGAGCCTTAACATCCCTCAAGAAAGATTCTAGTATCACCATTCTACCGGCAGACAAGGGAAGATGCATAGTGGTAATAACACCTCAGACTACCATGATAAGGTGACCATGCTCCTGGCCGATAGCAACACAATGAGCTTTAACAAGGGATCCCACCAGCCGGTACAGAAAAAAAGCGTCATAGACTACTACAACAGCTGCAAAAGGATAAAGCCATTGATCGAGCAATGTATCATCGCCTGGTGAGGCACATCCATGCATATATGGACTCCCAAAGATACACAAGGAAGGGGCACCACTAAGACCTATAGTCAGCCGCATCAACTCTGTAACAAACAAGGTGGCAAATACCTAGCCAACATCTTAGGACCATTGGTGGGAAGTTTAAGCATCACATCCGAACTCTCAGGATTACCAACAAGATTGAAGATATAGTAGTCGGTGCAAGAAGAAACTATGATGTCCTATGATGTGACATCTCTCTTCACCTGTATACCCACCAAGGAGGGTGTTGTCATGGTGAGAAAAACGGCTAGGCCAGACAGCACTCTTATCAGCAGTACTGATCTCAACCCAGAACAGGTGTGTGCCTTACTGACTTGTGCCTGAATACCACCTATTTCAAATACAGGAATACGTTCTATAAGCAAAAACACGGATGTGCTATGGGATCCCAGTTACCCATTGTAGCCAACCTTTACAGGAGGAGGTAGAAAACTGGCGCTTAATACCTTTAAGGGCATAGCACCCAGCCACTGGTTCAGATATGTGGTGACACCTGGGTTAAAATCCACCAGAAGGAAGTAAAGCTTTCACAGAAACACATTAATGCGGTAGACCAAAACATCAAATTTACAAGGGAAGAGGTACAAAACAACAAACTGGCTTCTTGGACTGCTTGGTATAAGTCGGGAGAATGGTAAACTGGAAGTAGAGGGTTACAGAAAACCAACACACACAGTCAGTATTTGATGTTTGACTCCCACCACCCTTTAGATCACAAGCTGGGGGTCATCAGAACCCTGCAACACAGAGCTGAAAACATCCCCATTAGCACAGAGGGAAGGCTAAGAAATGAAACATCTCAGAGGAGCCCTTAAAACTTGTGGATATCCAGACTGGGCCTTTGTAAAAGAAGCAGAAGGAAAGAAAAGAACACGAATACCAACAGTGAAGGGGAAAAGCAAGACAGGAGAAAGAACATGGTCATCCCATATGTAGCAGGGTCTCCGAGAAATTAAGAAGAATTTTCAAAAACTCGTATCCCTGTCTGCTTAAACCGAGCAACACGCTGAGGCAGCAATTGGTACATCCGAAAGAACAATACCGAAACAACAATACCGAAAGAAAAGCGACATCATATACGCAGTGTCAGTGCAGTGAAGAATGCTCTGATTTGTATGTGGGGGAGACCAAACAACAACTGCCTCAACGTATGGCCCAGCACGAAGAGCCAATTCCTCGGGTCAGGACTCAGCCGTGTACCTGCATCTTAAGGATAAAGGACATACCTTGAAGATTGTAATGTTAACATATTGGCAAAGGAACGTGACTGGTTCAAGAGAGGTGTTAAGGAGGCCATTTATGTGAAAATAAAGAAAACCAAGCTAAATAGAGGTGGGGGGGGTTCGACACCATCTGTCTGCCATGTACAATGCTGTTTTGACACCTTACTTGGGCGTTCCTATAACACCTCTTAGCCATATCTAATCACGCCTTAACACCTGGCTGTGATATCCTATTGGGATTTTCCAGGGTACAAATTGCCACAGATTCTTGTACAAGTCATTCTGAATTGAGAAAGCCAGTCGGATGACTAGCAAAACGTCTTCAAGAACTAAACTTCAAGTCCAGTTGATCTAATTGAATACAACAGATATACCATGACCTGGATGAATGAGAACCTTCACAAGCAAAAGAAAAGGAAATTGCCAGAGGAAGGTAGCAGATTAGCTCAATGTCCGAGTATACTGTAGGGATATGTAATATTTTTGTAGTATTTGTTCCAAACTTAAATTTGAAATGCAGCAGCACCATTTAATTGGAGGTGATACTCTGAGGAAAACTGCAACTTAATGCAGAGTATACCATTTCCAAAGGAAGTCCATGTAGGCAGAAAATATGTGAAATGAATTATGTGAATATTGATTATGTGAATATGTGAAAGATGGTAGTTTAGGTAAAGGAACAAAAAGAGCCATCTTACTGAATCAGTTTACGATTGTTCAAATTACAGTATTCTTCTTAGAAGTTGGGGGATCAACAATGAAATCAATCGACAGATGGGTCCAGAGACAGGGGGAACAGGGAGGGGTTGGAGAAGTCCACATGGAAGAGAATGTAGAGGTTGAATTGGCACTTGTGGGGCATGTTGAAACCAACTCCTCACCATTATCTAAGCCACCAACTGAATGATGAAGTAAATTGTAACTCTTGGAATACCGGACATTCAGCCGTTTGGAGATATGAGTCTTGATAACATCATCTTTCGCAGCACACAATACTTTATGGGTGTCGACTGGAGCAAATTTTGTGCTGCTTGGATCTGAAGGCAAAGATAGGGGTTACCGAGGCAGAATCAGTAGATCTTCAGCAAGAAATGCCCTGGGTAATACGCCCGCTTTCTATTTTTGGAACCAGGTTAAAAAGTGACGATAAAGTTAAAACAAGAGAAAAAGAAGTTCCAATGAGCTTGGCGGAAATTCAATCTCTTTAAAATTTGTAGTTACAAATTCTTATGGTCAGTAAGTAGAGAGATAGGATACTATGCTCCTTCTAAAAGATGAGCCATTCTTCAAGTGCTAATTTAATAGCTAAAAGTTCCCAGTTCCCTATGTCATAGTTTGCTTCATTAGGTAAAGTAAGTTTTGTTAGAAGAAGGCACAAGGTATTTGGAAAGGACTGCTCCAGCACTAACTTTGAAATATCCACTTTCAAATACCGGAGCCGTAAAAAAGGCATACTTTATTTCTTAAATGCCCCAAGGCACTTGGGGGCATATTTATAAACGGCCCTTGGGCGTGTCTTCTTTCTTCCATCTAGCGACACCAACTCCGCTTAAGTCGCTACACCGGGCCAACAAAGCTGATGTTGCTAGTGTCTTGATCCAACATCTTCCTTCTTCACAATCCAGCGACACCAACTCCGCTGAAGTCGCCAATGCCAGGTGAGGTCACTGCGGCTGCCAGTGACCCGCTGGCACTGCTGGCTCCCAGGGGCTGATGTTGCTGGCCTCTTCTTTCTTCTGTCTTCTGCAACTAATGCGATGACTTCTGAGCTCTACGGAGGTTTGCAGCTTTTTATATAGGTTTGCAGAAGGACCTAATCCAATCTGATTAATTTTTCAAGCGTGATCACAGGTATACAGTACCCAAACATAATTCAGAAATATGTCCCTCCATCCCAGCAGGCCCCACCGCAAACAGTTACGTGTGCTTATAAATAGAAGCGAGCGGTAACTGATGCAATGTTAATGAGGCATTAACTTTTCGCGTCCGGGTTTCACCCTTTTATAATAGCGTTAATATTGATTTTTGGAAACGGCAAGAAACTCGTCAGTGAAAAGTTAATGGCCTTTTATTAATATGCCCCTAGAGTCCAAGAACTAGGCTCGCCACCCTTCTGATGAGGGCAAGGATGGGTGAGATGATAGAGGGGAATCTCTTAATGATTGTGTTTATGATAGTTATCATATCCTATGAAACGTTGGATAGCCCAAGAGCCAGCAGGGGGAATCCAATCCAGTATTGTTGTGGACTAGTGCGATCATCTAAAATCTTTTGGCAGATACTATATAGCATAGGAGGTGTACTTGGGAAAAATATGCATCTCTCCAGCTGATTTTCACAAAGTTGAAGCAAACCATACTTCTTCATATGCTTGTGAAGGTTCTCATTCATCCAGGTCATGGTATATCTGTTGTATCAATTAGATCAACTGGACTTGAAGATTAGTTCTTGAAGATAGTCACCGACTGGCTTTCCAATCAGAATGACTTGTACAAGAATCTGTGGCAATTATGTACCCTGGAAAATCCAATTAGCATATCACAGCCAAGTGGTAAGGGCGTGATTGGATAGTGGCTAAGAGGTGTTATAGGATGCCCAGATTCCTCTAACAGCATCAGAGAGGTCTCATGAGAAGCGGCCAGTGACGTCGTGAAACGCGTAAGACCACTGTTTGGTTGCACTTCCATTGTATTTGGCACAGCTGTTGATGCATATGTGTGTGGTTTAAAATAAAAAAGATATTGATATAACTGCTGTGACTGACTCCTGGTTTCGCGGAGTGATCCATTCCCTGATGTCTGCTTCCCGTTGCTAGCTTACTCCTAAAGGTTAATTTCAGAAATCACCCAACAGCCACAGCAAAGGGAGAGATGAGACCCAGCTTGTGGCATATTTGTGAATGTGCTCTGTGTATGGACAATGTTGTCTGGAGACTTCAGTCTTTTAAGGCAAAAAGTAGTTATGCTAATCAAATCCTGATTTTGCCTAGTATAAGATCTACAAATATACAGAACAATGGTATATGTAAGACTAAAACAAACCTTCTCTTCACGGTTTGTCCAACACACACACGGCCTCCATGACGAGGGGTAGGATTGCTGCAGGAACGTTGTCGTACTTGGAACCTATACCACAACTAGTACTGCAGGGTGACCAGGATGTCCAAGGTGTCCAACCACCATTTCTTTCAGAAAGAAAAAAAAACCCAGTAGACAACAGACAAAATGTTAATTTAGATAGAAATGTAACTGTTGATATTGTAACTGTAGTTTTTTTATATATTTTATTTCATATATGAATACTTCAGATGAAATAGTACATAGCATTCAGGGCTATTAAACTTAAAGGCCGCAAAGTTAGATTTGTTGAAATACAAAACACGGGAAAATGCAGTGGCTAAAAGCTAAATCGCTATTTTAAAATTTGGCAAATTTTACACATTTAATGGAATAGCAATTACAACTTAGTAAAATCTAAAAGATATTCGGCAGCAATCCAAGACATTAGACTGGAATGATGACCAGTGGGCATTGCACTGCCAATGGACCAGGGAGAAGTGATCTCTACCCCCAAATTGGTAGACGATTTCTCATAAATGCTAAGGGGCATATTTATAAGAACGTGTTAGCACAAAAAAATTACGCCGACACATCGCGGCCACGAAACTACTTTCTATGGGGCTGTGTATGGGACTTTCTATGGGGCTGTGTATGGGGCTTTCTATGGGGCTGTGTATGGGACTTTCTATGGGGCTGTGTATGGGACTTTCTATGGGACTGTGTATAAGGCTTTCTATGGGACTGTTTTTAGTCACTTACATGCGATAAACTGACCTACATCTATTTAAAATATAAATAATTTTTACTGCTTAAAGCTAATTTTTAATCTTGATTGGTTTTCTAATAATTTATTATACATTTTTATTAATAAATGTACAGCTACAGCAATGGTTTTTACCATGGTTGTAATTCATTTAAATATTTTTGCATATGTTGTTTTTTTCCCAGATATTGCAATGAGCATCTGCCATGCCCTCCACATGTATTTTGGTCAAGCTGGGGTCCATGGGAACGATGTACTGCACAGTGTGGTGGTGGAATTCAAGCAAGGAGAAGAACTTGTGAGAATGGATCTGAATGCCCTGGATGCAATTTGGTAATGACATAGAATATATAAAAAAATAGGTTTTAGTTACAGGTTTATAAAAGGGAAAAGCTTTCCAACCTCACCAATGTTACACCAGTCTGTAAGGTACTCAGACATTTTCATTAGAATTGGGGAGCAGATTTTTGCTTACCTTTGCCCACTGGCTGTTATAATATGAGAAGAATCCTTCTATCCAATGTTTTATATTAAAGGTGTAAGACCTCCAATTGGGGATGGGGTTGTACATACCACATGGGTGCTTGAACCATCATACTTATTAATTACAAGAAATAATGTTTACTGTATATAGAAGAGTTCAATGGGCTAGATAGCCTTGATAGGTAATATAACATGCAGGGTGTCTGCAGAGGACCAGCTGCTATACTGCAAAACCAAGAAGTGCTATACTATTAGAGGTTCTAACCCTTAAACTGGTTCCAAATAAAGGCACTTAGTTTGGTCACAATATAAATTGTTTGAATTATTTGCATTACATTTATACAACACTCCATTTGTGGATAAATGGTTGTTGTTCTAACTTTGTGAGACAAAGGGATGACTAACTAAATAGTTAATATTTTGTAAATCAAACATGTTGTAATTTCTACAAGAAGTCTAGCTTTATACACAAAAAATGATATATTCTGTTTTTGTCAGATGAGTCTGCCAAAAATAAAATACAGTCTTTGTAAAAAAAAAACACAAAAGCTGAATCACTCAGTAAATTCTGAAATGTTTAAATGTTATTACTAAATTATATCTAATAATAAAAAATAACATTGAAAATAACAAATTACTGACTATTTGACTAAAACTATATGCAATGATATGACCTTGGGGCATATTTATAAAGCTTTGTTAAGTTTTTGCGGCCGTTTTCCCTGACATTTCCGCATAAATCGCGTTTAATGCGATTTATTAATGTCCGAAAACGGCCACGAAAAGTTAACGAGGCGTTAACCCTTCGCGCCGATACTTACCTGTTACCGCCGCTTCTATTTATAAAGCGGCGGTATCTGTTTCGCACTGCTAGTATCCGCTGTTTTGCTTCGCCACTTTGAAGGTGGCGAAAGCAGCCGATACTAGCCTCCCTGCGACGGGGATGGGCAGGCAACCCCGCCCCGGGAGGCACGCCCACGCTGCCCTCGACCCCCCGCGGCGGCGGCGACCACCCGCCGCTGCTTCCCCACCGCCGGCCTCAGCGGAGCCGATGTTGCCAGCCGCTTCTTTCTTCTATCTTCAGCCATCTACTGTGATGGCATCTGATTTCCGCAGAGGAGTGCACCTCTTTATATAGGTTTGCAGAAAACCCTAATCCATTTCTGCTGCAAGGGCACTTATAAGTGCCGCAAAGGCCCTGATAGGGCCGGGGAGGGGGGTCCCAGTTCACGCTGCGGGACCCCTTAAGCTCCAAAAGGGGCTGCTGGGGAGGGGGGTGCGGCCCCTTCCCGGCAGCCCCTCCTAGCCTTCTGTTCCGAGATTGCCGCGAGGGGGAAAGGGTTGGGAGGGGCTGCTGGGGAAGCGGCGGTGGGTGGTGCACGCTGTGCGGGGGGTCAAGGGCGGGTGGGGGCGTATGCCGCCCCCTTAGCAGAGGCGTCGGGAAGGGATTTTAAGTCCCTTCGCGGCGATACTGTACTTAGTGCAATGCGCTAAGTGCAGTATCGCCGCGAAGGGACTTAAAATTACCGCAAACATCGTGGCCGCGATACATATCGCGGGAATAGGCTCGCCATTTTAAATACGGCGATAATGCTATTTTCATGGCCGCGATGTGCAGCGGTAATTTTTTGCGATAATACCATTTTTTTTATAAATATGCCCCCATGTTAACCTTTTTTTAAAAAGTGTGAAAGGGCTTTGTATTTGCAAGTCATCCTAGAAGGTCCATTTCTCAGAGGTGTCCCTTCTCTGTTTACATTGAGACTGGTCTTTGGCTTATATTATTTGGCAAATCTGCTAGTTAAGGACCTGCAAGCCATCTGTCAAACTACACACTAAAACTTCTACTATAAGGTTATATTAGTACTAAAGGGTGATAGTACATATATTTGGGAAAGTACTAAAAAGGACCATCATTGGACACAAATAGGATTATTTAAAGAGTGTTCTGTTTTTCTGCAATCTAACTGAAAACAGAGAAGACTCAATGTAACACTAGACACAAATCCAAATTAGAGTTTTAAACTTAAGCTAACCCCATTCTGTCAACTTACTTTACTTGACTTTAAGACTGTAAGTTTAGCTGAAAACAATTAAATTCTATTGGTTTACAATTCTTCATTTTGCATATTTATAAGTTTAAAAGGTTAATTAAATAATATGAAACCCTTTTAAATTAGTTGAGTTGTATAATACTTATGACATGGACATTTGTCTGCAAAGTAACAGGAGATACATGGAAAATGTGAAGCAATTAAACAAATGTTCATTTTCAATGTATAATGACCTACTCTAAGAAGAGTTGTCAATGAGTACAAGATAATTTCACTTGTTGGCTAATTGCCAACAAGTCTTAACCATCTGAGGGCAATTATATGAAACTTTGTCCAAATCGCTAATATTTATCTTATGTTCCCCATTTCTCATCTTCACTAATGTTTTCATGTCTTGGGGATTTACAATTTATCAGACTTGTGAATATCAAAAGACCAGAGAACATAGAACATAGCATATAAATGAGTATAATGTGATACTATAAATAAGGACTTTTATTTTTATTTTATTTAATAATCTGAAATTATCGAAAGCTATTTTTAGTACAGAATGTTTTCTCAATACAAGCCATTTAAATCTTTGTAATGACATTCACCCCAACATAATTCATTTTATTTCAAAGTTAATTTGGTTTAAGATGTCACTATCAATCAGTTTTAAATGTAATTGGCCATGCTATAATGATGTTAAGAAACAAATTAAGACTCAGGGAAAATTGGTCCTTGTTTTTAATGTGATATTTGGCTATTTATTACTCACAATCATATTATCTGAAGAGCAGTCAAGCCAATTTTAATTTTACTTTAAAACAAGTTGTTAGATTCAATTAAAAAGCAAGCTTTAGAAATTATTGGCAAATCAATGAACCAATGAAAAAAGAGCAAAACCTAGGTGTCATTTGACATTTTATCATGTACAGTGAAAACTTGACAAAGAAATCTTTTATATGACAATGCTATTTCAAAGATAATGCTATTAGTTATCAGGACTGTGCCCTTTTCACCGTTGCACCCAAAAATATGAGAGATAAAAATATATTAGTGCACTATCAGTTTAAAAATCTTTTTGATACATAAATATATATACAGATTTGCGAGGCAGCACTCGTAATCACTTGCATCAAAATCTATATTCATCTGTTAGCAACGATTCAGGGAACGCAGTCCCCTTCGTCCGCCTACAAAAAGTCATCATCTGATTACATTCACCTTTGTGAATGTAATCAGATGATGGTGAATAAGGTGAGTGTAATCAGATGATAATTTTTGGAGCCTGACGAAGGGGATTGCGTTCCCCGAAACGTTGCTAACAGATGAATAAATATAGATTTTGATGCAAGTGATTACAAGTGCTACCTCACAAATCTGTGTATGTATTGGGAAGAGTACAGCCACATTCCCTGGGGCATTGCACCGGAATTTGATGTAAGTGGAGTGCTGTAAAAAAGATACATTGCATAAATGAATAAATTACTATACATTATTATATGTATTTATGTATCAAAAAGATTTTTAAACTGGTGTGCAATAATGTGCAATAATACAGGAAACGAAAGAGTGCATTCCTAATAATTAATAGCATTACTATAGACTCCTTTCAATGGAACTTGGATTTTTCTCTACATTTCATGTTCTTCACAACAAACAATGATTTTGTTTCTAAGATAACCCTTTGTTTAAAATAACACTGAGGATACAAACACAAACAATAAATCAAATTCTATACTATGCAGCTATCTTCAAGACTGATGCCCTAGTTAGCCTCAATACTGTATTATAATGTACACTGATAGGACCCAATTGCCAATTGTGAGTGTTGGGCTATTGTCAGCAGGGGTAACAAAACCCTTCTGTAGTAAGATAAAGGACTTTCAAATGTTCTGTGTTTATTAAGTGCATATAAAATGTGTTCTTCTTCATTCCAATACAGTAAGAAGCTAGAGTTGTATAGACCAATAAATATTATTTTACAGTAGGGTGCAAAGAGCATGTAAAAATCTGGCGGAAGGTTTATACACTAATGACTGATGCAATAAACAGTGCAAACAGCTTGACAATGCTATCAATCTGCATCAACCAATCATATGTTATCTAAATGTTGTAGCACAATAACAAGCTAAAATCTGATTGGTTACTGAATATTGACCCTAAATGTGTTGAAATAGATTAATAACAGGGTATATGTACAAGTACTAAATTGTTGTATACCATTTAAAATGGGTAGATGAAACTGTAGTAAAACTATATGTATGGTATATATTTTAAGATTAATAAGTTAGTGTATTTTGGGCATCTGTGTCAAACCTTATTTGTTTTAACCTTGGGGTATAATATTCCTGCATAATTACCAAACAGCTATGATAGACTATTTTACACTACAGCCTTTGTTTTAAGTGTTCTGAACAGTTTTTTTCTCCTAATATAGAATTGCTTAACTGCTTTTATAGCAAACTATTTTTATATTAATTTGCTTTGATTGGCAATACGTTATTTCATTAGAATTTTAAATCTGACTGTTTGTTTGGTAGCCACATGCTAAATACAATTTGATTTGCATACGGCGAATAAATTCTGAAAATGTTAATCAGTTATCATCTGACTTTTGCTTTTCTTTATTTTTAAATAATACATTTGCCAGCTTATATAGACTCTTTGCTAGTGACAAATTTGTTTAACCCTAGGTATACACTGATGCCTTTCTATTTTTTAAATGTTGAAATAAAATATGAACTATATAGAATAACATACATGAGTATTTTCTTTATATAAATGACATTTCTAAATTTCATTTTCTGCAGTAGATCCTTCTTAACTAGACTGTAAGCTCTGTGGGCTGGGCCCTTGTTCCTTGTGTCACAAGGTTCAAGTACTTTTATACTTATTAATGTACAAAATTATTTATGTATTTATTTATATTATTGTCACTTTGAATGACCATTTATATTATTATATTGTACATTGATGCATCCACCAACTGGCACTATATAAAAAAAACTATAAGTACATAAAAACAGCATGTAATTTTCACATTATAAATAGGAGTAAAGGACTGTATTCTTAAATACAGAGAGTGTTATCGCTAATTAGTGATACTATTTCTTCAATGTGGTCACGGAATACTGCTGGTGCCGATATTGAGCAGCTACATCTGTATTTTATGTCTGTGTTGAAAAGTTTTTAAAATACCATATAAATTACTATGTGTTTACTGGCTTTGACTTTCATACTGTTCTTTTTTGTATTTTAATTTCAGCACGATCATTAGAAATATATACATTTGTGCTCATTTTAATTTGTGTCTGTTTTTAGGAACACCAATCTTGTAACACAAATCCTTGTCCTGAATTAAAAAAGACCACCCCTTGGACTCCCTGGACACCAGTCAACATATCTGATAATGGGGGGCATTATGAACAGAGGTTTAGATATACTTGCAAGGCCCGGATTTCTGATCCAAACCTTCTGGAAGTTGGAAGGCAGAGAATAGAAATGAGATATTGCTCCAGTGATGGTTCAACTGGATGTTCAACAGATGGTAAGACATTATAGAAATGTGAGTTGTTGGTAGAATCTTAATGGACTTCAATTAAATGGAATTCAATTATGCATGGATAGGTTGTTTTTGTTAAAAGGTATATATGATAGAATGCAAGCAATTGTCTATACTTCAATTTCAACCTTTTATTAAAATTAGGATTACCTGGAGATTTCCTCCGCTCTGGGCATTATACATCTCATACAGTTAATGGGGCTTGGTCTGCCTGGACTTCATGGTCACAATGTAGCCGGGATTGTAGCAGAGGAATTCGAAGCCGAAAACGTGTTTGTAATAACCCAGAACCAAAATTTGGCGGACTTCCATGTATTGGACCTTCCACAGAATATCAGGAATGTAATATATTGCCCTGCCCAGGTAGGATACATGTATAAATGGATTGAAATGTAAAATTAAAAAGTCATAATGTCCTGATGTCACTTGTGTTTCATGACTCTTTGAACCTTCTGCAAATACTGTGCTCTCAAAACCAGTGTTTGGCCAATTATAGGTGGCAACCCAATCCATTTTGACTTTCTTTACAGAAATGCAACTAGACTTTTAATAATATTTTTTTATGGCTCTATTTTATTTTATACTAAATCAGCAACATTTACATTTTGAATAAGAACTATTTGTTATAGAATTAGATGTGCAAAACTTTTTTTGCATACATCTTTATTAATAACTATTTTAAGACGTTTATTAAAATGGATTACAAGATGGAAACTATGTTCTGAAACATCAGAACGTCAGTATCACATACAACTTAATCTCTCTGTTAATGTTAAAACTGTATCTTTAACTGTATCATAACAGTTGACGGCGGATGGTCTTGTTGGTCATCTTGGTCCAAATGTTCTGCAACTTGCGGTGGCGGCCATTATATGAGGACACGCTCTTGCACAAACCCAGCACCTACTTACGGAGGAGATATATGTCTTGGGCTGCACACTGAAGAGGCGCTTTGCAATACACAGTCTTGCCCAGGTATTTTCATTAAACAACAGTTTATTTTAGCACTTTGTTTTCTGCTTTTCTTAAGGCTGTTTTTTTGAGCTACTTGCCATTTATGAATCTTCAACTGATATCTTTTGCTTCATGTTCATGTGATAATATGTGGTTTTTCTGGGTTGAATTTTTTTCTGCAATGCATCAGTTTATTATTGAGGGTTTTTTTTGTGTTGATTGAAAAATGTGAAAAATTAGAGAATGCTGAAAAACATTTCAGCATTTACCTAAAAATTCAAGTGAAGTGTTGGGATATTGAAATGGCGAATTCAGTTAGTTTTTGGAATTTCAAAAAAATTTAAAGAAAATTTTTTTAACCTTCCGATTAAATTTAAGGTATCCATACCAATAGTATGTTAGTGTAAATGTCTCAGGGGGACACGTACATATAAACAAAACTTATTAAAGGGTATGTGCACTGTAATAACAAATACATATTACTTGTTAGTTGTACCTTTAAATATAAATGTGGCATATTTTTTTTTCCCTACTATCCTTCCAGACCTTCATTGAGATCACTGAATCTCCAAGACTAGTTTAATAAATGTCGTCAATGGGCGCGTGCCCCAATGCTGTTTTTATGAACATGAGTACTGTGATGTCATCGCACCCTGCCCGATATAAGAGAGAGATATATATCAGGCTCGGTGTGATGACGTCATAGGATACACACTTGCGTCAACGTCACCGAGGGGCGCACACACATTGATGCCACGCGCCTGTCACACACCCGCGTTATTCTTTTACCAAATTAGTTTTGGAGTTTTCGAGGCTTCGAGGGGGAAATGCTAAGAACGTGATTTCTGTGAAGGAGAAAGGCCAGCAACATTCAAGTGCAAAGGTAAGGTCTGGAAGGGTAGTAGGGGAAAAAATGGAGTTTATCCGCATGCAGATCTCTGGTCCTCAGGATGACTCTCAGATTATGTTGCCCTTTCATCCCTCTACTATTCTTGGATATTTGGCTCCTGTGACCTATTTAGAAGTCTCTCGCTTGCTTCTATCGTGTCTGCTCACAACACGTCCTCTTGATCCCATACCCTCTGTATTACTGAAGCACTGTAATCATGTGCTTAATCCCTATATTCACCCACATATTCAATGCCTCGCTTACATCTGGAATTTTCCCTATCATCTTTAAGCATGCCCATGTTAAACCCATACTAATAAAAAACCTAGCTAGACTATTCTTGTTTAGTGATGTTAGCAACACCTCTTCTCTGGTTCCTCTTAGTGTGGGGGTGCTGCAGGGGTCTATTCTTGGACCCTTATTGTTCTCCCTCTACACTATTTCCTTGGGAGATGTCATTAGCTCTTTTGACTTAAAGTATCATTTATATGCAGACAATACACAAATCTACTTGTCCACACCTACGCTAACTACTGACATCCAATCACGTGTCTCCAACTGCCTCCTTGCTATCTCCTCCTGGATGTCTCACCGCTACCTCAAATTAAATCTTTCTAAAACTTAACTGATCATTTTCCCACCTAAACCTGGTCCTGTCCCATCTTGCTCTATCTCTGTTCACAATACCCCCATTTCCCCTACCCAATCAGCATGCTGCCTTGGGGTAATTATTGACTCTTCCTTTCTAACCACATCAACTATGTTGCGAAAATCTGACACTTTTTCCTTTGCAATATAGCCAAAATCCTCAGGTTCCTTTCTCTACCGACCTCCGCTATGCTCATGCATGCCCTCATCCTATCGCGCCTGAACTATTGTAATCCTGGTCTTCCTCCTTTATACCTTTGTACCGGATAAGGTTAGATGATTGTAATAGCATATTAACCTAATACAGCCCAACAAACCACTTAATATGTGGTGGTGCTGTGGGTATGATAAACAGATACTATAAACAGAATATGAAAGGGAAAAAGACTCCCTATCAAAAGATACCCACTAGACTCCCCAGATAACCTGTGGAGGCACTCACCAGGCATAGACTAGGAAATTTATATCCCCCAAACCTCCTGGGGAACTGGAAATATAAGTGAAGGTACTGAAAGAGCCACCCCATCAACCATCATAATGAAAAATATATCTTTATTGTAAATACACTGTAAAACACTTATCATAATTAGCAATACCTCATAAAATACCAAAATACAAAAAATATATCCTGTGTAACTGCCTGCAGCCTAGGCGTCCCTAGGTGCTGGAAAAGATTTTCTAAAACTAGTGTCCGGGTGAGTAATAGCAGCAAAGCAGAGACTGGTTAGTTGCAGCTCATTTATAAACAAACGGATGATCAATATATAGCAAATAAAGCGACCAGGGCTAGGCCCATATAAGCAAGCATGTTAGTAATGGGCTCCACCGGTGAATAGGCCCTCCGCGGGTGGGTAAAGGGTGGGTTGGGGTAGTCGGGTTGGGTTTCCCCTTACCCCTAGAGAGAAGGTATATTAAATCGGGATACATTTATGCATCAGTGTCTCCCAGCATTGTCAGATATCTGTTAGTCTCAGCATGGGTCCAGTGGTATAAGTGGGACAGTTGCGAGGCAAGACAATAGAGGTTTAGGTCTGTGATCGCCAGGCACCCCATGTCTGTAGGTCTTTTCAGGACTGACCATGCCACTTTGTGGCGGTTGGAACCCCATACAAAAGATTTCAGCAACGAGTCAATAATTTTAAAATATTTGAGAGAAATAGTTATAGGGGAATGCCATAAAAGTGCCTGTGGGAGTAGAATAATTTTTATTATATTTGCACGCCCAGTGACTCCCAAAGGTAGTTTGCTCCAGACCTGTATTTTTTGTTTGATTAAGTGTATCAGAGGTTCAACATTCAAAACAGGGTAGTCATGTAGTGATCTTGTAATTCTTAGGCCCAGATACTTAATTTCACTGGTTCTAATGAGGTTGTGTTGAAAATTGTTATCGTTGCAGGAGTAGCTATCGACTGGGAGTATTTGTGATTTAGACCAATTGAGGCCAGAGTATTCCCCATATTCATTAATTACTGTGAGTGCCCGATCCAGTAAAGGGCCCTGATCAGCTAGGTATAAGAGCATGTCATCGGCATACAGGCTGGCCACTTCTGTTTGGGTTCCCAGTTTTTGCCCTATTATTGATGGGTCAGTTCTCAGTTTGATTGCTAGGGGTTCCACCACCAGGGCATATAGAGGGAGATGGAGTGCATCCCTGTCGAGTGCCCCTTGCTAGTGGGAAGGTGTCAGATGGCCATCCGTTTGCTATAACCTTGGCCACTGGTTTGAAATAGAGAATTTGCAGCCATTTTATAAAGTAGGGGAAAAAAAACATCTTATACTGTTGTGAAGCAATATGCTAAAGTTTACACTTTTGCAATTAAATAAAAGGATCGCTATCGGAAAACCCTGATATTGACATTTTGGAATGTAAAATGGGTTAAGCTGTGTAAAGAATTCTTGGATTTACAGGCAAAACACTTTTTTTTTCCTGACAGGCAAAGTAGCTGATGTGTAAGGGTGCTCAGGCAGGCATGCTTCCAGCACTGTTCAAGGCATGGTGTTTCTTAATTCACGTAATTTATCTCTGTATATACAAATAACCAAAAAAAATCACCAAATTCTTCTGCCACAATTGCTATTTAACAATAGAAGCCTATGGTATATACCACATGGCTGCAAAACACCTCTCAATATCAGTATTTTGCAACCACGCCAAGGAGATTGTAACCATGGTAAAAGCCAAGTGTCAAAATGTAGCTATACCACATCTTTATAAATATTCCACAGGTACTTTCTTTATGTATGTATATGTATGACCTAAGGCAGTGGCCGCATGCAGCAGATTTACAGCCTTATTATATTTTAGAGGCTCCCCTCCCAGAAACAGCACTGCTCACACTCACACTTTTTCTGTGAGGGATTGTTGCTTATTACTTACTGCACATTTACTACATTTTACATATTTCAAAGGCAAACAAACCCAAAGTTTCAGCACTGGCATTTTGTTGTCAAAACCGGTAATATTTTTGTGAAACAAGTTTCAGAATAAAAATACTGCACACCTCTAGTAGGGAATAAAATGTTTTCAAAACTTTTTACAAATCACTGCAATTGGGACTTATGTGTTTATTTAAATGCTGTAATTTAAAATGTTCTTTATAGGGTCTTGGATAAAATGATGAACCCTTTTGATTTCTCTTATGTGTAACTGTCTTTATTGCTTTCTTCTTTAGTTTATCGTATTGATAGTATCCAATCTGCATATTTATATACTGTAGCATACAAAAACCATCTAGCTTTTATTAAAAGGAAACTGTGGTCTACATACAAGTGCTGTCTATTACAAAGAGCACACTCCTACCTTGACTCCAGGATCATGCTTCTAGCTGCAGTCAATCCAAATATACAGCAGTATAAATGTTGTTTTTTCCTGCTTACACAGTGAGCTGTGACATCACCAGCACCAGCAAGTCCCTGGTTCACTTGCATCCCACTTCTGGGTTAGAAAATCATCTGCTGTATCATAAGCCCCACTTCCAAACTTATTAATTGTTTTTTAAGCTGACCTCAACCCTGAATTTATTTTTTACTCTCCCTCAGGCACAAGAAAAGCACAAATATTCATTGAAAGCCTGTTACTAGCTTCAGAAAATATCAATTTCGGTGGGTGGGGCTTATGACACAGCTTAATAAAGGTGGTGCAGAGGAGGAAAAGAGACATTGCAAGCTTAACAACTTTGGATTGACAACAGCTAGAGACATTAACCTAGACTTGTTAAAAGGCCTGAGAGAGCTATTTCTAAGGTATGGAGGTACATTTAAGAGCTCCATACACTAAACAATACCAATCCTAAGATTGGTATTGCCCTTATAACCATTTTTTACCATGTCCCAAAAACTTGGAACAAATGTCAGATGATCTTTGACACACTGTGTCACAGACACACTGTGACGTCACTGATGTTTTTTTAATATCGGAATGACCTGTTACCATACCATCGGGATTGTTGCATGTATGGGTCAATTTTGTAATATCGACACTTGACAAAAAGCATATATTACCTCATTGACAAGAAAATTAACCTGAAGATGCACAAAAAATCTGTACATTGAAAGTAACAGTCCCTTATGTATGTAAGAAGTTTGTAGTAGTCCAGAAAAGGGCACATAAATAAATAAGCAAAATCTATAGCCCATTTGTCCAAGGAGTAGAATAATTCCTTCCTCCTTCTTTATGCTCCTTTTGGTGTAATGGTGGCCATACACATCGATATTACTGACCGATACCTGCTATTGGCTGATAATTGATCAGTGTGTGGTGTGCACCTCCAAAATCATCCCATTTTCATTATCGGGCCAGACAAAATTGGATATTATCGGCTGCATTTATTCACATAACTCATATCCGTCTTGTGGTAGCCATAGATAAAACCGATATTATCAGTAATATTGGTCCATCTATGGCCACCATAAGTCGAATATGCCATTCAGATGGTGGGAGTTGCTCTCTATTGGATCTTCTGTTAGATTGGCATCTAAGGTAGTGTAATAAAGGTTGAGCTAGATGTATGTATGTCTTTATTTAACTTTGAATACTATGTGATTTTGTAAATAAAATCTACCTTTTTTCATCTCTGTAACACTTTTATCATGCATAGACATATAAAGACCTCCTATACATATGAAATATCTTAATTGCAGACTACCTTGTTCATATTTTAGAGAGTTGGTCCAACTGGTCTGACTGGTCTGAATGTGATTCTTCTGGAAGCCAATTACGGCAACGTCAGTGTAATATACTTTTTCCAGTTGGCAATCAGTGTTCTGGCAATAGCACAGAAACAAGAACCTGTATTTCAATGTCTAATTTTGTGCCAGGTAAGATTGCTGACAATAAAGCTGTTAAGATGTATGTTTTGATGTTTGGCAGAGTAATCTTGTCACAAGCTGAAACGTGTCAAGCATATTGTAATACATTTTTTGTATGTATGTTTATATTTATGTATTTGTTTATTTATATAGTGCCTCCTGGAAACACGGCACTGAATATTAGAATACAAAAATCCATACAAGGGGGACAAAAAAATACATAACTATATAACCATATAAATAAGTGTGTGCATTGAAAGGAATACAAGTGCTTAATAGAGGTCCCTGCCCCGTAGAGCTTACAATCTAATTAGGTGGGTAACATACAAATACATAGGGAAGGGTAGATGGGCTAGAGTAAGAACTTTTGTAGTATCAATTATTGAAATAAAGATGAAGATTTGTATGGACATTATATATTTAATACTTAAAAGAAAATGTAGTTAGGCATGGCACAACACCGAGAGTTGACTAGTTTATTTGTACATCATCATCACATGCTAAACAAGTGCAAATATGATACATAGATAATCCAACAGTGAAAAGTAATATAGTTTATATAGCATTAGAACAATCATGCAAATCTGTTACATGCCTCTGTATTTTCTTTGTATATTTTATACACTTAAAAAAAAAAAAACACTATAGTCCTAAAATATTAGATGAAACTGCCAAAATGCAGTAGCAAAGTTAGCAAAATTTTGCATGCAAATAACACATTTTTGATTCTCTCCTTACATTGAGTAAATAATCTTTGTCTGAAATTGTTGTAACACGTTACATTTTTGGCCCAATAGAGATAAATCAAAAAAGCTGACAGCATCCAGAGCTGCAATGTTGTTTGATTGTTATCTACTTTATGTAAGCAATGTTTCTGTGCTGACTTATTGTAAATAGTCACAAACAAAATATGTCAGATCATTTATGTTTGCGTACATTCTCTTTAAGATGGCCATAAATATAAAATAATAAAATCAATAGAAATCACTCAACTGTGTACAGTGGACATTTAACATTCATATGATAAAACTTGTATTTAAATTCAGAGAAACTAACTCTGGGCTGAATTGTTAATAGAGACTTATATTTTAGTTGCCTTTGTTAGTATAGTAGTTTGTGGCATTAATACCAAGTTACTAATATTGTTTAAAATATTTAAATATTTAAAAATTTTTAAAACATATTTAAAAAATGCTTTTGATGTCTGTAAATATGTAGGCATTCATATACAATACCTATATACCTAAACATTGTACTGTATATAGCTTACAGCATGCTAATTATGTAAGTTAACCAATGATGTGTTGCCGGTTTAGCTACTAGCAAAGGCAGTAAGTGCAGTTTCTCCAACGCTATATTAGCAGAAAAATAAAACCACATGTCACAATCCCTTGACTTTTGTCTTGCATTTCTAGGAATAAAGATAAATAGTGATAACATTTACACCAAGAAAAGGGCAAAAATAAAAATCAGAAAAGAACAAATTCATTTTCTTAGTAAAAAAAAAAACAATGTCTGATACATTGTTTTTCATAAACACTGTATGTGCTATAGTATGTGCTACAGTATCATTTAGGAGAAAAATGTTTTAGGTTAAATATGCCTTAAAACATATGGAGGACATTGCATTGCAATTACATACCTCGGTTTATGTCATAGATAGTTAGAGATTTATATTGCTAGATGGGTTGGACTGGATGGACGTATGTCTTTATTCAACCTCAAATACTATACTATACTAAGATTTAAGTTCATTTATAATTTTATCTTTTTACATAATAAATTCTGATTTAGAATAGATAATTAATCATTCATAATTAAGTCATTACACACCATATTTATAAAGGCTTGGTATCTCTAAAACAACAGGACAGTGCCTTTAGCGTTGGTAAGTTTTACAAATGTTATTGTAGAATTACGATCATGGACATAAAATTACAATACAATCATACAATTACAATCATACATTTACGATCACAAACCTAAATGTTCAATCGCCAATACAATACCATTGCATTACTTAAGTAATGCATGGTATTGTACAGCTGCCCAGTCTTAAATGTACGGCTGTGGCTGTACTTCTACGATAACCCACGGTATTGGAAATGTCCGATACAACAGGATATTAAATACTGTATGGGCCTTTCTGCTAAGATAGATAGCTTTAGCTAAATGGACATGAATGGGAACTTTCCTTTTAGAGAGTCAACAGGGGGCATATTTATAAAGAAGTACTATTAGTTATTTTTTTGTTCTTGCTACAAAAAACTGAAGTCTGTATTAATTCCAGTATCAGATCAAAGCTTGTTAATGTTATTAGATAATATATGAGGGAGGTCTTTAAAAATCAGCACAAAAGGCATTAAATACTGAGGAGATAGGCTGGAGGTAAATATCTTGGACAAATGGGTCCTAGTAAAATTGGAAAGAATAATACTTTTTTTGAAACCCTGATTACGCTAAATGCATTGCTCACTAAATACCAGTACACACACACACACACACATATATATATATATATATATATAAAATTGTTTATTGGTTTGTAAAGAGCAATTCTATCACAATATAATAAAAGTGCAGTGCAAAGACTTATATTTAGTCAGTGAACAATTACAATGGTCTAAAATGGTAGAAAGGTATTGCTCAAGACTTCTCTTCAGCCAACGATCAATTTCAATGATGTGATTTGCTAGTATGATATTGCTCAGGATGCTGGAAGGTAGAGATCACTAATTTAAAGATCAAGAACTGCCAGCTGAATAGGCAGAGATATCAGAGATCAAAATGGCAATATCCACTAACTTTATATACCTGAAATAAGGATACCTCATCTTACTTACATACAGACATCTTGAATAATCTGTGTAAAAGAAAGAAGCGGGGGTTTAATGGACTGTATCCCAAACATAGAAGCTTGCTTGCTAAAAGAAAGACTATGAAAAATATAACAAGATACTGGATTGCAGAGATTTTTGTAGCCTTTGACTGGCCTGTAATGTTAAGAAATGCACTAATGAACCCTTAAGCTTAAAGATAGAATTATTTTTGAGAATTTTCATGCTATGAAAATCTGTGAATACTCTAAATGATCATAAAATAAACCAAAAACAACAGTATATTTTGATTATCTCTATTCTGGAACAACAACGTAAAGGAAAATGCATCAGAAACTTCATAAAAATCATTGCTAGCTTTTCATTGTGTACTGATTTGTGAAATAATACCAGCAATTTATTTTTAGTTATCAGTTTTAAGGGATAAACATTGCTACATCTGTACAAATGCGAAATGATAATAATGCCCTATATACTGTTCTTAAGCTGGTAATTAAAGTGGGTTTATTTTATGATTTTCAGAAATATCAGTTGCAAGATCCAGCAGCATTGAAGAGAAAAGATGTGGGGGTAAGCATGCTTTTTGTGGGAAATATTTGCTGTAAATTTTCTCTGCCTGGTGTAATTATTGAATCCCTGAATATTACCTGACTACCTAAGGGAGGATTGACAGTTCTTCCTCTTGTAGCAAAAATATTGCCTCTGGTTATAATACCATTGTCTAATACTACTATATGTTACAGGAAAATACGTTTCATCTTGTTACTAGTTTAAGAACCCACTTCCTACTTCTAGTTTTCTGTTCCATGTAATGATATACAAAACCATTTATTGCCAATAAATTTTAGTAGTAAAAAGATAAAATAGAAAGTACATAGCAACTAGATTACATAACTAAATATTACTTGATATACAATAACAAGAGGTTGCTACGTTATGGGTATATTGAAGTTGTTTTCATAGTCCTCCATTGTGTTACACTTTACTACGAATTGCAGGTTGTAGCCAAGTTTTAGCTCATAAGATGAGACTTACCACTATGAATCAAGCAAAAATGTTCCTACAGTAATTACCTGAATATTCCTATTAAGTGACAACAATACTAAAAATTACTTTGCCTCATCTAAATCTATAAATAAATACATATAAGTATTCCTTACTCTGTGTGGTATACTGTATGTTGCTGAATGCCTTCAATATAGTACTTATTTTGCTGAGGCGAATTATCCTCCTTCCACTCCTGTGCTTCACCTCCTGTTCGTCCCTTTTTGGTGGTTTTCAAATCGCAAACTTGCATTCGGCAATAAACCTGGTTTCTCCACTCTTGTGCATATTGCCAGGTCCATTTTTTTATTATTGTAAATTTGAATTGATTTTTATTAATACAAAGACATTATAACATTTTGAACAAATCAAACACTTAAATACTATATTGTGAGTCTACCGCCCGTAGTAGAGGAAAAACCTTTTAGTCATTCTATTTGCCAATGGTGTCCTCTAGCAGGTCTAGATAAGCCAAGGGCACCTGGGTAGGTCAGTCACCTGTTTTCCAATAAATTATCAATGCAAACAATATTATTAAGTCTAAAACTAACCATGTAAAGGTGAGGCTTTAAGCATCGGTCAACAGTCTCCTCTGCCTGTCCAGTTGAGTCTCTAGAATTCATAAAATTGACAAATTTTATTCTCCCCCACTTAGGCAAAATTGAACTGTTAGTTAAAAGGGGCAGTCATCTTTCTTCTGTTTCCCTCTCTTCCTCTTCATTGGTTGGGGAACTCTTTTTCTTACAGCTGTACTGCCTGTTTCCCATTATAGCGTTTAGCTTGCTACTCTGCTTGTAGTTTTCTCTTCTATCATTTATCTGTTTATTCTGTTTTGATCTGATTTTTTCCTGGACTATTCTTTGTTTGCTGCTTGGATTGACCTTTGCTATTATTTTGTCTATGATTTGCCTGACCCCTCTGTTCCATGCCAGTACTGCTTGAAAACTGCTTGTTTTACCCGGCTAGTTCTGACTTTGTCCTTGTCTGATCACTCTGTACCACACCAGTACTGTTTAATCTTGGTTCTGACCCGGCTAGTCCTGACAACAACCTTGACTGACCCTTTGTAACTGGCTGGCCAGCCTTATGTTTACCACTGACCTTCTGCTACATTGTATCTGTATTGATGCCCTTTACACTGTAATGCATAAGCAAGAACCTGTGCTACTTGCAGCTGTGCAATTGGTGCACAAGCATTATTTTGCAACAGCATTAGGCTGCAATTTTAACCTGATCCCTGATGCGCACCAACCCTTCACAGTATATCTACTGCTTTAAATATGCATAAATCACACCCATTAACTGTGTTATTAACAGCAATGAAAAATAATTATCTTTCCATGGTGATGTATGCATAAGCCAAGCAAAATATTTCCTTCAGTATATAAGCTCTCTATACTTGTGTATGGAGCCAATAGTGAGGGATACATGTGTGGCCATCCAAATGATTCTCTCTATACAGAGTTGAGGAGTTTGGGTCAGGAATGCATATTTGCAAATTTGTGCCATAGACAGATTCAAATTGATTCTGTCTGGTATCTGATTTAAATTGGCAGTGTGGACCCAGCTTTAAAAACATTACACATATATTTGCAAAAAGAGGCATCTACACTATTGAGTATCTTTTTAAAAAGCAGTATCACTATATTACTTTATTGTAGCATAGTTTATAGTCATCATTCAGTTCTGAGTTCTAATTAATTAATCTCTATAGTTGACAATAAAGACATTTACACACTGTAAATTTAGGGATATTTAAAAAAACAAAACATTTACTCTCAAGAAAGTCATAGCACAGCGATGTAAAATTTCTCCTTAGTCTTACGGCAGTTGACTTTCCTAAATGGTTTCTGTGGGTTTAGTGAACTCTTTTTGGTGACAAGGTTTCCTCTCATTTTTATGGTCTATTCTTGGACCTAATGTCCTTATAGTGTTATTTCTCTCTTCAAATCAATATTTAAAGCCACAGTATGGCAGACAATGAGGTTTGTATAAACATGTTTTGTTTGCAGTTCAAAAAGATTTTCAATCAGAGGGATCAGTTTTCAATCAAAGGGATCAGTTCTATATCATTTCCAAGCTTATGCTATGCTTGAGTCATTTCTATATTCATATCATCTAAAATGTCTTCAAGGCATCCCACTGTACATTTATTTTCTATTTATAATTGAGGTGATAGCAATGAACTTTAAAATAATCAAACAATTAGGAATAAGAGAAATGCCCTTAAGCAAAATGATGCATCTTTTGTTCAGTGTTTTATTCATTCTAATCCTAATAATACTGCTAACAACTTTACATTTTGTTTGTTTGTTCTAAAAACAATACAATACCTCAAATGATTACATTATTGTTTCTTATTACACAGATTTTAATATGTTCCACATGATTGCAGTTGGACTAAGTAGCTCCATCCTAGGATGTCTACTTACGTTACTTGTTTATACATACTGCCAAAGGTATCAACAGCAATCCCATGATGCAACAGTGATCCACCCAGTATCTCCAGCACCACTTAACACCAGCATTACTAACCACATCAACAAACTGGACAAGTATGACTCAGTAGAAGCTATAAAGGTGAGAATGGTTGAACTGAGATTAAAAGTTAACAATATCTTATTTTCAATAATGGTGGCAAAATACTGTGTATGCAGTCCACAATATGTGCATAATGATATCAGTATCATTATGCACATATTTTCTATACAGATATCTCCACAGCAGTGTGAACATTGAAAGCTGCTGGAAGATCATTTTCCAGCAGCCACGAATAGCAGACAAAATAATCAGCTAATTTTACTGCCTTCAGTTCCTAGCAAAATATAAAGTTTCTTAATGTGCCTGTTTTCTTTGTGTTAGTTCTGGTGTGTTAGTGGGCTAATGCTCTCCTTTTAGGAACACTCATCCAATTAGCTCATAGGTTCAAATCCCCAGATCTACTTTTTAAAAGAAAATCATTTTTCCTCCATGCTTAATAGGAAATAAACTGCAAAGATTACTTTTGTTTTTTGCATGGAATTCAATGGAATGTCTGAGGGAAGAGATTTTTTACACTTTTAAATCTCTGTGTCTGAGAGAGGCAGGTCTCTGTGCTGTAATATGGTTTACTAACCTGCTTGTTTTTTATGAAGATGGGAATAAGGGATTAGATTCTAGTATAGTAGAGGAAGGGGATGCATTTGGGCTTTAACAATCCTTGTGGCATCTACACCATAAAAAAACTTTGTTAATCTCTGTTGGCAAAACTTGGGGGTTTTAGTTGATAGCAGATCAACTGTAGCAAGCAGTGTCAGACAGCAACAGCTTGAACTAGCTAGATAATGTCTTGTATAAAAAAGGGTATGGATTCAAATATACCCACATTGTGTAATCTGTGGCTGGGCTTGCCAAAGGTGAGGAGGAGGAGCTGCTCCTGCAAGGTCATCTTATAGGCTTCAACCCCCTAACTTTTTGATCAGAGATTTCTTCATATCTGTGGCTGTACAGCACATAGAGAGGTGGTTGATGCAACTTTAAAATCAACAGTTCCTCTTTAACACAGCTTATTGTGTTAATTACTCAGGAGCATTGAGGAGGAAACAGGGTTTAGGGGTGAATCTGCAAGATTTGCAAATACACTTGCCCAATCAAATATTCAGGTGGCGGGGGGACATACAGGGGCATGTTTAGGGGGGATTCCTAGTGACTGGAATCCCCCCTTTCTGCCTGATCAGTGCAGTCTGCTGTTCTACTTCTCCTGGTGTCCATAGACTGGTACATAGACTGTTACATATTTTCTTACATAGACTGTTATATAGACTGTAACATAGTTTGTTACATAGATTGTTACATTGTCGATTGAGCTGTGAGTGAGAAGCAGCATTTATTTTGTTTCAAAAATGTATACAGTCTGTACTGTGATTGACAGCAGTATAGAGATCTGTATCAACATTAACCATGCAGCTGCCTGAGGTGATTGCTGAGACTGGGTGTTTAAGTCTGAGACATTAAGAAATCCTGGAGGTTGTTGTATAGCCGACTGTCAACATTGCATTTATATATATATATATATATATATATATATATTATATATAATATATATTCCCTGGGGCTACCAGGCCATACCTGCTCTCTCTTTGTCTAGCATGACCTTTTCCAGGGACTCAAATGAGCTTACAGAGCTTCTATACCTTTTTAACCTTCTTTCTGGACTGCCTTAAAGGGGCGGAGAAAATAATATATATATACATTAGTGATAAAGAGCACTCGATGGATTTTAACAAACTCGCAGAGTTTGTTAAAAGTCCACCGGAGTGCTCTTTATCACTAAGTACATAAGAAAGTTAGAAACACCCGGGCACATAATCTTCAGCCAGCAAGAGTACAGACACACCAAGTTTTGTATATATATATATATATATATATATACACACACACGTGCATACCTACACAGAACCGATTGTTCCATATATTCGTTATAAAGAATAATTGTTCAATCTGCCCATACATGGTCTGATGTTATTGGCTTCTACTGCAAATTCTGTCAGATCCACGGTCAGTGTCACAGCTCTGACTTAAAAAGACACTAATGATAATGTAGTGTAAATGTGGATTCATCAGTAAAACAGAACGTTACGCTGGGTACACACTGACAAATTTTCCATCCCAACCTTTCGCCGCTATATAGTGGTCGGCCACAGCAAATGTCTCCTAAAGACCACAGCGTTCCCTGCTGCTGATGAAATCACCTCAGATTTTTTCGGCCCGACGGACCAATACACGGAAATATCTGTTGGTTTGTGTGTACCCAGCCTTAATAAGTATATACTTTATAACAAAAGAAAAGGGAATATGATGATAATCATGGCAATTAGAGTATATATAATATTAGAGTAATATTAGAGTATATATAATATTATATGATACATATATAATAGAACACATGAATGCATTCGTTCGTGAACCTCCTTCTGGGCTTGTTCAGTGGTAACCCATTTAGGAATCCCCCCCTTGAAAATCCTGCGCTTGCCACTGGTGACATGACAAAAATGTTCTAGTTGCTGCGATGGTAAATCAGCCACAAGACTGGTGATTTTAAATTCAAACACATGGACAAAATTAAGCAAATGCCATCTGATACAAGCTGTAACCCTGGATATTTTGCCTATCCAAGAAGATACCCAAGTCACTTTAGGATATGCTGAAAGATTCTGTTAACACAAAACTAATAAACAGACAGGGTTATTCAATAAAAGTTGGTGCTAATTTTGCTACAACCAATCAGATGTTAGCTTTCAAATGTTAAATAAGATCTAATTGGTTGGGGCAAAATTAGCCCCATTTTAAACGATAAGAACTTTTATTGCTCTCAGTGTAAAGAACCATTTACAAAGTTTTAGCTGAATTTTTTGTTGATAAGCTGTTGATATGCCCTCTAACATATTTGTAAAGAGTAATCATCTCTCTCCCAAATGCCTTTTTCCCAGAGAAAACGAACTCAACTTTGACCGTCTGTCTACGCATACAGTATAACAATCTAATGAGCAAAAAATATTTCTTAAATGGATGTACTTGAGGGTCCCATCCCAACTTTATTTATTGTTTTCCCGACCTATTTTTTTACTTTTCTATAAATTTATTTGGGGTTACTTTTTCTCTTCTCAGTTATATTTTTATTTTAAGATTTTGCTTGCATGATTGCTTTCTTACATGATCTTTCTGCCTTAATATACCTAATAAATGTTTCTGTTTTCTTTCAAACTGCAATTTCCAGCACCACAATTCTTGCCCCTGTATAGTTTTCTTTTTAGTTTACTTCCTGAAAAGAGCTGTATATACTGTAGCTGTATAGTGCTTAAGGACCTTAAGCACTATCTGTAGTTCTGCACCACTGCCACTGTAAATCCAACAGGGATGTGTTGTACTGTTCCTCTTAAAACAGTTTCTTTCCCGCTGTTTTACACCATTGCTCATTTTAAATCTTTTATATGCTCAGGCTGAATATGAAACATTATCATGTAGAATAACTTTAGGAAACTACAGATACATAATGACTTTCTTATATAAACCACAGAGTTTGCCGTCACGTTTACCAATCTTTATGCCCAATATCCTTTACATATTTATGCTTTATTTAATTTTTCCCAAGAAGGGCAAAAAGAGCTTTAACACTGTAGCATTTAGCTTGTGGAATGCTGTCCACAAGCTAATGTCTTTTTAAAGACATAGGGGCATATTTATAAAGGTTCGTTAACTTTTCGCGGCCGTTTTCGCGGCCATTAACGCATAAATCACGTTTACCGCGATTTATAAAGGCCCGAAAACGGCCGCGAAAAGTTAACGAAGCGTTAACCTTTCGCGCCGATACTTACCCGTTACCGCCGCTTCTATTTATAAAGCGGCGGTACTGGTTTCGCTCGGCTAGTATCGGCTGTTTTACTTCGCCACCTTGAAGGAGGCGAAGTCAGCCGATACTAACCTCCCGCGGCGGGGATGGGCAGGCAACCCGCGGCGGGTGGTCGCACCCGCCCCGGGAGACACGCCCACCCCGCCCACACCCCCCGCGGCGGCAGCGGCGACCACCCGCCGCCGCCGCCACTTCCCAGCAGCCCCTCCCAACCAAAAAAAAAAAAAAAAAAAAAAAAAAAAGGGAGGCTAGAAGGGGCTGCCGGGAAGGGGCCGCAGCAGGTGGTCGCGACCACCCGCCGCGCACCCCCTCCCCGGCAACCCCTCCAAGCCCCCCGCCCCGGCCGCTCCCGGGGAGGGGACGGGAGGGAGCCGCTGGGGGGGGTGGAGGCTCCCCCAGCGGGGCCCTGAGAAGGTCCTTTTGGAAAAAAAAAAAAAAAACAGCCCGAACCGGGACCCCCCTCCCCGGCCCTTATAAGGGCCCTTGCGGCACTGACAAGTGCCTTTGGCGGGGGTCCCGCAGCTGAAACCGGGACCCCCCAGTGCGGCTCTTAAAAGAGCCCTTGGGCGACGTCTTCTTTCTTCCAGTCCCGGCGACACCAGCTCCGCCGAGGCCGCCGACCCCCGAGAGGTACCCCTGCGGCCGCCAGGGGTACCCCCGGCGGGCGCCGGCGACCTCAACGAGGCCGATGTTGCCGGCGTCTTGATCCGACGCGACGTCTTCGGGCTGGCGACACCAACCCCACTCAGGTCGCCGATGCCAGGCAGACTCACTGCGGCCGCCAGTGAGCCCGCTGGCACCGCCGGCCTCAGCGGAGCCGATGTTGCAGCTCTCTTTTCTTCTTTCTTCAGCCATCTACTGCGATGGCATCTGAGTTCCGCGGCGGAAAGCTCCTCTTTATATAGGTTTGCAGAAATCCATAATCCGTTTCTGATTGGTCATTTTTAATACTTGCTTACATAACAATCAGATTTCTGGAAAGTTCAAGGTTAATGTAAAGCAAGTATTAAAAATTGACCAATCAGAAACGGATTATGGATTTCTGCAAACCTATATAAAGAGGACGTTCCGCCGCGGAACTCAGATGCCATCCAGTAGATGGCTGAAGAAAGAAGAAAGAAGCGGCTGGCAACATCGGCTCCGCTGAGGCCGGCGGTGCCAGCGGGCTCACTGGCGGCCGCAGTGAGTCTGCCTGGCATCGGCGACCTGAGTGGGGTTGGTGTCGCCAGCCCGAAGACGTCGCGTCGGATCAAGACGCCGGCAACATCGGCCTCGTTGAGGTCGCCGGGCCCGCCGGGGGTACCCCTGGCGCGCGCAGGGTACCTCTCGGGGGTCGGCGGCCTCGGCGAGCTGGTGTCGCCGGGACTGGAAGAAAGAAGACGTCGCCCAAGGGCTCTTTTAAGAGCCGCACTGGGGGGTCCCGGTTTCAGCTGCGGGACCCCCGCCAAAGGCACTTGTCAGTGCCGCAAGGGCCCTTATAAGGGCCGGAGGGGTCCCGGTTCGGGCTGCGGGACCCCCTAAGCCCCAAAAGGACCTTCTCAGGCCCCGCTGGAGGGAGCCTCCACCCCCCCAGCGGCTCCCTCCCGTCCCCTCCCCGGAGCGGCCGGGCGGGGGGCTTGGAGGGGTTGCCGGGAGGGGTGCGCGGCGGGTGGTCGCGACCACCTGCTGCGGCCCCTTCCCGGCAGCCCCTTCTAGCCTCCCGTTCCGAGATTGCCGCGAACGGGGAACGGGTTGGGAGGGGCTGCTGGGAAGTGGCGGCGGCGGCGGGTGGTCGCCGCTGCCGCCGCGGGGGGTGTGGGCGGGGTGGGCGTATGCCCCGCCCCCTTAGGAGCGGCGTCGGGTAAGGAATTTTAAGTCCCTTCGCGGCGATACTATATAGTATCGCCGCGAAGGGGCTTAAAATTACCGCAGCACATCGCGGCCGCGATAGGTATCGCGGGAATAGCGCTCGCCATTATAAATACGGCGATAGCGCTATTTTCGCGGCCGCGATGTGCGGCGGTAATTTTTTTGCGCTAACATCGTTCCTTTATAAATATGCCCCATAGTGTTCCTAAGAGCTTCCATGTGTAAACATGGTAAATTCCCAGAAGTCTTTGTTCCTTATTTGCATATTAACACTTTAGCGTTCTGAAAATGTTTGATGCGTTGTAAGTTGAAACCACTGATGATAGAAAAAAAAAGTGGCTAAAATACCCGTTTAATGTTTTTTTCTAGATATCATGGGATAGAGAAGATGGACAGGCACACATTAAATAAATAAAAGAATGATTATAAATCAATAAATACACAGAGATAGGAGGTGTGGTGAAAGCCTGCAACACTTTTTAAAGTATAATTTTTGTTAAAACTTGTATTCAACTGTAATATATAAAATCTATTCCCAAGCCAGTCCCTGCTCTAAACTCCAGCGGGCTGTCATTCAATAAGCATAGTAAAACTTTTTTAGGCTCAGCCATATACCCAAAGTAAGCCATAAGCCTTTTGAATGCATATATTTCACAATTTATGGTCAAATGACAGTGTTGCGACATACTAACCATAACGTTTATGTAATCAATTTTTTTTTAAGTACACATATACACATACATACATATAACAAAAGCATATAAAGGGGCATGGGATGGGTGGGTGCTCAAAAAATCCAGCGATGTTCTGACAACGGAGCCAAAAGTGCATCCATATTTATACCCCGAGAGAGCCCAAGGGACAAATCAGACCCCAGAATGGCTATCACCATGCTAATTCAAAACCTGCGAGGGATGTAGCGACCAGGAAGTTGAGATCCATGATGAGGTTAAGTGCGCCAAAACTTAAAACTACTTAAAGAAATTAACTAGTTGTGTGCCAGCCCCTTCCCCTCCCATGGCTGGGAAGGCTAATGGCCTGCCCAGAACATGGGATAGGGACGATGGACAGGCAAACACTAAAGAAATAAAAAAAAATTATTATAAATCCATAAACAAATAAGACACAGAGACAGGAGGTGTGGTGAAAGACAGCAACACTTTATTAAACTCAAGTATAATTTTTGTTAAAACTTGTATTTAACTGTAATATATGAAATCTATTCCCACGCCTGCCCCTGCTCTAAACTCCAGCAAGCCACCATTTAAGAAACATAGTAAAACATTTCACAATTTATGGCAAAGTCAGGCTCATCTGATTTCTCAGATTGTGTATGACCACCTTCACCACAAGGCTTGTTCTAGAGCAGACTGCAAACCTACATTGAAAATGTCTAATCCTATTTCAGATAAGTGAACAGATGAACCAGATTAACCTGGGGACTATTTCAGACCATATTAAATGGACTTCTGGCAAAAGCATGCAAATATATTGCAATATGTTTTCTAATTTTCTTAATAGTGGCTACGGTACTTAATTTACAATTTTCATTACCCCCCCAATGAATGGGTTGAATTGATACATAAGAATTATAACATTTAACAGGACATAATTGGGGGATTATAAAAGTACCAAGCCAAGACACTACACCCTTTGCTAACTGGTCTGTCTTGGGACGCCTAAATGTCCAAGTACATTTACTTGGAGACACAACTTCACTTACTCTTAATGCAGCAAAGAATGTTATAACAAATAGGCATCTAAATAAAAAAATCATATTCGTTGCTACACGTTTTTCTAGATATCATCAAGTTGACAGTTAAATTATTTACACACAGTAAATGTGCGTTATTTATCCAAAACAAAAATAGAAACAAACTGGTTTACATACTCAGTACATTTCCTATCATTACTAAACATATTAATTTTAAAGTAACAATTCTGCACAGTTAATACAGGATTTTGCTTGACAAACTTCGCTGCACTGCACTCCAGCAGTAAAATGTACTTACCTTCACCCCCTTCCTGTGGTTCTTGAAGCTCCATTAACTTACCTCTCTCCTCTATGTTAAAGCTGCCATCTTTCTAATGCCAGCTTTTCTCCAGGTTGCCACAGTAAGACAAAGCCATAATGCTTATGTCAATGCCAATGACTTACTGTTGCAAACAGCGACAACTCCTCTGTAGGTGCAGAAGCTTCCTAAGAGCTCATTGAGCTTACAGAGCAGGTGAGAACTAGGAATACAAGCAGCGGTAGAGAGAGTTTTATGGACTGTTGGTAGGTAATGGGTGAATGAAAAGAGAAGATAATTTGCAGAGCGAAGGTTATGCCTTCGATCAAATCAATTAATAAGCTTTGAAATATCGCACTAAATGTGTACACTGATTCATTAAGTTCAAAAGGCATCTTGGATATTTTCTACCATTATTAGGGTCAACAGAATAGAAAGTACAGCTTAGATATATATTACAGCTTTATATATATATTTCTTAGTAAAATGTTTTTATCTTATTTTTGTTGTTCTTTTGCAGGCTTTTAACAAAAATAATCTAATTTTGGAAGAAAGAAATAAGTACTTCAACCCCCAACTAACAGCAAAAACCTACTCCAATGCCTATTTTACAGATTTCAATAATTACGATGAATACTGAGGATTTGGATCACCGACATTAAGAACTTAATTGTTTTCTCAAGGCTTCTGCTCTGTGACTGGCTGAGCATTGCTGGTTTTGTTAAAGAAATGCAAAGGTTATTTAAAATACACTGGTATTTTGTCTGTTCCAAAACACAACTATACCTGATGTCAAATTTTGCAGATCATACATAATAGAATTTCTCTATGGTCTGTATAAAGCCACAGATCAGCTTGCTTATTTGTTCATTGAGTCTCTTAATTCATTCTGTTGGTCACATCATTCAGGCTAATTTTTTTCTTTTTCTCTTGATTACAGATTTTGTACAGTTTAATATGAACTTTTATATACATTTAGCAAAGGAAATTAATACAACTTTCAGCATACTAAAACTAAATAGTCAACAGAGGAGCTTAGATGAATTAATTAGAAATTATATTTAGCTGAATGCATATGAAACGTGTAAGGCAATGTATAAATATCACATACTTCTAATCCTAGTAATTGACATACTCAAAAGAGCCAGTAAACATTTTTATTAGAATTACGCTTCTCTTTGCTTGTGGGAGTAACTATATGGAATATAATTTGTTGCATATAAAAATGCAATCACATTTTTAGCTAATGTCTCTTTTATCATTTTCAGTGTAAAACAGTCTAAAGTCAACCTATGTTCTCAGTTTCACATCTACCTGTGTTTGTAAATGCAAAGGGTATTAAAGAGACCAGTAGTCTGTCATACCACTGTCATGGAACAAAGTTCAGCAATGGAAATCACATTTTCACTGTTTATGCATAGCACAGACTGCTAACACTGGAATATTCAGCTCTGTATATCAGATTGAATTTTTTTTTCTTAACTACATATAATAATTAAAGTACAGTATAACTCTAAAAGGATGGGAATTCTTAAAATCACATTTCACATACTTATATATAGGATACATATGACATATATGTGAGGTAGTTCTAAATATGTCACGGTGGGAACATTTTTCCTAATACATATTGCCTAAATTAACATTATTTTCTGGCTGGAAAAATACATGCTTTGTATGCTTTTCACCTCCTACAAAACTTTTTTTTATATAACCACCTACAAAAAAATGTGTATTAATGTTTTTAAAAATGTTTTATCAATAAATAATTCCAGTTCACACAGAAATGCTTTACTTTATAAAGCCAGCCCCACTGTTCCAAATATGGAAAATTTCCCCCTGAAATAGAATGAATATGGGCAGGGTTCATGGAGGTCATCAGGACTATCCTGATTTACCAGGCACAAATTATTAAAGATGCAATGGGCAATATTTATAAAACCTCGCTATCGTTATCGCAAAAATAACGATCGTTATCGGTATTTTCCGATATCGCAAAATACCGATCGCTATCGTAAAATACCGATCGTTATCGGTAAATACCGAGCGTTATCGGAAAATGCCGATCGTTATTTTACGATAGCGATCGGTATTTACCGATAACGATCGTTATTTTTGCGATAACGATAGCAAGGTTTTATAAATATCTCCCAATATACCAAGCTAAGGGAAAAAATAACTACAAAATCCACATTACCCCTTGTACTAAAGATGAACTAAATTCCCAAACCAAACCCTCTTGTGTTATATTGTACCCAGGGTGAGGATCTAAAATGCTAGCTTTAAACCCTTGAGAGTACATTAGTTCAGATATTGCACTTACCTGCTCCCATCGGGCCATCATGCCAATGCATGTGCCACCTATAGGAGGGCAAACCTCACACCTTCCCACAATATCGGCCACCTTCCCATTAAAGGGGAGCACACAGTTTAAATAAGCTAATGTACACCCATGTACCTAGTGTTCTCACAATCACCTGTATAGATAACATTTCTTGATTTTGGATTTGTTTTTTTGAAGGTCATATAAGGTATAGCAGAATTGCAAGCACTTGCATTATTAGTTATTGAAGTGTGTAATTTCCTTTTATATTTTTTTCTTTGTTTTGCCTTGAAAGGATTAATAACAGTGTTGTAAATCTAGTAAAATCTCTCTCCTTACAAAAGCACAACTAGCATTTCTGATTATGATTTTTGCAGAGTAGGCCCTGAAACATGCAAATTGAAATAATTTGGCTTTTTTGTTAAATTATATATAATAGGCAAAGTACCTACAGTATTAACAAAAATGCATGACGTTAGTTATTAACCTCTAGTATAGCACATGGACTTGCATGAAATATGCCACTCCAAAGATCTTTCTTGAGTTTTTATGTATATAAAGTTCATATCTTATCATACAATTAATTTCCTACGGATGTTTTAAATGTAAAGTGTTTCTGTCTTTTGGTGGTTGGTGTGTCCAACCACAGATCCTCCATTGCAGTGCCTTTCTTACTTGTGTCTGCAAAAACAACCTCAAAATTAGTACTAAAAACTGATCCCGATTTCAATTTTTTTCACTCTAAGTTCCTAGTACTGTTTTTTCACAACTTTTGAATAATTTATTTGAAATTTGTTAGGTGCCATTACAATGGAATATGTTACATATGCAGTATTGCTTTCATTTTTTACATTAAATTGGTAGCATAAATTATGCCAGCTCAAGGAGAAGCATTGTCTAACTACAAATTTTTATGGTGTACAGAATATCTTTTTTTAGCAAGATGTGTTTAATCAGTGTAAACAGTTTATTAAGGAAAATGCTCTCTGTTTTCAACTGTATGCAGACAAATAAATGTTGTATAGTATGTCATATATACACTCTGAGTGTTTTTAAATCAGTGGTAAACCAAAGTTTTCTTTTCAGAAGGCAACATCACATTACACATTACTGCTCCTTAATGGTAAAAGGGGAAAGTGGGTGGCGGGCAAGATGGCGACCGTGAGTAGATGTGCCTAAGGGGAGCTCCGCGGTACTTAAACTATCCTGGACTATCTCCGGTAATATACAGCGCCGAGACCACTCAGGTTGGGAGATATACCTAATGAGAACCGGTATAATCAAACCAAAAGACCGGAGAACAGCCGAGATGGCAGAGAAGCTTGCTAGATTCCAGTGTGTCGCATCCCAAGATGGCGGCGCTCACCCGCATGGTCAAAAGGCTGCACAGCAATCACAGCAGCCAGGGAACATACCTGATCCAGCAGAGACACAAACTGATGTGAGGACCCCACACAATCAACCCCACAAAGACACGCAGAACTGCTACAGGCTATCCTGGAGTAAAAAACCTCTATCACCGTCCTTATAGAGGAGATTAAAATTGATGTAGGCCTCATTAGACACGATCTACAATCCCTCCGGCAGCGGGTAGGAGAGGTGGAGAACCGAGTGTTACAGGTGGAGTACCAAATACCCCACATAACAACGGATGTGGACTCACTCAATACTCAAATATCTACACTGCAAGCTAAAGCCGATGATCTTAAAAACAGAGCAAGGCGACAAAACCTAAGATTTATAGGGGTACCGGAGGGCACAGAAGGTTCTCATCCGGAGGCATTCCTGGAACAATGGTTACGTGAACAATTTGGAAATACATCAATGTCCCAGACATTCGCAATTGAGCGAGCCCATAGGATTCCCGCCAGAGCACCTCCACTAGGCTCGCTAACCACGACTGCTGATCACCCGCCTCCTCAACTGTAGAGACAGGGACCATATTCTCCACATGGCCAGGAACAAGGGTGACCTACGCTTGGAAAACACTAGCTTCTCCATCTTCCCCTCGATTTTTCAATAGACCTGCAAAAACACAGAGCAACGTACCTGGAGGTCAAACGAAGGTTGCAAACAGCCGGTATCGTACACTCCATGATCTACCCTGCAAGGCTTTGCGTGGCTCATAATGGCCGCACCCACTTTTTTTAGACCCCCCACAGCTACACTGGAGTGGCTGGACACTTTGCCACGGTGACGACACAATTACCAAGACCAAAAAATTCAACCATATAATGCTGGCCTCCAGATCATATGTGCCGCTTACCACCACCCTCAGGTAACCCCACTGGAAACACTACATGGGAACGGTATGTGAGGGTGGGCTCCATTGAGGAGAACCCACATAGTTATGGTGGGTAATGAGACAAATCATATAAGAGGTTAATAATGCATGGCCTAACTGTTATAAGCCGCTGACACTCTAAACTCACCAAGGCTTGAAATACCTTAACATACTTACCACTACCATGTCTCTCTGGAGCTATGCTCCATGGAACTTATGCTACAAGATAGCCCACCTTAACCTCTTAAGATACTAAAATCGAGTGTGTACCTGTTTGATAAACAATATATATGACTATTGACACAGAATACCTCCATTGGATTATTATGGGAAATTACCAGATGTTGTCATATGATTACCCATATGCTATCAGCCAACATAGGTAAAACAACCATACTATATTCTCTGATAAAGGTTAATAGAATCGATTGTATACCTATTTGATAAACCATATATGTGACTATTGACACAGAATATCCCCAATAAGATTAACATAAGAAACGATCAGATGCTGTTACATAGCTACCCATATGCTATATGTCAACATAGATATACCAGCTATACTGCTCTCTTTGCTAAAGGATATTGGAATTGACTATATACCTATCTGATGAACCATATAAATGATTATTGACACAGAATACCTCCATTGAACTAACATGGGAAATAATTAGTCGCGGTTATATAGCTACCCAAATGTTATATGTCAACATAGGTATAACAAATATATTGCTCTCTCTGCTTAAAGATATTAGAATCGATCGCATTCCTATTAGATAAACCATTTACTTGGCTATTGACATAGAATATCTCCATTGGATTTATATGAAAAAGTATTAGATGCTGTTATTTAATTACCCATATGCTATGGGTACAACAACTATAATGCACTCTCTGCTAAAGGATTCTAGAACTGATTGTATATATATTTGATAAACCATATATAAGGGTACTGACACATAATATCTCCATTAGGTTAACATAGGAAATAGTCAGATGTTATATAACCACTCATACGTTATATGTCAACAAAGGTATAACAACTATAATGTCACCTGTATACCTATTAGATAAACCATTAATCTGGCTATCGACATATAATACCACCATTACTAACATTAAAAATGATTAGATGCTGTTGTATATCTATCCATATGTTATATTTCAATGTAGGTTTAACAACTATACTGTACTCTCTGCTAAAAGTTACAGGAAGTGATTGTTTACCCATTTGACAAACCATATATACGACTATTGACACAGAACACCTCCACTGGATTAACAGAGGAGATGATCAGATACAATTATATAACTACCCACAGGTTATATGTCAACTTGGGTATAGCAACTATGCTGTTCTCTTTGCTACTGTCAAGGTAAAATAATATACATTCAAATAGATGTCAGTCACTAGGCCCAAATATCACATACATCACAGCTGTGAGAGAACAGAACACAAGACACTGGAGTCTCTTGAGATAGAACTGTTCTGCTTTATTGTTACATTGTTAGATTATTTATACCATTTTATATGTCATTATTAATTAGTTACATATTTAGTCAGGTCATTACATTTATCCTATCAATAGTTAGAATTTATTTCCAGATCATTGAGAGTTAAAACCTTGTTTCCCTTATTCATCAAGAAATATCGGACTTTGGTGGACCCTTGTTTGTGTGCTTCATTATCTTATTATTTAATCACTCTTATTTACCGTTATCCCTTCTGACATAGATCTAATCATTCTGTTATCATTTACAGATGTCACGTAGCTGTATTCTAAAAGTCAGATTGACCTGTTGCTTAATTGTTAGCTTACCATTGCAACTGTTTTGTTGTGAATTAGAATTAAGAATAGATTCTTGTATACCAACATTGACTATAGACTAAAACCCACCTTAACATTCCCCACTTGTGGTCATAACCATGACCAAATAAATCTAATTATTCCCTAAAATGAACAAAAACCGCAGGATTACTTTGCCCCAGAGAGAGACTGACTTGTCTCTGAGACCGAAAATCCTTTTCCAGACCATGATTCATATCATTAGCCTGAAAGCAGATTCAAGATCCATCCTGTGCCATTATGGAAACCAAGCCCATGCATAATCTCCTTGACTAAAAAGTTCCCTTCTTACCAGATTATGATGAGGAAGTAAATATTTCTTTGTAGTTACTTCCTCTTCTTGTACTATGGCCAATGCTGGTGCAAGAGTGGCTATGGTGCATCTCCCATAACTACCCAATGGTAACCATGAGTATGCCCACCTTCCACATACGAAATAATACGGAGCTTTTAACATGATGACCCCATCATTGAATCTCCCTTTAGCAACTAATTCATGAGCTCCAGCACCAATCATAGCAAATTGTACTCTCCATAAATTCCAACACAGCATTTCCTCCAATGTCCCTTTAGAGGTAAACTTACACATAGAACTGTTAAAGCCATAACTTATGGGGAAATTCATATACCCATCCATTCCAGTGTACCCATCAATCAACATACTGAATACTGAAAATCTGAAGAGTCTTCCACATTCTCAGCCATCTCTGTTACATTTCTCCACACCATTTCCTGAACATACATAACTGTATCACATTTATGATTAATTTTACCCAAGAATTTTTGATTCCAACCTTTGGTTTGATTAATTTCAATACATATTGAAGGGTATGTGTCAGGTGCTAATTTCAATACCGGTATTCTCCACATTCTCTCTTTACCTATACTGATATTAAAGCATGTTATATTCTCATTATTCTCAAGACTTTTCCTTACGTGTCTTCTGATTACTACCCAGTCACCTGGTTCAAGTTTGTGAGAACTTTGTATCACATTTGGATCTGGAATAGAATCATAGACAAACTTGTGGATCTTTGTTAACTGTTTTTGTAATGCAATCACATAACTGGTCAGGTTAGAATGAGATGCCTGTAACTGCTGTGGTAAATACAGTTCTGTAGTTGGCTCTCTTCCAAATAGTATTTCATATGGAGACAGTTTTTGTGGCCCCCTAGGGGTGGTGCGTATGGAATACAACACTGTTGGTAAACACTCCACCCAATTTTTACCCATGTCATCAGTTAATTTGGCCAGTTTGTTCTTTATCACACCATTCAATCTCTCTACTTTACCACTGCTTTGAGGATGATAGGGGGTATGAAATGCTTGGGTCACACCTAGTGTATTTAAAATTTCTCTTAATACCTCCCCTGTGAAGTGCGTACCACAATCTGATTCTATCACTTCAGGAATTGAGTATCGACATACCACTTCACTTAATAATTTCTTAGCTGTCGCTTTTGCTGTGGCTTTGGAAACAGGCCAAGCTTCTGGCCATCCTGAAAACATGTCAACACATACCAAAACATATTCAAATGTTTGGACCTTAGGAAGTTGAATATAGTCAATTTGCAATCTTTGAAAAGGATACTCTGACTTTGGAGAATGTCTAGTTTGGACCTTCACCACCTGACCAGGATTATGACGTAAACAGATTAAACAAGAAGAAACAAACTTCACAGCAAAAGCTGGAAAACCTGGGGCTATCCAATTTCTCTGAACTATAGCAGCCATTGCATTCTTACCTGCATGTGTGGGCCCGTGAGTCAGCTGAGCCATCATGGGATAGAGCACTTTAGGTAAGCAGTAAACTAGGCCATTTCTCCATATATTATCATCCTCCAATTTTGCACCGAGGTCTACCCATTTGGCCTTCTCTTGAGCCGGGGCCTGCTCCTGTATTTTAGCAAGGACTTGCATGTCCACTGACCCCTTGCTTGGCTCATTGCATGGCGCCTTGGCCAGCATTATTGGGAGGAGAGCTGCTTCCTTGGCCATTTCGTCTGCCAAAGCCTTACCTTGTGCCTCAGGACTCTTATCCTTAGTATGGGCCTGTACCTTAAGAATGGCTACTTCAGCAGGAAGTTGTATAGCAGTAAAAAGTTCATTCACTAGCTATGCATTTCTAATTGGCTTACCCATTGACGTCATAACATTTCTGGCTTTCCAAATGGGCAGGTAGTCATGTGCTATGCCAAATGCATACCTACTGTCTGTCCAAATATTAGCACGTTTCCCCTCTGCTTTTAAAGCTTTTAATTCTGCTTCCTGAGCCGACATCTGTGGGGGAAGACCTTCTTGCACTAACACATTAGTATTAGTTACAACAGCAAAACCCAGTATGATATTTTCCATCGTCTGAACAATATCTAGAACATCTATAAACATTTCTAAATCATTTACAAAAATGTTTTTCATTTTGCATAAGGTCAAAACAGTTATGTTCCATACTCTCTTCCATTTTTCAACCTTCTGATCTACATCCCATTAATACATACATATATATTTATTTTTACCCTTTAGAAAACTTCTTCTGAACTGAAACTGATCTTTACCTGGTTCCTTTTTTTTTTTTTTTTTTTTTTAAAGTTAAATATTGAAGCCCAAGTATTACTTAATTTCCCAGATAACCATTCTTTTAAAATAAAATATTTAATTTATTCTCACCAATTGACCAGTCTGAGACCAGGGCTGATACCATTAAATATAAAGCTTAAAGCGTAATTTCCACTGTTCCCATACCTGCTGTATCGTTATAGGAAATACTGTTACCTGAACTTTTAACACCGGCAGGAGAAAAAACAGAATCATAATACATAGAAGGGTAAAAGACATTTGGTAGTGGAGGATATACCTTTGTTATTCCAGCAGATGTTTGAGGTATTACGTTCTACATAGGACTCTGTGAGATAACAGGTTACACGTTATAGCAAACGTATTTAGCAGCTGCTCCCTTGGATTGAGCTTTTACCATGCTTGAACCCTTTGGGCAAGGCAATATCACTATTAATATTTCGCTCCACCCTTAACGCTTTCATTTCTTTGCACCAATAGATGTGTTTCTGCATTTGTTCGATTACATTCCTATTTCCATCATATAACCAAATCTCTTAGTGTAGGATATCTGAAAAGTGCAGTTTCTTATTTCATTTACTAATTTTGCTATTTGAAATTGATTCTTGCTATCCCTTCATGTTCTTTTTCTAACATACATTCTTACTCTTGTACCTTTTCTACTTGTGCTTCAATTTACTGTCTTTGTGGGTTGTTGTTTTTTTTTTTTCCCTTACTGGCACTTCTTTACCAAAAACTGATATAATGGAGTCACTTCTTTTGTGGTATAATTCCCACTAATGCATATGAACCCTGTGTAACCATTTCCAATCATAATCAGGATTATCGTCTAAAATACTATCGTCAGGCCAGCTGACAGTTAATCTTCCCTGCTTAGTGTACCTATACTGTCCACCATAAAAACATTCAACAATATACATTCTTACTGAGATCCTTCAGTGGTTCTGTAGCCCTACTCCAGTGAGTCTCTTCCATCCATTCAACTGCTGTTTTCCCTGGGACCTCAGATTCAGACTCTTTCTGAATCTTGGAATGTGAACCCTTGTTTCCCATTCCAGAGCCGTTCACGTAACGTACTCACAACACTTGTCCCTGGTGTACCGTATACACCCACACTTGAAAACAGACCAGTTGTAACTCACGCACTACTCCGAATTCACTGTTGGAAACTCAGCAACAAATTCACCAATACAATGTCTCTATTGGATAGCTATATGTACACTTTTAATATTTATTGATTTGTGATCAATTTCAACCCAGTGCTTGTTGAACTGGAAGACTCTGCAATCTTCCTCTTATATGTATCTCTTTAACTTACACTTGAAATGTTACAAAGATCACAGGCATAAGTTAAATATTAAACCAGAATCAATCGATATTACTTCACTTTAGATATCTACTGTATATGCATTAGAGGTTCATAAACACAACCAAATAGAACATATTCATATTGTAATAGCACATAGATATATCATACTATGGTAACTCTCAACACCCAATAGTTCTTACACTTAATTATCTGCAATGGAAAATCCCCATAACAAGCAAATCACCTGAAACATACCAGTAAATATACCATAAACAAGAGTTTCCCTTTACATACAATTAATAGTTTTTTTCTTATTCTTAAACAACAAAGAACCACTTGAAACACTTTCCACCATAGCAAAAGATTAATACTTTTCAAATAATAAAACAATAATTAGACAAACCAGTGCTATCGATAGACTTAACAGACACAAACATACAATGCCCAGCAACTGAGGTCCGTAGCTGAAGCTTATGACTCACCTAGACCAGACAGTGCCACAATGCAATCCAGCAAGCGTGAAACCCCCTTGGTAAGCAAACAGAAGAGGCTCACCATCAGCCGGCTAGGGGTGTCTCCAGTTGCTCCATTGCAGTCGCTGAGGAGCTGGTCCAGATAATTCACGTTGTTCAGGTCCCGTCAAGGTGCCAAAAATGTCAAGGTAAAATAATATACATTCAAATAGATGTCAGTCACTAGGCCCAAATATCACATACATCACAGCTGTGAGAGAACAGAACACAAGACACTGGAGTCTCTTGAGATAGAACTGTTCTGCTTTATTGTTACATTGTTAGATTATTTATACCATTTTATATGTCATTATTAATTAGTTACATATTTAGTCAGGTCATTACATTTATCCAATCAATAGTTAGAATTTATTTCCAGATCATTGAGAGTTAAAACCTTGTTTCCCTTATTCATCAAGAAATATCGAACTTTGGTGGACCCTTGTTTGTGTGCTTCATTATCTTATTATTTAATCACTCTTATTTACCGTTATCCCTTCTGACATAGATCTTATCATTCTGTTATCATTTACAGATGTCACGTAGCTGTATTCTAAAAGTCAGATGACCTGTTGCTTAATTGTTAGCTTACCATTGCAACTGTTTTGTTGTGAATTAGAATTAGAATATATTATTGTATACTCAAAATTGACTATAGACTAAAACCCACCTTAACACTACGGTTATACCGTGTCCCTAATTTAAAAAAACCTTGCTCTTTTCTGTTTCCTACTGTCTTCCCCATATTGTCTCATTGCAAAATTGAACTGCTTCAATAATCCTCCCGGAGCGGGAGGAACCTAGCGCTAAGGAGTGCAGTGGAGCTCCTTACATGTCACTAGCAAAGCTAGCGGACAGTTTTGCCCAACAGTTGCACTTAATGTGCCACCTCGATTAGTTTGTTATAAGTTAAAATATAAATGTTAAGTTTTTTCACTACGGATTACAAGGCCGTTAGTCGCCTTCAGGGAATGTTGTTATACTGTATTTAAAGGTTTATGATGTTAGGACTCAAATTAATATATACTGTGTGGTTAACTAGAACATACTCAACACGGCAAATGCATCACACCCAGACCAAAATTATCATTCAAAACACACCATGGGTACACAATTAAAAATCCTCACATGGAATGTGAGAGGCCTGAATGACCAAATAAAGCATATCACTGTACAAACATTTATAAGAAACTACGACCCAGACATTTGTTTGCAGGAAACCCATTTGATTAAAACAACCACCCAATACCTATAGAAAAGGTGGGTAGGCTGGTCGGCCTCATAGCTGCTTCTCCACTATGCAAGGGGGGTATCCGTACTACTACACAGAAGACTAACATACAACATAATTAAAGACAGACCGACGATCAGGGAACATTTGTGTACATAGCACTTACAATAGATATATTACTCTATGTAATCACAGGTATCTATAATACTCCACCTCCAACGCTATGACCAATCAAAAAAGCAATGATATTTTCCTTAAACTACCCTGAAGCCTGTGTTATTCTAATGGTGATCTTAACTTAATAATGAACTCCCACACATTATACTAGTATACTAGTGTTTTTGTTACTAGTAACAAAAACACTTAACTGATACACCCACCCAACTGTCTCAGCTAGCGACAACATTAGGACTATTAGACCCTTGGGAGGATACGACAAGAATTCACATGCTACTCATCATCCACACTCGAGAATAGATATATTTTAACAACCATAAGTAATACCAGAGATCAAAGACAGTACTCATCTCCTACGAGGTATATCAGATCACTTTCCGATATTACTCATTATCTCCACCTCAGAGAAGACTAACATGTCCAGGCCGTGGAAATTTAACCCATTCTGGATATCCCTGTTTCCACACCAGCCCCAGTACAGAACAGTTTGAGATGTACATAGAAGCCGATCAGGGACCAGAAAGGACCAGTTAAGAGGGACTCCTTCAAAGCATTTACTCGAGGTTGCTTACACACCACAGTGGCATGCTGTACATTAAAAGAATTTCTAACAAAGAAGAATTCACCTGGCATCCTCAGTACACATGGCAGAGGCAAACTATATAGCAAATCCAACAGATGCACTTAGACAAACCTGGAATCACTTTCCAGACAATACAATATCTTAAAAGAAAAAGCCCAAAAAAACAATTCTTTTTGAAACAAACTACTATGAAACAGACAGTCTATCAGCCAAACTACTAGCCTACCTTGCCAAAACCGATGTGCCACAGCAAACAGGTATTGCCCTCAACACTGAAAACAACACCCAAGTAACATCCACATCAGACATCCTACATACCTTCAAGAATTACTACCTCAAATTATATACCTCTAGATCAACCTACACACTCCAAGAGTTAGATGAGTATTATACTCATACCCTTTCCTCACTAGAGCCAGAAGATCATGCTATTTAGACTCACCAATCACACTTGAGGAAATCAAACAGTTATAGGACTGACTCTCGGTAAAGAACCAGGACCTGATGGTATCCCCGTTAACATATACAAACATTACAGCAATATCATAGCTCCACAATGCTAAAAATGTACCAACAATCATACGACGCAAACCAACTACCATACACCCTATATGAAGCTAATATAATTCTATACTTAAACCAGATAAGGACCCTAAAGACTGTGGGTCTTATAGACCCATCTCATTATTAGAGATGGACTAGAACTCAAACCCGAGTTCGAGCCAAACTATTCGAGTTTGAACAGACTCAGACTTCTCGAACTATCCCGGATCTGGATTTTTGAAATTTTCCGGACTTTCGATAATTATCGAATGTTCGAACTTTCAAAGTGTGCGAATATGTGAGTAAAATGTCTATTATACTAATACGCGAGTAAATATCGAATTATCGAGTCCACAAGTAAAATGTCTATTATACCTATACGCGAGTAAATGCCGAATTATCGAATCCGCAGGTAAAATGTCTATTAACCTATACGCGAGTAAAATGTTTATTATACCTATCAAGAGTAAATATCGAATATCGAATCCGCGAGTAAAACGTCGACACTCACACAACTGGTAGTAGATCATGACAACATAGGCAGGAGAATAATGGTCTCACAAGATGCCCACAAAGCGTTCGATTCTATTGAATGGGAATACCTGTGGGCAAGTCTTAGGCAATTTGGTTTCAGGAAACAATTTATGACATGGCTGAAAATACTCTATCAAATCCCACAGCAACTGTATCAGTGAATGGTGCTACATCAAAGAAAATTCCGACTCCACAGAGGAACCAGACAGGGGTTCCTCTCTCACCATATCTATTTGCTTTAGCTATTGAAGCACTGGCGATACAGATCTAAACACCCCCCAGATTACAGGGTTTCGATTGGGACAATTGGAAGAACGCATTGGGTTATATGCAGATGATATGATTTTATACTTAGAAAGTGAGGGTACCCCATTGTCAATAGCCATGCAGCTGATCAATACATTTGGTATATACTCAGGGCTCACAATAAACTGGCAAAAGTCAGTACATGTCCACTAGATGTACCCCCTATTTCACTACAGACTTTACCATGTTTACCTAGTGGCCACATCATTTAAATATCTGGGTAAGGCTATTACATCTGTAAAATCTCAATTTATGAACTGAACATAGCACCATTATTACCCTTGATTAGAACTAAACTGCAAATATGGAAAAAATTACCGTTAAATTTAATTTAAAAATTATTTTTTAAAATTTTTAAAATTTAAGATGCTTATTTATAAAGCCTCGTGGAGCCGATGTTGCCAGCCGCTTCTTTCTTCTATCTTCAGCACTATCTACTGCGATGGCATCCGAGTTCCGCGGCGGAGTCACCTCTTTATATAGGTTTGCAGAAAACCCTAATCCGTTTCTGATTGGTCAATTTTTAATGCTTGGTTTACATACTTTACATTAACCAATCAGATTTCATAAACTTTCTTGAAATCTGATTGGTTAATGTAAAGCATGTAAACCAAGCATTAAAAAATGACCAATCAGAAATGGATTAGGGTTTTTTGCAAACCTCCGCCGCGGAACTCAGATGCCATTGCAGTAGATGGCTGAAGATAGACGAAAGAAGCGGCTGGCAACATCGGCTCCGCTGAGGCCGGCGGTGCCAGCAGGCTCCCTGGTGGCTGCAGTGAGCCTGCCTGGCATCGGCGACCTGAGTGGGGTTGGTGTCGCCAGCCTGAAGACGTCGCGTCGGATTAAGATGCCGGCAACATCGGCCTCGTTGAGGTCGCCAGCGCCCACGGGGGTACCTCTCGGGGGTCGGCGGTCTCAACGGAGGTGGTGTCGCCGGGACTGGAAGAAAGAGGACGCTGCCCAAGGACTCTTTTAAGAACCGCTCACTGGGGGTCCTAGTTCGAGCTGCGGGACCCCCGCCAAAGGCACTTGCCAGTGCCGCAAGGGCCCTTACAAGGGCCGGGGAGGGGGGTCCCGGTTCGAGCTGCGAGGCCCCTAAGCACCAAAGGGCTCTTGTCAGAGCCACAAGGGCACTTGTAAGTGGCGCAAAGGCCCTGATAGGGCCGGGGAGGGGGGTCCCGGTTCAAGCTGTGGGACCTCTTAAGCCCCAAAAGGCCCTTCTCAGGGCCCTGCTGGAGGGTGCCTCCACCCCTCTCAGCAGGCCTTTCCTCCCCCTGACAGCGGCAGGACAAGGGGCTTGGAGGGGCTGCTGGGGAGGGGGTGCGTGGCGGGTGGTCGCGACCACCTGCTGCGGCCCCTTCCAGCAGCCCCTCCTAGCCTCCCGCTCCAAATGTTGGCCGCGAGCAGGGATGGGGTTGGGAGGGGCTGCTGGGCAGCTGCGGTGGTTGGTCGCCGCGGGGGGGGGGTCGAGGGCGTATACCCCGCCCCTTAGCAGAGGTGTCGGGAAGGGATTTTAAGTCCCCTCGCGGCGATATTGTACAGCAGTATCGCTGCAAAAGGACTTTACCGCAAGACTTAGCGGCCGCGATACATATATAAATACGGTGATAGCGCTATTTTTGGCGGCCGCGATGTGCAGCAGTAATTTTTTTGCATTATTTTTTTTTGAAATATGCCCCTAAGTTAATCTTATTAAGGTGATATTACTACCTAAGTTTCTATATAGTATACAACATTCCATAGACATATATACCAAAGCTGTTTTTTGCACCCAAAAATAACATGTTATCCGGATTCCTATGGGGCTCAGGCAGAACACATCTAAAAAAATAACCACCCTGCAGAAAACTAAAGAAATGGAGGCTAGCCTTGTTAGACATATGGTTCTACCACCTGACTTCACAATTCGATAAATTCAAAACTGAATACACTACCCTGACCAACTATATACCTCAGAAAAATGCTATCTCAATACCTATCAGGAGATTTCCTAGCCTTCCTACACATGCCAAAAAACATATAATAAGTCCAGGTACTGTCCTCCACAAACAATTCTGGAGAGTCTGGGAGGACATTCTTGCAAGGATGGAAATTCAGGAACCATTTGGTTTTACCCCACAGTGGAGAAAACCATGCATACTCAGAATTATATGCTTTCCATGGAGCTGAGGAATGGATTAAAGTAGGGGTTAACCAAATATACCATAACAATCAACTACTCTCCTTTGAACAGCTACAAATAACACAACCACAACCTGTCGGCACTATTTTTTTTTAGATATTTGCAACTCCGACATTGCTGCAGTGATCAATTTGATGTTCTAGTACCATCAATGTCTAAACATCCATTATTGTATACTCAAAATTGACTATAGACTAAAACCCACCTTAACACTACGGTTATACCGTGTCCCTAATTTAAAAAAACCTTGCTCTTTTCTGTTTCCTACTGTCTTCCCCATATTGTCTCATTGCAAAATTGAACTGCTTCAATAATCTCCCCGGAGCGGGAGGTAACCTAGCGCTAAGGAGTGCAGTGGAGCTCCTTACATGTCACTAGCAAAGCTAGCGGACAGTTTTGCCCAACAGTTGCACTTAATGTGCCACCTCGATTAGTTTGTTATAAGTTAAAATATAAATGTTAAGTTTTTTCACTACGGATTACAAGGCCGTTAGTCGCCTTCAGGGAATGTTGTTATACTGTATTTAAAGGTTTATATGATGTTAGGACTCAAATTAATATATACTGTGTGGTTAACTAGAACATACTCAACACGGCAAATGCATCACACCCAGACCAAAATTATCATTCAAAACACACCATGGGTACACAATTAAAAATCCTCACATGGAATGTGAGAGGCCTGAATGACCAAATAAAGCATATCACTGTACAAACATTTATAAGAAACTACGACCCAGACATTTGTTTGCAGGAAACCCATTTGATTAAAACAACCACCCAATACCTATAGAAAAGGTGGGTAGGCTGGTCGGCTCATAGCTGCTTCTCCACATATGCAAGGGGGGTATCCGTACTACTACACAGAAGACTAACATACAACATAATTAAAGTACAGACCGACGATCAGGGAACATTTGTGTACATAGCACTTACAATAGATAATATACTCTATGTAATCACAGGTATCTATAATACTCCACCTCCAACGCTATGACCAATCAAAAAAGCAATGATATTTTCCTTAAACTACCCTGAAGCCTGTGTTATTCTAATGGGTGATCTTAACTTAATAATGAACTCCCACACATTATACTAGTATACTAGTGTTTTTGTTACTAGTAACAAAAACACTTTAACTGATACACCCACCCAACTGTCTCAGCTAGCGACAACATTAGGACTATTAGACCCTTGGAGGATACGACAAGAATTCACATGCTACTCATCATACACACTCGAGAATAGATTATATTTTAACGAACCATAAAGTAATACCAGAGATCAAAGACAGTACTCATCTCCTACGAGGTATATCAGATCACTTTCCGATATTACTCATTATCTCCACCTCAGAGAAGACTAACATGTCCAGGCCGTGGAAATTTAACCCATTCTGGATATCCCTGTTTCCACAACCAGCCCCAGTACAGGAACAGTTTGAGATGTACATAGAAGCCGATCAGGGACCAGAAAGGACCAGTTAAGAGGGACTCCTTCAAAGCATTTACTCGAGGTTGCTTACACACCACAGTGGCATGCTGTACATTAAAAGAATTTCTAACAAAGAAGAATTAGCCCTGGCATCCTCAGTACACATGGCAGAGGCAAACTATATAGCAAATCCAACAGATGCACTTAGACAAACCTGGGAATCACTTTCCAGACAATACAATATCTTAAAAGAAAAAGCCCAAAAAAACAATTCTTTTTGAAACAAACATACTATGAAACAGACAGTCTATCAGCCAAACTACTAGCCTACCTTGCCAAAACCGATGTGCCACAGCAAACAGGTATTGCCCTCAACACTGAAAACAACACCCAAGTAACATCCACATCAGACATCCTACATACCTTCAAGAATTACTACCTCAAATTATATACCTCTAGATCAACCTACACACTCCAAGAGTTAGATGAGTATTATACTCATACCCTTTCCTCACTTAGAGCCAGAAGATCAATGCTATTTAGACTCACCAATCACACTTGAGGAAATACAAACAGTTATTAAGGACCTGACTCTCGGTAAAGAACCAGGACCTGATGGTATCCCCGTAGACATATACAAACATTACAGCAATATCATAGCTCCACAATTGCTAAAAATGTACCAACAATCATACGACGCAAACCAACTACCATACACCCTATATGAAGCTAATATAATTCTATTACTTAAACCAGATAAGGACCCTAAAGACTGTGGGTCTTATAGACCCATCTCATTATTAGAGATGGACTAGAACTCAAACCCGAGTTCGAGCCAAACTATTCGAGTTTGAACAGACTCAGACTTCTCGAACTATCCCGGATCTGGATTTTTGAAATTTTCCGGACTTTCGATAATTATCGAATGTTCGAACTTTCAAAGTGTGCGAATATGTGAGTAAAATGTCTATTATACTAATACGCGAGTAAATATCGAATTATCGAGTCCACAAGTAAAATGTCTATTATACCTATACGCGAGTAAATGCCGAATTATCGAATCCGCAGGTAAAATGTCTATTAAACCTATACGCGAGTAAAATGTTTATTATACCTATACAAGAGTAAATATCGAATATCGAATCCGCGAGTAAAACGTCGACACTCACACAACTGGTAGTAGATCATGACAACATAGGCAGGAGAATAATGGTCTCACAAGATGCCCACAAAGCGTTCGATTCTATTGAATGGGAATACCTGTGGGCAAGTCTTAGGCAATTTGGTTTCAGGAAACAATTTATGACATGGCTGAAAATACTCTATACAAATCCCACAGCAACTGTATCAGTGAATGGTGCTACATCCAGAAAATTCCGACTCCACAGAGGAACCAGACAGGGGTGCCCTCTCTCACCATATCTATTTGCTTTAGCTATTGAAGCACTGGCGATACAGATCTAAACACCCCCCCAGATTACAGGGTTTCGATTGGGACAATTGGAAGAACGCATTGGGTTATATGCAGATGATATGATTTTATACTTAGAAAGTGAGGGTACCCCATTGTCAATAGCCATGCAGCTGATCAATACATTTGGTATATACTCAGGGCTCACAATAAACTGGCAAAAGTCAGTACTATGTCCACTAGATGTACCCCCTATTTCACTACAGACTTTACCATGTTTACCTAGTGGCCACATCATTTAAATATCTGGGTAAGGCTATTACATCTGTAAAATCTCAATTTTATGAACTGAACATAGCACCATTATTACCCTTGATTAGAACTAAACTGCAAATATGGAAAAAATTACCGTTAAATTTAATTTAAAAATTATTTTTTAAAATTTTTAAAATTTAAGATGGCTTATTATAAAGCCTCGTGGAGCCGATGTTGCCAGCCGCTTCTTTCTTCTATCTTCAGCCATCTACTGCGATGGCATCCGAGTTCCGAGGCGGAGTGCACCTCTTTATATAGGTTTGCAGAAAACCCTAATCCGTTTCTGATTGGTCAATTTTTTAATGCTTGGTTTACATACTTTACATTAACCAATCAGATTTCATAAACTTTCTTGAAATCTGATTGGTTAATGTAAAGCATGTAAACCAAGCATTAAAAAATTGACCAATCAGAAATGGATTAGGGTTTTTTGCAAACCTCCGCCGCGGAACTCAGATGCCATTGCAGTAGATGGCTGAAGATAGACGAAAGAAGCGGCTGGCAACATCGGCTCCGCTGAGGCCGGCGGTGCCAGCAGGCTCCCTGGTGGCTGCAGTGAGCCTGCCTGGCATCGGCGACCTGAGTGGGGTTGGTGTCGCCAGCCTGAAGACGTCGCGTCGGATTAAGATGCCGGCAACATCGGCCTCGTTGAGGTCGCCAGCGCCCACCGGGGTACCTCTCGGGGGTCGGCGGTCTCAACGGAGGTGGTGTCGCCGGGACTGGAAGAAAGAGGACGCTGCCCAAGGACTCTTTTAAGAACCGCTCACTGGGGGTCCTAGTTCGAGCTGCGGGACCCCCGCCAAAGGCACTTGCCAGTGCCGCAAGGGCCCTTACAAGGGCCGGGGAGGGGGGTCCCGGTTCGAGCTGCGAGGCCCCTAAGCACCAAAGGGCTCTTGTCAGAGCCACAAGGGCACTTGTAAGTGGCGCAAAGGCCCTGATAGGGCCGGGGAGGGGGGTCCCGGTTCAAGCTGTGGGACCTCTTAAGCCCCAAAAGGCCCTTCTCAGGGCCCTGCTGGAGGGTGCCTCCACCCCTCTCAGCAGGCCTTTCCCCTCCCTGACAGCGGCAGGACAAGGGGCTTGGAGGGGCTGCTGGGGAGGGGGTGCGTGGCGGGTGGTCGCGACCACCTGCTGCGGCCCCTTCCCAGCAGCCCCTCCTAGCCTCCCGCTCCAAATGTTGGCCGCGAGCAGGGATGGGGTTGGGAGGGGCTGCGGGGCGGCTGCGGTGGTTGGTCGCCGCGGGGGGGGGGGGTCGAGGGCGTATACCCCGCCCCCTTAGCAGAGGTGTCGGGAAGGGATTTTAAGTCCCCTCGCGGCGATATTGTACAGCAGTATCGCTGCAAAAGGACTTTACCGCAAGACTTAGCGGCCGCGATACATATATAAATACGGTGATAGCGCTATTTTTGCGGCCGCGATGTGCAGCAGTAATTTTTTTGCATTATTTTCAGTTTTTTTGAAATATGCCCCTAAGTTAATCTTATTAAGGTGATATTACTACCTAAGTTTCTATATAGTATACAACATTCCATGACATATATACCAAAGCTGTTTTTTGCACCCAAAAATAACATGTTATCCGGATTCCTATGGGGCTCAGGCAGAACACATCTAAAAAAATAACCACCCTGCAGAAAACTAAAGAAAATGGAGGGCTAGCCTTGTTAGACATATGGTTCTACCACCTGACTTCACAATTTCGATAAATTCAAAACTGAATACACTACCCTGACCAACTATATACCTCAGAAAAATGCTATCTCAATACCTATCAGGAGATTTCCTAGCCTTCCTACACATGCCAAAAAACATATAATAAGTCCAGGTACTGTCCTCCACAAACAATTCTGGAGAGTCTGGGAGGACATTCTTGCAAGGATGGAAATTCAGGAACCATTTGGTTTTACCCCACAGTGGAGAAACCATGCATACTCAGAATTATATGCTTTCCATGGAGCTGAGGAATGGATTAAAGTAGGGGTTAACCAAATATACCATAACAATCAACTACTCTCCTTTGAACAGCTACAAATAACACAACCACAACCTGTCGGCACTATTTTTTTTTAGATATTTGCAACTCCGACATTGCTGCAGTGATCAATTTGATGTTCTAGTACCATCAATGTCTAAACATCCCATTTTCGGTATTCTGAGAACCCAGGGGCTATAGGGTCTAATATCCAAAATCTATACATGCCTTATCACTTGCAAATCACAACCATATATCGAAAATACTATGGAAAAGTGGTCTAGATATATACCCACACTACAAGGGTGATTGGGAAGAGGTGGCAAGTACTCACTGCCTTGTCTCTCTGGCTGCCAATAACAGACTCATACAACTGTATATTCTGCATCAATCATATATGCACCCTGTTCAACTGCATCGAATAAACAATTCGAGGCCAGATAATTGCCCCAAATGTGGAAACTCAGGTGCAAACTTTTGGCACTTAATATGGGAATGCCCTAAGATTTTACAGTTTTGGCAGACGATAGTTACAACTTTGTCTAATATCCTAAATGTTCCCATATCACTAGATAGCAAGCTCTTATTGTGATCCTGATGTAGCCCAAGTCTTGTTAATGCAATGCTCCCCTATCAGAGAGTGATGTACTCTAAAAGAAAATGCCCAAATAAATTCCACCAAGTTTGGAACCTATGGTTTGATGCATCAGATATAACCCAGAATGTAGAATGACCCATAACAGATACTCTAGCAATAATTTGACACACACAGGTTAAATACTACTATGTTAATAAATAAATGCTAGAGTCCACAGGGTTGTTTTGTTTGTTTAGTTAAATAAGGTTTATTGTTTATTTGCCTGTTTGGATTGCCCAGTTTTGACGCCATGGTACATATGTATTGAGAATAAAGTGCAACATTATTTGTACAGGTAATGAATATAAAAAACAAAATATACTGATCCATCATCTGTACAAAGCAATCAATAATATAAAGTATATATATATGTTATGAATGTAATGTTATCCATGTAAAGAAATATCATTACAACATGTTAAACTGTAAAATGCACATTTGTACTGGCATCAATAAAAATAATTTTTAAAAAAGGGGAAAGGTAGTAACACTAGTAAATGAACCAAATAATGCAATGCGTGTTCAAAGCAGATGACTGGTTGACTGAAAAGTGGATTCTGCATTGGGGCAATTTAGCCTATAGTACTACAATGAAGCATACAATGTTTTTTAAATAAATATTTGAAATTACACTTACACTACCACCACTGTAGTTCAATACTGCTGTAGTATTGTACAGCCAATACCATGTGGTGGTACAATACTGCACGGTATCAAAATTGTACAGCCGACATTGTAAATGTATGATCTGGAACGTAAATGTGCGACCATGGTTGTAAAAACAACAATTGTTAAAGGCGTGGTATTTGGAAATAGCGAGACTGCAGCTTTATAAATAAAGTACTGCCCTTAATGCTACACTAAGGGGCATATTTATAAAGGAACGATGTTAGCGCAAAAAAATTACCGCCGCACATCGCGGCCGCGAAAATAGCGCTATCGCCGTATTTATAACGGCGAGCGCTATTCCCGCGATACCTATCGCGGCCGCGATGTGCTGCGGTAATTTTAAGCCCCTTCGCGGCGATACTGTATAGTATCTTAAAATAAAAAAAAAGGGACTTAAAATCCCTTCCCGACGCTGCTCCTACCCCGCCCACACCCCCCGCGGCGGCAGCGGCGACCACCCGCCGCCAATTTTTAATACTTGCTTTACATTAACCAATCAGATTTCTGGAAAGTTCAAAGGTTAATGTAAAGCAAGTATTAAAAATTGACCAATCAGAAACGGATTATGGATTTCTGCAAACCTATATAAAGAGGAGCTTTCCGCCGCGGAACTCAGATGCCATCGCAGTAGATGGCTGAAGAAAGAAGAAAGAAGCGGCTGGCAACATCGGCTCCGCTGAGGCCGGCGGTGCCAGCGGGCTCACTGGCGGCCGCAGTGAGTCTGCCTGGCATCGGCGACCTGAGTGGGGTTGGTGTCGCCAGCCCGAAGACGTCGCCAAAGGGCTCTTTTAAGAGCCGCACTGGGGGTCCCGGTTCGAGCTGCGGGACCCCGCCAAAGGCACTTATTAGTGCCGCAAGGGCCTTGTAAGGGCCGGGGAGGGGGGTCCCGGTTCGAGCTGCGGGACCCCTAAGCCCCAAAGGGCTCTATAAGAGACCGCAGGGCACTTGTCAGTGCGCAAGGCCTTTAAGGGCCAGGGCGGGGAGGGGGGGTCCCGGTTCGAGCTGCGGGACCCCTTAAGCCCCAAAAGGCTCTTGTCAGAGCCGCAAAGGCACTTGTAAGTGCCACAAGGGACCTTATAAGGGCCGGGGAGGGGGGGTCCCGGTTCGAGCTGCGGGACCCCCTAAGCCCCAAAAGGCCCTTCTCAGGGCCCCGCTGGAGGGAGCCTCCACCCCCCAGCGGCTCCCTCCCGTCCCCTCCCCGGGAGCGGCCGGGGCGGGGGGCTTGGAGGGGTTCCGGGGAGGGGGTGCGCGGCGGGGTGTCGCGACCACCGCTGCGGCCCCTTCCCGGCAGCCCCTCCTAGCCTCCCGTTCCGAGATTGCCGCGAACGGGGAACGGGTTGGGAGGGCTGCTGGGAAGTGGTGGCGGCGGCGGCGGGTGGTCGCCGCTGCCGCCGCGGGGGGTGTGGGCGGGGTGGGCGGTGTCTCCGGGGAGGGTGCGACCACCCGCCGCGGGTTGCCTGCCATCCCCGCCGCGGGAGGGTTAGTATCGGCTGACTTGCCTCCTTCAAGGTGGCGAAGTAAAACAGCCGATACTAGCCGAGCGAAACCAGTAACGCCGCTTTATAAATAGAAGCGGCGGGTAACAGGTAAGTATCGGCGCGAAAGGTTAACGCTTCGTTAACTTTTCGCGGCCGTTTTCGGGCCTTTATAAATTGCGGTAAACGCGATTTATGCGTTAATGGCCGCGAAAACGGCCCGGAAAAGTTAACGAAGACTTTAAATATGCCCCTAATTTTAAAAACATGAAAGTAAAATAAATGGAGAGTTAAAGTTTGAATATAACATTTAAAATTATTAGCCCAGCACTGCCTTTGATAATGTCTTATCATTTTTTCCAATTAGTCTTTCTGATGGGGCAAAGTAATAATGTCATACAACCCTAAGAGGGTTTCTTATGAAAACTGATGACTAAATGGTCAGTGTTTGTGCAGATGAAGCTGGCAAAAGTATTTACGGTAAGCCAATTTCCAAGGTTACGAAAGGCACTTTTAGTGGGAGGAATAAAAAAGCATAGTAGTGAAATAGAAAAGACATATAAACAAAGCTTAATAGCCATTATCAATTGGTTACCCAACAGGTAGCAAGATATAATTATCCAAAAGCAACCTTAATATTTCATGGCTTTCATTTATATGGCTTTATTATTTTACAGAACTGATACCACCATATTGATTTTTTTTTTAAAAAATATGGCTAGACCACTACTTAATGAAGTGGAACCTTTTAATGCCTATAAATAAACATTTTCCAGACTTGTGAGTAATGTTTGCTGTCAAGTTATTATCTGAATTATGTTTACATAAAAAGCATTGTAAAGACTCTACAGTCTTAGAGGTTCTCTGTGTACTGTAATTTGCAATATGCTTTCTCATTGCAGCAAAAAAAAATTTTTTTTCACACCTAATTTCCTAATCTGTGTTCTTATTTATCTTTATCTAACTTTTTTTCTGACAAGAGAAATACCAGTCAAACTAATCCAGGTTATTGCTATGTTTAATTGAGAAGGCCGTAATGCCTATACTTCCATGGCTTCATCAGGGTCACTCTGACGAAAGAGTGGCAGTATAGGCATTACGGCGAAACACGTGTAGGTGTTTGCTGCATGTTCTGGTCCCTCATTGGAGATTGTTGGAACTTTACGAGTACAGAGTCGGTGTTTGACGGTCGGAGGATCCAGCCGCTATAGAGATTCGGAGACCTTCAGGTTGTGTTGAGTAATTGCTTTCTTATAGGGTCGGGTGAAGAGTGTAGTGTAGTCGGGTGAAGTCGAAGTAGTTGGACATGGCTTCTCACAGTAAGTCCCAAATGTAATTGTTACTTTGGACTCCTATTCTTGGGGGGTATCTCCAGACTCACTACGGAAGCCTTTATTCTTGTTTTTGTATACAGGGGACGCCCGGTGGGTTCTTAGTGTTTTTAGGTATATACTGGCTATTAAGGGGTGTGGGTATTTTTAATGTGTATAAAATAAACCGAGTTTTTACTGGTTACCTTCATGTGGTAGTGCCGTTTTTTGTGAGGCCTTTTGGGGTATAGGGGATTTTTTCCTCTATTCCCTTTCTTCTTTTTATATTTTATACTATATACGTACCCTCCTGAGCACCACTTTAATAGAGTGATCCATAGCAGGCCCCTAAGTTGTGCATCTTCCTTCCCATATTTTTGCATCTAGGATTTTATAGCATGATTAACAGCTACCATGCCATATTGTCAACCGGAAATAACCAGTTGAAGAAAACAATATAAAAAAGTTTTGCCAAACAACAATCTTAAAAGGATTTGTATTATTTTAATAGATCATAAGAACGCCAAGGGGCATATTTATAAACAAGTGGTAACTTTTAAACATCTGCCGATGTGATTGGATTTTCACCAGTTTGCAAACATCGCAACTGTTAATGCTCACTCATATTTATAAAATGGCAGCAGCGTCTTTCTTGTGGTAAGCTCAGCCATTTCTATTTGCCAACTTTGGAGAAGTGGAAATGGCCAGGCTAAGGGCTGGGGGGGGTTGGGAGGAGGTGCACACCTCCACCACCGGTGGGTGAGGGGCCTGCACATCTGCTGCCAGGTTGGGGGGTGCCTCCGCAGCCAGGGTGGGGGGACGCTCCTCCGCCGTCAGAGAGGTGTGTCGATTCCAGCTGAAGGACCTCTTAAACCCCAAAAAGAACTGCTACGTCCCTGGCGGCGGAGGGGAGGTGCAGTCCCCTACCCGACAGCAGCGAAGGTGTGCGCTTTTTCCTTTCTGCTGCAAAACTGTATTAGCATTGCTCTAAGTACATTATCGTGGCGAAAAGAGAAATTTTACCTCTGCGGATCACCATGGTGATACTTTTCGCTATGAGAACGACTGCATTAATAAATATTGCAGCGATGTAATAAAAACGCAAGAAAAAACGGACCTTTATAAATATATCCTAGGTTTTTTTTTCAATATGGTTCCAGTGAGGGTCTTTGATGATTGATAAAATACAAATACAAAAAAACCCTAAAGCAATAAATAGAGATAAATTGTAAATCACATCAGCCAAATAGCACAGTTAAATAATAAATTCATGTATTATGTCAATCTTCATGGCAGAATCTTAACCCAAAATGAATATATTTTTTTGAATCTAAATTTTAATTGCTTTTTTAAAAAATTCTGAACATTAACAGAAATGAAGCCAGAAATATATCTCCCTGGATTGCTATCTTCTATACCTAGTTGATAGGGCAAGTAAGTTGAGAGCACTCTGCTGTACATATTTAAGGTTTAATTAAAACATCTGTCAATCAAATCCAACCTACTTAGCAATGCCTAACAACTAATCCAGAGGAAGGTAAAAAACCCAAAAACAACAGTATGAAGGAGGGGAAAAAAGCCTTTCTGACTGTGGCAATCAGAAATATGCCTGGATCAACTTCAACATTATGTAGCAATGCCAGTAACATGCAAAATTCTTTTATTTTAGAAACTCATCCAGCTTCCAGCTTGAAATTATGAAATTACTCAATGAACCTGCCATCAACATGTCCAATGTAAGACAGTTCCATAGTTTTACCAAAGTAAAAAAAAAAAAAAAAAACTTTTACTAGATCAGGGCATACTAGTAGTAGGTAGTACACACAGAGCACATATCTTTCTGACGTAAATAAGCAGTTTTTCACCACTGTCCTCTCTCCATGCACATTTTTTTTCTCAACAAATTTATATCTAGCCATGGCATACACACATTGCTATCTAGATTATTGAATAATGAGGTCAGCCTTTTTAAGATCTTCCAGTGTGGTCTACTTGATAATGTCTTACTACAGGTTTTCACCGTGTGGGTGAAATTGTTAAAAACTGCACAAAATAATGAATTCGCACAAGGTAATAATTTGTTCCGCACAAGGCAATCTTATCCATAAAACCCCCACTTACATTGCCTGCTCTCACCATAAAGCTTTCCCTCTTACCTTATTTCACTATGAACTCTATCCCTCTTTCTCTTTGCTAAGAAACATCCATTAGATGGGTTTTAATCTAAAATTAAATTCTACCTTTTTGTGCATTGTGCAATAAATAAATAATGTGTTAGCTGCCACAATGGCCGAACCAATAAGTTCTTAATTCTCATTAAAAAAAATTCAATTAATATCCCCAGGTCATTGGATTTTTTTTTTTATTATTAGCAAATTTTAATAGAAGGTATGTAATATTTTAGATTCATTCCATCAAAATCAATTGATCAGGTCATTTTGTTTTTATAATATAAACTTAATAAAAATAAATTAATTATCCAGCCTGAGACAATCAATTAATATTAACATGTGCCCCCTGGGCCTTACTTTGCCCAGGTCTGTTGTAGCCTATTCATTTCATGTTTTATCTTTAGAAATGTTTCCCAACTCTGTATTTTTATAAGATGGGTCTTGGCATCAAAGACATGGGGTCCCAGTTTTAATTGTTAATTTTAAGAACACCCTGTTATTTAGCCTAAATATGGAGCTTAGTTCTATGTCCAGCTTTATTAATGAACCTGCCATCAACATATCCAATGTAAGACAGTTCCATAGTTTTAGATAAGAGAAATAAAGTAGCAGCTGGGAGCGTAATCCCCTTACCCCATATACAGAGCTCCAATCGTCCAGGTAGTTTGCAGCTTACTACCAACCTGACACAGTGGTCGATTTGAAAAATAAAAGCAGAAGGACATGCATCTCGTAGCTGTAATACTTCACTTTATTGTAACATCATAAAAACAGACCGCTTCATAATAGAGAGTCCGATGTGCAGAGGAGAGGTGGAAGGGAAAAGTAGCCTGACGCGTTTCGTGACAACATCACTTCCTCAAAGGCTGTGGGAAGAACCACCTATTCATCTTAAATAGGTGAATTCCCAAAGGGTGCAGATGCCAAAAGAAACAATAGAAGGAAAGGGGGGACGCGTAAAGGGGAAAATCGGACTACTAAAGAGAACCTTGTTTTTTTAGTTATTACTCTATTTATTGTATATTGTCTATATATACTGTATACATTGTACTGAATGATGTGTAACAGTGCGAGTTTGATCCTCTTTTTACCTTGTCTCTATAGGGATAACATATGATTGTACTGACCTGAGATAACCTAGCCGGATGGCTATGGTTATGACTGGAAGGCGATGATCATTATTATAAATGTTCCCAAAAAGGTTTAAATTTCGCCTAATTTGCAGATGATCTTTGCCAACTGCTCCAGAGGAGGAGGAGATGGAGCAAGATGAGGAGGGGGAGGAGCAGGTGGTCCTGCAGTAGGAGGAGGAGCATCAGGAGGAGGATCACAAGCTGCAGCAGGAGGATCACCAGAAGTTGGAGCAGGAGCTGCAGCAGGAGCCGCAGGAGGAGGAGCAGGAGCCACACGAGGAGGAGCAGGAGCTGCAGCAGGAGCCGCACGAGGAGGAGCAGGTTCTACAGCAGGAGGATGAGGAGCAGCAGCAGCTCCAGTCCCAAACACTGCTTCAAATCCAATTGCTGCGACAAGAACAAACTGCTTTTTTTCAAATTCTGATGGCTGACATAGCCCATATGAAAAAAAGATTAACAAGATTGGAGAGGAGGAATGCTTTTTCTGTTGTGCCCAAATAGTGGCCTTTTTTGTTTTTGTGTTGTGTTTTTATAATTTTAGATAAATTGTTACATTTTTTGAACAAAAAGTCAGAAAATGTAAAAAAGTTTAAGCCAAAAGTTGTCCATCTCTTTCTTATTCCCAAACCATTGAAATGCTATTGGATTTTTAAATGAAGGTGACCATACTATAATCAGACATTAATTCTTCCTCCTGACTCACCATTAAAGGCTTCCCATTGGTCAGCCAGGAGAAAGGACTGTCGGTCATGGCAAAAGCAGCTCCGTCCGACAGTTAGGCGCAAACGATTGCTCATGTTTTTGTGACCTGTTTCATGGTGCTTTCATCCAATTTGGAAGAACAAACATTTGGCGATAGGTCGGAGCCAACATAACATCATTCTGCACGACCAACCAAAACACTGTAATGTCAGTCGGTCAGGCAAATTTCTTGGATAGTGTGTACCCAGCTTTAGATATACTGTATGAGAGGTTGGATGAAATGTCTGTCTATAGTATGTCCACATTACTATACATCAAGTTTCTAAGGAATATATATTAAGTTTTACATCCAAAATATTTTAGAGAAAAATAAACATGTTCTATCCCTGCATAGGCGGGGACACTTATGCACATAACATGCCCCCTTGTTCGTGCCAGATTCCTAAATGTAAAGGAGGAATGTCATACTTTAACTTGTTTTACAAACAACACTGCCAGCACACTGCAGGCAGGTAATGCTTATATTTGTAATTGTAAAACCTCTGTAGGGCATGTTGCTTTTCAGATTTCAGGATGTAAGGGGAAGAGTTTAAGTGTTAGACTTTGTAATCAACATGTAAATGCTGGATTGATGAGAATTTGACAACTATATGGGAATTTGACAACTATATCGAAGTATTTTTAAAGGTGCAATATTGCAATATTTGTCAATACTGTGTCTTTAATGACATGCATTTTTGGTGTGTGGTACATACATTTCAAAGAATTCAACGATTTTGTTGTTTTTGCGCGTGCAATTATTTTCTAACAATGCAATGACGGCACTGCAACAAAATGGTGCAATTTTGGATGCGATGTGATTGCCCACCCATTTGCCATACACAATCGCATTACAATCACTATTTTTAGGCACAATTGCATGCAATTTCGTATCTCAAAAGGAGAAATGGCATGCGCAAACACAGGAATCGCATGCGATTGTGTGTGCACCACAGTGTGGCCGTGCCCTTATAAGGGCTAGGCCACACTTGCCCGTTTTTTCCACATTTGCACTTGCAAATGCACATGCGTTTTTTGAAAAATGGAAATTGCGGGAACGCATCAAGTCCCTCAATTTATGATGCGCATGTGATTGCGCATATGTTTCCCTTTTGGTTAACACATGTGTTCACCATTTTTGGTGCATTAATGCATGCATTTTCATAACCAAAAATGGCGAAATCGCACAAGAATCACACACACAATCGCATGCACTAACACACACAATTGGGTGCGCAATTCTGTTGCTATATACTATGCCACGCTTGTGGGTGCATGGAAGCGTGTGCATGAATGCTTGTGTTTGTACACACGTTCCCGACGCACGTTTGCGTGCGCTTGCAATTGCGATCACCCAGTGATTCGCAATCAGAGCGCATGCAATTGCGCCCAAAAATGTGGAACGCATGCGCTATGATTTACGAATCGCAATGCAGCACTCCCTAGCACACTAGTGTGCCCACATCAACTGGCCCATACTAGTGTGCGCTTTTCAAAGCGCGATTGGATCGCAATCACGATCGAATCACGCTTAAAAACGCTGCAGGGTGGCCTAGCCCTTAATGTGGTCAAATTTGGAGGACAAGAATTTATAAAAACACACAATCATTGTCAGCAGCTAGTCTGGTGTTCAATGTCATTTGTACTATATTTGAAGTAAAAACAAACTGTGAGTATAAATAAAAAGCAATCAATTGTTCGTAAAAATAATTATCAAATTCAAGCTGACAATATACCTATTAAGAACATCAAAGAGCATTCTAAATACGAATGTGCATTATAAAGCGAACATGCATTATAAACGTGACCAGGCGTTAGAAATACGGCGCGCATTAGGAAAGCGGACGCGCATTACAAAAGCGAACGCGCATGAGAAAAACGAACGCGTATTACAAAACCACGCATTTAAAAAAACATGCATTTAAAAGAGGCTGTGCGTTAGAAAAGCGACCGGCCGTTTAAAAATACAACCGCACATTAAGAAGACGAACGCACATTACAAAGGCAACGTGCATTAGGAAGTTGAATGCATTAGAAAAGCAAATGCGCCATTAAGGGTTATGTCACACTAACAATTTTTCTAGCATTTGCACACACATTTGTGCATGTGATTTTTAAGATTAGGTTAGGCTGAGGTCACACTGCAACACACCTGAAGTGCTAATTTTTGTGCCTTGTGCGCATTATGCACATGCAAGTTTCACCTTTTGCATAAAAATGCAAATGCATGCAATTGCAGATCCCAAAATGTTAAACGCATGCTGTTCCAAAATAGAATTGGAAATGGAGCACAAGGTAGGTAGTCTTGCCATGAATTCCTTACTGGATACAGTCTGGTCTCCCAAGATTCAAACCCTGGTCTCCCATGTCAAAGGCGGTGCCTTAAACCACTACATTATCCAGCCACTATTGTCAGATACAAACATGACTGAATCAGATGTTAAAACAGCCTAATGTGGCCTAGCCGTGAGGTTGGAGGGTCGCATTGTGTTTCCGCAAAAAGTACTTAATTTTAAAATGTTTTTTTGGAAAATAAAGTTAATATTCTTCAAAATACTAATATTTAGAAATATAAAGCCAAAAGGAAAGTTGCCTATCTCTTTATTATCCACAAACTCTTCTTTGTTATTTATCTTTTTTTAAGGATATTAAAGCCGAACACACTATTGCATGCACTATTTAGTCCAATCGACCAATAGTTCAGTGTATCAGTCGATCTAAAAATTATATCACATAGGTTTTCAGCAGTGTCCCACCAACCATTCATCCAAATTGGACAAAAGGATGATCGGACACAGCAGAAAACCACATCCGATCGTGCACTCCTCTATGGACCCACCCTTCAATCATGGTGAACTGTCGGACGACACCCACTATTGCTGTGACCAACAGTCCTTCCTTCCTCCTGGCTGACTGGTCAGAATAGCCAAATAGTCGGTCAGGAGGAAAAGTTGATGGTGTGTACCATGCTTAAGAGAATAGAAGTGTTTTCTGTTAAGATATACTTTCATTCTCTCTTTAGGTGGTGCGAGGGCGATTTACATTTGATAAAAATTGCATGCACAATGACATAAAAGCAGACCTGTTGCTGATACCTCGGATGACTCAAATTAACTTAGAACCCCTTTTCCTTTAAACCATAGATTAACTGTACAAATGAACAGGCAGACACACAATCCTTTTGGGTGAAATAAATGGCCACAGCTTTATTGACACATTGTAACAAATCATGTGATCAATTAAATTAGCCAACTTATAAATTTGCATCCTTGCATATTAATTAGATATAAAACCCCAACTAGCCGTAGCCATTGCTGAATGCCAAGCCTCTGGATCCCCAGAGGGCATGTAACGGCTCCACATAAACTCTGCAAGGATGCCCCCCCGCCGCTGTGACTCCAACAAAATTTCCGTTTTAACCAACCTTAAACCCAACTATACAAAATAATAGGGAGGGAGGGTGGGGAGATTCTCCTCCTGTTAGCAATTTCTACAAAATGGCGACTGCTGCCTCGTGTCCTGCCCCTTTTATAAACTTGATGACGTCAGCGATGATGTCGGCGCTCCCAGTGTCCTTTGCGGCTCTCGCGAGATCAGCCGCGGCCAATCCGGGAGCGCGTCGCGACGTCATGACGTCACACGCTCGGCCGCGGCTGATACCAGCCCATTACCAAGGAGAGAGGAGGGGGGGGCGGGACCCGGAACGCCGCACTACAACTCCCAGCATCCTCGCCGGTGCGGCGCCCCAGGTCAGACGCTCCGGCCCCCTAACTCGGGTCGGAGCTACCACAACAAAAAATGAACTTCCGGCACATTGCATTGTGGACTCAGCCTAAAGTAAGACCTAAAAAGGTTAACAAACATGTTAAACAAAGTTTACATGAAATAAGGTATTTGTGGAAATTATCCTCAAATATTGACAAATGTGCAATAATATACCTTCATAAATATTTCATTAAAAAAAGGAAAAAATAGTAGTCATGTGCTTTTCGTGCATTGATTTTAAGTTATTTGTGCAGTAAAATGAATGAAAGATTCCAATGTACAAACTCATATTGAAAAAAGAGGACTTTTCGCCATCTTCAAGTTCTCGTTAAAAATAGCCTCCATTTAGAGCGTTAAAATACTTTTCACGTTGTTATAAACCGCAATATGCCTTTTCCCTCTCTTTTCACACAAATTACCGCTGCGATAGATATCGAAAAGCGATTTCACGATATGGGGTGAAAACTGTTTTGCAGACCATTAACACGTACTGTTGAACTGCAGTAAAGTTATTTGTGCACTAGATTTAGTTCAGTCCCTTGTGAGTGCTTTCCTTATGGATGGTATGTCTATTATATAGATAATAAATATATATATCTATATATAGATGTCATATATATATAGATATACCAGTTCAGTGCACTTCTGCCAAATGTAGACATAAATGCCTGGGTGCCAGGACCTCCACAAAGTAGATAAACACATAACCACAATGAGGGGCACACAGGTCTTTCACTATGCATAAACTTTTGTCGGAACACTGATCAACGCGTTTCAGCCACAAATAAGGCTGTCTTCAGGATCAAACCTTCCTTTGCTCTCTGCAATCTTTTAAACCCCTGTGAGACACACCACCAAACAGGTAAAACCCTTGTACATTAACCCACAACACTAACCCAAACTCAGTTATCCCATTATACACTCTGACTCAGTCAATGATCAGCACACAGCCTCGGGGATGGACTTTGTAACCTCACAATAGTGACATAACTCTTAGAGTACTAACAAATTTATTGAGACCAACGCCGTCCACAATAAGCTGTAGCACAATCTCACAGAGGCAGAAAATTAGCACGTACCTCTCACTGACATCAGCACATTGAGGGCCCCGTCCATGTCAAGCCCCCACCTCAAAATCAGGGAGCCAGCAGCAGGAGTAACCACACAGCACCTACCTCATATAATATAGAGATAGAAATTACTAAACAAATCGTAGCACAGCATACCAAAGAACTATATATAAACATACAGATACCTGAATAAGAATAAAATTAAAAGGAATATTCCTTTAATAATCCTGCCAATAAGGTATATAACAATACACATATATAAAGAGCATATATATGAAATGTGCAAATGTCCTATTAGTATAGACAAAATATAATTCTCAGTGATCTATATAAATGATGAATAGTAGTCCGTATGGCATATCAGCGCATATAATAGTCCACCAACTGTTCAGTGAACGCTAATGTCCCTGTCCGGGAGAGCACTTACCCCTCCCATGGCTATCTACCACAACTCCGATACACTGCAAGATCCCGGTTACCTCACCCCTCTCTTAGACTCCTCCACTGGTCATCTCTCCCCTTTGATACTGGCTGGTGGCTTGTGGCTATATGGCTCAATGGCTAGCCTTGCGATCTCACTATCTGTAGTGTGTGAATTTAGCACTCCATCTCAGCATCCTTTTTCACTCACGCCTCTTATCTGCAGTACGGAAAGGAGTTCCGGTACCTAGATGGATCCTTACACCCGTGATGGTTCCGGTGGATGAGGATGCCGGTCAATCACAGCAACTTTTAGCATGGGATAGCCACGTTGGGTAAGTAAAGTGTCTTAGTGCCAAAATAAAAGTAAAAAACTGCAATCTAAAATTAAAAAAATAGTGCACAACACATAAATTAATAAAGAATAGCTTTACCGTTCTCACAGTGAAAAACCCTTTTCCGAACTTAAAGCCTAAACCTTTTTTCTTCAAGTCTTAAGGGATGTCCTCATGTCCTCTGACATGTTCTATTGGTGAACAATGTCCCAGATAGTTTATTGTATGGCCCATTAATGTATTTATACACAGTAATCATATCCACACGCAAGCGCCTTTTCTCTAGCGTACATAATTGTAACTTATTCAGTCTCTCTTCATATTCAAGCTCCTCCAATCCCTTTATTAATTTAGTTGCCCTTCTCTGAACCCTTTCCATTTCAAAGATGTTTTTTGTACACAGGATTCCAAAATTGCACTGCATATTCCAAATGAGGCCTTACCAATGCTTTGTAAAGAGGGAGAATAACATTTTCCTCCCTTGAATCCATACCTCTCTTTATACAAGACAATACCATGCTGGCTCTGGCTGTTGCCGCCTGGCACTGCTTGCTACCTTTAAGTTTGTTGTCCACCAAAACTCCAAGATCCAGGGATTAACACAGAGCCATTTATAGTATAAGTAGCACAAGGATTTTTAAGTCCAAAATGCATCACCTTACCTTTATCAACATATAGGGTAATTCAATAAAAGTTCTTATTAATTTTGCCCCAACCAATCAGATGTTAGCTTTCAAATGTTAAATAAGATCTGATAGGTTGGGGCAAAATGATCACCATTTTAAACGCTAAGAACTTTTATTGAATATCCCTGATTGAATCTCATCTGCCACTTAACAGCACAATGTGACAATCTATCTAGATCCCCCTGCAATGATTGTACATCCTCTGAAGTTTTTAATGGTCGACAAAGTTTTGTGTCGTCAGCAAACACAGAAACCTTGCTGACAATACCCACTTCCAACCCCAACACAGAACCCTGTGGCACCCCACTTAGCACTTTAGTCCATAATGATGAAGCCCCATTTACAACTACTGTCTGCATCTTATTCATTAACAAATTTTCTATCCATGTACAAATGTGACTCCCCAGACCAACAGACCTCAGCTTATACATTAGTCGCCTATGGGGGACTGTATCAAAAGCCTTTGCAAAATCCAAGTAAACTACATCTACTGCTATGCCAGAGTCTAAATTTCTACTTACTTCCTCATAAAAGCCAAGCAAGTTAGTTTGACAAGATCTATTCCTCCTAAATCCATGCTGGTTACTACTTATAATGTCAGTCCTTGAAACATACTCTACATGTTCCCTTATTAAACTTTCCAGGATCTTCCCCACCACTGAAGTTACAGGCCTGTAATTACCCAGCTGTGAACGACTGCCCTTTGTGAAAATTAGAATAACATCAGCCTTTTTCCAATCCAGAGGCACACCACCGGACATGAGGGAATCTGCAAAAATAATAAACAATGGCCTAGATAAAACTGAACTTATCTCCCTAAGTACCCATGGATGTATTTTATCCAGTCCAGGAGATTTATTAATATTAACTTTATTTAGTTCTTTCTGTACCATATCCTCGGTTAACCAAAGTGAACTTAAATCTTTTATACCATTATTGCTACTATACTCTATGATATCTGTTCTTGGATCTTCTATAGTGTATACAGAGGGAAAAAGTATTAAAGACATTTGCTTTATCGCTATCCTCCGTAACTAACTTATCCCCATTAATTAATGATGCCACATGTCCCCATGGTCAATGGCCATTCATTTGAACATGGCCAAATATGGCCTATCATCTTAAAATGTCTTGCCACAGATTGCTCCAATCGGTTTGGTGAACAATCTCCAGTATTCACTTTCCCATCCAAATCTGCTCTAATGGCAGCTCTATCATTACCTATCTGTTCTCTCAGTGTGGTATTTGTCTTTCCAATGTAATAATACCAACAAGGACAGACTATGAAGTACACAACAAAGTTACACAAACATAATAATCTATCATGTACCGTTTCCCCATATGGGGGTGTGGGAAATCCTTGCCACATACCATATATCGGTACATCTGACACCCAAAACATTTGTAGCAGCGTTTACCAAGCCACATAGCATCATTGCTCAGGGATGGTTTGACAACATCTGTTTTGACCAGCAGGTTCCTCAGGTTAACACCTCATGTGCAGCGTACCTCCTTGTATTTAGATGATAACTTATTGTCACCTGATTATCCCCCACCTTTGTTTCAACCAGTGGCTAATATGACTACTCAATGGGGAGTAATCCATATAATCCAAGTAAAATACTCAGCTGTGTCAATAAGGTTTGGATTATCCACTGCCTCTGCCATCCTTTTGTGTGCCCTCTCAAGTTGGTGTTTTAGATGTGCATATTTATATTCCCTCTCAAGGAAACTCATCAGCATCTCATTTAGCTGTATCCTGGCTTTATCTGGATTGGAATTATTCCTCATGACCCTATTATATGACCTTATTATTACAAATAAAAATATGGTTTTCTAAAAAGTCAATCTGTGTTCTGTGGGACAACACACTTAATTGGAGAATCACAGAAATTGATTGAGTCAACAAACTGATGGATTCCAATGTCGTCCCCACACCATACAATGAAGAGGTCATCAATGTATCTTTTGCACAATGTTCTGTGTGAACACCGAGAGAATAAACTTCTCCTCAAACCACTCCATGATGGAGAACGAGAGGGCGACATTGGAACTGATCGCTGTCCCACAAATCTGCTGATAGTATTGATCCTCAAACATGAAGTAATTGTTAATTAAAATGAATGCCAGCAAACCTACCAGAATTCCGGCAGCCCAACGTGATCGTACCTAACAAGAGCCTTACAGCACACATCAACTCCCTCCTCCGGGGGAATAACTGTATAGATGTGACCAAGGTCACATCAGACAAATCACGCTCAAAAACATAAAAAATTGATCCCGGATGGTCATTTCTCAGAAACATAAATTCCTGTTCAGTAATCCACCATGATGAAAGGGCTACCTGTAATTTAGAATCAAGGGTAGACTAAAGATGTGCAGTCGGGCAGTACGTTCTGCTGTCTCCAAGCAGAGTAAGGAGTTCAGCATGGTAAAATTCACGATTCCAAAAGGAACACTGCTCCACCCTTGTCAGCAGGACTTTTCACCAACTCAGGGTACCCCTTGAGCGATGTGATTGCATCACATTCAGCCTTGGACCCCATATAGGAGAATGTACATTCCCCTCTCAATGTCCCTAACATTGCCCAAAAGAAGATTATGAAATACAGTAATGGAAGATGGGGTATAATCACACGTGTGTATGTATTCCTTTGGGCTTTGTTTGTTTATCGCCATGGCAAATTGACGAACAACACCAGAGGGAACAACTACACAAGTGAAATTACTGCCCAGAACGGCCATTCGATGCGTGTGTGCACGTTCTCGGGGGGTCAGGACAGGTGTACGAGGCTTTAGGAAAAATTTTATTTCACACAGAAAGGGAACAAACAGTCAATCCTATAGAATAGGGGTGTCAAACTTAATCAAATAAGAGGCAAATATTTAAAAAGAAAATGGTGGGCCTCATTTTTTTCAAAATACTGTATGTATCACAATTCACATATTCAGAAAATGTATAATCCATTAACTCCTAAATATATCACCAATTTCTATTCTTCTACAAGTTTTACAAATATTTTTCCTGCATTTACCCTTTTCTGATAACCTACACCCTAAACTTCTGGTTCTTCTTCCAACCATTCTCACCCCATCAGAAAGGATCTGCTTTAAGCAAGGTTCTCTTTTTAAAATTGGTAGATGTTTATACACAATCAGGGTTATTCAATAAAAGTTCTTATCTCAAAAATGGTGCTAATTTTGCCCCAACCAATCAGCTTTCAAATGTTATGTAATATCTGATTGGTTGGGGCAAAATTAGCACCATTTTTAACAATAAGAACTTTTATTGAATCTTCTTTAATGTTTTTAATATGCTCTTATTCAAGCATATTTGTCTGGGATTGCAGCTGTCTGCTAGTAGTATTGTATTTTTTGCCATGTTTTTTCGATAAACATCTATCACTACATTTTTTATTACCACATCATCCCCCAATCTCAAATCAAGATAGAAAATGTTTTTTTTGTCAAATGTTGCAGTGAACACCAAATTTAAATTATTCATATTTACATATTTAACAAAATCATTGATAGATTCCTCATTACCTCTCCAAATGAATAGTAGATCATCAATATATCTATATTATCTATATCTATGCAACAGCCTTTTGGCAGGCAATTCTTTTCCTCATCCTCATACTGGGAGAAGAGTAAAAATTAAGAAAAGATTCACCTGCACAAGCAAGGGGGTGATCTATTTCATCAGTTGTCTATGCGGACAATGACATGTCCATGGGCATGACGACAACGACATTTCGGGAACGGATGGCTAATCACCGTATGTCTATTCGCAATGCGATAGAGGGAAAGAAAGAGACGAATAGCAAATACGGGGATAGGGCGGTTGCCCGTCACTTTAGGACTGCCCACCATCCATTAGCGAGTCTAAAATGTGTGATGTTTGATGGAGTGGCCCAGGAGGTGGGGGGGATGGACAAAGAAAAGACCTTATTGAAGCTTGAGGCCCGCTGGATTTACGAACTGGATACATTGGCCCCGAGAGGCCTGAATGAACAGTGGGTGCTACAATGTTTAATCTAGATGTAGATATGCTGTTGGTAACATTGTGGAGAATTTTTTTGTAACTAATGAAGTATTTTCCCCTAGATAAGATATAGCCCCCAGTCCAGCACCACAATGCTAATGGCAATGATGTTAAGGCTATGGACACAGTGCCTATCATTATAAGTTGGGGTACATCGATACACTATACACTTGCTATAACTGGAGAACCAGTTTGAGATTTAGTATTGACTTCAGTATAAGGGGAATAAGTATATTGTGAGAGATTGTGCTAGGGCTTACCCTGACATGTTTTTAGCTTTAGATAAATTGTTTTAAATGTATATTGTTTTCTTTCTGGTTGCATTTGGTGGATACTGGGCTCCTAACGAGTGGGATAACGGGATGAGTATCAGCAGATTGATGAGATAGCCCACATTAGTAAAAGACTGTATACCCATTCATCGGGAGGTGCAGTGTATGGGACTGCCTGTGACCCTTGCGGGTAGTGTTACCTATTAGCAGGGCTCACGCAAGAATGATGAGGGTCCGTGATTGAGCACCCCCAGGGATACTAGAACACGACTAGGTGCTATGTGGTACATGTCGTACATTTGGCTGGCACATAGGGGTAAGGGGCAGGCACCGATCTGACCCATTAGTGATAGGAATGTATTGAGATGTTCGAAGTACATGCCCCTATGATAGGAGACATAGCCGCTAGACACGCCCCTGTGGGAGACACCGAAGGATGGTTGTCTACTCCCCTTAACCACAGCTGGCTGATGACGCGTAGCTCTATGAGTTTCCACATTGGCTAAGCCCGCGGCATCACATTATGAGCCGGGCTCCGACTCATGAGGTATTACCACGTGGTCAGAGAGATGCAGTTTCCCCGGACCATGTATCCACCAAGGCAACTTGAAGGTAAGTGTATTATGTTTATGGTGAGCGGATTAGGTCCGCTTCATCGAGACTATTTTATACAATTGTTTGGTGGAGGGTTCACATGTTGAACAGAGGGTATTTAAGGGTGTTTGATACGTGATGGTGTTTGTTCTGAGGACAGCCCGTGTGGAGGCTGAAATGCGTCAACACAATATGGTGTAATAAATAACTTGATGTCTAAGTCCTGTGAGTGCAGTAATTTGGAGGAAGAATACATATGTGTACTGAACTTGCACCCAGGCAATTGCATGATTGCAGTCGTGAGTTCTTTCCTTATGGACTATCTTATATATATATATATATATATATATATATATATATATAGATATATATATAGATATATATCATACAATTGTATATGTCCTCTAAATGGATTTCCATCTCCAAAGATGCGGGACCCCTCCCACCAACCCATGAACAGCTTAGCAACCTATGTGGAAACGTCGCTCAACTGACGGTTAGCTTCCAAAATATACATTTCTGCATTTATCAACACAACAGACCCTCCCTTGTCTGCCATTTTTATGATGAGCTGGGTGTTTTTTCTAACGATTTAATGGCTTTTCTTTCTGCATGTGTTAAATTATCATTGTGTATATGACAGCTCCTTTGATACAATTTTTTCAAATCTGTCTCCACTAATTGTTGGAACAAACCCATTTCACCACTATGAGCATTCACAGGATTGAAAACAGATTTTTTTGTGTGATATTGCTATCAAATCGCATGATCTCATTACTACCTGAGATCTGGTCTCTGTTCTCCATTTTACTTAAAGTTAAATCCTGAAAGGAATATTCATAACTTTCTTCTTTACCACCATTGTCACTGACATATATATTATTTACTATGTCATTTGCCACATTATCAATATTAAAGAGTATGTCCACCCCACAAAGTAAATTTTTATGTTGTAGAATATTGCTGTAAATCTCGACTTCACAAGGTTTAACAGCACTCAAACATGCCTTTTCCGTGCACGGAAGTCAAGCAGGAGGAGCTCGACAGGCATACGCTTCTGTGATTGGCTAAGGTGCGATTTCTTACAACATATAAAAATTTACTTTGGGGGGTGGACATATCCTTTAAAAAAGTGTTTTTTTAAACATCAATTTTCTTATGAAACCTTTTACATCAAGTATTGTTCTGAACAAATCAAAATGTGTTTTCAGTACAAAAGTTAAGTCCTTTTGCTAGAACAGATAAATGGGATTCACTCAACTCAAAAGAGGAAAGGTTAATGACATTTAAATGTTCTTCTCAGGGGGTATCTTTGTTGATTTGTATCTGTTTCTACCTTCTGATTCTCTTCGTTCCCTTGCCCTCAAAGGGCGATGATAATTTTTTTAATGTGTCTGACCTTGTCTGTTGGTTTTCTGTCCTTTACTTGCCAGTAGATTATCACAATGCTCATCTGTTTTATTATCACTGAGGAAATATTCACTGTCTGATGAGTCATCACTTCTCCTAGAAAAAGAAACATGTTTTTTCACAGGTTTAATAATAGACTTTTATTCATCATTTTTAGGTGTCTTCTAAAAATGTTTCTCCACTCACAGACAGCATTTCTATCATAGTCCATCTTGTCCCTTGCAAATTTCTTTTGTTTCCTCAACTGTGATTCTAAATTCAATTATCTCTATCTTTTCCTTTAAATCTTTATCTAAGGTCAGAAAACTAGCATCCCATTCACATTTCAAAATCTCCTGTTGTACTAATTCCATTTCATCCCTGATTTTTATTATCTGTTCCTCTTTCAAGTCCACTAATAATTTCTTAAGGCTGACAGAACAAACGGATAACGCATTATTCCATTTTTTCAAAAAAGCTTAATCTAGAATATTAAAATTTTGTCTCTTATTTATTCTCAGTCCCGTTGGTATGATTCAAAAATTTAAAGCTCATTATATGCCAATATAAATCTTTTTCCTTAATCATTAGCTTTTCCAGTTGTGCAAATTTGCCAGTTAAGCTGCTGCTCTGTAAGCAAAACTCACTGTCTACTTCATCCATGCATTTGTCAAAGTTGTTTAAACGTGCAGTTCTAGAAACTGTTTACACGCTCACCACTTTCCTCAGCCACAGTAGCTGATATCTTTGATCGGACCGAATCCATATTGATCCTTAATGCGCGGACTGTTTAACCAACATGGCTCCTCTGGGACTGACAACCACAATCTGTGTTGAGGCTGAGTGTGACCCAGAATAAAAATACAAATAACAAAAACAAATGGTGGCTCCGAGGCTTCACTCTCACCAGCCGTACCCTCTCGCAATCACGCAGGTACGTACCGGCTCTCGCGATATCAAGGTGATTACATCTGCAGTTTTTTTGCATCTCTTATTACTCTAGAATACAGTGGTTCTGGTTTGGAGTAACTCAAATTTTTTCTAACTGACTTGTTATAGGTCTGTTACACTTGACCCCAAACTATTTATATTTGTAGTTCCTTAGATACAGTGCTTTGTAATTACAGTGCTTTGTAATTGACCTTCTTAAGAGAAGCATAATCTTATGCAAGGAAAGCAATAGTGTTAAGGATGGCTCTGGACTCTTCAAAAGTGAAAGAGTAGAAGTCTATCACTGACAAATTATTTGTATAGGTAGGGGCTTCTAAAATGTATGGTCCAGTAGGCCTTCCATTCGATAAGAGTATGCAATCCGACTAGAAATATCCTTTGTTGTACAAGTAACTGTAAAGTGATTGTATGTCTGTATCTTCATTACTAAAGCTGGCCTTCTATTGATGTATTTAATAGTTCCGAACCTCTTTTGGCATACTGGCACTGGAATGTCTACAATTGTAGTATAGACACACAAACATTATGGTTAGGTACCTCAACAGACACTTAAATTTCCCACTAGAGTTGATTAAGTGATCCATTCCCTCCCTGCTCCCCCTTTTCTAATTTTTTTTTTTTTCACTCCTTGTTAATGCTTGAGCAATGATTTAAATTAAAGAACTTGGACATTTGTATCTTATAATAAATCAATAGTTTTGCAAAATATTCTGGTAGAAGCAAGGAGGGTCATGTTCTTAAATGATAGGTCCTGTTGAAATAGCAAGAATTACAGAGGATTCTTATCAGTCTAATTAATTATACCTTTTAGGATTGCAATTTTTTGAATATTTTTACACTAGTGCAGTAAAAAAAATGTTTTTGAAAAATCACTGAACCATTCATACAGTACATAAATAATTTTAACTGTAAATTTCAATAATATCATCTAAGTAGCAGCCATTTTGTAAGATTTATATCTTTATATTTATCTATATACCGTTCCTCTGGAGTCAGATAGCAAAGAAACCACACTGATAAATGTATGAAAAATTAATATATATATACTGTTTAATTAATAAAGTTACAGCTACAATAAAACAAACTAAGAATCTTTAGATATAAAAACACATTATATTACAATGTATACATTATAAATGATGGCATGTAGACTACATTAGTTACCACAGAAAGTATACTTACCCAGTTTTATATAAAGTACAGTAGGCATAGGACCCGTTATAATAAAGTACCAGTAGGTTAGGCCCAGTTATTAAAGTACCACAGTAGTTAGGACCCAGTTTATTTAAGTACCAGTGGTTAGGACCCCCAGTTATATAAAGTACCCGTAGTTACCCAGTTATATAAGTACAGTAGGTTAGGAGGACCCCAGTCTATATAAAGTACCCATAGGTTAGGACCCCCTGTTATTAAAGTACCATTAGATAGGACCCTGTTAATAAGTACCAGTAGGTTAGGCACCCGTCTATATCACCCAGTAGGTTAGGACCCCGTTATATCAAGTAACCCGTCAGGGTTAGGACCCCAGTTATATATAGTACATTAGGTTAAGGACCAGTTATATAAAGTTACCAGTAGGTTAGGACCCAGCTATATAAAGTCCCCAGTAGGATAGGACCCCAGTTTATACTAAAGTCCCAGTAGGTTAGACCCAGTTATCTAAAGTTCCATAGGTTCGGAGGACCCATTATTTAAAGTAACCATAGGAGTTAGGGGGGGGGGGGACCCCCAAGCCTATATAAAAGTAGCCGAGATGAGGTTAGGACGGCGGCGTTGAAGAATGGATAGTCCCCCGCGGGGGTATTTAGGGAGGCCCCAGGTTGGTATCGACAGAGGATACGCATTAGCTCGGACCCCCTTGTGGGGGTATATAAATTCCATAGGTTAGGGACCCAGTTATGATACAGTTACCAGTAGGTAGGGGTAAGGACCGCATTGTAATCAGTACCAGTAAGTGATAGGACCCAGTATATAAAGTACGCAGTAGGTGTTAGGACCCGTTATAGGTAGAGTACAGTAGTTTAGTGACCCAGTTATTCAAGTTACCCTAGTCGGTTATGACCATTTTATAAAGTACCAGTAGGGAGTTGAGGACCAGTTATATAGTTCCAGTAGGTTCGGGCCCCGTTATATACGTACCAGTGGTTAGGCCCCCGTTATATAAAGTACATTAGGATAGGACCCCGCGGTCTATATAAAGTACTCATTATGTGGTTAGACCCAGTTATATAATAACCATAGGTTAGACCCCTATATATAAAGCCAGTAAGGTTAGGACCCAGTTATATAAAAGTACCAGTAGTTTAGAGGACCCCCCTTATATCTAGTACCAGTAGGTTAGTACCCCAGCTATATAAGCCCGAGTAGGTTTGGACCCCAGTTATATACAGTAACACAGTAGGTTAGGGAGGGGACCCCAGTTGATATCAAGTACGCAGTGGTAAGAGGAACCCCAGCTATTAAAGGTAACCAGTAGGTTAAGACCCAGTTAAATATAAAGTAACATAGGAAGGACCCCCGGTTATATAAAGTAAACCATATGTTTTAGGACCACAGTTATATAAAGTACCAGTGGTTTAGACTCCCAGTTATATAACGTAACCCAGTAGTTCGACCAGTTTATATAAGTACCAGTAGGTTTAGGAACCCAGTTCTATACGTACAATAGGTTAAGGACCCAGTTTCTAAAATTTTCCAGTAGGTTAGGACCCAGTTAATATAAAGTTACCAGTATGTTAACGGACCCATCTAGGTAAAGTACGAGTAGGAGTAGGACCGGAGCTGTTATATAAGGAGTAACCAGAGGTTAGGACCCCAGTTTATATAAAGTACCAGAGGTTAGCGGGACCCAGCATATACAGTACGCAGTAGGTTAGGACCCAGTTATATAAAGTACAGTAGGTTAGGACCCCGATTATTATAAAGTACCAGTAGGTTAGGACCCCGCTAGATGAAAGGGTGAAACCATAGGATAGGGACCACCAGTTATATAAAGTTCCCAGGTATGGTTAGCAACCGGCAGTTATAATGAAAGTACCAGTAGGATAGGACCCAGGTTTATAATAAAAGTAGGCCGGGGATATGGAGGGGGTGGGTTAGGAGAGACCCTTTTATATGAAGAGTAGGGGGGAGCCAGGGTGGGGTTAGGTTAGGACCGCAGTTATATAATACCTGAAGGGGGGGGGGGGGGGGAGTAGGTAAATGTATTATGAGTAGGTAGACCGCAGTTATAATAAAGTTCCAGTAGGTTAGGAGACAACCCAGTTATATAACGTTTCCATGTAGGGGGGTGGTAGGGGACCCCGTTCTATATAAAGTAACCATAGTTAGGACCCAGTTTATAAAGTACCGGAGTAGGTTAGTGACCGCGGCCATTTTCGGGTATAAGTACCAGAGTAGTGTTAGGACCCAGTTATATAAAGTACCACTTAGGTTAGGAGGCCCCCGTTATATAAAGTACCCATTAGGGTTTAGGACCCCCAGTTCATATAAGTCCAGTAGGATAGTAAACCCAGTTATATCAGTACCATAGGTTAGGACCCGCAGTTTATATAAAGTACCATAGGTTATGACACGTTAGGAAGGAAGACCCCCGGTTTATATAAAGTAACCAGTAGGTTCTGACTCCCAGTTATATAAAGTACCATATGGGTTATGACCCCGTTATATAACGTACCAGTAAGGTGGGAACCCCGTTTATAAAGTCGCGTAGGTTGGACCCATTATAATAGTTACCATTATGTTAAGGGACCCCCCAGTTAATTAAAGTACCCAGTAGGTTAGGACCCATTTAATATAAAGTACCAGTAAGGTTGGACCCGGTTATATAACGTGCCAGTGTTTAGGACCCGGTTCTATAAGTACCAGTAGGTTATGACCCCGTTATATAAGTCCCAGTAGGTTAGGACCCCGTTATTATAAAGTAACCAGTTCGGTTCGGAACCCGCTCTTAAAGTTCCAGTAGAAATAAGGACCCACGTATTAAAGGTACCAGTAGTTTGGACCCAGTTATATAAAGTCCAGTAGGTTAGGACCCAGTTTAGATAAGTACCAGTAGGTTAGGGACCAGCTATATAAGTACCAGTAGGTTGGCCCCATTATAAAAAGATACCAGTAGGTTGGACCCAGTTATATAAAGTACCAGTAGGATAGGACCCCGTTTATTTAAAGTCCATTAGGTTAGGACCGCCCGTTATATAAAGTACCAAGTAGGTTTCGGACCCAGTTATATCAAGTACCAGTAGGATGGACCCAGTTATAAAAGTCCCGTAACCAGTAGGTTAGGCACCCCCAGTTTATAAAGTACCCGAGTATGTTAAGGGACCCAGTTATATTAAAGTACCAGTAGGTTAAGGACCCATTTATATACATCAGTATTAGGACGCGTTGATATAACGTTCCAGTAGGTTTAGGAACACCAGTTATATAAGTACCAGTAGGATTTGGACCCGCCCGGATGTTATAAAGTACTCAGTAGATAGGACCCCGGTATATAAATTCCCAGTAGGTTAGACCCAGTTTATAAAGTACCAGTAGTTAGGACCCTATTACTATAAAGCTTTATGTTGGGACCCAGTTTATAATAAAGTACCATAGGGGTTAGGACCAGTTATTATAGTAATCCAGTAGGTTAGACCCAGCTATCTAAATCACCAGTAGGTTAGGGACCCAGTTATATCAAGTACCAGTAGTTAGGAAGGAAAGGAAGAGGAAGGCTAGTATTAGAGATAACCCGACCCGTTTTTTATATAAAGTACCATTAGGTTAGGACGCCACTATAATAACGTACGATTAGGTTTACCCGTTATATAAAGTACCCAGTATGATGGACCCGGTTATATAACGTACAGTAGGTTAATGACCCAGTTATATAAAGTACCAGTAGGTTAGGAACCCCAGTTATTAAGTACCCAGGAATGTTAGGAACCCAGTTATAATCAGTACCAGTAGGTTTAGTGACCGCAGTTTATATAAAGTCACCAGTAGGTTAGGACCCAGTTATATACAATTCCAGTAGGTTCGGACCCAGTTTATACAGTACCCCAGGTAGTTAGGAACCCGTTATATAAAGTAACCAGTAGGTTAGACCCTGTTTTATACTAAATACCCGAGTAGGTTAGGACCCAGTTAATATAAAGTACCAGTAGTTATGACCCCAGCTTATAAAGTCCAGTAGGTTAGGACCCAGTTTAATCAAGTTACCAGTGGTAGGACCCGTTATATCATTACCAGTAGGTTAGGACCCATCTAATAAGTCCGTAGATAGGACCCAGTTTAATATAAAGTTCCGTAGGTTAGACCCCCGTTATATAAGTACCATTTGGATTGGACCCAGTTATTTCAATACCAGTAGGTTTAGGACCCTGTATTTATATAAATTAACCAGTTAGGTTAGGAAGCCCCAGTTAGATAAAGTACCATTAGTAGGTAGGACCCATTATATAAAGTTCCAGTAGGTTAGACCCATTTAGAAAAGTTCCAGTAGGTTAGTACCCAGTTATAACGTCCCAGTAGGTTTATGACCCAGTTAGATAAAGTACCAGTAGGTTAGTACCCAGTTATATAAAGTACCAGTAGGTTGTACCGCCTTTATATAAAGTACTTAACCATTAGGTTAGGAACCCATTTATAAAGTACCGTAGGTTTAGTCCCAGTTATATAAAGTACAGTATGATAGGACCCAGTTATATAAAGTACCAGTAGGTTAGACCGACAGTTTATATAAAGTACCAGTAGTTAGGAACCCGGTTATATAAGTACCATAAGGTGAGGACCCCTGTTATATAAAGTACCAGTAGTTTAGGAATTGACCCAGTTATATAAATTACCTATAGGATAGGACCAAGTTATATACAATTCCAGTAGGTTAGGAACCCAGTTATATAAAGTACCAGTAGGTTAGGACCCCGTTATATAAAGTCAGTAGGTTAGGACCCTTTTATAAAGTCCAGTCGTGTTAGGACCCCAGCTATATAAAGTCCCAGTAGGTTAGGCCCGTTATATAAAGTACCCCGTAGGTTAGGACGCCCTTTATATAAGTACAGTAGGTTCGGACCCAGTTATATAAGGACCAGTAGGTTAGGACCCAGCTATATAAAGTACCATATGTTAGGACCCAGCTATATAAAGTACCAGTAGGTTAGGACCCAGCTATATAAAGTACCAGTAGTTAGGACCCATTTATAATAAGTACCCAGTAGGTTAGGACCCAGTTATAATAAAGAAGTACCAGTAGGTTAGGACCCATTTATATAACGTACCATAGGTTAGGACCCCAGTTATATAAAGTACCAGTAGGTTTCGGACCCAGCTTAAAATACCAGTAGGTGGGGGGTGGACCCATTATCTAAAGTAACCATTAGGCTTAGGACCCAGCGATCTAAAGTACCAGTATGTTATTACCCAGCTATATAAAGTTACCAGTAGGTTTAGGACCCCGCCTATTAAAGTACCAGTAGTTTTAGGACCCCCGCTAGATAAAGTTACCATTAGGTTAGGGACCCAGTTATAGAAGTACCAGTAGGTAGATAGGACCCAGTTTATAAAGTACCCAGTAGGTTAGACCCCAGCTAGATAAAGTACGCATAGGTTAGGACCCAGTTATATAAAGTACAAAGTAGGTTAGGACCCAGTTATCTCAGGTACCAGTAAGGTTTAGGACCCAGCTATATAAAGTACCAGTAGGTTAGGACCCAGTTTAATATAAAGCAGTAGGTTAGGACCCGTGATATAAAGTCCCAGTAGGTTAGGCCCGGTTACTATAAAGTACCAGCCAGTAATGGGACCCGGTTATATAAAGACCAGTAGGGTTAGGACCCAGTTATATAAGTACCAGTTATGTTAGGAACCCCGTTATTAAGGGAAGGCATTAGGTTTCGGACCCAGTTTATATAAAGTACCATTAGGTTAGGACCCCAGTTTATATAAATTCCGTAGGTTAGACCCAGTTATATAAGTTCCAGTAGGTTAGGAACCCAGTTATATAAAAGTAAACCAGTAGGTTAGGAACCCAGTATATAAGTACCAGTAGGCTTAGGCACCCATCTATATAAAGTACGCAGTAGGTTTAGGACCCAGTATATAAAGTACCAGTAGGTTAGGACCCGTTATATAAAGTAAACTCATTCGGTTAGGACCCAGTTAATAAAGTACCAGTAGGTTAGGACCCAGCCTATTAAAGTACCATTAGGTTAAGGCCCCAGCTATATAAATGTAACCAGTCGGTTAGGACGCCCCAGTTATATAAAGTACCATTGGTTAGGACCCAGCTATAAATAAAGTACCAGAGGTTATGACCCATTATAAATACAGTAACCAGTAGGTTAGGACCCAGTTGTATACGTAACCATGGTTGACCCTTTTATATATAAAGTACCAGTAGGATTAGGACCAGTTATATAAAGTAACCAGTAAGGTTAGGACCCAGTTATATAAAGTACCAGTAGGTTAGGAGGGGACCCCCGTTTATAAAGTTACCCCGAGTTAGGACCCATTATATAAAGTAACCGTAGGATAGGCCCCAGTTTATCATAAAGTACCAGTAGGTTAGGACCCGGATATAAGTTAACCATCCAGTAGGGGTTTGGACCCAGTTATATAAAGCTACCAGTAGGATAGACCCAGTTTTATATAATACCAGTAGGTTAGGACCCAGCTATCAATAAAGTACCAGATGATAGGACTCCCTTATATAAAGTACCAGTAGGTTAGGACCCCGTTATAAGAAAGTACCCGTAGAGATAGGACCCCAGTTTTATTTAAAGTACGATATTTGGACCCACTATATAAAGTCCCAGTAGGTTAGGACCCTCAGTTATATCAAGTACAGTAGGATAGGCCAGTTTTTAAGATAAAGTTAACCGTGGTTAGGGACCCGCTATATTAAGTACCATTAGGATGGACCCCTTCTATAAAGTACCGTCAAGGTTAGGACCCAGTTATATAACGTTCCAGTAGGTGGGACCCAGTTAATATAAATAACCAGTAGGTTAGGACCCCTTTATATACAAGATACCAGTAGTTAGGACTCCAGCTGCTAAAGTATCCAGTAGGATATGAACCCAGTTATATAAAGTACCAGTAAGGTTGGACCCAGTTATATAAAGTACCAGTAGGTTTAGGACCCAGTTTATATACAGTACCAGTAGGATAGGACCCAGTTATATCACTTTCCAGTAGGTTAGTGACCCAGTTATATCGTACCATTAGGTTTATTACCCAGTTATATAACGCCGTAGGTTAGGACCCTTCTATAAGGTCCAGTAGGTTAGGCCAGTTTATATAAAGTTCCATGTAGGTTAGGGACCCGTTATAATAAAGTATCCAGTAGGTTAGGACCAGTTATATAAAGCCGTAGGTTAGGACCAGTTGTATATCAAGTTTCAGTAGGTTAGGACCAGTTATAAAGTTCCGTAGGTTTAGGACCCATTTTAAATAGTAACCAGTAGGTTATGACCCAGTTAATAAAGTTCCAGTAGGTTAGGACCCAGTTAAATAAAGTTCATAGGAATAGGACCCTTTATATCAAGTACCAGTATGTTAGGGAACCCAGTTATATAAAGTAACCCAGTAGGTAGGACCCAGTTATATAAATACGATATGATAGGATCCAGTTTATAGAAGTACCAGTAGGTAAATAGGCCCGTTATGAAGTAACCAGTAGGTTTAGGACCAGTTTTAAAGTACCAGTCAGGTTAGGACCCAGTTATATAAAAGTACCATAGGATAGGAACCCAGTTTTAATAGAAGTCCGGCATTAGGTTAGGCCCCAGTTATCTAAGTTCCAGTAGGTTATTACCCAGTTATAAAAGTGCCAGTAGGTTAGGCCCCAGTTTTTATATAAAGTACAGTAGTTTAGACCCAGTTATTAAATTCCAGTAGGTTAGACCCAGTTCTATAAAGCGAGTAGATATGACCCAGTTTTATAAAGTACCAGTCGGATAGGACCCAGTTTATATAAAGTACCAGTAGGATAGGACCGCAGTTATATAAAGTACCATTAGGTTAGGACCCATTATATAAAGTTCCAGTAGGTTAGGACCCAGTTTATATAAAGTACCGAGTAGGTTAGGACCCAGTTAAATAAATTCCATAGGTTAGGAGGACCCAGGTATTAAAGTACCAGTAGGAATAAGGACCCATTTCTATAAAGTCCAGTATGAAGGACCCAGTTATATAAGTACCGAGTAGGTAGGACCCGATATATACAGTACCGTAGATATGACCCAGTTTATATCAGTACCATTAGGTTGGGACCCGGTTAATATCAAGTACCAGTAGGTTAGGGACCGAGTAACCGGTTAATATAAAGTACCAGTAGGATAGGATTCCCTTTATATAAAGTTCCAGTAGGTTAGGACTCAGTAATTAAAGTTTCCATTAGGTTAGGACCCAGTTTTAATACAGTACCAGTAGGATGGACCCCGTTATATACAGTTACCAGTAGGTTAGACCATTATATCAAGTACCAGTAGGTTAGGAACCCCAGTTAGATAAGTACCAGTAGGTTAGGACCCAGTTCTATAAGTTACATAGGTTAGGACCCATTTATAAAAAGTACCAGTAGGTTAGTACCCAGTTATATAAAGTAACCAGTTAGGGTTTAGGCGTACCCCGTTATATAAAAGAACCATTAGGTTTGGACCCGCTATATAAAGTACCATAGGTTAGACCCTTTATCTAAAGTACCAGTAGTTCGGACCCAGTTAAAATATAAAGTGTCCAGTAGGTTTAGGACTCAGTATATAAAGTACGAGTAGGATCGGACCCAGTTCTATAAGTACCAGTGATATACCCAGTTATAAAATCCAGTAGGATAGGACCCAGTTATATAAAGTACCAGTAAGGTTAGGACCCCAGTTTCGATCAAGTACCAGTAGGTTTTAGAACCCATTATATAAAGTAACCAGTATGTTTTAGAGACCCAGTTATATAAAGGTCCAGTATGTTAGGACCCAGTTTCTAAGGAGTCCAGTAGATAGGACCCAGTTATATAAAGTAACCAGTAGGTTAGACCCAGTTTTATCAAGTTCCATAGGGTTAGGACCCAGTTATATAAAGTACCAGTAGGATAGGACCCAGTTATATAAAGTACCAGTATGTTAGGACCCAGTTTATAGAAAGTTTACCAGTAGGTTAGGAACCAGTTATTAAAGTCAGGAGTAGGATAGGCCCAGTTATATAAAGTACCCGTAGGATTAGGAACCCAGTTATATAAAGTACCAGTATGATAGGACCCAGTTATATAAATACCAGTAGGTTAGGACCAGTTTATATAAAGTACCAGTAGTTAGGACCCAGTTATATAAAGTACCAGTAGGTAGGACCCAGTTATATAAGTACCAGTAGGTTAGACCCAGTTATATAAAGTCAAGTAGGTTAGGAACCCAGTTTATACTAAAGTTCGCAGTAGGTTATGATAGACCCCAGTTATATAAAAGTAACCATAGGGTAGGGACCCGTTTGTTTTTAATAAATTTCCAGTAGTCGGACCCATGTCATAAAGTACCAGTAGGATAGGAACCAGTTATATAAAGTACCAGTTATGTTAGGACCCAGTTTATATAAAGTACCAGTAGGTTAGGACCCAGTTTATATAAAGTACCATAGGATAGGACCCCCAGTTATTATAAAGTACCAGTCGGATAGACCCACTTTATATAAATTACCAGTAGGATAGGACCCAGTTTATAAAGTACCAGTAGTTAGGACCCGGTTATATAAAGTACCAGTAAGGTAGGACCCGGTTTATATAAATTACTCAGTAGGATAGGATCCAGTTTATATTAAAGTTTCCAGTAGGTTAGGACTCAGTAATATAAGTTCCAGTGGTTTAGGAGGAACCCAGTTATTAAAGTACCCATTAGGATAAGGACCCAGTTATATAAAGTAACCATAGGATAGGACCCATTTATATAAAGTACCAGTAAGGTTTAGGACTCCCAGTTTATATAAATACCCGTAGGTTTTTAGAGACCCGTTTATATAAAAGTCCAGTAGGATAGGAACCCAGTATATATAAAGTACCAGTCGGTTAGGACCAGTTATATCAAGTTCCCAGTAGGTTAGACCCGTTTATCATAACGTTCCAGTAGGTTAGACCCAGTTATATAAAGTCCCATTTGGTTAGGACCCAGTTATATAAAGTTCCAGTAGTTAGGACCCGGTATATAAAGTACCAGTAGGATCGGACCCAGTTATATAAAGTACCAGTAGGTTAGGGACCCAGTTATATAAAGTACCATTAGGGTTCGGACCCGTTATATAAAGACAGTAGGATAGGACCCGTTATATAAATTACCAGTAGGATAGGAACCCAGTTATATAAAGTACCAGTAGGATAGGACACCTTTATATAAAGTACCAGTAGGTTTCGGACCCGGTTATATAAGTACCAGTTAGGTTAGGAACCCGGTTTATATAAAGTACCATAGGATAGGATCCCGTTATATAAAGTTCCAGTAGTTAGGACTCAGTAATAAAGTTCCAGTAGGTTAGACCCAGTTATATAAGTACCAGTAGGATAGGACCCCAGTTTATATAAAGTACAGTAGGTTAGACCCATTTATATAAAGTACTCAGTAGGTTAGGACCCCGTTAATATAAGTACCAGTAGGTTAGACACCAGTTATTAAAGTACCAGTAGGTTAGGAAACCCAGTTATATAAAGTTCCAGTAGGTTTCTGACCCGTTATATAACGTTACCGTAAGGTTAAGACCCATTTATATAAAGTACCAGTTAGTTTGACCCAGCTATATAAAGTACCATAGTGTAGGACCCGTTATATAAAGTTCGCAGTAGGGTTAGGACCCAGTTATAATAAAGTACCAGTAGGTTAGGACCCGTTATCTAGTACCAGTAGGTTAGGACCCAGTTATATAAAGTTACCAGTAGGTAGGACCCAGTTTTATCTAAAGTACCATCGTTTATGAACCAGTATATAAGTAGGCAGTATGTTAGGACCGGGCCAGTTATATAAAGTACCATTAGGTAGGACCCCTTTATACAAAGTACCAGTAGGTTTAGGACCCAGTTATATCAAGTACCAGGTAGGTTAGGACCCAGTTATATAAAGTACCAGTAAGGTAGGGCCCAGTTTATATACCATACCAGTAGGTTAGCTCCCGAGCTGTATAAGTACCAGTCGGTTAGACCCATCTATTTAAAGTACCATTAAGGTATGACTCCCGTTAAATAAAGTCCAGTAGGTAGGAGACCAGCTATATAAATCTATCTATGAAATCGTCACGGTAGATTTACGATGGCGATATCGTTTAATTACACCGATGACGTAAACTAACAATTCGGTATCATGACAACAATCGTTATTTTACATGCGACTATTTTTAATGATAAATATGGCCCATTCTGCTGAGATAACTGTATTTATAAAATATCTTTTACACTGACATGTGCGAACCTCAAGCTAGTGGAGGGGGTGGGCACTAGAGTTTTATTTCCCAGTAAGAAGTAGAAACGATTTCATTCACTTGGATTTCTGATTATAATCTCCTTACTATTTCCCCTAAAATAAATAAGCAAATCTTTAAGCATGATTCAGGGTTTTCCTAGTGGAATGGTAGAGCAGATTCTTACTTGTTAGTGCCCAATAGAGTAAAAAGCCACTTGATGTTCTACTTTCCTGCTCGGTATCACTGACTGTTTTGCTATCCGTGGGCAGGGCATTTTAGTTTCTATAATTATAGTTTTGCCTTTTTAATCAATTAAATGCAACTAACCGCCTGGTCCTGGAAAGCCCGCTCGGCAAACAAAACTAACTTTCTGTTCGCTAATTTTCCTATTAATCAAGGGGCACCATATATTAATCCTAAGCCGGGACGACATGAGTTTGCTTTTAAATAATGATCATTTTTAGACTGTATTTCCATTCTCCCTGAATCGTTATATAACACGACTAGAAAAGGATTTAACGTCTACTGGCTGGATATACGACAATGAACGGACTGTTAAGGGCTATGTGAAGTTAAAGAAAGGGAGGACATTTAAAAAAGGGGAATATAAAACCCTAGTTTGGGTTCGATGATTCTCCGATAATTGGTGAATTTTCCCCCTGAAAATGTATTCTTATTGATAATAACACAACTAGATGTGTTACTGTTATACGATCCATGTTCTTCCCACAATGTTTTGTGGCTAGAGACGCAAAGAAATCTGCTCTGATGAGATTTAAGGAGAACCATAGTGCGTTATTTCTGTTCTGTAGTTCCGGCACTGAACAAACTGTCTTCCTCCTGGCATCCAGGAAGGATCGCAGGACACTACAGCTTAAAACCAGATATGGCCGTGCTCCTTAAATGCTCATTGGGAGGTAGGGATCTAATCGTACGTCCTACCTCCTGCCTCTGGAGAGTATTTTTTTCTCATAGTGAAGGTGCGAGACATAAAGGAATAAAGGGTTTAGGGTACACATTAGAACATTTTATATTTCCATGTTATTTTCCACAACATGTCAATGATTCTACAAGCGCAGGAACTACCATAAAGGTTTGGGCTATTGTGTATATTTCAGGGCCCCTTTCGACATGTTCATTCCTTATTCCTGCATTGGTGGACTGACTAGATTAATGTTAATAAAATCAAGAAACGAATTAATACCGGTGCACTGGTTTTAAATGGACGTATAGGTGCCTTGTAAAGTATACCGATATACCACTGTATTTATTGGATACCAAGCTGCATTATAATAGTGGGTTGGGTTCTGTTTATGTAAAATAAGGAATATCCCCGACACAAATCACTTTTTAATGTCATAATCTTTATGGTGATGTCATACACAAATACACCATCAGAGAGGGTTGTCTGTGACCTCACAAATAAGCAAAACGTAGGTGAATATTTTATAACTGCAGCTGATATTTTCCTATAATGTAGAGTCATACATAAGAAGAATAAATACTCACCACAAGTCTTATGTTTACTGCCATAAGACACCCAATGACCTTCCTACAAGGCCAGTGTCAGAACGGTGTTAAAGTTGTACGAAACGTGATTAGTACTGGTCCTTCCTTCCCAGCTGTGACCAAGATCTATACGTTACCATCTGCCTGATACCAAATAAAATGGTGTGTGTTACAACCTTGTTTAAATATTGTACCTTGTGGATTTAATGTTGTGTGAGCTATTTTAACTGTGTGTGCACATACACAATTAATTTCCCTTCCTTTTTTTTACTGGCATGTCTCGGAGATACTCAGCTTGTTAAATTACTCTTGGATTATGGTAGATTGGGAAAGGTATCTAAAGACATGTCTGGGATATATCCTGGGATGGATTAGGGGGGGTGGTTTAAAACATTCCGCATAACGGGAACTGTTGTTAGAAGGAAGAAATTATCCTTTTTTTTATGTTTGTGGGTCTACAGGAATCCTATATGAATACTACTGATAGCATCGGTCTTAGTGGCAGGTACTGTTCGATAAGAATGTAATGATAGCTTCTGGTATATAGTGCAGTATGCTGGTCTAATAGAATGTAATGAATAGCTATCTGTATTAGTGCGGTGCGGGTCTATGAATGTTAATGAGAGCTCTCTTAATAGTGCAATTTACTGGTCATAGAATGTTTAATGATAGCTATCTGTAATATCGTGCCAAGGTACTGGTCTATAGAATGTTAATGGATAGCTTCTGTATATAGTGCAGGTGCTGGTCTATAAATGTTAATGATAGCTATCTGTATCTAGTGCAGGTACTGGTCCTATAGAAGTAATGATAGCTATCTGTATATAGTGGCAGGTGCTGGTCTATAGAATGTTAATGATAGCTATTTGTATATAGTGCAGGTACTGTCTATAGAATGTTAATGATAGCTATCTGTATATAGTGCATGTGCTGGTCTATAGAATGTTAATGATAGCTATCTGTATATAGTGCAGGTACTGGTCTATAGAATGTTCATGGTAGCTATCTGTATATAGTGCAGGTAACTGTCTATAATATTAGATGTAGTATCTGTAATAGTGCAGGTACTGGTCATAGAATGTGACTGGTACTGAATCTGTATATTTGCAGGTGGCTGGTCTAATAGAATGTTAAATGATAGCTATCTGTATATGTGCAGGTCACTGGTCTATAGAATGTTAATGATTGCTATCTTGTAATCTAGTGCAGGTACTGTCTATAGAATGTTAAATCTAGCTTCTGTATATAGTGCAGGTAACCTGGTCTATAGATACTAAGATTACTATCTGATTACTAGTGTCAGGTAACGTCTATAGAATACGAATGATACTTATCTGTATATAGTGGGGGGGGGGGCAGTTACTGTCTTCGAATGTTAATGATAGCTATCTGTATATAGTGCAGTACTGGTCTATAGAATACTAATGATAGCTATCGTATATGTGCAGGTACTGGTCTATAGAATGTTAATGATACTATCTGTATATAGGCAGTGCTGGTCTATAGATGTTAATATAGCTATCTGTATATAGTGCAAGGTCTGGTCTATAGAATACTAATGATAGCTATCTGTATACAGTGCAGGTACTGTCTATAGAATGTTAATGATAGCCTATCTGTTACAGTGCAGTACTGTGTCCCTATAGAATTTAATGATGCTATCTGTATCTAGTGCAGTTCCTGGTCTATAGAAAACTAATGATAGCTATCTGTATATATTGCAGGTATTGGTCTATAGAATACTATGAATAGCTATCTGTATATAGTGCAAGGTCTGTTCTATAGACTACTAATGATAGCTATCTGGTATATATGCAGGTACTTGTTCTATAGATACTAATGATAGCTATCTTGTATATAGTGCAGGTACTGGTCATAGAATGTGGTAATGATAGCTATCTGTATATGTGGCAGGTTCTGGTTATAGAATGTTAATGATAGCTATCTGATAGATTGCAGTACTGGTCTATAGACACATACTAATGAGTAGCCTCTGTATACAGTGCAGGTCTGGTCTATAGAATTTTAATGACAGCCTAATCTGTATAGTGCAGGTACTGTTCTATAGAAGGTTAATGATAGCTATCTGTATATGAGTGGCAGGTGCTGTCTATAGAATGTTATGCTAGCTATCTGTATATAGTGCGTACTGGTCTATAGAATTTGAATGAATAGCTACTGTATATAGTGGGCAGGTACTGGCTATAGAATGTTTAATGATACTATCTGTTTAATATAGTGCAGGTACGGTCTATAGAATGTTTTAAATAATAGCTATCTGGTATATAGTAGCAGGTACTGTCATAGAATGTTAATGATATTATCTTATATATGCAGGTACTGGTCTATAGACTGTTAATGGATAGCTATCTGTATTAGTGTGCGGTGCTGGTCTAAAGAATGTTAAGGATAAGCTATCTGTATTAGTCAGGTACTGGTCTATAGAAATTTTAATGACGCTATCTGTATATAGTGCGGTGCTGGTCTATCGAAGTTAATGATAGCTATCTGTCATATGTGAGGTACGGTCTATAGAATGTAATGATAGCTACTGTATAAGTGCCCGGTTACTGTCCTATAGATGTTCATGATAGCTATCTGTATATAGGCCGGTCTGGTCATAGAATGTATATAGCTATCTGTATATAGTGCAGTGGCTGTCTATAGAATGTTCATGCATCGCTATCTGTACTAGTGCAGGTACTGGCTAATCGAATGTTAATGATAGCTATCTGTATATATGGCAGGTACTGGTCTATAGAATGTTAATGATAGCTATCGGTATATGTGCAGGTGCTGGTCTATAGAATTTTAATTGATAGCTATCTGTATATATTGCAGGTACTGGTATAATAGAATGGTAATGATAGCTATCGTATTAGTGAAGTGCTGGTCCTATAGAAATGTTAATGATAGCTATCTGTATATAGTGCAGGGTTGCTGGTCTATAAGATGTTTATGATAGCTATCTGTATATAAGTGCCGGACTGTCTATAGACTGTTATGATAGCTATCTGTTATAGTGCAGGGCCTGGTCGATAGAATGTTAATGAAGCTATCTGATATCGTGCAGGTGCTGGGTCTATAGAATGTTTTTAATGATAGCTATCTGTATATAGTGTAGTGGCAGGGCCTGCTATAGAATGTTAATGATAGCTATCTTATATAGTGCAGGTACTAGGTCTATAGATGTTAATGATAGCTATCTGTATATAGTGCAGGTACTGGGCTATAAATACTAATGATAGCTATATGTATATAGTGCAGGTTACTGGTCATAGAATGTTTGATAGCTATCTGTATACAGTGCAGTAACGGTCTATAGAATACTTGATCGCTTATGGTATATAGTGCAGGTATGGTCCTATAGTAAGTTAATGATACTATCTTTATATAGTGCAGGTACTGGTCTATAGAATGTTATGATAGCTATCTGCTATAATAGTGGCAGTACTGGTCTATAGAATACTAATGATAGCTATATGTATAATAGTGCCGGTACTGGTCCTAATAGAATGTTATGAAGGCTATCTGTATATAGTGCAGGGACTGGTCTAGTAATAATGTTATGATAGCTTATCGTATAATGCAGGTACTGGTCTATAGAATGTTAATGAATAGCTACTTTATATAGTGGGCAGGTACTGGTTCTATAGAATGTTAATGATAGCTATCTGTTATAGTGTCAGGTACTGGTCTTAAGAATGTTAATGATAGCTCTCTGTCATTAGTGCAGGGTGCGGTCTATAGAATGTTAATTAATAGCTATCTGATATAGTTGCCGGTACTGGTCTATAGAATGTTAATATAGCTATCTGTATATAGTGCAGGTGCGGTCTATAAAATGGTTAATTATAGCTATCTGTTATATGTGCAGGGTGCTGGTCTAAGAATGTTAATGATAGCTATCTGTAATCTAGTGACAGGTGCTGGTCATAGAATGTTAATGATAGCTATTGTAATCAGTGCAGGTGCTGTCTATAGAATGTAATTATAGCTTCTGTATATAGTGCAGGTACTGGTCTATAGATGTTTATGATAGCTATCTGTATATAGGTGCAGGTGCTGGTCTATAGAATGTTTATGATATCTATCTGTATATAGTGCAGTGCCTGGTCTATAGAATGTTACTGATGCTATCTGTATTAGTTCATGTTACTGGTCTATGATGTTAATGTATAGCTATCTGTATATAGTGGCAGGTACTGGTCTATAGAATGTTAATGATAGCTATCTGTTAAGATGCCGTGGCTGGTCTAATAGAATGTTAATGATGCTATCTGTATTAGCTGTCAGGTACTGGTCTATAGAAGGTTAATGATAGCTATCTGTATCTATTGCAGGTGCTGGTCTAATAGAATGTTCATGATAGCTATCTGTATATGTGCACGGTGTGTCTTAGAATTGTTATGATAGCTTTTGTATATAGTGTCAGGTACTGGGTCTATAGAATGTTAATGAATAGCTATCTATCTGTTTTTAGACATCTCCCTTGCAGGACGTGTTCGCGTCCTAGTCTTCTTATTCTCCTTTTTCCATCACAGGAAACTACAGACTATATATCGTTTATTTTGTCCCTCCTTTTCCTTTCCTCTCCACTTTCTCCTGTGATTTTCGTTTCTTGGTTTCCTCTTTATTAAGACCCCCCTCCCCACCCCCCCATTCGCCCCCCGGAGCCCTGATGGTTCCTAGGGTCTGTCTGTTAGTTTTTATTAAAGATGACAGAGTATTCCCAGAAAGTAAATTGTTCCACAATTGTCCATTTTAAATTTATTTATCTCTATTGTCACAGTGAGCAACCCATCCCAATTAATTTTGTACACCAGGAATGAGCAGGAAACGTTAAACCTGCCCAACTAATCTGGATTCGTCTCTCTCCCTAAATTACAAAGGCTCGGAATTTTACACCATGAAAGTTAGAATAGGTCAGATCACTCAGGCTGATAGATGAAAGGAGCCCTACCCTTCCCTTCACTAATGCAACCCATCCCCTTTACTCCCTGTGTGCAGGTTCGTCCCTTAACCTCCCTAAGTCACTTTCGTCCCTTTAACTCCCTGTTGCAGGGGGAATTGGGGGGGGGGGGGTGTGTTTGTTTCGTTCCCTTTCAACTCCCTGTGGGGCAGGTTCATCCCTTTAACTCCTCCTTGTCTCTCACCTGCGTTCATGGCCCTTTAACACCCCTTTTGCCGGTTTTCATCCTTTTAAACGCCCTGTGTGCTGGTCTTCCCTTTAACTCCCTGTGTGCATATAGATTCGTCCCTTTAAACTCCCTGGTGTGTAGGTTTTTCGTCGTCCCTTTAACTCCCTGTGTGCAGTTCGCCCTTTAACAACTCCCTGTTGCAGGTTCGTAGTGGACCCTTTGAACTCCTGTGTGCGTTCGCCCTTTACCTCCCTGTGTGCAGGTTTCCCCTTTAAACCTCTCTGTGCTGCACCTGCGTTCATCCCTTTAACACCCTTGTGCAGGTTCGTCCCTTTCAAACTCCCTGTGTGGCAGGTTTCGTCCCTTTAACTCCCTGTGTGTCAGGTTCGTCCCTTTCAACTCCCTGTGTGCATGTTCGTCCTTTAACTACTCCCTGTGTGCAGGTTCGTCCCTTTAACTAACTCCCTGGTGCAGGTTCGTCCGCTTAACCCCTGTTGCAGGTTCGTCCCTTTAACCCCTGTGTGGTGGCCGGTTCGGCCCTTTCACTCTCTGTGTCCTGCACTGCGTTCATCCCCTTAACTCCTGTGGCAGGTTCGCCCTTTAACTCCCCTGTGTGCACGGTTTCGTCCCTTTACACTCCTTGGCAGGTTCGTCCCTTTAACTCCTTTTGTGCATGTTCGTCCCCTTTAACTCCCTGTGTGGCAGGTTCTCCCTTTCACTCCCTGTGTGCATCTTCGTCCCGTTAACTCGCCTGTGTGCAGGTTCGTCCCTTTAACTCCCTGTGTGCCGTTCCCCCTTTACACTTCTGTGGTGGGCAGGTTTCATCCTTTAACTCAACCTTCCGTGTGTGCAGGTTCATCCCTTAACTCCGTGTGTGCAGGTTCACATCCCTTTCCCTGTTTGTGGCAGGTTCATCCCTTTAACTCCCTGTGTGGCGTTCATCTCCTTTAACCCTACTCCCTGTGGTGTCCAGTCATCCTTTTACCTTCCCTGTGTTCAATGTTCATCCCTTTACATCCCTGTGGTGCAGGTTCAATCCCTTTAACTCCCTGTGTCCTGCGCCTCCGTTCATCCCGTTAACTCCCTGTTGTGGGCAGGTTCATCCCTTTACTCCCCTTGTGGCAGGTTCGCCCTTTAACCCTGTGTGTGTCGGTCATTCCTTTAATAACCTCCCTGTGTGCAGGTTCATCCCTTTTAACACTCCTGTGTGCCAGGTTCATCCCTTTACTCCCTGTGTGCAGGTTCATCCCTTTAACTCCCTGTGTGCAGGTTCATCCCTGTAAACTCACTTGTGCAAGGTTCATTCCCTTTAACTCCCTGTGTCTTCTGCGCTGCTTTCATAGCCCTTTAACCCATCCATGTGTGGCAGGTTCATCCCTTTAACTCCCTGTGTCTGCCCTGCGTTCATCCCTTTAACTCCCTGTGTGCATGTTGTCCCTTTAACTCCCTGTGTGGAGGGCCTTTAATCTAAATTAACCATTGCATTGCTGGAGGTTACTGGACAGGATCTCTGGGACCCCAAGGCCTTCATTAGAATTCCTGCACATTTACTGACAGGGGTTGAAATTGACAATTACGTTTAATCAGATTTTTCACAGATCTGACATTGATCCTAATCTGACTTATCTAACGTCAATGGAGACCAAGCCACACGCAAACACAAACCTCTGCGTGGCTTATACCAATACATGGTATACATACATGTATATATATATAATGTAGACAGTGGTTATCATGTAACCGTGGGGATATATAGTTATACAGTGTTTATCATTTACCGTGGGGCTATAATATGTTATACAGTGTTTATCATGGACCGTGGGGCTATACATGTTATACGTGTTTAAGCATGTACCGTGGGGGCTATTAGTTTATACATACATGTATTTATACATTTATACAGTGTTTATCATGCGCCGTGGGGCTATATATGTTTATACCAGTGTTTATCTGTACCGTGGGGATATATATGTAGTTTACAGTGTTTATCATGTACCGTGGGGATATATATGTCTATACATTGTTTATCATGGTCCGTGGGGCTATATATGTTATACAGTGTTTATCATGTACCGTGGGGCTATATATGTTATACAGTGTTTATCATGTACCGTGGGGGCTATATATGTTATACAGTGTGTATCATGTGCCGTGGGGATAATATGTTATACAGTGTTTATCATGTCCCCCTGGGGCTATATATGTTATAAGTGTTTATCAATGTACCGTGGCTGCTATATATGTTATACAGTGTTATCATGTACCGTGGGTATATATGTTGTTAACAGTGTTTATCATGTACCGTTGGGCTATATATGTTATAACAGTGTTTATACATGTCACCGTTGGGATATATATGTTCTAACAGTGGTTTATCATGTACCGTGGGGATATAGATGTTATACGTGTTTTATCATGTACCGTGGGCCGATACATGTTTTATACACCAGCGTTTAAGCATGTCCGTGGGGGATATATATGTTATACAAAGTGTTTATCAGTACCGTGGGGCTATACATGTTGATCATTTTTATCTGGAACCCGTGGGGCTATATAGTTATACAGTTTTTTTATCATGTACCTTGGGACTATACATGTTTATACATTGTTTAATCATGTACGTGGGGATATATATGGTATACACGTGTTTATCATGTACCGTGGGGCTATCTAGTTATACAGTTGTTTATTCATGTCCCGTGGGGATATATAGGTTATACATTGTTTCTCATGTGCCGTGGTGCTCTATATTTCTCCAGTGTTTATCATGTATGTGGGGCTATATTGTTTTATACAGTGTTTATCATGTCCCCGTGGGGAGATCTATGATTATACAGGTTTATCATGTGCAGTGGGGCTAATATATGTTATAAGTGTTTATCCATGTGCCTTGGGCTATATATGTATACAGTGTTTTATCATGTACCTGTGGGTTCTATATATGTTATACAGTGTTTATCATGTTTACCGTGGGGATATATATGTTATAACAATGTTATCATGTAGCCTGGGCTATATAATTGTTATACAGTGTTTATCTGTACCGTGGGGCTATATTGTTCTAACGTGTTTATCATGTACCGTGGGCTATAATTTATACAGTGTTTTATCATGTGCCGTGGGGATATATATGTTATACCTTGTTTATCTGTACCGTGGGGCTATATTGTTATACGGTGTTTATCATGTACCTGGGGATATATATGATGTTATACAGTGTTTATCATGTACCGTGTGGGCTATATATGTTATACAGTGTTTATCACTGTACCGTGGGCTATATATGTTATATAACAGTTTTATCATGTACCTACCGTGGGATATATATGTTATAAGCAGTGTTTTATCCTGTACCCGTGGGATATATATGTTATACAGTTTTATCATGTACCATGGTGCTTACATGTTTTATACAGCGTTTATCATGTACCGTGGGTATTATTTTTATAGGCAGTGTTTATCATGTACGCCGGTGGGGTCTATAACCTGTTAGACATTGTTTATCATCATGGACCGTGGGGAGATATATGTTATACCGTGTTTTATCAGTACCTGTGGGACTATACATGTTATACATTGTTTTATCATGTACGTTGGATATATATTTATACAGTGTTTATCATGTACCGTTGGGGCTATATAGTTATACAGTGTTTTCATGTACCGTGGGGATATATATGTTATAACAGTGTTTATCATGTTCCGTGGGGCTATATATGTTATACGGTGTTTATCATGTCCAGTGGGGCAATACGTTATACAGTGTTTTATCATGTACGTGGGACTATATGGTTATACCAGTGATTTTATCATGTGCCGTGGGGCTATATATGTTTACCATTGTTTATCATGTGCCGTGGGGCTATTATGTTTGATACAGTGTTTATCATGTACCTTGGGCTATATATGTTATACAATGTTTTTATCTGTACCTTGGGATAATATGTATACAGTTTTTATCAGTACCGTGGGGCTTATATGTTATCATTGTTTTACATGTTGCCGTGGGGCTATATATTTTATACAGTGTTTCATGTACCGTGGGGGATATACTGTTATACTTGTTTATATCATGTGGCCGGTGGGGCTATATATGTTATACAAATTGTTTTCTCATGTCCCATGGGGATTATTGTTATACAGTGTTTATATCATGTCCGTTGGGCTATACATGTTATAGATCATGTTTATCATGTACCTGGGATATATATGTTATAACTTGGATTATCATGTCCTGGGGATTCATGTATCTACAGTGTTTTATCATGTACCGTGGGATATACAAAAATTGTTTATACATTGTTATCATGTACCGTTGGGGATATACATGTTATACTTGTTTTCATGTACCGTGGGGATATATATGGTTTATACATTGTTTATCATGGCCGTGGGGATATATATGTATAACATGTTTTATCATGTACCCTGGAATATATGTTTATACAGTGTTTATCATGTACCGTGGGTCTATACATGTTTATACAGGTTTATCATGTACCTGTGGGGATATCTATGTTATACAGTGTTAATCATGTCACCGTGGGGATTATATGTTATACATTGTTTAACATGGACGGGGGCTATACATGTTATACATTGTTTTATCAGTAACCGTGGGGATATATAGTTAAATACATTGTTTAATCATGGACAGTGGGGATATATATTTTATATAGTAGATATGCACCCCCACTGTAAATTTAACATATTAGAAGTCACCCAGGAGTTCCGTGAGGCCATATAAAACACGAGGGCCGCAGGCCGAGTACCTTTTATACAGGGCACGGAACTCCAGTGACTTCTAATATCCCTATAATTTACAGTTCCGGGGTGCATTATTTATTAGAACCTACCCCTTTGTGCTTCTTCTGGTTTCCTTCTCCTCCTGGAAACTGTAAAGAATAATATAAGGCTATATCGTACAGTTCCCCCCATATACATCCACTCATGGGTCGGTGTATACAGTGGTTTATCATGTACCGTGGGGATATACATGTTATACAATTGTTTAATCATGTAAACCGTGGGCCGATATATGTTATACCTTGTTTATCAGTGCCGGGTATATATATGTTTTATACGTGTTTATCATTGTACCGTGGAGAATAATATAGTTATACAGTGTTATCATGACCGTTGGGATATATATGTTACTACGTGTTTATCTGTACCGTGGGAATATATATGTTATACATTTGTTTAGTGTTCATGTACCGTGGGGATCTATATGTTATACATGTTTATCCATGTACCGTGGGTGCTATAGATGTTAGACATTGTTATCATGTAACCGTGGAGGATATATATGTTATACAGTGTTTATCATGTGCCGTGGGGATATACATTAATAACATTTTTATCATGTTACCTGTGGGGATATATTTTATACAGTGTTTATCATGTACCGTGGGGATATAATATGTTATCAACACATGTTTTTTCTCATGTGCCGTGGGATATATATGTTATACAGTGTTTATCATGTACCCGGGGGATATTATGTTATACAAATGTTTATCTTACCGTGTGAATATATGTTATACATTGTTTAATCATGTACCTTGGGGATAATATGTGTATACAATGTTTAATCATGTAACCGTGGGGAATATTATGTGATACAGTGGGTTTAATCATGTACCGTGGGGATATATATGTTATACAGTGTTTTATCATGTCGTTGGGGATATCTATGTTTTGATACAGTGTTTATCAATGTACAGTGGGCTTATATATGTATACATTGTTTTTATCATGGGACCGTGGGGCATATATTATGTATACAGGTTTTACCATGTGCCGGGGATATATATAGTTATACAGTTATCAATTAAACCGTGGGTATTATATATGTTATACAGTGTTTATCATGGACCGTGGGGAAAATACCTGTTTATCACCTTGTTTATCATGTCACCGTGGGGATATATATGTTTATACAGTGTTTATCAATGTCCGTGGGCTATATTGTTATACAGTTTTATATGTACCGTGGGGATATTAGGTTATACAGTGTTTATCATGTACCGTGGGGATTATATGTTATTACAGTGTTTATCATTACCTTCAGTAAATATGCTAGGGGGTATTGCTCTGTAATTCCTATTTTAAAGCCTATAAGGAAGCAATGCATTGAAGTTATAGTCCCCTTTAACAAGACTTTTATATTGAAGAAAATTGCAAGGGTTAAGACAGGATCACAAGCACCAAAAGGTGTGACAGGGAGTATGAGACAGAAAGGATGGGACGCAGACGCAGGCATATCACTTGTGGCCATTAGCCATAATGTTGAATATGAATGAATCATACATTGTTGAATCATGCATTCAGAGTATGTATAACTATTTTTTTTTGCTTGTTGGCAGTAGCTAGGACCAGTAATTGTTGTCTGATATCATAAATTATACTATTATACTTCACCTTCTACTATTGACTATTCAATTTATAAGCTTATAATGTATGGCTAGCAATGTCCTGTCTATTGGAAAGAATAAGGTCAAGTGCAATAAAATATGAAGTGAGACATTATCTATCACCAGTGTTAAAACTGCATTGCACAAAATATTTGGTTTGAAGAAAGCCTTAGGGACCTAGACTAAACTACTTTTGTCAAAAGTCTATTGAAAAATAGTGATGGAAGCAGATAATTGTGCACAGTAGAGTTGAATAGAGTGTAAAGCCAATGCAATGCAATAAAATGCATAATAGAAAGAGAGAAAAGGTTTTAAAAAATGGGAAGGAGCAAAATATGAAAATGACTAAAGACAAGAAGGCTGCAAGTGTGTGTAGTACTAGAAATTCCTGCAAAGCTGTAAGATTCTGCAAGAAGTTAATAACTTTATAAAGTCACAATAACCTATTTACTTCAATGCACTGAGGACTCAATATATATATATAAAATATGGCTGTTGTACATCCATATAAAGAATAAACAATAGAGACCAAAATAGAATACATACAAACAATGGTCTATTGATGGTATGTTATGGCCCTATAACTTAGTCAGGGGCTTTACTGTCTATGGGGGCTTTTTTATATTACAGGTCAGTGAGTATTGTTAGACATGGCATTTTATATATACAGCAGTAATTGTTGTATAAAGTATATGGGGCTAGTAATCACTGTATAAATTATACGGGGAAAGAACTGCTGTATAAAGCATAGTGGCTGTAATCACTGTATAAATATAGAGGGGCCAGTAATCACTGTATAAAGTATAGAGGGCCAGTAATCACTGTATAAAGTATAGGGGGACAGTAATCACTGTATGAAGTATAGAGGGCCAGTAATCACTGTATAAAGTATAGGGGGCCAGTAATCACTGTATAAAGTATAGGGGGCCAGTAATCACTGTATGAAGTACAGGGGGACAGTATTCACTGTATGAAATATAGGGTCCAGTAATAGCCGTGTAAAGGAGGCCATTACTGCTAATAAAGTAAAGGGAGCCAGTAAGCATGTGGTAAAAGGGGCCTTGTAACTGCAGTATAATATATAAATACCCAGTAATCATGTATAAAGTATAAGGGGCCAGTAATCACTGTAAAGTATAGGGGGCAGTAATCACTGTATAAAGGACCTGTAACTGCTGTATCATGTATAGGGACCAGTTACTGCAGAAAAACTTATAAGGGGCCGTTACTGTTGTATTGCCTGGCTTCTCAATAAAATATGAAAGGGATAAGTGGTTTATTACTGTATTGGTTTGGGGGGAGAGTGAATATTCCAAGTTCGTACTTATATAGGGAAGGAATGTGTCAGTTTTATAAATGGGGGTTCGCGATGAGATCCCATTACTGTGAGAGTGGATTTTATTGTGAGAGAAATTTTAACAAATAGACCGGCACTTCATTCAATTTTCTTTATTGCCTTGGTGTTTGCCACAACACAGTATAATAATATAATAAAAATAATGATGGATCACAATCAGAGGTCTTCTCATTGTGTATCAAATATATTTATTGTAACATAGTTGTTACACCCATAAAAAGCCAACAGAAGTATATCTTCATAATAAAGCGCAACAGGCATTATTAAAGGGCATGTCCACCCCTTTTAAAAAAAAATTCCGGAGTGTAGGCTCCCTCTCCCACCCCCAACAGCTATAGTACTTTGTCACAAAACTGATCCAATCTACTTACATTGCCTCTTTCCACCAACTTTCTGTCATGGCCCTCTGCTTGCATGAACCTGAAAGCAAGGGGCCGGACCGGCTGTACAAACGCATGGGGAAACAGGCAATGTAAGTAGAGTCGGATACGTTTTGGGACAAAGTACTATAGCGGTTGGGGATGGGGGAGGGAGCCCTACACTTCAGAAAGGGGATTGGAGCTAGGGGGAGGGAGATGAAACGGGAGGGAAAGGGAGGGAGGACTGCAGTGCACATGTCATAATTCTCCCGAAGGAGAGACAGGAGGCAGAGACAATTTTGGACACAGGCAGACTCCTGTGTTCATTTTTTGGATTTTTTTGCCCAGCATTTGGAACAGGGATATGAGGTAAGGATTTTTCAACACTACACAGTGGGGCCCAGTAGTGGGTAAAAATTTAGTTTTTAGGGGTGCAACAGTGTACTCATTTATAGAGCTGGCAGAACTTCCTGAAGTTCGGTTGGTTTCTGAACTTCAGTAAAAGTTAACAAGTTTGCCAATAGTATATTATTTAAAATGGGAACTGTGGTCTCCAAACAAGTTGGGTTTAAATAAAGGCCAGTTTCCTACCTTTAAAACAAGCCATGAACAACCTCTCTACGTGCTCCACAGCCCAAGATATAAAGAAATGACTGACCAGAAAGTTAATGGGTGGGAGGCTGACATGTGACATTCCTAAGGCTTCTCCTGCACAGTGCCGCTGGCGAGCACAGCCTCAGACTCCCTCAGTGTGTGAAGGGCAAAGGAATTCCCTCCTTCTTCTGCTGTGTGAAATCCTGACAGAGTAGGTAAGGTAATCTACAGCCCTTTCTCCACTATGTGAAAACAGCCTTTTCAGGCAGAGTTCTCATTCTGCCTGAAAAGGCTGTTTCCACAAAGTTTCTGTAAGGGGGGTCTTAGTGGCTCATGGCACCCGTGAGTGGGTGGGGCTTTGTCCACCCGTGAGTGGGCAGGGCATGTGCACCCGTGAGTGGGCAGGGCTTGTGCACCCGTGGGTGAGCGTGGCTTGTGCACCCCGGGTGGGCGGAGCCACATGGGGCTGTAAGAGAATGGGCCAAGGGGGGCCTGCAACTGGAGGGACCATGGGGTCCATGAGTGGGGGACCAGGGGGGCTGCAAAGGGGGAGGAGGACACAGGGCAGATTGACTGACATGGTTTCAGAGCAGAAGCAGGAAGTGCAGGGGACCTGGTTTGTGGCCACCATTCACACACAAAAATGTAAATATCTTCAAAACTATGCAAAATAAACAATGAAAATAAATTGCAAAAATCTCAGGAGAACAATTCCTATCAATTTACCTAAGTCATTTTTGGACCACAGTTCCCCTTTAAGTAGTATTTTAGGAGTTTTAAAAGTTTTAATAAATTCAAATAACATCAAACTGGAATTTTTTTCTTTTCGGTTAATTTTAAATAGTTAAAAGCTAGCCTCAAAGGTAACATTATAGCAAAAAGTATGTCCCACTCTGGGTTTGAACATTTTACAGTTTTACAAACTGAACACCCAAATCTAAAAATACTCACCCAACAGTATATATTTTTTGAAAATAATATTTTTTAAAAAAACAGATTTAAAAAAACAAAAAAAACAAATGATAATGATTTATTAGCAAAATCTGTCTTTACATTAAGCCTGCACAAGAATTATTTGTAATCAGAACATTTTTCGTTTTTGGAATGAAAGAACAGTTCATCCCAAGCTAGATTGTAAATAATTGAAATATACTGCTTGATCCACAGACCTGAAGCTCCCTGCAGTTTCACCATACTGGGTTTTTATTCTAGTTCATTTTTTATTTTTTTAATCTTTCTGTCTTTTGTAAAAAGGATTCATTTGTTCTCTTTGCTACTAAATTGATTTTCGTTCAGCACTGTGGCTTACTTATTTTAATTTGTTCTTGATGTCTACCTTCTAATTCTGGATTTTGTGGCAAATTACATCCTTTTATCTCCGATTATTTCACAAATAATTGCCTTTTTAAAACTTAGTGAGGACTTCATCTGGATTTTTTTTTTCATTACTCTATATAAGAACTTTATAAAATTAAAATTGACCTTTTTATATTTTTACACCTATGGACATTTAGGAACCCATTATGAAAAAAAAAAACTAGAAAACTTTGAATTAAAAAGCTCTATCGTTGTTGCATAAATGATGTGGATTTTCCCCCCTAATATTTGAGTGATAACTTATCCAAAGGTAGATTAAAATATTATTTACTTAATATAAAAAATAAGAACTTTAAATCGTGTTATTATAGTGGGATATGACAAACTGTAAAAAATAATGTTCCTTAACATGTATTATGTATAATGTTTAATATCTTTTATAGAAATCAGATCCTATTTATAATGTATTTGGCAAGACAATAGAGATAGATGTATGTTAGACTATGCATCTATGGAAGGCAGGATATGGGATTCCCATGATTACTTTATACACGGGGTGTGAATTAATGCTGGTTCCTGGACTTGGGAGGGGTAGCCAGTTTTGATTTACTGTGTTTCGCATAGACCTTTTGTCTATAAGAACAGGATATGATTGATCAGGATACTGGGGGGGGGGGGATGTTAAATGGAATAAAAAGCTTGGGAGAATCCAGAAGAGGAGGGTTCTTTTGGACTAGGGGTGGGAAGCTCCTGGGACTAGGGAATAAAGGCTATTTTGGACTAGGAGATGCCAGTTGGACTAGTAGAGACTGAGGACACAGACTGGAAATTCGACAGGGTGGAAGCCATGTCAGTAGGATGTCATGTAGGATTTGATGGATACAGGCCAGGACAAAGCAAGGCTCACATTGCATTGAGTATCTTTTCGCTGGCTGCCGCTCAGCCAATCACAGACGCGGCTGCCGGTCCCGCCCCTGCCGGTCCCGCCCCAAGAGTTTGGGGAGCTTTCTTAAAATAAAAATTATGCGGTTGGGGCTGGGGGACCAGAGGGGAGGGTATATTAAAAATTAGATTTAAGTGTGGACATACCCTTTAATCTGCCCAGTCCAGGAACCAATCTTAATTCACACCCTGTGCATTAACTAATTATCATGGGAATGATAGTATCCTGCCTTCCATGGATGTATTGTTTAATAACATGACTGCCCAGGTGTCCTGTGTGAGAATGACATCTATCTCTATTGTCTTGCCCAATATACATTATAAATAGGATCTTGATTTCTATAAAAGATATTAAACATTATACATTAATACATGTAAAGGAACATTATTTTTTACAGTTTGTCATATCCCACTATTAATAACACGATTTAAATGTCTTATTTTTTATATTAATGTAAATATATATTTTAATCTACCTTTGGATACGTTTTATCACTCAAATATTAGGGGGGAAAATCCACATTCATTTATGCAACAACGATAGAGCTTTTTAATTCAAAGTTTTCTAGTTTTTTTTTTTCATAATGGGTTCCTAAATGTCTACATAGTGTTAAAAATATAAAAAGGTCAATTTTAATTTTATAAAGTTCTTATATAGAGTAATGAAAATAAAAAATCCAGATGAAGTCCTTCACTAAGTTTAAAAAAGGCTCAATTATTTGTGAAATAATCGGAGATAAAAGGATGTAATTTGCCACAAAATCCAGAATTAGAAGGTAGACATCAAGAACAAATTAAAATAAGTAAGCCACAGTGCTGAAACGAAAATCAATTTAGTAGCAAAGAGAACAAATGAATCCTTTTTACAAAAGACAGAAAGATTAAAAAAATAAAAAATGAACTAGAATAAAAACCCAGTATGGTGAAACTGCAGGGAGCTTCAGGTCTGTTGGATCAAGCAGTATATTTCAATTATTTAGCAATCTAGCTTGGGATGAACTGTTCTTTCATTCCAAAAACGAAAAATGTTTCCTGATTACAAATAATTCTTGTGCAGGCTTAATGTAAAGACAGATTTTGCTAATAAATCATTATCATTTGTTTTTTTTGTTTTTTTAAATCTGTTTTTTTAAAAAATATATATTTTCAAAAAATATATACTGTTGGGTGAGTATTTTTAGATTTTGGGTGTTCAGTTTGTAAAACTGTAAAATGTTCAAACACAGATGTGGACATACTTTTTGCTATAATGTTACCTTTGAGGCTAGCTTTTAACTATTTAAAATTAACCGAAAAGAAAAAAATTCCAGTTTGATGTTATTTGAATTTTATTTAAAACTTTTAAAACTCCTAAAATACTTACTTAAAGGGGAACTGTGGTCCAAAAATGACTTTAGGTAAATTGATAGGAATTGTTCTCCTGAGAATTTTTGCAATTTATTTTCATTGTTTATTTTGCATAGTTTTGAAGATATTTACATTTTTGTGTGTGATATGGTGGCCACATAACCAGGTCCCCTGCACTTCCTGCTTCCTGCTCTGAAACCATGTCAGTCAATCTGCCCTGTGTCTCCTCCTCCCCTTTGCAGCCCCCCTGGTCCCTCCCACTCATGGACCCCATGGTCCCTCCAGTTGCAGGCCCCCCTTGGCCCATTCTCTTACAGCCCCATGTGGCTCCGCCCACCCGTGGGTGCACAAGCCACGCTCACCCACGGGTGCACAAGCCCTGCCCACTCACGGGTGCACATGCCCTGCCCACTCACGGGTGCACAAGCCCCACCCACTCACGGGTGCCATGAGCCACTAAGACCCCCCTTACAGAAAACTTTGTGGAAACAGCCTTTTCAGGCAGAATGAGAACTCTGCCTGAAAAGGCTGTTTTCACATAGTGGGAGAAAAGGGCTGTAGATTACCTTACCTACTCTGTCAGGATTTCACACAGCAGAAGAAGGAGGGAATTCCTTTGCCCTTCACACACTGAGGGAGTCTGAGGCTGTGCTCGCCAGCGGCACTGTGCAGGAGAAGCCTTAGGAATGTCACATGTCAGCCTCCCACCCATTAACTTTCTGGTCAGTCATTTCTTTATATCTTGGGCTGTGGAGCACGTAGAGAGGTTGTTCATGGCTTGTTTTAAAGGTAGGAAACTGGCCTTTTATTTAAACCCAACTTGTTTGGAGACCACAGTTCCCATTTTAAATAAATATATCTATTGGCAAACTTGTTAACTTTTACTGAAGTTCAGAAACCAACCGAACTTCAGGAAGTTCTGCCAGCTCTATAAATGAGTTACACTGTTGCACCCCTAAAAACTAAATTTTTACCCACTACTGGCCCCACTGTGTAGTGTTGAAAAATCCTTACCTCATATCCCTGTTCCAAATAGCTGGGCAAAAAAATCCAAAAAATGAACAGCAGGAGTCTGCCTGTGTCCAAAATTGTCTCTGCCTCCTGTCTCTCCTTCGGGAGAATTATGACATGTGCACTGCAGTCCTCCCTCCCTTTCCCTCCCGTTTTCATCTCCCTCCCCCTAGCTCCAATCCCCTTTCTGAAGTGTAGGGCTCCCTCCCCCATCCCCAACCGCTATAGTACTTTGTCCCAAAACGTATCCGATCTCTACTTACATTGCCTGTTTCCCCATGCGTTCTGTACAGCCGGTCCGGCCCCTTGCTTTCAGTTTCATGCAAGCAGAGGGCCATGACAGAACGTTGGTGGAAAGAGGCAATGTAAGTAGATTGGATCAGTTTTGTGACAAAGTACTATAGCGGTTGGGGGTGGGAGAGGGAGCCCTACACTCCGGAATTTTTTTTTTAAAAGGGGTGGACATGCCCTTTAATAATGTCCTGTTGCGCTTTATTATGAAGATATACTTCTGTTGCGCTTTTTATGGGTGTAACAACTTATGTTACAATAAATATATTTGATACACAATGAGAAGACCTCTGATTGTGATCCATCATTATCTTTTATTATATTATTATACTGTGTTGTGGCAAACACCAAGGCAATAAAGAAAATTGAATGAAGTGCCGGTCTATTTGTTAAAATTTCTCTCACAATAAAATCCACTCTCACAGTAAATGGGACTCTCATCGCGAACCCCCATTTATAAAACTGACACATTCCTTCCCTATATAAGTACGAACTTGGAATATTCACTCTCCCCCCAAACCAATACAGTAATAAACCACTTATCCCTTTCATATTTTATTGAGAAGCCAGGCAATACAACAGTAACTGGCCCCTTATAAGTTTTTCTGCAGTAACTGGTCCCCTATACATGATACAGCAGTTACAGGTCCCTTTATACAGTGATTACTGCCCCCTATACTTTATACAGTGATTACTGGCCCCTTATACTTTATACAATGATTACTGGGTATTTATATATTATACTGCAGTTACAGGCCCCTTTTACCCAATGCTTACTGGCTCCCTTATACTTTATATAGCAGTTAATGGCCTCCTTTACACGGCTATTACTGGACCCCTATATTTCATACAGTGAATACTGCCCCCTGTACTTCATACAGTGATTACTGGCCCCCTATACTTCATACAGTGATTACTGGCCCCCTATACTTTATACAGTGATTACTGGCCCTCTATACTTCATACAGTGATTACTGTCCCCCTATACTTTATACAGTGATTACTGGCCCTCTATACTTCATACAGTGATTACTGGCCCCCTATACTTTATACAGTGATTACTAGCCCACTATGCTTTATACAGCAGTTTCTTTCCCCGTATAATTTATACAGTGATTACTAGCCCCATATACTTTATACAACAATTACTGCTGTATATATAAAATGCCATGTCTAACAATACTCACTGACCTGTATATATAAAAAGCCCCCATAGACAGTAAAGCCCCTGACTAAGTTATAGGGCCATAACATACCATCAATAGACCATTGTTTGTATGTATTCTATTTCTGGTCTCTAGTTGTACTTTAATATGGATGTACAACAGCCATATTTTATATATATATATTGAGTCCTCAGTGCATTGAAGTAAATAGGTTATTGTGACTTTATAAAGTTATTAACTTCTTGCAGAATCTTACAGCTTTGCAGGAATTTTCTAGTACTACACACTTGCAGCCTTCTTGTCTTTAGTCATTTTCATATTTTGCTCCTTCCCATTTTTTAAAACCTTTTCTCTCTTTCTATTATGCATTTTATTGCATTGCATTGGCTTTACACTCTATTCAACTCTACTGTGCACAATTATCTGCTTCCATCACTATTTTTCAATAGACTTTTGACAAAAGTATGTTTAGTCTAGGTCCCTAAGGCTTTCTTCAAACCAAATATTTTGCTGCAATGCATGTTTTAACACTGGTGATAGATAATGTCTCACTTCATATTTTATTGCACTTGACCTTATTCTTTCCCAATAGACAGGACATTGCTAGCCATACATTATAAGCTTATAAATTGAATAGTCAATAGTATGAAGGTGAAGTATAATAGTATAATTTATGATATCAGACAACAATTACTGGTTCCTAGCTACTGCCAACAAGCAAAAAAAAAATAGTTATACATACTCTGAATGCATGATTCAACAATGTATGATTCATTCATATTCAACATTATGGCTAATGGCCACAAGTGATATGCCTGCGTCTGCGTCCCATCCTTTCTGTCTCATACTCCCTGTCACACCTTTTGGTGCTTGTGATCCTGTCTTAACCCTTGCAATTTTCTTTCAATATAAAAGTCTTGTTAAAGGGGACTATAACTTCAATGCATTGCTTCCTTATTATGGCTTTAAAATAGGAATTACAGAGCAATACCCCCTCAGCATTTTACTGTAAGGATTACTGAGCAGTAGCGCTATACGGTGGTTTTAATAATTCCAGTATGCTATTAAATAAAACTGCATAACCACTGTGATTGTGTGTGTATTCATTTTTAAAGATTATTGTGTGTGTTCAAGTCTGGGCTAGCCTTTTTCATTATTAATGTGTTTGAAGTGCAGACAGCAATCAATTTTAAAATGTGCCATCTGTAATAAAAAAATATTAAAAATGTATCCATAATATAACTGAAACAAAATGAATTTTACGTTGCCATAGCAAGAAAAAACATAACTAAAAGTCTGCTGGCAAAGTGTAACTGAGAAATGTAAACATTCACATCAAAACCTCTTGTTTGGTTTACTATATAAAGTAAAACACTAAGGGGGCGAGAAATCTTACTCAAGCTCAAGTCTCTTTTAAAGAAAAAGTGTAATTAGGAACAATTTATCAAATGGGGCCAGTTAGGGAGCACTGGGATCCAGCAAAGGGCTTGTTAATCTCTTTCAGTTATTTTAGTAGCAGCACATTCACAGACATTTTTCTTCTCTCAGCATTTATTCTAGGTAAGTCTAACTTGAATTTGTTCTAACCCAAACAAATACATTTGTAGAAATGCTAAATATAAAATAACACTGATTTCACACATACATTAAAATACAGATAAGGACATTGAATGTATGACAGACTTTTGTCTAAGACAGACTTTCACAGTTCCCCATGTGATTTCATTCATTTCAATCTCAGCGCAACATTTTTTTTTTTTATCAATGCCAAAATAGGGGCATCAAAGTCAAGATCAGGAAACATCCCTTTCCGGAAAGATCAATACTTAGGTAATCAGAATTGATCACCTAATATTGATCTGCACCTTTACATTTTTCACTTGCAAAGGCACTGGACAACCAGGGAAGTTCTATTTGTGAATGGATCTCTTTGATGGATTGGAAAAAAGCCAATGTAATACCAATATTCAAAAAAGGTAACTATAGACCTGTAAGCCTAACATCAGTGGTGTTCCACATTTACTAAAGGTAAAATATTTTCTTCTATTACTTAATAATAATACATTGGGTATGATTATATCTATTTTTTTCCCCTACAATGGAAAACACTTCAATAAAATCTTGTAAGGAGTAGAGATGGGCTGTAATTTTGCCTTAAAACAGTTTTGGGACAAAATGATGAGACAAAGATTTATCAACAGAATTTTGGCATGAAAATTACTGCCAAATGTTTGTCATAAACTAAATCTATGATTTAGACATCACAATAACATTTTGCTACTGAAATTTACCTGCATTTCATATACCCACCAATGTAACAAACCTGTCCATCTCCGAGTGCAAAAAATGTGTTGTGTAATAAAAAATGTACATTATAGTAATAAAAAAAGGTAAGAATAATTTTGTAATATTATATGTAAATAATATTTAATAGTTTTCTTTCATTCTTTTCATTATTTTATTAGGAGCCTGAAATATAACATTTATGCCTTTGACTTGGTTCCCTGTTTCTCACAATTTGAGTTGCTGTTGATAATAATCTGGATATAGTTATGAAGGGCACTTTGAGATAGAACCTATACTTTTATATAGTTATATATAGTGTAGCACCTATACTTTTCATCAAATTCTAAAATGACAGGTGCCCCGCTCACTCTCCTCCTATGTCCGTCCCATTCCACGCCCCTCTTCCTGTACCCTCTGAAGCCTAAACATGCCCTCTTTTTGCCCTCACTATGACAACATCCTGTTTTCTTGCCCATAGTATGACAATATCCTGTTTCCACCCTGCCCTTTTTAAAGCCAAAACACACCCACTTCTCGTCCCAGACATTGCCAATTTTCTGTCAGTTTACCCAAATTATAACAATTTAGCAGACAAACTGGCAAAAGTTTATGTCATATATTTTATATATTCTATTGTGTTAATATATAATATGTTACGGTACATGTTTATTATTACGACAATAGGGTACACATCTTTGCTTGTTATGAGAACAACACAGACATAAATCCAAAACAAACCCACTTTTTGCCACAGACTGCATTTTTCTGTCGAGTTACCCAAGTTATAACACCGTTCCCTTTTCCCCCCTAAGCCGGATTATCTTATAATTAATACTAACAACTATTTAACAGTTCCTAAACATGTATTAATTATTTCTGCAGCTAGAGAGCTTTTACAACAGCAATATATATTTTACAGCTTGTAATTGAACATACCTGCAACATACAATCAACAAGTTTCGACATGTTGACTTTCTCCACTACTGCTGTGTGTAATAAGTTGTCCCACCAGAAACAATTCAATGAATTAAACAGTCCTTTTTCGTGTTTGTAATAAGCTGTCCCACCAGAAACAATTCAGTGAATCAAACAGTCCTTTCGTGTTTGTAATAAGCTGTCTCACCAGAAACAATTCAGTGAACAAAACAGTCCTTTTGTGTTTATAATAAACTGTCCCTCCAGAAACTTTTCTCCATTACAGCAGCTTTGTGTTTGCAATATTCTGTCCCACCAGAAACTATTCAGTGAACCAAACAGTCCTTTCATGTTTGCAATAAACTGTCCCATCAGAAATATTTGTCAATTACAGAAATTTGCATTTGCAATAAGCTGCCCCACCAGAAACAATTCAGTGAACTAAAAGGTCCTACCTAAAGGGCATTTTGTTTTTTGCTTACACAAATAGGTTTTTCACTTACACAGATATCTGTTGTATTCAGTTAGATCAACTGGAACTAAAGTTTAGTTCTTGAAGTTGTTTCGCTAGTCATGTTGCTGTCTGGCATTGTTTACTGCAGCTAAGTCTGTTATCTACCAGAACACCCAATTTTTTTTCGGCTGACTAGCGAAACGTCTTCAAGAACTAAACTTTAAGTCCAGTTGATCTAACTTAATACAACAGATATCTGTGTAAGTGAAAAACCTATTTGTGTAAGCAAAAAACAAAAAGTATCCACACATAGTTAGGGTCAGATTAAATTTCAGGGAGTGGCATGGCCACTTAGTATGGTGTGGACTGACAACAAATTGTAGTGTGACCATTGGTCCGCTAGTTTGGTTTGAAGAAATAACAAAGTACAGTCTATTACATTCCTTTTATGGAACTTTCTTGTAATAAAAGAAAAATCTTTAACATTTATATCAAATAGATTTAAACAGTAACAGCAAATTTGGTGTGGACAGATAAAATTTACACATCAGGAGATTCAATAAAAGTTCTTATCGTTTAAAATGGTGCTAATTTGCCCAACCAATCAGGTCTTATTTACATTTGAAAGCTAAGATCTGATTGGTTGGGGCAAAATTAGCACCATTTTAAACGATAAGAACTTTTATTGAATAACCCTGTATGTTTCTAGCAAAATATTTAACATTTGACAAATAGAAATTTGTCTTATTGTTTTATAAAATAAAAACACATGGAACTTATAATGTAATGTAATATAATAAATTCTAGTTAACAATTTAACACTTGCCAAATAGTTTAAGAAGTAACAGCTAATTGTCTTGTTATTGTTTTATAACTAAAATATGGTGCTAATTTTCATGTTTATTATTATTATTATTACTATAAGCTCTCTAGCTACAGAAATAATTAATACATGTTTAGGAACTGTTAAATAGTTGTTAACATTAATTATTAGATAATCCGGCTTAGGGGTAAAAACCGGGTGAATTGACAGAAAAATGTCACTGTATGAGGCAAAAAGTGGGTTTGTTTTGGATTTATGTCTGTATTGTTCTGATTACAAGCAAAGATGCATACCCTATTGATGTAATCACAAACATGTACCGTGATGTATTATATTAATGCAATAAAATATATAAAATATATACCAGTTTGTCTGCTAAATTGTTATAACTTGGGTAAGCCGACAGAAAATTGGCAAAGTCTGGGGCAAAAAGTGGGTGTGTTTTGGCTTCAGCAAGGGCAGGGTGGAAACAGGATAATGTCACTCTATGGGTCAGAAAAAGGAAACAGGATGTTGTCGTGGTGTGGGAAAGAAAACAGAAAACAGGATGTTGTCATAGTGAGGGCAAAAAGAGGGCATGTTAAGGCTTTAGATGGGACAGGAAAAGGGGCGTGGAATGGGACAGACATGGGAGGAGAGTGGGAGGGGTGTGGGTGGAGAGTGGGAGGAGTGTGGGTGGGTCACCAGTCACTTTTGAGTTTGACAGAAGTTTAGGTGATTTACTGCTAGAACAAATTTCCCAACACCAGCTTGTGTTAATGCACATATTATTTTTATTATTGTAGGAACCTACTCGAACATTTTTGCAGGGCCTCATTTCTAATGAGGCAGAGTGAGAAAATTGTCAAAAAAAAATCTCTAAAAAAAATTGCGTGTACTAGGAGAGCTTAGTGGGCACCATTCAAGTGCCCCCCTTGCACCCTCGATCCCCAATCAATTTTGCCCAAAACCGATGTGGGGATCACTGGTAATTAAACCCTGTAGTGCTGGGAGTTCCTCTGATGCCGGGGACCTCCCCTGGTCTTCCCCCCAAACTGCCTTGATGCTCAAGGGGAGGAAGTGAACTTGCAATCAACACTGATCACAAGTTCACATCATAGTAACATAGTAATTGAGGTTGAGTCCAAACTTTTCACCCTCCTTTTTAATCCTACTTAATAGTTGATGCAAAGATAGGCAAAAATAAAAAAACAGCTAAAAAAGGGGTGGGGGGGGGTGGGAATCCTTCCTGACTCCAAATGGCAATCAGAAAGTATCCCTGGATCAACCAGAACTGCAATATACTGTAGTGTATAAGTACCAGTAATTCTCAATATGTTTTAGTTTTAGAAACTTACCTAGGCTGCTTTTCAAACTATTCAACTATTTAAGATACCTTTCCTAGCCTAAAGATTAAACTTATTTAGGATATCCACAAGTCCTCTGATGACCTATTTGTTAACAATGCACCAAAGAGTTTATTGTAATGCCCATTAATATATTTGTATAAAGTGTTCATAACCCCATGCAAATGCTGCTTCTCCAAAATAAACAACCCTAACTTATCTAACCTGCCTGCATAGTCAAGCTCCTACATTCTCTTCATTCTCTTCATTATTTTAGTTGCTCTTCTCTGAACTGCTTCCATTTCCAAGATGTCCCTTTTGTATAGGGATTCCAAAACTGCAACGCATATTGCAAACGAGGCCTTGTTAATAGGGAGAATAATATTTTTCTCTCTTCTATTCCCCACGTTATACAAGACAATATCTTGCTAGCTCTAGCTGTTGCTGTCTGGCATTATTTACTACAGGTAAGTCTGTTATCTACCAAAACCCCCAATTTTCTTTCCATTAAAACAGTTATTTATGGTGTAGGTTGCACATGGATTGTTAATCCCCAAATGCATCACCTTACATTTATCAACATTGAATCTTATCTGCCATTCTGCTGCCCATTTTCATAATATATCTAGGTCTGCTTGCAGCAATTGCACATCATTGAAATTTCCAAAGCTCTGCATAGTTTAGTGTCATCCACAAACAGAGACCTTGCTCTCAATGCCCCCTTGTAAGGCATTTATAAACAGAGTACAGGACACTGAGGCACTCCACTTTAGCCCAATATAGATGTATCTCCATTGACCACCACTCTCTTTGTGATCCCATAAAAAATGTAAAAATGTTTTTTTCTAGGCCAACAGCCCTCAGTTTATACGTTAGTCGTCTAAGTGGCAAAGTATCAAAGGTTTTAGCAAAATCATAGTATACTACATCCTCTGCTATGCCTGAATCTAAATTCTAACTCACTTCTTCTTAAAAACCAATTAAATTTGTCTGGCACAATCTATTTCTCATAAATCCATGCTGGCTACTAGTAATAAAATCAGTTATGGAGACAAAGTCAAGGATATGATCCTGTAACAAAGTTTCCAGTACGTTCCCTACCACTGACGTTAGGCTTACAGGTCTATAGTTACCGGGCTGGGAACAACTATCTTTTGTTGAATATTGGTATTACATTGGCTTTTTTTCCAATCTAGCATCACATCGCCAGACAAAAGTGAATCTGAAAAGATAAGAAACAGTGGTCTGAACTTTACCAGTTTCTGGGTGCAAATGGTTTTACCAATGACTATGATCCAACCATTTAAAAGTGCCAATTTGCCAGTTTCTGGGTGCCAATGGTTTTACCAATTTCTATGTGGCAACAATTTAAAAGTACCACTTTGATTTTACCAATGTCTATGTGTCAACCATTTAAAGATGCCACTTTGCCAAACTTTGCCTTGTCTGGGTGCCAATGGTTTTATCAATGTCTATGTGCCAATTATTTAACAGTGCCACAATCTTTACAAGTATCTGGTTGCCAATGATTTTACCAATGTCTGTGCCATCCATTTATCAGTGCCAATTGGCCTAGGATTTTACCAGTGCAAGTGTGTCAGAAAAAAAAAATCAGAAAAATACCGTTGAAGTCAATCTGATTAAATCATTCTGTATTAGTAATATCACTTGTTTATTGTCTGTCTGTATCTTCAAGTCTGTCTAGCTATTTGCCTGCCTCTCTATCTCTTTGTACCACTCTATCTCTCTGTCTCCTTTTTTTTTTATCAATTGGTCTATACAGTATTCATCTGTCTGTGTGTTTTCAAATTAGTGTCTGTGTAATTGTGTGCTTAAAAATGGACTTCAAAAAAATCCTAAAGTCCATTTCCCAAAGAGGTAGGAAAACCCATTCAAACCTCTTTGAGTGACTTCTAGCTAGAGTGGTGAGCTAGCACTGAAGGTTCAGCTGATACATAAGCAAAAGTTTGACAGCTCACTGCTAATAGCCACTCAGAGAGGTAGGTTTTCTACCTTCCTGGAAAATGGACTTTTTTAAAATCTAAAAAAAATGGGTTCATATTTGCCCTTTAAAGGGTGTTTGTATTTGTCAAATTGTATGTTTTAACATGTGAAAATTGTTTGTCTGAGTGGGTTTGTATACGTGTACGCTAATGTTTTTCTGTTAAGACGTGTTGTAGTGTGTGTATAACATCATGTGTGTCCAAGTTAGTGTGTGTTATGGGGGGACCAATAATTTTCCCAGTATGGGGCCCAGAAAGGTCTGATGGCAGCCTTGTATCCATATATGTGATATAACGTTTGGTTCAGAAAATGTGGAACACTTACACTTAGTGATAAGTTTGTTAACACTATCTCTCTATTTTGGGTACTACCATTGACAGGAGAAAGCTCAGTCCTTACAAAGAGAAAACAAATGTAACTATAAGGTTTTGGTGGAATAGGGACTTGGCATCTCCCAGAGATCCATAAACACACCCATCCTGTAGCACAAGGGAGGACTTATCTTCTTTCACTTATTTGCACTCACATTTCTGTTAATTAGATGATAGTGGAGAGCAGAGTCAGGAGTTTAAATCTGCCACCCATCTTAGGCCGTTTACATACTGAGACGTGCATAACACTGGGAACATCGCACTCACAGTGTTGATCCGTGTTCCTCTGTATTAACGCATAGCGGTGTTCATTTTTTAAAATGATACCACTATGTGTTAAACGCAGCAAACTGCTGCAATGCAGTGTGTTGGAAGCATTACAGCTCATAGGTGGGAAATGTTGTCTTCTATGACCAAACATTTGGTGGTAATCGCACCAAAACATCCCCTAGTGTGAACAAGTATGAGCAGGTGAATGAATCTCACTCACTGTTCACTACAATGGAAAGCACCAAGGTTCATAAGAGAGCTTTGACGTTATGGCCCAATAAATATAGCAAGGATTGGCCCCGGTGGAAAATTTACCCTATGCCTACTGGCCAACTGGGGGTTAGACATTTCAATTTGGTGTAAAATTCAACAAAGAGCTCAAGTGTCCAGGAGGTGCCTAGTATATATTTCTGCTATGGTTGTATATTTCACTCAAAAATGCAGTCAAATCTGCAGAAAAGTTACAAAATGCTATTAACTTGTCAAAACTTAGTTATATAGGCACAAAATCCTTCTGGCATAAAAGGAACAGTCAGGGAGATTCAATAAAAGTTCTTATCGTTTAAAATGGTGCTAATTTTGCCCCAACCAATCAGATCTTATTTAATATTTGAAAGCTAATATTTAATTGGTTGGGGCAAAATTAGCACCATTTTAAATGATAAGAAATTTTATTGAATAACCCTAAATAAATTTAAAAAGTGTCAGGAACTGAAAGGGTTAACTGCTCTCTATACTAGTACAGAGAATATGGATGTCAGTCATATTTGAGAATTGCCACAAATTCTAGGCAGATTCCATTCCATGGAATGGCCAGCTTGACTGTTCATTTTTTTTTTTTCATTTTTAACAGTTGACAGTTTGGAACAGTAAATGTAAACCTAATTGCTGAAAAAACTAAGGCTTTTAAAATGTTTTTCTGCAGAATGTCACTGCGGTAACCTCTCATTTATGAGTGATGAATGTTGGATAAACATATAACAACTTCCTTTCCAACTCCAGCATATGCATTTTTCCATTTACGCTTTGGAAACTATATGTATAATTTATTACAGAGCTATTAAGTGGGTGTATCCAGTATAGTTAGATTTGATTGTCTGACAACAATTTTAGTCTGTGGTAAGCTATTATTTATGGAAGTCCATAATAAATATTCTTAATTTTTAAATATTTTACATTTCCTAAAATATTTGTGGATGATAAAGTCATATTTTGCTCATATACTCTGATTACTTATTCTGCAGTTAAATGGGAATTAGGGTTTAACAAATTCTAACCTAAAATGTTTTTTCATGCTATTAAAATTAGTTTCTGCAGTTATATGGAACAGTGGAAGTTTATAAAAAAAAAAATTACAAACAGATAATGTCAGCAACCCCGGTGGTAACTGGCAGTTAAACAGTGAAAAGGAGAATATTTAAAAAAGTAATTTCATCAAATTAGTTTTCTGTGCTTAGTATAGTATAGTATAGTATAGTATAGTATAGTAAAGTATAGTATTTGAAGTTAAATAAATGCATCCATCCAGTCCAACCTACCCAGCAATACTCACATTTCCTGCCTAACTGTTGATCCAGAGGAAGGCAAAACAAAAACCCAACCAGAATTATGAAGGAAAAAAATCCTTCCTGACTCCAAGTGGCAATTGAAAATATCCCTGGATCAACTCTACTTTATATATCAATACCAGTAACTTGCAACATTCCATGTTTGCAGAAACTCATCCAGCTTTTTTTCTTAAAATATTCATAGAACCTGCCATCACCACGTCCACTGGAAGACCGTTTCATAGTTTTACCGTTCACAGTGAAAAACCCTTTCATACTTGAATACGTCTTAAGGGATGTTCGCGTTTCCTCTGATATCTTCTATTGGTGAAAAATGCCTCAAACAGTATATTGTATGGCCCGTTAATGTATTTATACACAGTTATCATTTTCTCTAGTGTACATAATTGTAACTAATCCAATCTGTCTTCATATTCAACCCCCCATTCCCTTTATTATTTTAGTTGCCCTTCTCTGAACCATTTCCATTTTCAAGATGTCCTTTTTCTACACAGGATTCCAAAATTGCACTGCATATTCAAAATGAGGCCAATGATTTGTAAAGAGCTTAAGCTTAAGTTATAGGGCATGCCCACCATGTGTGGAAGAAGTCACCCCTGTGATTACATCTCCTTCTAAAACAAAGTGGGTCTGTACCAAGGTATAGCTAGCTAGTACTGTTGGTATGTATTTGGTACATTGGTGTATGTGTGAGACATTACTTTCAGAGCTGTTTAACATAAAGGTACATTAAGGGGCATATTTATAAAAGAGCGAAAAGTAGCGAAATGTTTTCGCATTCGCTTTTCGCGTGGGTTTTCGCCAAAAAGACAGTTAACGCTATTTATAAAGGTAGCTTTAACGAATGGCGAAACCGTTTCCGCGAGCTATCGCTAAACCCTTTTCGCCTAACTTCGCAATGGTAATTTTAGCGAAAAAGGAGCAAAAAGGCATAACGCGATTTATAAAAGAGTGAAAGGTGGTTTTTGCGTTAAAAAGAGCGAAAGATTAGCGCGACCCTGAAGGTGGTGAAAAGTCATTGTTTGAGCGAAAAGGCATTCTAATGGGTAATATGCCTTGAAAAAGCGAACGCGCATTAGAAGGGCGATCGCGCATTAGAGTGTAATATGCCTTGGAAAAGCGACATTAGAAAGGCGAACGCGCATTAGAATGTAATATGCCTTGGAAAAGCGACATTAGAAAGGCGATTGCGCATTAGAATGTAATATGCCTTGGAAAAGCGAGCGCGCATTAGAAAGGTGAACGCGCATTAGAAAGGCGAACGCACATTAGAAAGGCGAACGCACATTATAATGGAATATGCCTTGGAAAAGCGAACGCGCATTAGAAAGGCGAACGCACATTAGAAAGGCGAACGAACATTAGAAAGGCAAACGCGCATTAGAAAGGCGAATGTGCAGTGCAAAAGAAAATTGTATTCCAATTGAGAAATTCTAAGAAGATTGACTAAATAAGACATGGCTGACTTCTTGGTAAATGTGAGGTGGCCATTTTGAACTTGACATCATTTTCTAGTGGGATTTTCTGGTTTCGAATGGTTTTCACAATGCAGTCTTCTTAGATGCGTTAAGTTTTCGCTGCAATACTTTTCGCTCTTTATCGCGCCGGTTCGCCTTTTTCAGCCGCGAAGTGTTTTTTTTCGCTTTTTTATAAATAAGGCGAAACGAAGCCCCAAATGGCGCTATTTTCGCTGCGATGTGCTGCGCTAATTATTTGGCGAAAAAGACAATCCTTTATAAATATGCCCCTTAGTCTTCCCTTGTTTATGGTATCAAATATGTCTCCCCATTGGGTGTGTTTTAATAATTGCTGTATATTAGCCTCAGAGTCTAATTGGAATTTTGTTTGAAAGCCTGTTGGGATGGTTGAAACTAATTGTATAGTTGTGACAGTACTTGTTTAGAGGTTGGGTAGTGAAGACATAATTTTTCTAATCCCTTCAATCCCTTCAGTATAATCATTTTCCTTCCTTGATCTTATCACTGTGTTAAGTAAATTATTAATTTGGAGAACCCAATATACATTACTATGAATGAAAAGCCTTCCAACCACCTCAAGGTAACCCCAGTCTGGGAGGTCCTAACTTTAACCTTTTTTACTTCAATTACGATTAGCAAACTTTAGGCTGGGGGAAGGTGTACAGAAGATTGGCCTCCCCCTGAAAGCATACTTATGTGCGCCTCTATTACCTTTTTGCTTGTGCTATAGCTTGGAGTCCAGAGGTAGAGGACTAACAGAGGCTGAACCTACAACTACAGTGGCAAGTTGCTATAGGAGAGCCTAGGCCCAACCAAACCAATTTGTATGGTCACTGAAAGAAGCCTTGTATATATGCGGACAAACTCAAACATTCCCTAGTGTGTAAAGGAAGTTCATTTTTAATAATGTTTTGGTGACTTGTACTTTTTCCTCTGGTCATTTGCCAGGTGACCGAGCTATCTACTGCCATCTACCATGCTTTTTCTACCTATTATTTCGAACTTTCAGATTTTTTGCTCCACTGACTTCTATGGGTTTGTTTTGGGATTTTTCCAAAAATTTCAACAACGGAATAGATCTCGACAGTTTCAAACATCTCTATAAACCACCAATAGGCAGTTATAAGAAAAAAAGCAAATGTTTCAGACCAACTCTAATCAGCCCCTTCTTTGACTAAGAGACCCAATGAAAATTGGAAAATTAAAAAAACCATGTATTTCACTTTCAGAATCCTCTCTGCCATTTTATTTGTGTATATGCAAATTACCATACATTATTATGTACAGAAACGATAGGCCGTATTCATAAAGGTTCGTTTTTGTTGTCTGATGTCTGATAACAAACCTTTATACTGAAAATAAATAAAAAAATGTATTTATTTCATTTTTAGGATAGCAATATAATTCCTTTAAGGGCTAGGCCACACTAGGACATTTTTTGCGCATTAGCGAGTGCACTTTCACATTTGATTGCGCATGTAATTTCGGTCAGAATGGAAATCGCGGGAACGCAAAAATTCCCACGATTTCCGATGCACATGTGATTGTGCATCTGTTCCGTTTTGTGAACACCATTTTTTGCTCAAATGCATGCATTTCCAGAATCGCACACGCAATTGCTTGCAATAATGATTCGGTGCATCATAGTGTGGCCTCAGCCTTAATGTTCATTATTTTACATTGCAGAACTAGACTGCTGCCAAAAAGCAACATTGCCATTGTAAAAAGGACCTCTACTAGCGGTCCTTTTAAAATCGCTTTAAAGGTTCACTATGGGACATTACTGATAAGGAATTTTTAAAAATATGTCCCTAGCTATAGTTGGACATCATGACCACAACAGTGGTTGATTTCCTGGCCATATTCCTAGGTTTGTCTGCTGGTACTAAGGCTGGATATTTTAGCATATAGATGGTTAATCAGCCATAAGGAATATCAATTAAGCTCCTGACCAGATAAAATACATCTAAGGGGTTTAAAAGAGTTAGGTTCTGTTTTAGCCAAGCCATTATTCATTATCTTCTCAGATGTCTGGATTCATATTCTATTTAATCTGTTTATACTGTACTTTATACTTGGAAGTATGAATTGAGAGCAAGGGCTCTGTTTTTTCTGATGCCACAAAACTGGCAACACCAGATGATATGCAACTGCTGCAAGCATATCTAAGGATTGTCAAAATGGGGTGATGCATTTAACATGTCTTGTTTAAAATCTTCTTCAACCCTCTAGCCATCTTTTCTCCCAAAACACCTGCACTGTCATTAGTGAGTTGCAACCCAATACTACTAGTAGAGCCTGTAGCTGACAGAAAAGTCTGTTCAGTTCTCTAAAAACCCAAACCCTTCTTCCTTACACCAACCTCTTAGGCACGCATTAATACATCTAAGCTCCCACTGCCTGCCTAGCTTAGCATGTGGCTGCAGTAGTATTTCCAAAAACACTTCCCTGGAGGTCCTTGCTTTTTACTTGGCCCCTAGCTTTCAGAAATGCTTTTTAAGGACCTCTCCTTCTCCTCTAACTTTGTCATTGGCACCAATGTGGGTCCCACCCAGCCCCACCCAATAATCTGTCTACATGATCCACCACATGCTGAACCCTAGCATCAGGTAGGCAACAGAAAGTTCATCATGTAGGGTCTTGACGGCAGATGACCCTATCTACCTATCTAATAATGGAGTCCCCTACCACAACCACCTGACTAGCCTCCCTGATGCTAAGTTCTTCCTACCTTGTATTAGAGATGGCAGTGCCATGGGTACTCAAGGGATTAGCCCGCTCCATACATGCCAATTCTGAGCTGTCCTCCTCCACTTCATCACCTAAAGTGACAAATCTGTTGGGAATAATATATATAAAATTATAACAAAAAACAAAATTTGATAATATAGAGCAATCTGTGCTCTATTTGCAATGCAAGCCCTCATTGTTCTTTTATAGTGTATATATAATGTATAATGTCCGGGGATGTGCCTCTGGATTGGAAAAAGGCTGATGTTATTCCAATATTCAAAAAGGGTAGTCATTCACAGCCAGGTAATTACAGGCCTGTAAGTTTAACTTCAGTGGTGGGGAAGATCCTGGAAAGTTTAATAAGGGAACATGTTCTAGAGTATGTTTCAAGGACTGACATTATAAGTAGTAACCAGCACGGATTTAGGAGGAATAGATCTTGTCAAACTAACTTGCTTGGTTTTTATGAGGAAGTAAGTAGAAATTTAGACTCTGGCATAGCACGAGATGTAGTTTACTTGGATTTTGCAAAGGCTTTTGATACAGTCCCCCATAGGTGACTAATATATAAGCTAAGGTCTGTTGGTCTGGGGAGTCACATTTGTACATGGATAGAAAATTGGTTAATGAATAGGATGCAGAGAGTAGTTGTTAATGGGGCTTCATCATTATGGACTAAAGTGCGAAGTGGGGTGCCACAGGGATCTGTGCTGGGGCCGCTTCTATTTAATCTATTTATTAATGATTTGGAAGTGGGTATTGTCAGCAAGGTTTCTGTGTTTGCTGACGACACAAAACTTTGTCGACCATTAAAAACTTCAGAGGATGTGCAATAGTTGCAAGGGGATCTAGATAGATTGTCACATTGGGCTGCTAAGTGGCAGATGAAATTCAATGTTGATAAATGTAAGGTGATGCATTTTGGACTTGTGCTACTTATCCTTGTGCTACTTATACTATAAATGGCTCTGTGTTAAGTGAATCCCTGTTGGAAAGGGATCTTGGAGTTTTGGTGGATAATAAACTTAAAGGTTCAGAGAAGGGCAACTAAATTAATAAGGGGATTGGGGGAGCTTGAATATGAAGAGAGACTGGAAAAGTTATTTATTTAATTATTTTAATTATGTACTCTGGAGACAAGGCGCTTGCATGGGGATATGATTACTGTGTATAAATACATTAATGGGCCATACAATAAACTATCTGGGGCATTGTTCACCAATAGAACATGTCAGAGGACACGAGGACATCCCTTAAGACTTGAAGAAAAAAAGTTTAGGCATCAAGTAAGTAAAGGGTTTTTCACTGTGAGAACGATTAAACTATGGAACTGTCTTTCAGTGGACGTTGTTATGGCAGGTTCATTGGTCAGTTTAAATTTTAAAAAAAGCTGCATTAGGTTCTACAAACAAGGAATGTTGCAAGTTATTGGTATTGATACATAAAGTAGAGTTGATCCAGGGAAATTTCCGATTGCCAAAAAAAAGGATTTTTTTTTCCCCCTTCATAAATTTGTTGTTTTTTTTTTGCCTTCCTCTGGATCATATCTGTTGTATTCAATTAGATCAACACGGCTGAGTCCTGACCCTGTGTACCTGCATCTTAAGGATAAAGGACATACCTTTGAAGATTGTAATGTTAACATATTGGCGAAGGAACGTGACTGGTTCAAGAGAGGTGTTAAGGAGGCTATTTATGTGAAAATAAAGAAACCAAGCCTAAATAGAGGTGGGGGGGTTCGACACCAACTGTCTGCCATGTACAATGCTGTTTTAACACCTTACTCTGGGCGTTCCTATAACACCTCTTAGCCACTATCCAATCACACCCTTAACACCTGGCTGTGATATGCTAATTGGGATTTTCCAGGGTACATAATTGCCACAGATTCTTGTACAAGTCATTCTGAATTGAGAAAGCCAGTCGGATGACTAGCAAAACAATCTTCAAGAACTACATTTCAAGTCCAGTTGATCTAATTGAATACAACAGATATACCATGACCTGGATGAATGAGAACCTTCACAAGCATCTTCCTCTGGATCAACAGTTAGGCAGGAAATGAGGATATTGCTAGATGGGTTGGACTAGATGGACGTATAAATATTATACTATACTACTATTCGCTTTAACCAATTTGATAAAACTTTACCCTTTATGATATGGAATGCTCATAAAGCATATATTAGAGGTATCTAAATCAAAATAGCAGCATACCAAAAAAGGAAAAGAAATGAACAAAGAATAAATTTATTAAATAAATTAAAAGATCTTGAAGACAAACATAAACAAAACCCTACACAAGAAATATATCAATCTTTACACAAAACTAAATTATAATTACAACAATTAAATCTATATCAATATGACAAACTATTAAGGAAAACAAGAGCTACTTATTATGCACAAGGACCAAAAGCCAGCAAGGCTCTAGCTAATAAATTTAAAAATAAACAAATTAAAGTCAAAATATCATATACTGTATTATAAATGATAAAAAAGAAAAAATAACAGACCCCCCCAAAAATTGCCAACTCTTTTGCCCAATACTACGAAATGCTATACAACCTTCAAAAAGACACCAGAATACACAAACCAAACAAAAACGAGATAAATAATTTTTTTAACTCAATAAATGTACCCACCTTAGGCACAACACAATTACAGGCCATTAACAAACCAATACAAAAATCAGAAATACTAAAATCCATACTTAATCCATGCCCTCTAATAAATCCCCAGGACAAGATGGATACACTACAGAATACTATAAAGTTTTTCACGAAATATTGGTCCCACATTTACACACAGTATTTAATAACACAGTAACACAAAAAATTTTCCCCAAAGAAATGTTGCCAGCTATGATTATTCCAATACTAAAACCACATAAAGACCCATCATTAATAACAAATTACAAACCCATATCACTTCTAAAGGTAGATATTAAAATATTTGCAAAAATAACAGCAACACGTCTACAGTCATATCTACCCCAGTTAATCTCTATAGATCAGGTTGGTTTTATAAATGATAAGCAACCATATGACAGCACTAGGAGATTTATAAATATCATAAACTGGTCTAAAATAAAAAATATAATAACTTTAATAATAACTTTGGATGCCGAAAAGGCATTTAATTAAAATTTTATATAAAAGGTTGGATTATGAATGCAATAATGACACTATGCCAACCCAACAGCAACAATATATATTTCAAACATGATATCAAAATGTATCTCTTCTTATATTTATATCCTTTATCTCCTCTTATATTTAACTTAATGATTGATCCTTTAGCTGAATATATACGTATAAATGAAAATATTGAGGGAGTAAAAATAGGAAACCAATCACACAAAATCAGTCTATATGCAGACGACATAATACTAGCCATCACAAAACCGATAGCCTCACTAATACATCTACAAAACACACTTAATATATTTGGTAATCTCTCATATTATAAAGTTAATAACGCTAAGTCACACATACTACAGATAAACACCTCTACAACACTACACATCTTTCTGAAAGCAAAATATGATTTTATATGGGTAAGTGATAATATAGAGTATTTAGATATAAAACACAAATCTACAGACCTTGACAAATTATTCCAACTAAACTATGAATCACTACTATCCAAACTCACAGCAGACCTACAACTCTGGAATACCAAATTCTTGCCATGGCTAAACAAGGTTAATATAAAAATGTTTTTATTGCCACAACTATTGTATAAATGTAGAGCTTTACCTATCCCCATGCCTGACGCCTTTTTTTTTACCAAGATAGATAATTTGATTACATCATTTATATGGAGTGACAAACAATCTAGAATAAAAACAGCACTGTTGATTAAATCCAAACAAGCAGGAGGGATTGCTCTACCCAAAATGAAGGACTATTACTTATCTACAATACTAGAACAACTAAGATATTGGTGGCCAACAACAAATCCAGTTAAAAACTGGATACAAATTGAAAAAAATATTCAACTGAACGTGTTATTGGGACATATACTGTAGCACTAGGAAGTAAACCACCACAGGACCAACTGATCCCAATAACGACATCGATACAAGTTTGGAAAAATTAAGTAAATTCTTATAAGTTATTACCTAATATTATGTATTTACTACCATTACTGTCATTACAACTCTCCATACCAAATATCAATGTTAAAATATGGATCGATCATGGACTGGACTATATTGCTAATCTATATGAAAATGGAAATCTACTAAATTTCAACACATTAAAAAGCAAATATCTAATCAATAATAAAGAATTTCTAAAATATCTACAAATAAGGAGTTTCTTACAACACAAATGGAATCCAAATCAAACCAATGAACAAGATCACCATACTCTAATAAATCTTATCACCACCTTGGAGTCCATAAAAAAAACCATATCCAGAATATATTTACAACTAAGTAACAAAAATATCCATGAAGAGGCCAACAACTATAAAGCCTGGTCCAAAGATCTACAAACAGATTTCTCCCCAGAACAATGGATAGAAGCCAGCAAACAAACCTTTAAGCTTACTAAATGTATATCCCATTGGGAAATTAATTAAAAAAATTACTTATAGATTCTACAGATATCCAAAAAAACTTTCAAACTGGTTCCCCAACTACTTTCCTCTATGCTGGAGGGACTGCAAACACCAATGATCTTTCCTACATATTTGGTGGAACTGTCCTAAAATAAAAAAAATGTGGATGAAGTTAGAATATTTTATTAACAACCTATTCAATACCAAAATCAAGATAATCAGGTTATAAGGGAATATGGGGATATGGACTCAGGCATGGAGATATTTATACATACACTGTCACTATAATAATTTCTAGAATAACTTGAAGATCCGATTTACTGTTATACTTATGTTTAAGAATGATTTCTTTATTTCTTAAGTTACTAAATATTTACCATATGTTCGTAATTATATAAATATATTGTTACAACTCTTATGACAAAATTGAAGAGAATTATATTGTATTATATTATATGTTATATAAAATTTAATAAAAAATAGAGTAGAGAAAATTAGAGTTCACAAATAAAGCAAGTAAGAAAGTTAATGAAAGATAGACAAAGTTAATATCAAAGCCCCAGGACCAGATGGACTGCATCGTCGGATTTTAAAAGAGCTTAGTTCAGTTCTATCTAGACCACTGTTTCTCATCTTTTCAGATTCGCTTTTGTCTGGGGATGTGCCGATGGACTGGAAAAAAGCCAATGTAATACCAATATTCAAAAAAGGTAGTCGTTCACAGCCTGGTAACTATAGACCTGTAAGCCTAACATCAGTGGTAGGGAAGGTGCTGGAGACATTGTTACGGGATCATATCCTTGACTTTGTCTCCAGAGATCATCTTATTAGTAGAAGTCAGCATGGATTTATGAGAAATAGATCATGCCAGACAAATTTAATTGGTTTTTATGAAGAAGTGAGTACGAAGTTAGATTCAGGCAAGGCAGTGGATGTAGTATATTTGGATTTTGCAAAAGCTTTTGATACTGTGCCACATAGGTGACTAATGTATAAACTGAGGACTGTTGGCCTTAAAGAAAACATTTGTTCATGGATAGAGAACTGGTTATTGGACCGCAAACAGAGAGTGGTGGTTAATGGTGCTACATCTATGTGGGCTAAAGCTCTAAGCGGAGTGCCTCAGGGTTCTGTACTGGGGCCGCTTCTGTTTAATCTGTTTATAAATGACTTAGAAGGGGGCATTGAGAGCAAGGTCTCTGTGTTTGCTGATGACACTAAACTATGCAGAGCTTTGGAAACTTCCAATGATGTGCAAGTGCTGCAAGCAGACCTAGATAGATTATCAAAATGGGCAGCAGAATGACAGATGAGATTCAATGTTGATAAATGTAAGGTGATGCATTTGGGATTTAATAATCCCTGTGCCACCTACACCATAAATAACTCTGAGTTAAGTGCATCTGTAATGGAAAAAGATTTGGGGGTTCTGGTAGATAACAGACTTAGCTATAGCAAACAATGCCAGGTAGCAACGGCTAGACAAGACAAGATATTGTCTTGTATAAAAAGGGCAATAGATTCAAGAGAGAAAAATATTATTCTCCCTCTTTACAAGGCACTGGTAAGGGCTACTAAATTAATAAGGGGTATGGATGGGGCTTGAATATGCAGGCAGATTAGACAAGTTAGGGCTGTTTTACATTGGAGAAGCGTCGTTTGCGTGGGGACATGATAACATTCTACAAATATATTAATGGGCCATACAATGAACTCTCTGGTGCATTGTTTACTAATAGGTCATGTCGGAGGACTCGTGGACATCCTTTAAGGTTGGAAGAAGATTCATCTTCAGGCTAGGAAAAGGTTTCTCTACAGAGGGTGAATAGGTTGGACTTGATGGATGTATGTCTTTATTCAACCTTAATTACTATGTTACTATGTAAAGTGTGTTTCAATTGCACGTATTCATGAATTTGCATGTATTGGGATCTTAGGACTAGAAAACAATTTTCTTCTGTTATACTTTTCAGAGGTTGTGTGATTGTGTGTAATATATATATATATATATATATATATATATATATATTATATATATATATACATACTCCAGCTGTTGTAAATCATTAGTCCTATATCACTGTTGATACTTCTGAATATTTAATACATGATTTTAGCCTAAGCATTTAAATAATTAATGCTCATTAAAATGTATGCAACAATTCCTCTGAGGCCATTTAAATACAATGTAATGTATTATATAGCTATTAAACCTGAGCAATACAGTAAAAGCCAGCAGTACAGGATGAGTGCTCTATAGCACCAATATTAAGACAAAAAGGTACAGTGAGTATAAAATCAAAGAAGAATTCAGTTATATATTCTACATCTTTAACATAAAACAATATGACGAAAGAACAAAAAACACATTTCTGTTTAATCTGGTTCATGGCATAAAGCCATACTTAATAAAAATGTAAAAAAATGTAGGAACCACCCAAAATTCTGCACATTATTTTCTGTCAGGAATTTAAACTAATGGGGGTTCTTTTTAACTCTATGGGTGTTATTTAAAGGACATGTCCATCCTTTAAACTAAAAACCAGTCACATGTCATTTACAACCAATTACAACCAAGTATATGTAACACATTATTAGATGTATTACTAACTAAAGGATAATTATTGCAGGCTCCTCCCTCCATGCAATCAATAAAAATGGCATCTTATATGTACAAATGTGTGTATACTTGGCATCGGGGCATATTTATGTAGCAGTCTGTTTGAGCAAGGCATGGGAGCATCTTATATGTACCTATCTGTGTAAGCTGGGCATGAGGGCATCTTAAATGTACAAATCTGTGTGTGCTGGAAATGAGGGCATCTTATATGTACCAATCTGTGTGAGCAGGGTATAAAGGCATCTTTTAAGTACCATTGTGTGTGAGCAGGACATGAGTGCATCTTGTGTGTACTAATCTGTGTGCACTGGGCATGAATGCATCTTATATGTACCAGTCTGTGTGCTGGACATGAGGGCATCTTATATGCACACATCTGTGTGAGCTGGGCATGAGGGCATCTTATATGTATCTATCTGTGTAAGCTGGGCATTAGGGCATTTTATATGTAACAGTCTGTGTGAGCTGTGCATGAAGGCAAGTTATAGGTACCAGTCTGTGTGAGCTATGCATGAGGGCATCTTATATATATCAGTCAGTGTGATGAGGGCATGAGGGCACCTTATCAATAAATGCAGTTAGAAATGCAAATAAATGACCATTGACCAATTTTTTTTTTAATGTTGGAGATGCCCTTTAAAACTGCAGGTGCTATGTAACACTAATGAGCCATATTTAATGATACTGTACCAGTCATTAATGTACAACAGCATCATTATTTTATATCATACTAGCAAAAGTGTGCCCGTTGGTGCACAGTAGGTTTTTTATGTGTTAATTTTATTTAGTTTTATTTGCTGGAGTGTTAGTTACATAT